>CM053624.1:297394765-297439900 GCA_028646595.1 Phalanger gymnotis
AAAGAGCTCCAAAAAGCCAATGAGGAGAAGAATGCCTTGAAAGGCAGAATTAGCCAAATGGAAAAGGAGGTCCAAAAGACCACTGAAGAAAATACTACCTTCAAAATTAGATTGGAGCAAGTGGAAGCTAGTGATTTGATGAAAACTTACCTTTTTCTGTAGAGTACTTTGTTAAAATGGCATTACAAGTTAGAAAATTACTCTCTATTACAATTATATGCTAAGAAATGAGGAATGACACATATACTGAGGGGATGTGCTTTAATACCCATAATTCTATCTTCATATCAAAGGTTAAATCAATAGCTATCTATATGTAGGTTGTGGCGGAAGGTATAGCGAAAAGACTACTTGCCCTAGAGTTAGAAGACCTGTGTTCAAATCCTGTCTCTCATGAACCTACCTTTGTGAACTTGAACACGTCACAACTTTCTTGGGTCTCGTTATAAAATGAGAGGGTTAGACTAGATGGTCTTTGAAATCCCTTCCAATTTTAGGTCTATGTCTCGTTGTATTTTTGGAGGCAGTCAGGGTTAACTGACTTTCCCTGGGTCACACAGCAAGTAGGAGTCTGAGGCTGATTTGAACTCAGGTCCTTGTGATTCTAGGGCTGGTGCTCTATCCACTAGCTTCCCCCTACGTCTTATGAAAAACTAAAAGGACACCGTGACATAGTGGCCAGAGGGCTATCCTTGGAGTCAAAAAGGCTTAGGTTCAAATCTTGCCTTTATCTCATATTAGCTATGTGACCAAGGACAGATAGACCACTTAAACTGTCCAAGCCCTAGGCAACTCAGTAAGACTCTAAATTCCATGTAAGTTATGTATATGTGGAAAGAATTTGTAGACTTGGATTTCCTTACACTGATGCAATTTTAGGTTCCTGCCCCAAATTAATATAAATTATGAAATGTGCATGTAGAAACATATCCATTGCAATGTTTATAACATACACATTATGAATATGTACATTATTTAAGAAGCATATATCCCAATAGACATAGCAAGGAGTAAGAAATATAATGCTCAGATCCACAAATAGCAATTTTGGCCCTTCGAACATCTAGTGCAAAATATGCTTTAAAATAAACTTTTGAAGACAAATTCAGTTGGAAGGAGGCAGAGAGAAACCCTGGGACAGTGCCCAGTGACTGGAAAAGATAGACCTTTGGATACCCAGAGGCACTTGCTGAGGGGGCTGCCACTTGGGGCAGGTTGCTCAGCAGATTCAGGATGGGGAAGTTATCACCCGACATGTTTCCCTTGTGGGGAAGAAGCACCGTCTGGTCTCTTCCTAGTTTAACTAATTATTTTTGTTATCTAGGTGCTAAGCTCGGTTGTTTCTATATTGGTGAAGGAATGCAAGTACTGTTGTCAGTCACTAAATTTTGGTTCCTGAGAGCAAAATCCTCATTGTTGTGTCCTAGTTATGACTCTCCTAATCCTGACTACAAGTCTTCTTGACGAAACCTCGGCTGCTATCAGGCGCTACTTAACGTTTGATTTTCTTTGTTGCCTTCTAGAAAACCCTGAGGAACTAGCAATTTTATAACATGAGTCCATGGCAAAAATATGGTTCAATATATAAAATTTGTCTTTACGTCTAGATTTTAGGCAACTCTACTTTATTATAGAGAGGATTGGCTTTGGAATCAGAAGGCCTGGACTTATTGTTCCTGTTCTTCCACTTTCTGTCTGTGTGATCTTGGAAAAGTCATTGAACCTAATCTAACTCTCAATTTCTCCATCTATAAAATAATACTTGCAGTGCTTCCATGAGAATAAAATGGGATCATGCATTAAGATTTATTCTAAGCCATAAAATATTATATAATTATCTTTCTTCCTTTTTTTTCCTTCTTTTCCTCCTTCTCTTACCTTTCTCCTTCTCTGTGTCACATGGAAGGGAGATTATCTTTGTTTTATTTGGTGAAACTGAGGCCAATGAATGGAAGCTTCGAGAGGGCAGATTTCAGCTTGACACAAGGAAAAGCTTCCTAATACCAAGAGTTTTCCAAAAGTGGAATGTATTATTATGAGTTAGTGAATTCTCCATCTCTTGAGATTTTCAATGGAAATGTTGTAGCTGAGACACCTGCTTCAGGTGGAGGTTGACTAAGATGACCTTGGAGGTGTTTTCTTTTTCTTAAAATTTAATTTTAAATTTATTTTATTTTTATTTTATAGACTAAAACAGCATTTCCATCGCATAGTATAATAAAAAAGATGATTGTACATGCAAATCTATCATGTGCAACTTGCTATTCCTTTGGAGGTAGGTGTTTTCTAGATTTCAGATTCTGTGATTCTTTGTGGGTCTAGAGTTATTTGTCTACTGGCAGTCCATAATTTGCAGCTCTACCCCTCCTTTGTGGTTTGTAGGCATTTTTTTCCTAACCATATTGAGGTAAAGAGATTGTTCCAGGTTGTGAGATCCTGACTTTTGATATGACTTTAGTTTTATTTCCACTATACTGTTTGCCATAACAACAAAAGTCCTTCTGAAGCAAAATGATTTCCAAATCCTAGTTGTTAGCTCACTCATTTTAATCAATATACAAAACTCCAGTAGTCCTCTTTTTTCGGCTATGTTCTTGTAGAAAAAAAGGAGCTGGTATATATGGCCCAAACAACTCAAAACTCAGCTTGAATCCATCCCCGGAATTTCTGCAGTGCCAATCTTCATAAGTTTTTTGGCAGAGAATAAGAATCGGTGTGATGGAGTGGAAAGATCACCATCCTTGGAGAGAGATCTGAGTTCAAATCCTGAATCTGATACTTAGTAGCCAACTGTTCTTGGTTAAGAAATTTTACCTCTCTAGGTCTCATTAAAAAAAAAAAAACTATCTATATTGCAAAATCTACAGTTATCCAAGAATTGGATAATAGGTTACGGAACTGGAAAGATCTCAGAGACAATCTGGCCCAATCCTATGCTTTGACAAGTGAGGAAGATTCCAGAAATGTGAAGAGACTTGGCCAAGATGCATATCACAGAATCTCAGAAATGGGAGATGCTTCAGAAGCTATGTAGCCCAACCTAAATTTCAACAGCAAGTTCCATTATTTTGAAAGTCTCTAATCTCTGTTCCCATGAAAGCACTCCCATTTTACCTTTGGCTAGCTCTATTTCAATCAATCGATCAATCAATTAATTAATTAATCAATCTTTATTAAGTTCCTAATATGCTCTAGGAACTATGCTAGTTACTGAGGATTTAAGACAAAAAAAACCCCACACAGCACAATGAAAAAAAAATACTCTCTAATTGCAAGTTGATCAGTGGAGAATTATTAGGAAAATTTGCCTTATATCAGGTAAAAATCTCCTTGCAGTTTCTACACTTCAAATTCTAACCCCTGAGACCGAGCAGAACAAGTCTCAACCCCTTTTCTCAAATATCTGTAAATAGCTGTTACCCTGTCATATGATGATCTAACCTGCAGGATACATCCTCTTACATCTTTTAGCCAAGCATCCTATGACATCCCAGTCACTTTACTTTAAAGGGAAAGCTGGGAAGACCTCTATGAACTGATACCGAGTCAAGTGAGCAGACTTTTTTTTTTCCCCTGACTTGAACTATTCTCAAGGCAGTCTAAAATGTTATGGCCCAAACTGAAAACAGTACTTCAGATGTGGCCTGAGCAGGACAGAATATAAGCAGTGACTAGTTCTAGATATTAGCTCTCTCTTACAGCAACTTGCTACTACATTTGTTTTTTGGCTGCCATGTCATACCGTTGAGCTGCTGTTCATGAATGCTACCATGTTGTTTTCACACAAGCCATCTTTTCATGGCACCTTTTTGTGGCTTTATTCCTCAACAAACAAGAGGCCGATGTGTCCTCAGAACTGGCAGCTCCACTTGCTATAGGAAGAGTCTCATATAGAATAAATAACTTCCGAAGTTCTGTGAGCTCCTTCTCTTATTTCTGTTTAGCACCTATTTTCACCCTTCAACCAAATACAGGTTAGGATTCTCCCATCTGCTACTTAGGGTCTATTTTCTTCTTTGTTTTCCCTTAGAAAACACTTCTTCCATTCTTTTGAGAAATGTTTTATTCTCCTCGATACACTGGAGAGTAGAGATACTCCTTAAGTCCATTCGCTTCCTGCTCTGTAGGGACTCTGATCTGCACTTTGAAGACACGTACCTATTGCTTGAACATAAACATAACATAAATGTTCTCTCTGTGGGTTACTGGAAAAATCTTCTTGACCTCCATACTCACTGGAAGTGAGGCAAGCAGTTCTTTATTTTTGTTGATAGCTCTTGTGGCTAGCTTCCCATGATTGTCTGAGGTGGCAAATTGTCTGTCTGCCATGGCTAGTCCCTGCTCTGGGGGCTTATTCCCTGGGGGTTCTTAAGAAAGGATTCATCGATAGCCAGCTTGCCCACCATGTTCTAAGGTGATTCTTCATTTTCTTGTAACATGCTTGCTCCTTTTTAGTTCTAAGGGGATTTCTTTCAAATGTCTAACACAAAAGGCAGCTGCTTTCAGGTAGTACCTCTTTTTGTTGGTGCTGGGCCACGATTCTAGTTAGTGCCCACTCTAGTTGTTCCTGGAGGGTGCCCAATGTCTCATGGATTCTTAGAACTGAAAGGGCCTTAGAGATCTCTTAGAACAGGGTTTCCTAACTTTTTTTTTGTCCTGGAACTTTTTGGCAGTCTGGTGAAGTCTATGAACTCTATCTCAGAAAAATGTTTTTAAATGTACAAAATAAAATACATACGATTACAAAAGAAACCAATTATACTGAAATATTTGTTTTCTCATGTAGATTCACAGGATCCCTGAAATCTATCATGGATGCTTTGGAGGTCTATGGACCCTAGGTTGAGAATTCCTGATCTAGATAAACCCTCTCATTTTATAGGTAAGGAAACTGATCCAGGATCAAATGAAAAATCTTCTATTTGGCTTTAAAGTCCTTCACAGCCTGGCCGTTTCCTCTCTTTTCAGTATTTTTATGCCATATATATCCTGTGACCCAGTGATACTCCTTGATATGCCTCAAACAAAACACTCCATCTCCTGACTATGCATTTTCCCTGTCTGTTCCTTGTTCCTGGAATGCTTTCCCTCCTCACCTCCACCTGGCTTCCTTCAAGTCTCAACTCAAATTCCACCTTCTGTAAGAAACTTCTCCTTATCACCCTTCATGCTAATTCCTTCCCTCGGAGATTGCCTCTGTAATATAATCCTGTTGGTATGTAGTTGCCAGCATGCTGCCTTTTGCTTTAGGATGTGAGCTCTTTGAGGATGACAATCGTGTGTTCACTGTCATTTTTATCCCTAGTGCTTAATACACTACCTGGCATAGAGAAAGAGCTTAACAAATGCTCGTTGACTGACTGGAGCCTGTAAGTCACTTGCCTGGGCTCATGCGGTGAGCTAACTGTGGAATCCCAGATTATGCTCTTCCCTCTTCATAGTAAGGTATTTCACCTGAGCAACATATTTGGTGTTGAAGAGTCTTATCACCATTTCTTGTGGTTGTTTCAAGTAGGGTCTCCACATTTTAATCTAAATGATGGCTAACACAACTAGCCAACTCATAAAACAAAGAATTCTTAAGCAAATTATATAAACTCAGTTTGCATTAGGGAAGCAAATTAATGTCACACTGCTTGAGGTCATACCCTCATTTCCTTTCTGTCATTGTACTGTACAGCAGGGGGAGGGGGGTTAGTCTTCTTCTTTGACAGAGAACTTGCTTACACTCTCTAACCATGGGTGCCTTCCCAAGCTTTTATAGCATAGGACTATAAACTATCTCTCCTAGCACTGTCTGAACTCCAGTATTTAGTGGACTTAGTTACAGCCCCAAGTTTCTCTTTGTAAAACTCCCCCTGATTCTCATTGGGCACAGGGGAAAATATGTAAATAAAATTCTAGAAACAGCTGTGGATATTCCCTAGGGAAATATTTAAGGTAAATATACAACTTGAATTCTAGTTATTATCCAGGATCTCTAATACTTGAATGGACTTGTGAAGATTTCATCATTTTGGATGTACTCCTTAATGATGCAGATTACAACTGTCAGTGCTGACCGTCCTTCCATCCTGTGCTACTTTTGTTCATTACCTCCCGTAATTTCACCACGGCATGGGGAAGGGTTTACTCAGTGTACTGGGAGATATCCTCTGTTCTCTTCACATAGCAAGTATAACAGTGGAGCTTGCAGATCGTCCTTTGGTACATAGGTGGTTGCACAGTACCTCCTTCTCCCCCCGCTTTGTAATGTGAGCTTGTTCTCATTGTGACTAGTCTAACTTCTTTAATGATACACTTCACAATTCCAGTAAAACCAACAGTTAGTTTATCTCAATGGGAATAAGACTGTTATCAATCTAGACTGTTATTTTCCTGGTAAACTATTTTGGCAGATAGGCTAAATCAGGTAACCAGTGGGCCTCAAACCCATTGGTGATTTGATGATTTAGGGCAATGTCTACCCCAAGCGTGTAAAGACTTCCCAAGGGACAAAGGACTGAGAACGATTTGTTCCAATAGCCAAGAAGCTGGCTGAAGCAGGCACTGTGGAGCACTTAGAGCTTAGTCAGACATCAAAGATGTCAAGGTCAGCCCCTGCATCCTGGGACATTGCCAGTTATCCTGAGTTTTGTCTTGACACTGGGCTTTAATGACTCTGAAATAGAGAGTGAAGCTGATGACTTAAGGCAACTTTGCCTCACTTAAGTTCATATTCATGTCAAGACAACTCTGTGATGTCATTGGTCCTCTTCAAAAATGAAGGACAAACAACAAAACCAACAGGTAGTTCATCCCAATGGGAATTAAAGCTTTCATACACCATGAATACACCTCACTATACAGCATGAACTTCCATATTGGGTTATTTCTATATCAGGAGAGAACAAGGATACCTGGCATGGAAATTATCCATGATTCAGTTCTATGACACCGATGCTTAGCTATTAACTCTCCTGCTTGTTCCCCACCCATTTTACAACCACCTCCTTTCCCATCATGGGCACCCTCTCTATGTCTCTCTCTTTCACTAGCCTTTTCTCTACTTTCCCCTGGAGTTTATGATCTGAACTAATGAGGAAGATATGGCACCCGTCCTCAAGGGTGGGGAATTCCAGCCCTGTTATTGCCCAATTTAATTTCCATGATCTCTTGAGCAAATGAAAGGATGTTAGGGAAAAGAGCTGCCTATTTGGCCTATTGCCTGTCTAGCCTGGAGTCGGCACAGCCATTACCCTCTCCAGCTCATTGTGCTCTTGCTAAACATTTGACTGCCAAGCCATAAGCTTCTGTGCTTGCCTTGGCTGACTAAGCCTTGTCCATGGGCCATATGTAATCTCTCCTCTCCTGCAGTCTCTGTGCCTCTCGGCTCTCCACTGTCTGTTCTCTCTGGATTTCTGTGTACAATGTAAAGCATGATCCAGAACCAACCAGGAGTTCCTACATGCATCCCCCACTGTGCTTGTTGTGACAAAATCTTGAGAAGAGCTGAGGCATTGAGCATTGCAGCCCTGTCACTAGCACTTAGGAGATTCTAAGGATGGCATTTACTTTAAGCAAATTGAATATATGAAAATTCCAATTTACAAAGCAGATACATTAGGAAGTATTTGTTTGCTTAACAAACCACTCTTTGGTTTAAAAACGGATTAATCCCAGCCTCCCTCTAACTAGAGTACTTCCTGAGCATATTTAAAAGCTATTCAGAGGAACAAAAACAATCATATTTATGTGCATTTTCGGCCCTTTGGTTATTGGAAAGAGGGCCAACTTGAATGCAGTAGATTTGTAACTTCTGACTTTGTGATTACTAATGGTTTGACCTTGAGGGAATCACCCTCTGGTCATCAGTTTCCTTGTTTGTAAAATAAAAGGGTTGGCTTTGATGACCAAGTAAAGTTTTTCTGGCTGTGTATCTTATGATTCGATGGACCCAGATGTTGTGTAGAAATAATTCTAAATACCACTTGTAAGATACTTTGCCCTTGTAAGAACTCATTTGATCCTTACAACAAACCTTAGTAATACAGGTTTTATGATCCCCACTTTATGGGTAAAAAAGTGATGCCCAGAGAGTCCAAGTAACTTGCCCAGGTCTCATAGATTATAAATGACCAAGATAGGATTAGTCAGGTCTTCTGATTTCAGAGACAGGGCTCTTCCCATCGCAGTACAGGGACCTCTGGGAGAATGCTGGAGGCTGTTTTGTGTAGGGTGAACTGGCTGCCCAAGTTACTATTGACTTTTCATGATTAATAATCTTTAACCTTTTTGTGTGAGCCCATAAGAACTGGGTTGATAAGCCTGTGTCCTTAGCCCTTCAGCCTTATTGCAGGCTCGCTAAATAAAGGGAAAGTGTCCTTCACCACCCCGGAGGCTAATGAGAGTGTAGTGCTTTGGGAAGGGAGTAAATCCATCACAATAAGGAAAGCTTTGGCGGCTGCACACAGTACTGAAGGTCATCGTTTGCATGCCAAATTTCTTAGATGTCTTGGATCTTGTATTTGTCAACAACAGCAAAGCAAATTCAAGAGTGAAATCCCCACACCTAGGATTGCGGTGTTTGTGCAGAGAAAGCATTGGAATAGTCATGTGGTAAATTAGGCCTTTAAAATCAATTCAACTTAATTCCATTCAACAAAGTCAGATTGTCAAGATTGAAAGACACTAAAAAGTAGCCTGATAGTAGATAAAAAAAGAAGATCTAGGTTCAAGTCCTGCCTCAGAAACATATGAGCTCTGTGGCCAAGAGAAAGTCATTTAACTTAAATATTAGATGAACCGTCAATTGACATGGTGTGGTAAGGAAGGAGTTCCACCACTACACTAAAGCATATAGAGGGAAAAAATGAGCAATTGTGCTATATTACCTCATATTCTCTCTGTGACAACAGTTCTTATGGATTAATTAATTCTTTTGCTTCCCTTCCTGCCTTCCATCTTTTGGCCATTCATTTTTATCCTACACACTGCTACCAGATTCATCTCCCCCAAATGCTTTGCTGATCAGGTCCTTCCCCTGCTCAAGAGTCATCAGTGGTTCTTTCCTGCCAACTACAAATGTCTAAACTTTTTAAACGTGCCCCTTGGGTATCCCTTCCCTTTCATAGTAGAGTGTTTGAGCAGGGCTGGTCAGTCATTCAGTCAATCAACAAGCACATATTAAGTGGTTACTTTGTGCCAAGCTCTGTGATACGCGCTGGAGATTTCAAAGAAAGACAAAAACACTCCATGCACTCCTGGAGCTACACACAAAATAGAGGGGAAGTACTCTTAGAGGGTATAAGACACTAGCAGCTAGTGGGGTACTGGAAACTAGAGTAACTAAGTGGTAGAGGTGGGAAACAGAGCATTCTAGGCAGGAGGGCCAGCACAAAGGGACAGAGTGGGGAGATGGAGCATCCAAGGATGAGAGCAAGTGGACCAGTGTGGCTCAGTGGTAGAAGGTATGGAGGAGAGCGAGAATTAGAAGATTGGAAAGATTGGAAGGCTAGGTTGTGAAGATTATCAGTTGTATGAGAGGGAGGGTAGTCACAGCTAGACCAGCATTTGCAGCAGCACCATTCTGCAAATTTTGCAGGTCCTGAAGCCTCCTTATATTTTATATGAGTACCTGATAGTAGGGCTATCCACCCTGTCCAAATTTTAGCATTTAAGGAAAGGCTTGAATTTGTGTGTCCAGACTAGGAGAACAGGATGTTAAGGGACTATAGCTGCAACAAAAGTTGGTCAAGGGAGATTGTAGTCACTATGGAGAAGAGATGAGTTACCAGAAAGGGAAAGGCTTTTGCTTCCAATTTCCTAGCAAATATCAGGTCGGGAGCCTTAAGGAAAAGAGGGGAGAGCTCCTAGGTCTGAAATTCATTATTCTCAGGATTGAAAATCATCTCATATGCACACAAGTGTCTCAGTTTACTCATCTGTCAAATTAGTATGATAATGTCTGCCTTACCTATGTCGTGGATGGTTGTAAAGAACTAGGAGAACATTGTATACTGTAACAGCAATACTGTTTTAAGAACAAACTTTGAGTGACTGAGCCATTTTGACTATTACAAATACCCAAATTAACTACAAAGAACATATGAAGGAAGATGCTACATGCATCCAGAGAAAGAACTGATAAACAGAATATAGATATATTCTGTTTCTGTATAGAATGATTTTACATGTATAAACATATTTGTGTCTAATGGTAGCCATCTCTAGGATGTGGGGGGAGAAAAAAAGAAATCTACATGATAACAGTATATATTTTTTAAAAATAGCAAGTTGTATTTAATAGACTTGCCGTTTCATGTGCAATCATTGTTTTATTATACTATATTATGGAAATGCTTGTTTTATTCCGTATATTAAAAATAAATAAATATAAATTTCAAAAAAGAATGTATGAGAATTCTGAGGTCACATTCAGCTTTCGATCCTTTAAGACCATATGAGATGATATTGTGAAAATATTTAAAAAAGCATAAAGCACAATAAAAATGTTAGTTGGTATTAATGAATATTTGTGGTGATGCTTTCCCAGAACTTTGCTTTTCTCTTTTCAGTGACATTTTAAAAAATTAGTGCAATGCCAAACATTTAATAGTCATGATGATTAATTTCATTTCCCTCCTCAATTAAGTCAGCTTCCTCTTTCCTTTCCTGGAGATCAACTGCTAAAAAAATCTTTATAATTTCATATCTTTCTGGTTACTGCTCATCTGCTTCTTCAATATCTCTATCCTGGTTAAACAAAACAAAATTGGCTTCTTTGTTTTTATTTCTTCCTCTTCCTAATTTCTGCCATTTCTCTCTCTCTCTCTCTCTCTCTCTCTCTCTCTCTCTCTCTCTCTTTCTCTCTCTCTCTCTCTCTCTCTCACACACACACACACACACACACACACACACACACACACACTTTGGTCATTTTATACCATTCAGTTTAGATGAAAGCTTGATAACTGTATGCCACAGCCAACAGAGACCCTGATAAATCGAATAGAGAGAGGGATATTAAGTGCTTCTTAGCATTAAGTAAGACTTTTCTCTATATTATAGAAATATGTGTATACATTGTATTCCCTAGTTCTGCAGATTGTAAGCATCTTGATTCAAGGACTGGCATTTTTTTTCTTGTATCTCTGGTAATTAGCATAAATAGGCACTTAATACACATTAATTGAATTGAATTGGAGAGATAGAGCCCCTGTTACAAAATACTGAGATATGACTTAAAATCATCAAATTTGAGAGTTGGAAGGGAATTCAGTGACCATCTGGTCCAACCCACACACAAAAGGAATCCCCATTATAACGTACCAGTCAAGGGGTCTTCCAACCTTGGCTTAATGAACTCTGAGAGGGAACCCATAACCCTTATAGCCACCAGAGTCTCCTTTTCAACAGCTCTAATAGGTAGGAAGTTTCTCCAGAAATCAAGCCTAAACTGGACTTCTTGCACCTTCTGCCCATTTCTTCTGGTTCTGCCTCAGGGACCAAAAAGAATACATCTGAACCGTTCTCTACACAGCAGCCCTTCAAATACTGGAAGACAGCCATCATGTCTCTTCTTTGTCTTTTCTTCTGGCTGAACGATCCCTTCAGCAGATTTGCTAGACTTTGTTTGGGTGGGGTGTTTAGCTAAGCTGGACACAGTCTGGCTCAGGCCCATCTTTCCAGTCTTGTCAGCCATTATTCATCTATTGCACTCTTCTTTTGTGATCTAGAAAACTGGCCTTTTCTCTATTTTATTCATACAACACACTTCTGCTCCCATTTCTGCGCTTTTGCATTGATTGTTCCATGTTTTAAGAATGCACCCCTCCATACATCCACCTCATATAGTTCCTATCTTCATTTAAAACGAAGCTCAAATAATATTTTCTGCATGAAATCTGTTCTGATCCCCCCAACAAACACTGCCGTCCCTCCCCAAATTCCCTAGTATATATTTGTATTTTAGTCACTTTATGTTTATACTATATATTCATATATTCACTTACCATCTCTCATATTGGAATATAAGCTCTTAGTGAGTTAGATATATTTTTGTTTTTTATATTTCTATTCCCAGTACTTGGCACATTACCTGAAAACAGTAAATGCTTAATGTTTGTCCTTCATTTTCTAAGAGGACCAATGACATCATGGAGTGGTCTTTTCTAGTGTATGAATTGGATTTAATGAGGCAGAGTTGGAGAAAGTTGTCAGCTTCACTCTCTCCTCCAGAGTCACCAAAATGCAGTGACACATCAACAGCCAAGATGGCTGCTGATGGCCCCGGGTGCCCTGGATGACCTTGATGTCTTTGCTGTCTGACCAAGCTCTAAATGCGCCATGGTGCCTGCTTCGGCCGCCTTCACGAAGGTTGGAATGAATTATTCTTGTCCACCCATTCTGCCTTGGGAAGTCTTCACATGCTTGGGGTAGACTTCCCCCTAATTCACGCAATTGTTTGAAGCCTGATAGATACTTAATATTTGTTAATTGTTTGTTTGGGGCTAAGTGGGGATATACGTATCAGCATCTTGTAACCTTGAGTTGTAATATGTCATGGAATCACGCAATTGTAAGGGATTGGATACCACTCACTTAGGTCAATTAGCAAGATCCTCTACTCAATGTCTTTATTACGTAAGAATGCCTCTGAGTCACAAAAATCCGGCAATGAATGAATCAAGGGACACGACTTATAAATAAGATGCTCTATACCCTGAAGTGTGAATTTCTTTGAGGGGGCCAAGAAGGAGGAAAATTTTGATGGCTAACCAAGTAAGCTAAACATTCTGTTGAAATAGCAGAGTATTTCAGCAGCTCCCTAACTCTAGAGGAGTCCAGTCTAGTGATGGGAGATTCCAATCCAGTAGTTGAGGATTCCAGTTGATTTAAACCTCTGAGAGGGAATGACTCTGAAGGGTGAGGTGAGAGGAGAGATGGTCTCTTCCACCCCACCACATTGTTTATGTTATTAAAACAACTGGACCAGTAGGAGACAACACATCCAATTGGGAGTGGAGAGATGTGTTGAATAAAAAAAAAAACATAAACACTGGATATAGTGGATGGATATATAAGCAACTTCAGAAAATGTGACCCATTGTGTCAGAGAAGATGCTAGCTAAGGACTCTAGAAAGGACTTCCAGAAGTTCTAACTTTATCCCTTGGCCGCATGTATTCTCTCCACATATACATTACCACTACCATACTGTAAGTTTTACATACTCTTCCTTTAGATTCTATGTGGGTTTGGAGACAAATATACCCCAGAACTTTGGGGGGGAAAGAAATTTTTTTTTTACCAACTGTTCTTACTCTATGCCATCTTAGTAATATCCTTTCTAAAAGCTAATTGAAGTTGGACTGGCTAATTGTCAATGGGAGTGAAATGCCATTGGTGGGGACCTGTGAGCAATACTAGAAATCTAGACCTTCAGAATTAACCTTAGAACCCTGTGTATTAGTAGCTGCCACCCCCTGGGGACCAACCTGTGACTTTGAATGAGGTTTGAGAAGTAGCTCTGGAGGGGTATTAAATAATTTGGTATCTCAAAGGGACCTTAGAGGTCATCTAGTCCAACACCCTCATTTTATAGTTTAGGGAACTAATGATCAGAGAAGTTGTTACTTAGGGCTGAAATCACAGATTTAGATCTGGAAAGGACCTTAGAGTTTGTTGTTTAACCCCTTCATTTTATACGAAGAACGGAGACTCAGAGAAATTATGCAAATTGCATAAGATCACATGTAGCCAGTGGCAGAAACAGGATTTGAACTCAGTTCCTCTGACTCCAAATCCAGTGCTCTTTAAAGATACACAACTAGTAACCATCAGATCTGTCTCTAGAATCCATGAATGAATGAAAAGTTAGTTATTAAGAACTTGCTATGTGCCTAGCACTTTTCTAAGCACTAGAGATACAAATACAAAAAAAAAAGCAAGACAATCCCTGCCTTCAAGAGACTTAAATTCTAAATAACAGGTGACAACATATACAGGAAAGCGAAATGACTAGCAGATGAGCAGGACAGCAATATTTCCATGTTACCTCAGTCTCAAAGCCCATTGGTTTGGGATTCTCTCCTCATTGACAGAGATCAATGCCCTGCACTTGTGTGCGGGGTAGGGAAGAGATGGTGACAGCAGGACAGAAGGGAGATCCAGTCTCTTTAGTTTCTTTGTACTTCTTCAGCTTCTTTGGGTTCTCCAGTTGCCTTAGGTACTTCTGGTTCTCAGCTTTGAAAGAGAAGGATGATGCCAACTCCACTTCAGGTTGCCGAGGGGAAAGTACAACTCTGAGAAGAAGCAGACCTGAGAGGAAATCAGAGTCTCCACTATGTCCCTACCCCCAGCTTGCTACAATTGAAACTTCTGGGAGCTTCCCCTTGGGTGGAGATCTGGGGCTCTATCTCTTGGTTATATTGAGTTACCCCACTTCCAACAGGAGAGATTCTTCATTGTGTATTGTCTGGCATATATTTTCCCAAGTATACTTTCTCTGATTTTTGCTTTGTTATTGACTTGGATAAATGGGTTTCTTTGCTATTGGCTTCGTGTTTTATTGCGGAACTGGTATTTGGTGGGAAGACAGTGAAGCCTTGAATACAAATCTGGGGGTCCTGCTTCCCCCTGAATTAATGAACAGTTATCAGAAGTTTAGCTTGAACCTGAAAACCCCATATCCTAGATTAATAATATTTAAGGGAACAAATAGATTTAATTCTAGCCTGTTACCTCTTCTGGCCAAGCTTCTGGCTCCAATCTCCTATTTGTCCTCCTGGGAATAATTAAATTCTGCCTTGGAAAAAGAGAAAGGTGGGGGAGAAGCTAAAGATATCTGTTCTGCCTCCCTTCAAGCCACTCAATGACACCCTTATGCTAAATGTGGGGGGATTAGCCTCCTTCATCCATATTCTTTTACTTCTGGTCCAGTGCTTTTCCATTGTACAATGTGACTTTAATAGGTGGGAACTTATTTTTAGCAATTATCGTAATATATGTATGCCCACTAATAATAAAATTAGAAGGAAAAAAGATGAAATTCAGGGGCATGCTGAAGCCGGTTCAAACAGACTCATGAGAGATGATTGTTAAATTTTCAGTGTGAGTCTACACCTCAGAAATCACCTCAGGGCTTGATTTATTGTTGATAGTCTAGACTTGAGAAAGTGATGGAGAAAACATTAATAATACCGATTAAATTTAAAAGCGTGACATATGTCTCCCCATCCCCCCACCTCTACCACAGTGTATAGGGCAGCACATCCCTCCCTATAGATCACAGGGTCACAGTTTTTGTAGCTCAAGGGGGGTCTTTGTGATCATATAGTTTGTCTCCTATAAGGAAAAGGCTTAAAACATCACAGACAGGTATATCTCAGTGTAGTGGAAAGACCACTGATCGGAGTCCAAAGACATGGGGTTAAGTCTCGACTCTGTCACTTTCTAGCTTAGTGACCCTGAGTAAGTCACTCCCCACTGTGGGTCTCAGTTTCTCTGTATGTTTCAAAGCCTAGAGATAGGAACATAAGATGTAGAACTAGAAAATAATCCAGGTATAATCAGGTTTAAATCATTCGTTTTATAGAAGACAACTAAGGTTGTGTCTTTAGTGGAGATGGAGAAATAGCCTTTGTATGCAATCAAATCAGATTCATATTCTTTAAACCAAACGCTAGCAATTTACCTCCAATTTCTGAAGTGCCTGTTATCTAGGCTACTAACGCTTACCTCATTGCCAATCAATAGGCATTTAAGATCTTAAATGTGTGCCAGATGCTGTGCTAACCTCAGGAGATACAAATAAGGGCCAAAACAGCACCCCTTCCCTCAAGGAGCTCACAATCTAATGAAGGACACAACACGTAAAACACTAGGCATATGCTGTCTGGGGTGGGGAACCTGGGGCATCGAAGCCCCAAACTGCACAGAACAAATTCCCTTAATAAGAGGATTTATTCTGTAAAGCTTGGACTCAGTCAAATGGCTGCACCCAAGGACCTAGAAGGCCACATGTGGCCTCGAAGGTTGCAGGTTCCCCACCTCTATTAAATATATACAGAGTAGATGACAGGCAATCTCAGAAAAGAAAGTGCTGACATCTATGGGAATGTTTTCCTGTGGAAGGTAGACTATGAGGTGCATCTTGAAGAAAGGGGGGGGAGGTGAGGAGGGAGACCACTCCAGACATGGGGGACATCTAGGACAAAAGTACAGAGGTGGGAAATGGAGTATTGGGTAATTTTAGCTGGATCATAGAGTAAAGGGTATGATGGCTGACGAGGTAGGAAGCGTCAGGTTCTAAAGAGCCAATGTTATTAAGAATTCACTGCCATTGGGAAGGTGAGGCAAGGAGAAGGATGAAGTACTGCAAATTTAAGAAAGAATGATCAGACCGAAGAGAAACCAGTAGCTTCTTGTACCTGGTCTCACTCATTCTAGGTCACAGTACCCTAAGTTAAAAGATCTGATCTATCTGAGTGGTCGTTAAGCACCAATAAACCGCTAAGATGTCTTATGGAATCCTCAACCAAGTAACTGTCTGTAAGGCAGACCTTGTGAGGAAAGAGCCAAATTTTTGTTACCAGAAATAAAATTTCTTTTTGAATAATTAAAGGCTGTGTCATTATGATTGATAGGCCAGTGAAATATTTTTAATATTTTTACATTTAAAAAAAATCTCTTTGAAACCTTGGATGTTTTAATTCCTAACTCAGACTGGGGTCTTCAACTGTGAATGCCCTTCAGTGACCACAAATGAATTGTGCTGTATTTAGGCCATAATATGACCTCCTTCTGTCTTATAAGAATGGTTTCTAACTACTTCATGTTCTAGTCTGAGACAGAATGACATCCCCTGGAGAGCTGATAAGTATTTTGGTTTATTGAAAAGGTAAAAGGTAGAGACTAGTGAGTCAAGAAGAACAGATTTTTTCACCAGAAGAGTTTGGGATGTATATTTTGATTTTCCTGCCTCTGGTCCGTCTCCCTATTTCAATCCATCTTCTATACCTTTACAAGATTAATCATCCATAAACACCCCTCTGATTCTGTCAAAAACCTTCAGTTGCTACCTATTACTTACTGGAATGGTATAATCTCCTTCATGTAACATTCAATACCCCTAATGATTTGGCATTTAGCCTACATTTTCATCTTTATTTAAGAGTCCTCCCCTTCATATACTCTGTACAAAAGTCGAGCCAAATTTCTTACCGATTCTGGACATGCTTCTATACTTTCTTGTTTCATTACCTTTGTTCATATTGGAATACTTGGAATTCCAGCATAGAATACCTGCTATTCCGAAATACCTTCCTCCTATGCTTATGCAAATTCTATCCATCCTTTAAGGCTCAGCTTATCTTTGTCTTCTGCCATGAGACCTTTTCTGTTGACCCTAGCCAGAAGCAATCATTCTCTGAACTCATCTACTGCTTTGTTCCCTTTAAAATGGAATTTTAGTTAGTCAATAAACATTTTTTAAGGATCTTCCATGTACCAGCACTGTGCTAAATGCTGATGATACAAAGAAAGGCAAAAAATTGCTCCCGTCCTTTAGGAGCTCCAAGTTTAATCTAATGAGGTAGACAATTCTTGAGGCAGAAAACTAATATAGTTGTATGTGTTGTTTAGTCGTTTCAGTCATGTCTGACTCTTTGTGACATGATTTGGGATTTTCTTGGCAAAGATGTTGAAGTGGTGTGCCATTTCCCTTCTCCAGATCATTTTACAAATGAGGAAACTGAGGCAAACAGGATTAAGTGACTTTCCCAGGGTCACACAGCTAGTAAATGTCTGAGGCTGGATTTGAACTCAGGAAGATGAGCCCTCTTGACTCCAGAGCTCTATCCACTGCACCACCTAGCTGCCTGTTGTAAATGTACTTGTCTTATATTTTTGACTAGATTATAAATTCTTTGAGGGCAGGAGAGCTTTCTTATTCATCTTTATATTTCCCGTTCCTTCCCCAGCCACTCCTTTCCATCCTTATCCTGCTGTCCAGTGACTAGCATGATATTTTGCACATAGTAGACATTAGATAATGTTGAATTAATTACTATTTTTGGTTCAAAGGCTCTAGAGCTGGAAGTGACCTGAGAGTCAATCTAAATCAACCTTCTTACTTTATAGAAGGGGGCTGAGACCTAGGGAAGTTAAGTGACTTGATTATTTATACACAGGTAGATAAATGTCAGAAATTGGACCTGAACCCATGTTTTCTGACTGCTACTTTTTTTTCTTTCCTTTTTTTGTTTCCCTAGCACTTAGCATAGTACCTGGCACATAGTAGGCACGTAGTAAATGTTTATTGACTTAACTAGCATTCTTTCCACTATATCAGCAAGCAAATAAATGCTCTGCTACGTTAGACCCAAGGTTCGTTTAGCTCTGTTTTCTTCGGATATTGATGTAAAGGATGGGGCCGCTGTACATGATATCACCTCAAAAGATTAAGGACACAACTTGAATTTCTTTAGCCTTTGAGTTAGGGATGATGGGGTTGGGTGTTTTGGAGATAAGACTAATTATATGACACAATTGAGGTTAGGTGGTGAACAGGTGGGTTAGGTGAGGACAGGATCTCTATCTCACCCATCTTTTTTGGCCAGAGGCCTCCAGGACCTCCTCCTCATGCAGGAGGGCCCCAGTCCACACCAGTACCCACTCGAGGGGCAGTCACCTGCTTCTCATGACCCAAATAAAGCAGCAGCCGCAGCAGCAGATCCCAATGCCACATGGTCTGCCTACTACTCACACTACTACCAGCAGCCCCCATAACCCCACCTGTCAGGGGCAATGCCCCCTCCCAGTCCTCTTCCCCACCTCCTCCCCTCTACCCAACAATCAGCCTAAACTAAAGCCTTGGAAGAATGTTACTAAAAAAAATTGACGGACAGCCTCAGTGCTGGTGCTCCTCCTCAGCAAGATTACACAAAAGCCTGGGAGGAGTACTATAAAAAAAACACAAGTGGCCACTAGTGGTGGCCCCCCGCCCCCAACTCAAGTATAGGGCTGCCTGGGCCGAATGTTACAGACAGCAAGCTGCCTACTATGGACGGATCCCTGGTTCTGGTGGTTCCCAGCCATCATCCACTTTAGCAGGGATCTCAGGCTCAATGAATTGAATGATTGGGGAATTTCCTTCTTTGTGAAAATGTTGTTCGTTTGTTTGTTTTTGTTTTGTTTTTGGCAAGAAGGTGATGACTACCTTGGGGAGGTGGGGGGAGGGTGAAGGGAGAGGCAGGGCCCACTGGGAGGATAGAGGCATTTGCTGAGTGCCTCTCCCTCTCCCTTTCTCTCCCCCTTTCTCCTCCCTCCCCCAGACATATCAGCTGCCTTCTTATTTTTAAAATAAACTTTGTGAAAGGAAAAAATACACCATAACAAATATTTATTGAGCATTTCCTTTGGCAGAATTCTGTGTGAGGAACTGGAGAGAGTTAACAGAGTTTAGAGACAACAAGGTACCTGCCCTCAAGGAGTTCATAATCTAGTAGAAGGATAAGAGAACAAGAGCGCCAAGTTCAAAGTGATTTGAGGTACTCAAAAATTTCAGTAGAATAAATATACAGACCCTATGATTTTATCAGTAGTATATGAACCAAAGAAGATTGTGATCCATCTATAATCTGTAGTCTTGGAGTTGCCTGGCATTTAAGTGATTTGTCCATGGTCACAGGATAAGAATCAGAAGAGGCATCTGAACCTAGGCCTACCTGTCTTTAAGTCTGACAGGCTTCCTGATACAATACGCTGCCCGCTTTTGATAAATAGAATGCTAGTACATACAGTCAGTCATATATGAAGAATCAAGATTCCACCATTTTGTAAATTAAAAAGATGGCTTGTATCAAGTCCCTGGGCCTTATAATGGACCTGAAATAAACTTTCTCTCTCATTTTGATTGGAAGCAAACTGTTTTTTAATGTCTGAGTTCACACAGAGAGATGTGCAAGCGAGGAAGAGTCTAATTCCCTCTAACAGGCTGAGCAACCAACAGCTTAGAGACAGCAGCTTCCAGAAACCTACAAAAATGGGGGCTGCCTTTCTCCCAAACAAAGTCCTTCCCTCCATCTCCTTCATCCCTCTCTTTGTCTCTAAATAATAATGATCTCTACCATGTGCAGCTGTCATGTGGCCACAGCGAGGGGTTTGGAAGGAGCATCAGTAGCTCATATCAGACTTTGCTCTCCTCTGGGTAAAGGCCATCTGTCTCTTTTGCTATTAGTAGAGGCCATGTGAGGGTCAGGGAAGGCTCTTTATGAGTCCTTGGGAGATTTAAAGTCCTCCTATAGCCTGCTAGACTTAGCCTCAGGCCCTGGGTATGGTCAGGACATTACCCTGTGTGCCGGCCTGAGACCTCTCCCTGTTTTCATCTGCTGTCCTTCCTGCTCCACAGAAAAGGGAGGACTCCGTCATTTGTGCCTCTATCAGTGACAAGACATGATCAGTGCCACTTTTTGGCAACCCACTTATGAGCCCACAATTTTTAGGCCACCTTGGAGAAAACCCCGGGGCATGGGATGAATATCCAGTCTCTATTCCAAGTAATTAGCTGTCAGGATCATAGAGGGGCCCAGCTCATGGTCTCTCTAGCTCATCGATTGATGGCTTTGGCAGACTAAGACAAGAGGCAATAACTAATTACATTCAATCTGCTTTCGCCTGGGCCCAATCCAGGTGACCATGAGAAGCTCTGCAGTATCTGCTTGTTCCCACCTCCTTTCAGAGCAAAGCTCTGAGCACTTGGTAGCTGCCCAGTCTCTGGGAATGTTGGTTTCATTCTGTGTCTCAGCTCGATTGGCCTCACTCAAGTTACCCATTGTGACTGGGTCTATTCATGGCAGATTAGATGACAAATCCTGTTGGGTAAGTCTGAACCAGATCTGATGTAATCATTATTGTTAATGCATCCCTTGATTGACTCTAATGCAGATGCTCAGGGCTCGATCTGCCCACAAACATAGCTATATCTATATTTATCTATATCTGTCTTCATAAGCTGAGAAGGCCAGTTAATGCTAATTGCAGTTTACTAAACAAGCTGATTTATAACCCTGCTTTTCTTCTCTTTCTGTAGGAAGTGCCTACAACTTGTGAAAATGAACAAATGTCAGGCTGCTTTTAATCTTTCCTTCTTGCATATGGTGACTTTTAGTTGTCTGGTGGGTTTTGGTAGACAGCATTGGAACTGGAGTCCAGAAGGAACTTGCAATATGGGCCCAGGGAAAGAGTACATACAGGATTTGGAGTCAGAGGGTCTGGGTTCAGATACTTGCTTTGCTCCTTGCTCCTTATATGACTGGGCAAATCAAAACATCTTTGGGTCCAGATTTCCTGATTTGTGAAATGGGGGCCTGGACTAGATTGCCTTTCCAGGTCTATAAATCTAGGATGGTATGGGTTAGAGTTCTGATTCTTATTCTGGAATGCGTGACCTTGGACAAGTCAATTAATCGTTATGGGCTTCCGTTTCCTCATCTGTAAAATGAGGAGAGAGACTAGATTACCTCTTAGGTCTCTTCTAGCTCTGAATCCCTGGTCCTTTGTGTTCAAAGGCTGCCTCTGATGTGAACCATGTTACTCTGGGCAAGTAACTTCACCCCCCTGAGCCTAAGTTCCTTCATCTGTTAAGTGGGGCTAAGTAATATCTGTATCTAATATCTTACTTCAGAAGGAGTTTCATGATAATCCAATGAAATGTTCAGTGTGCTGAAAATCCCAGAGGGATCAAGCAATGTGAAAACCTTAAAGCATTCTGGAAGTGTCAGCTATCATAATTATTGATAATTATAATGTATAGTACAAGAATAGCATGGGCACCATATCTGGCCCTCAGTGTAAGAAGGGATAGCATAGATTTAGTGTCTATTTAGAAGCGAAGCACAGAATGTATTTCTACACAAAGATGATAAGAAATTAGTCCTGGAGACCCAGGTGAGGGGCTTTCTTGGTCCATGCTCCTTAAAACTTTCCATAAGGTAGGATGTCAAAGGACCATGAGACTCCATGCAAAAAACCAAAACCAAACTAGTTTATCTCTGCAATACCACAACTTCTTGTCCAGGTACAGTTTTCCTCAACTGTCTACTGGATGGAGAATCTGGCACCTTTTCTATTAAGGACCGATGCTCTCAGGAGCAAAGGGAGCCATCTAGTGAAGCTCCCTGAGGGCCTACTCACTCTAGTCTGAAGGACTGGAAGAAGTTGGTCAGTCTCCAGACCCATTCAGGGCTGGAGTTCCTTGGAGACAGCCCCAGAAGGCACCAACTGTTGCTAAGCACAATGACTGTTTTCATGATGTCAGTGCTGAGTCCACTGGGGCTACATGGAGAACATCAGCTTGCTTCTTAGAGAGCACCAAATGACCGACAGATGGGAGTGACTCTTGGTCATCCTTGGCACAGACTGAATTCTCAATGCAATTTAAAAAAAGAGCAAAAATGCCAATTCACTAACATTTTCTTCTTTATTCATGTAAAATACTGTTCACATGTTTTATGAGATTAATGTCCCCTGCTCCTGATTACAAGAACCTGATTGGCATATTAATCAGGTTATTAAAAAAAAAGTGGTGGGGGGAGGAGATGAAGAAAAGCAAAACACACAGCAGCTGCTATTTTGCTGCTGAATCCATTCAGGATATAAATTTTTTGATGAGATATTTATTGTAAAATAGTGTTTTTTTCCCTTCCCCTCTTGGTTTTATTTTTAGCCAACATTACCCCAGCATCTGTTCCACCTCTTGTGTGAAATGTATTGAGGCAGGGATGGGCCATTTGAAATGTAGGTACAGAGATGGAGAAGGCTTTTCTGGAGTGTAAGAGGGGATCAAACTCTCATTTGTCTGATAATAGGACCCAGCCCAGAGATGCACCACATCTCACCAACTTATCCCAGCAGTGACTGAGTCAAGCTCCATGTTAGAGGGCTTCATAAACAGGACCCCTTATTCCTAGGTGGAGGGAGAGAAGACAAGGAAATGATCCCCTGGCTGATATCCGAAGACAAAGGTTATGGTGCTCCCAGGGTCATGGCATCAGAGATATTGTAGAATGGATCATTCTACAATTGATATTCTGTAGTTAGCATTTATTAAGTATTTATTATGTGCCAGGCAAAAGACAAACATGAAACTATCCTTACCCTCAAGGAACTTATGTTGTGTTGGATGGAGGCAACTCTCTCTCTCTCTCTCTCTCTCTTTCTCTCTCTCTCTCTCTCTCTCTCTCTATATATATATATATATATTTATATCTATATCTATCTATCTATCTATCTATCTATCTATCTATCTATCTATCTATCTATCTATCTATCTATCTATCTATCTATCTATCTATGTAGTTGAGTCTTATATCATTTAATTGTTGGGGGAATTGAATTCCAGATAGTAAAGAGATTGCACAGGGTCACATAAGTTGTAAGTGGCAGAAACAGATTTTGAAACCAGGTCCCCTGATTGGTTTCTTTTCTATTGTCACCTTAAACTGAGCCCTAGAGAGGGCAAGTAACTTAATAAATGGGCAGCTAGGTGGCACAGTAGATAAAGATCTGGGCTTGGAGTCAGGAACACCTGAGTCGAAATCTGACTTCAGACACTTACTAGCTGTGTGACTTTGGGCAAATCACTTAATCTTGTTTGCCTCAATTTCCTTATTTGTAAAATGATCTGGATAAGAAAATGGCAAACCACTCCAGTATCTTTGCCAAGAAAATCCCAAATAGGGTCATGAAGAGTCTGACTTGACTGAACAACAATTTACCCGTGGTTAAACAGGCAGAAAGCAAGTATCAGAGGCAATGCTTGATTCCAATTAATCTGATTCTAAATCCTCTTCAAAGCACTACATAATTTCCCAAATAAAATATAGTCAAAAACGTTTCCTCCTTTTCACTTAAAGGCGAGATCATTTCATTTTTTGTCCTCATACCAGTGCTTAGCATGTAGTGAATGCTTACCAATAATTTGTTGATTGATTGAGATGACACTGAAGCCAAGATGGGAAAAGTGACTTAGACAAAGTCATGTAACCATAAGTCAATGGCTGGGCTGGGATAAGAACTCAGTTGAGTTGAGGTTGAATTCATTAACATGGCATGAGATCTTTTCCAAGCACCACAGTGTCCCAAGCTATGAAGAAACATAGAGGTAGAGAAAACTGTAGGGAGCACGTATCTCACATAGGTGAGATAAATGACCATGACCTCTTCCAAGAACACCACTGAGCTTGTAGCTTCCTCTTGGGTAACCCCATGATTCTGAAAGAGCTTCATCTTTCTTGTAAAAGGTTCATTCCCAGCCTCATCATAGTTTTTTGCAACACCAATGAAGAAGTAGGTGTATCGTGGAGTTAAATAGAATTCTAGTAATACTGCATGCAACCACAACAAACATTTATTAAATACCTACTGTGTGCAGAGCCCTATGCTTGGGGATGAGGGAGATATAGCATTTAGATAGGATATGGAGCTCTTAGTCCAGTAGGGGGATGTCACAAACTGAGAGATCTACAAAACACAATATTAATGAAGTACTGTATATTAGAGAAGTGAAAAGCAAATTGCCACATGTGGTACGTGGGGAGAGGTCATTACCAAATGAAGGGATCAGGAAAGTCTTCATGGAAGAGGTGAGATTTTAGTTGGATGCAAAAGGGTCAAATGGATTGCTGATTGAGGAAGTAATGTATTAATTTTATGTGGTTTGCTCAAATGGCTCCATGTTTATGCACTGATGCTTTTGGGGTCAGCATGAATAGACGGCCTAAAGTTGTACTCAAAGGATAGAAAAGAAATCCTTCTGATGGCAAGAATAGTCACAATGCTAATATTCTGGTTTTATAAATTACTTTTTCTCTCGGTAGCACAAGGGAACTCTTTATATTTTATTTCCTTGAAATGGAAATGATGAGCCTCTTTAAAAAATCACCTGAATTTGAAACCAGAAGGGCCACAGATTATGCCATTATTATTTTTCCTTTTGTAGAAATGGTAAATTGAGGTACTAGTAGGCATCTGTGTAACTTGTTAGATTTTGAAATGGAATATAACTCTCCTGAATAGAGGCCTGTGTTCTTCACTGGAGTCATATGCGTGGACAGATCGTGAAATATGACTCAGTTAACAAAGCCAGATCTTCCTATCCTCCACGGATAATTAAATCAGCCTTGGTGGGGAAAGGATTTCTGAGCCTTTATCATTTATAGAGTCACAGAATGTCAGCATTGGTACTGCTAGGTGGCACAGTGGATAGAGTGCCAAGCCTGGAGTCAGGAAGACCTGAATTCAAATCTGGCCTCAGACACTAGCTGAATGACACTAGGCAAGTCACTTAATCCTTTTTGCCTCAGTTTCCTCATCTGTAAGTGAACTGAAGGAAATGGCAAACCACTGTAGTATCTTTGCCAAGAAAACACCAAATATGGTCATGACGAGACAGACATGACTGAAATGACTGAACAACAACAAAAGAATGTCACAACTGGAAGGAGTCTTTAAAATCTAGTCCAACTTTCTCATTTTATATATTCAAATTATTTTAAGTAAATAACAGACAATAAATCCTGTGGGATTTCAAAAGAGGAAGGGGGCATTGTGTTTGGAATAGTCAGGGATGATTAAACCCAGCAGAACACACATTTCTTTGTGTGTATGTGTAGATTTCCTGATGGTGAGACTTCAACAGGCCTTTGGAGAAAGATGAACAGGAATGTAAGGACGTTTGAGATGAAGGGGAATAATATAAGCATTTTAGAAGAAATGGGAAAGCAGAAAGTGTGAACATTAGTGTGGCTGGAGCAAAAGAGTCAAGAGGTAATAGTGGGAGATAAGATTAGCAATTTAGGTTGAGGCAATGTTACAGAAGATCTTGAATGTTTGATTAAGTCACTTAGTCCTCTGTTCCATGATCTACTCTGGTTCCCTACCACTCTTCCAGTTTTTATGACCTTCCTTGATCTGTCCCCAACCACTTTACCTATCCATTTTGATTTTCTACCTCAGGGCCCTTTCAGCTCTAGAGTCCTATGGATCTATATTGTTCTCCAGTATGGATAACTGCCCATCTAATGCTTTTTACCATTGCATTCCCATAGGTGGCTCATGGTAGACAACAAAAGCTGATTATTTCTGTAGTCATTAAAAGGATTCTCTTATTAATGAGTGAGTGTTCTTGAGGAGCCCCGATCATTCATAAAAGGCTAATGGGACTATCTGTCTTTAATCACTCTTCTCTACTATCCTCCTCACCCTTTAGGACAAAACATCAATACGCATTGAGGTGAATTTAATTCTATTTTTGGTAGTATGATGCGATAAGAAAAGTGCTGGCCATGGAGTTAGGAGATATGCCTTCACTACCTCTCTGGGCCTCAGGTAGTGGTGGGACTAGAATTCTTTCACCTCCTACCCCACAGGGCGGTGAGGAAATGCCTGTGTGTACTTTAAAATGCTATAGAAATGTCTGTGCTGTTTTAATAGTTTTTGTTTAAGTGCCGATTATGTTGACGTTCATCCCATTCAGTTTACTTAGTTTACGGGTATAATTGTATAAGCTTCATATTTCTTTAAATAGTGATAGGTAGCATTAGATAGGATTTTAAGGTTTGTAAAGAGCTTTACAAATATCTCATTTGATCCTCACAACAACCCTGGGAGGTGGTGCCATGATTATTCCCATTTTACAGTTGAGTAAGCTGAGGCAGATAGAGATTAAGAGACTTGCCCTGGGTCCCCCGGGAATTAAGTGCCTGAGGCAAGATTTGGACTCGGGTCTTCTTGATTTCAGATCTAATGCCTGGGTCAACCAGCTGACTTCACTTAAATGAATATCGTCTGCTTGTTTACAAGATGACCTCAACTATTTATGATTTGGTCTTTAGTGATGAAACAACTTGGGCTCTTTGAATATTCTCTCTACTCTTTTATCTTTCCTTTCTTTTCATGTATGTATATGTATATGTATATGTATATATATGTATATGTATGTATATGTATATGTATATGTATATGTATATGTATATGTATATGTATATGTATATGTATATGTATATGTATATGTATATGTATATGTATCTCTGTGTATATACACGCACACACACATACCTGGAAGATTTCTAAGGGAATTTCAAGCTCTAAATACTACACATATATCTATACACAAATCTCTGTACAAATATACATATCTCTATACAAATATATGGATCTACATATCCATAGATATTTCCATACATCCATATCCATATAGGTAAGGACAAATATGTGTGTGCATGTATGTGTGTATATCTATATATCTATATCTATCTACCTATCTAGATATATATATATAGATATATGTATACGTGTGTTTATATAAACATAGACATAGATGCACATATATACATACAAATACATACATATGCATATATATGTGTGTTCAGTTCGATTATTTAAATGACACAGAGAACTTCAAATGAAGAAATTCTCTCCATTTATACATACCAGCAATTTATAGACTTTGAGAATTGCCTTGGGGCCCTTAGGAAACTCTTAATGAGTTGCTGTATCAGTAAGGCAAGTGTCACAATATCGATGGTGGCCATGAATATGCCTGTATAGTTCTGTGTTGAAGGATATAAGAGACTCTCCATACAGAAGGCAGAAGAAGTAAAACATTTATACAAATACTAGAGGATCAAATCCCCAAATCAATAACTCCAATTCAACATTGCAACAATTATATCCCTAAACCAGTATGTCCACCTCATCACAACAGCAAAGAACTTAAAACACAAGATGACAGCAGAGAGCCAAGCTATCCCATACATAACCTTCCCCTCTGCTGGGGTCTTCCCGTAAACATTCACTCACAAATCCTAGCTGTTTGCTTGCCTTCATCCTCTCCTCCTGCAGTTCCAAGGGAGAGCTTAATGTCTACCCTCAGAGTATATACACCCTTTTTAGAGCCTGAGAGCTTCACAGTCCTTCTGACCTAATTAATAACAGGGTGTGGGCCTTCCTACAAACTAGCCTCTCCTAATCAAGCTTCCCTTAACTAGCTCCATTTGAGAATTATTAATGGGATTAATGGTTGGGGAAGATCTTTAATCACATTAACACCACAGCTGCCCATGGTCACACGGTCAGGTTGTGTCAGAAGTGGGACTGGAACCTAGGCCAGGATTTCCTAGCTCCAAGATTCACTCCATTCCCTATGACATATAACCATGTATATGTAGATTTAGTTTTAAAGTTACAGTTGACTTCATTCACTATTCACTGTTTATAACAAGGTTCAAGATCTTTCCCAAGCCTGGTACAGAGTTAAAGATGAGAGACCTGTCTTGTGTATAATAAAACACTGGAACAATGCTAGCCAAAGACATGTTTGATTTGCCTCTTTACTTATTTACTTGTTTATTTAATGATTTCCTAAGTTCCTACTTTTTGTTTACTTACTAGGCGCCATGATTGAAATAATTTTAATTACATCCTTTGTTCCAGAGAAGCAGGGGACGTTGGGGTGGGGGAGGGGGAAGAAAGGCAACCCTTGGTGAAATTGTGTGTCGGTGCTTTAGGCCATAAGGGGGAATGTCTACAGGCTTAGACCAAATTCTGTGGGTCTGGGCACAGAAACCAAGTACTAAGTTACCAATGGCTCTGGTGAGTGAGAATAATAAGCAAAAGAAGACAAATAGAACGTTAGCAATGAGTAGATAAAGAGGGGTAAGAGTTGCCACGAGACCGAAGTCTTTGCTGTCATGATGCAGTGGACTTCCTGGTTTAGGGATATAATTGTTGCTATGAAGTCCACAACCATAGGAGTTGAGTGGCCAGTGACGAAATGAGGAGGATGAGCTGGTCAAAGAGCTCTAGTTCAGAAGTAGAATGCAGTTGCTGGTTGATAATTGTTGCTGGGCTTGAAGGGTCAGTTGTCTAACAGCTCTTGAAAGCTGTGCAGACCAAAGTCCTTCCTGACTTCCAAAGGGATAGTCAAGAGTCTTCAGAGTAGGTGTAGCTTGTGTACAATAAAATGAGCTAAGTCGTTTATAGGACTTGGTTATCCCTTTCGGTTACCTTCCAAAGAGGCTTAAAATCAGTAGAATACTGAGTAATGCTCATTTTCCAATACCTGGACCATCCTAATGGAGTCTTGTCCTTTGGATAAGAGGGGCAATGGGGTTTGGGAAGGTGGTTCAGTTGTTAATTTAATCACATCTCATAGTGACACTGTCCTCCTTGCTATTCCTTCCACAAGACACTCCATTTCCTGCCTCCATGCGTTTTCATTGGCTGCCCCCCAAGCCTGGAATGCTCTCCCCCTTCATTCCCGTACCCTGACTTTCTTGGCTTCCTTTAAGCCCTAGCTAAAATTCCACCTTCTGCAAGAAGCCTTTCGCAGTTTCCATTAATATTAGTGTTTTCCTTCAATTGATCTTGTTTGTACATTGTCTCTTCCCCCATCAGACTGTGAGCTACTTGAGAGGAGGGGCTGTTTTTTTTTGTTCTGTTTGCTTTTCATTGTATCCCCAGTGCTTAGTGAGGCCTGGCACTATAGTAGGTGCTTAAAATGCTTATTGACTTGACTTGAAATTGACCTTGACTGTTTACATATAAAGCCTGTCCAACATTAGAATAAATGTTGATGGAAGGCATGAGAAGCCAGTGATGAGAAAAACCATTAAGAGTAACATGGTTTTTAATGTTTTTTCTCATCACTGTCCCTTTAGTAATGAGGTGACGTCTGAGACAATTCTTATTATCTAATATTCACCCTGGACTGTATACATTTGTCTGTTCATCACAGACTCCCTCTTTTGAGTCAATTGACCCTCTTCTGTGGGGAAGTGCCAAGCATAGTATATATAATGCTTAAGGGAGGGAGACAGAGCCACCACACTGTGTTTGCCCTGGCCTCATTCTCCTATCAGCAGGCTGGGCAGGACACACAGAAATTCCCACAGCAAGACAATCTTTTCTCCCTACCCCCAAACCCCCAGGGAGAGCCAGGTTCTGCAGCTGCATCCTTCCTGAGTCCTAGAGGCTGGGTTGGATCTGCTCCTCATTCGGCTAATAGCCAGATCCACTATCCAAGGCAGTAAGATTGTGGCCTATTATTCCATCAGTAATAGTCAGAGCCCTTTCTTCTTCTTTGATAGTCCAGCTAAAAGCTGTCCCAGAACACCATCCATGATGGAGCAATTACTAGCTACCCGGCTCATCTTTTCTAAGTTTCATTCCTTGCTATTGTGTACTAAAGTGTGCCTGCACAATGCTGAAACCACCAGCCAATCCAATTAAAGGGAAAAAAAGAATGAAGTCAGTGAAAATCGATTGGAGCGGATGAAGGAACCTGTTGACTGGCAGAAATTTTCACTAAACAGTGACAATAGTGGTATCTACATTAAAGCCTCCAGGACAAGGTTGTTTTTATCTTTTACCCTATCTGAGTCAGTGACAGTCATGGTCCCACTGTCCTCTGACCTGGCAGGCCACATTGGTCAAATTGTGTCTAGTTTGGGGGCCTACATTTTTAGAAAGAGTTTTGAGAAACTGAAACATGTCCAGGGGAGAGTCACCATAATGGTAAGGCAACCAGAGACCATGCCATATAAAATCTGTTGGCTGAAAAGAATTTTAAGCCAGGAAAAGAGGAGAGTCTTGGCTCAGGGCGTGGGATAGGAGGCACATGACAGCTGTCTTAAATTTTTTGAAGGGCTGTCATGTGAAAGAGGGATTCTACTTGTTTTCTTTGGTCTCAGAGGATAGTACTAAGAGTAATGAGTAGATGCTGCAGAGAGTAAAATTTTGGATCCATTAACAAATTTCCTGGCAATTACAGCTCAACTACAGTGGGCTGCCTTGGGAAGTAGATCTCCCTCACTATAATCTTGGAGTAGATGCTGAATGTTACAGGTGTTACAGAAAGAATTCCTGTGTAGATAGGATTAGACTAGATACCTTCTGGAGGTCCTTCTAAGTTTGAAATTCTGTTAATCTGTCATTCCCCTGAAGCATAACTTTAATACTAGATAAAAGTGATATGTTTCTTTGGGTGAGTATGCACAGTTCTTGGAGCTCTGAACTCTGGCTGTATGTAGCACGTTGAGAGGCAACAGAACTTCATTTATGCGGTTGATAATGAGATACATTGAGGAAAGAGCTAATCATTGGTGGAACTGAGTGGAATTCATAAACCCTTCTATATAATAACTAGTGACACCAGGGGGAACAATGCCACAAATGAAAACTTCACTAGATGAGAAGATGGGACACCAGAAGTCCCTCTTGGAGGGACATAGTAACCAGAAATGGGAATTTAGGAACCATACATAAGACTCTTTCTAGCACAGATCAGTATCATAGACATCATTGGAGACAAGGATTCGGGCCACAGCAGCCATATTTGGTGGACATCATTGAAATCTACATATTCCTCTGAGCCTATGATGACGCTGTGGACTTATTTACTGTGCAGCATTGAAGGACTTTAGACTGTCGTGGTTTGTTTCTTGCATTATTAACTGTTGCTGCCAGTTTTCTTTGCTCTTTTATTTTCCTTCAGTGCCTTCTTTTGGTACATTATGGATAAGTTGCTGATAGGCTGGGAGACCTGATATCAAAGTACTGGGGTGTCCAAAGAAAACTTTCCCCAGATTTCCGGGTTGGGAGATCGAGCCAAAGGAAGCGCCATAGTACTGAAAGGTGGCCATTTGTTTCTGCTGTAGGTTTCTCTGACTTATCTCCATAATTTCATTGATGAGGATATTCTTCCGCTGATATAGTTCTGAATCCCTTTAAGTCTTAGTGGACTGTCTTGAGGAGTTGCTATGGCCCACATAATCGTCACTTGGTGTTCACACTTCTGCTGATAAATCTAGTGCCTCTGACATAAAGATTACAGTAACAATGTTTATTAACAACATAGATCTCCTTTGCATGACATTTGCTAAGCATTACCTTTATTAATCTACTTAGGTAGGTACAGGCAAGGTATAACTGACCCAATTTTACAGAGGGAGAAAGCAATGATCAGAATGGTATGATGCAAGGAACCCACGGTGCTTACTAATTAAATAAGAGGTAGAAGTGATGATGATACCATAGTGAATAGTTTTCTATCCTTGGAGCCAGAAAGACCTGAGTTCAAATTCTGCCTCTTACATGTTCTCCTTTCATGATCAGTTCTCACTAGAAGGATATAGGGGATTTGTTGTTCATTTTTGGTGGAGGATGTTTTCATGGAATGCCCTACACTGACATGATCACAGGTCTGGACTCAAAGAAATATATGCTAATACTACCTCCCACTTATATGGTTCTTTAAATTTTACAAAGTTCTCTGCCCAAAGTAACCTCATGAGGTAGGCTGTACATGTTGTTTTATCCCCATTTCACAGATCAGGAAATTGAAGGTCAGAGAGGTTAAGAGTTCTGGTCATGGTCACACTGTCAGTAAGATGCAGAATGGGTATACAAAAGTAATCCCATGTTCTGACCTAGGGCCATACTAATTTGGGGCATTCATTAGAAATGTTCAAAGACTTCCCAGAGCTTTCTTAGTTGCATTTTCATTGGGTGCAAAGGAAGGAAATGGTGTTTTTCTTCTTTTCTGTATGAATAATTTATTGAGTCTTATGTTTTCTCAAATTTGACCCAAACCTGGACTTTATGGTGTTTAAGCTTGTTTATTCTGTGCAAAACACAACTTCCAACGTGGAAGTGAAATGCCTTAACAAGACTCATAAAAAAAGAATTGGAAAGATTTCTGAACATCAAAGAGGCCTCATGCACCAACATTTTGAGGCATGTAAAGGAATCTGAAACATATGGATTCCATTCCCCTTAATATACAAATTCCTCTTAAAATTGCTTGGGGCAAGACACATTTGGGCTTTCATTGGCCTCTATTTTTTCTCTTCTTCCCACTAATGCCCAACTCTCCGATTTTAATTTATGAGGCCAATGACCAGGACCTTCTGCCTGCCTTGGCCTGCCCTAAATGGATTATTTTGCCTTTTCTTTTTTCTTTTCATTTCCCTAAATGTTTTTTGAGATTGATAGTCCTTTATCACGCATACATGCTCAAACCATCACAGACCCTTTAGTGTCTTGGACACTAGAATTTTTACCACCTAGGGAGCCATTTTATTCCTTTAGAGATTTTTTAAGACCAACCTTTAACATAAGCTGACATTGTTAACTATTCTAGCCTTGAAATGATCATTCTTTTTCATGATCTAATATTGTCCTGGCTTTCTTCTACCCCTTAAGCTATTATTCCCCCCTCCCAAGCCTCTTCTTTCTTCAAAAATGTGGGCATATCTCACCCATCCGTCCTCAGTCTTTCTGATTTTCTCACATTACACATTCCTTCCTCAGAGGCAAAGACTCCTAAATTTACATTGTTAGCTCTGACCTCTTTCCAAGGTTTTGTGATATCTACATCTCCAGTTACTTGCTGGTTATCTTCATTTGGTTAGTTGTCTTGCCAGAACCTCAAACTCAAAATGCTAAAAAAAAATCATCTTTTCTCTAGTCGATAATGCAGCATAGTCATTCACCCAGGCACACAGATTCCTGACATGCAGATTCTTGACAGTTTCCTTCTCTTTTTCTATCTTCTCTTTCTCTCCTCCTCTTTTTCCCTTTCCCTTCTCCCCATTCATCTTTCTTTCCTTTTCCTTCTCTATCTTCTTTGTAATTTTCCTCTTCTCCCTCATCTTCACCTTCTCCTTTCCCTTCTCCCCATTCTTCTTTCTTTCCTCTTCCTTCTCCATCTTCTTTGTAATTTTCCTCTTCTCCCTCATCTTCACCTTCTCCTTTTCCTTCTCCTGATTTCCCCTCCATCTCCATTCAGAACCCACTGCATTAATTATTCCTTTATTATATTTCTTTCCCCGTCTTTCTTTTTATTCCCATAGCTGTCATTCTGCTTGTCTCTCATCAGAGTCTCTTGAATCCTAGGATCAAAGTTATTGACCAGGAAAGGATCTAAGAAATCATCTTGTCCAACCCTTTTAGATAGAGGCTTAGACAGATTAAGTAACTTCTCCAGGGTCACAATGATAGTAAAATAGGAATGGTAGGATTTGAATTCAAGTTCTCTGGCACCAACACCCTTTCCACATCATCCTGCAATTGTCTCCTAACAGCTCTTCCTACTCCCAGATTCTCTCTGACACAATTTATGCCATGCCGATTTTTTTCCTGAATCGTTACTTTGAAGATATTCTAGCTTACTTGAAAATCTTTAATACTCTACACCAACCACAGGACGAGGTCTGAATTCCATATGTATCTTTCCAAACCCTAGCCCCATTTCTCCCCCTTAAATGGTGCTTTACGAAGACTAATATGTCAGTGATATATAGGATTATTTTAGGGGAAAATAGACCGTCAATGAGAGATGCTAATTATGAGACTGAGTACTCATGCCATCTGCACCCCTCATTTGACTCTAATCATGTGCTAACTTGTAGTTTTCTTTATCTTTCTATGTATCCTCTTTCCCCCATTAGAGTGTATATATCCTTAAAGTGGAAGTATCGTATGTAGAATAACTAATAATAATAATAATAATAACTAGCTTTTATATTGTGCGTTAAGGGTTTGCAAAATGATTTATATTATCTCATTTGAAACTCACTATGACTTTGGAAGGCGGGTGCCATATATTCAATAAGTGTTCAATCAGTGTTTATGGAGGATGCTGATGGTAAGATCCCATCCTTTGGACTGAGCAGGATTTGTGGGCCTAATTGGACAACTTCAAGTCTGGAGTGGTGTAAAAGGGGCCACCTAGAAGTTACTCTACCAAAATGTTTGATCTTGGACAATTCACTTAGATCCTCTGGGCCTCAGTTTCTTCATCAGTAAAAATGAAATAGTCTCGATGGCCTCCGTAGCCCCTCCTAGCTTTAAATCAATAATCTCAAGAGCTAAAGTTTCAACTTTGATTTGAACAGCTTAAAGTTTTTGTTTTAAAGGACCTTTTTCATACCCCAGGTTTGTTGAATACTGAAGTGTTATTTGTTTTTTACTCTTAGAAGGAGAAATTTATAACAGGGCACAGATGGACAAACCTTTTTTAAGGTTAAAAAAAGCTTCATTGTTGAATCATGATTTTCATGTTTGTGTCATTTAAAAATTTCAATATGAAGTCACAAGTTAAAAAGAAGCTTTTTAAAATGTGAGGAATGATTGAATATCATCTTTCTTAAAAACACATTTTTTCTGATTTTTTGTTGAGTGGATAAGATTATTTTATCTGCTAATATAAAGATGTTGAGTTATTAGTTGGATACACTGATAAGTTATGTGTACATGCATGCTTCTGGAATTAACTAATTTGAAACAGCACTTAAATTCATTGGAGATGTTGGTGGACCCTTGTATTATTATGATGGCTGGTTTTCCCCACTGAAGTCTACTACTGGGACAATATCTCACTATTTTGAATGCTCTGCATTTGGTTTGGTTAGGATTTCATTCAACCATCCATCTGTTCATCCATCTGTTCTTTCAAGAAATATTTACTGAGTGCCTACTATGCGTTAGATTAGTCCAGGGGTTGGCAAACTATCAGCTGGGGGCCAAATCTGGCCTGCTGACAGTTTTTGTATGGACTACAAGGTAAAATTTTAAAAAGCATTTTTAAAATACAATAAAGCGTCATTAAAATGGGAAAAGCATTCTTAGCTCTTGAGCTCTATGATAACAAGCTATAGGCCAGATCTGGTACACCTGGGCCATAGTTTGCAGATCCCTGGTTTAGCCTATGACATGGTGGAGATACAAAGATGAATTCGGCTCTGCCACTTACTAGCTGTTGACTATGGGCAAGTCACTTAAATTCTCTAGGTCTCACTCATGTTCAAAATGAGGAAACTAGACAAGATGACCTCCAAGGTTTCTTCTCTATCTAAAACTATGATCCTAATTCATAGTCCCTAAAATATTTCCAAGGCACTCACAATATATTAAGAGAGATAAAACATGGAGATAAAAATACTTTTTGCAAATATTATATAATTTGATCCTCAAAATATTCTTATGAGGTAGGTTTTATTATTATCCCCATTTTATAGTTGAGGAAACTGAGACAGAGGTGAAGTGACTTTCTCAGGGTCACCCAAGTAGTATCTGAGGTCACATTTGAGCTCTGCTCTTTATGACTCCAGGCCTTGAGCTATATCCTATGCATGACCAACTGACTTTGTGACTGAATGCTGTTGGAGGAACCTAAAACTGGAGGGAGTGGGTCCTTCTTTAAATGTGCGTACCCTTTGACCCAGCAATAGCACTTCTAGGGCTGTATCCCAAAGAGATAAGACAGGTGGGAGAGGGACCCATACGCACAAAAATATTTATAGCCACTCTTTTTGTGGTGGCAAAGAACTGGAAATCAAGGGGATGCCCATTAATTGGGGAATAGCTAAACAAATTGTGATATATGAATGTAATGAAATACTATCGTGCTATAAGAAATGAGTAGCAGTCAGACTTCATTACAACCTGGAATGACTTATATGAACTGATGCTGAGTGAAGGGAACAGAACTAGGAGATCAATATACACGATTACAGACATATGGTATCTGTAAGGACTAACTTTGATAGACATGACTCCTCTCAATGCAAGGTTCAAAGACAGCTCCAAAAGACTCATGATGGAAAAAGCTATGCACATCCAGAGAAAGAATTATGGAATCTGAATGCAGATGGAGGCAGACTATTTGCTCTCTCCCTTTTTTTCTTTTTCCTTCTTTTTCTGTTTTTCTGATTCTCTGTTCTTTTCTCTGTTCTTCTGATTCACTCCATTGGTTATAATTCTTCTTTACAACTGGACTATTATGTAAATAAGTTCAATGTGAAGGTAAATATAGAACCTACATTGGATTACATGTCATCTTGGGGGGTAGGGGGGAGGAGAAGGAGGGAAAGAAAATTTGGAACCCCAAAACCTGTGGAACTGAATGTTGTAAACTACAAATAAAAATAAAAGATATATATATATATGTATATATATATGTATGTATATATATACATAATCTAAAATTTAAAAAAAACTTCAAAAATTTATTATCATTTGTTTTTACATTACCTACATTTGCCTATATATCTCTCCCCCTCTTTCTCTATAACAAAACCACCCTTCATAACAAACAATGAAAGAAAAAGCTAAGCAAAGCTAACCCAATTATCAAGCAAATCCTACAGCATATGCAGTGTTGCCTGCTTATGGTTTCCCACCTCTATAAAGAAGGGAGGGAGATACATTTTCAAATCTATTCTTTTGGGCTAAGATTGCTTATTATAATTTCACAGAATTTCAGCTTGGAAAGTTTTGTTGTAGTTATTTCTACATTATATACATAGTTTTTCTTGTTCTGCTCACTTCACTTAGTATCAGTTCGTTGAAGTTATTACATTCATGACTACAATCGGTTTAGCGATTCCCCAATCAATGGTCATCTGCTTTGTTTTCAGGTCTTTGGTACTACAAAAAAGTGCTGATATATATGTATGTATGTATGTATGTATATATGTATACACACACACACACACACACACACACACACATATATATTTGTAAATTTATGGAAACTTAAAAATCATGCCCTCCTTGGGGCATGTGACTAAATATGAGGTCTCTGAATTAAAGGGTATGGACATTTTAGTCTCTTTCTTAGTGTAATTTCAAATTACTCTCCAGAATAGTAACGGCAATAGGAATATGCCATGTTATATTAACTGTACTGTTACTGATTCCCAGAATTCTTTTCTCCATCTCTTATCACTCTCATATTTCTCATGGTCACTGTTCCAGACCTTTTCCTCTTCTCAATCTCCTAATTCTACTCCCTCCTCCTTCTCTATACTCTTAACAGATGCCTTTTGTAGTTACTTCCTCCACAGCCTCCACAATAACCTTGCCTTCCCTTGTTCTATTCTAGAATTGTGAACCAGGATCACATCAGCCCTTCCATTGTTCCTGAAAGAAGTGGGTCTATCTATTCCCCTAAGGTCCCACTCATCATCCCAGTAACTTTCCTGACCAAAGCACCTTTCCATGGTTATCATTTCCCCCTGTCTCTTGTCTACCTTAATAGAATGTAAGTTACTTAAAGTCAGGGTATATTTTTGCTTTTGTATTTGTACTAAGCACAGTGTTTCGCACAAGTGCTTAATAAATGTCTTTCCTTCCTTCCTTCCTTCCTTCCTTCCTTCCTTCCTTCCTTCCTTCCTTCCTTCCTTCCTTCCTTCTTTCCTTCTTGCCTTCCTTTCTTCCTTCTTTCCTGCCTTCCTTCTTTCCATTTTCATTCCTTCTTTCCATTCCTTTTTACCTTCCTTTTGCTTCTTTTCTCTCCCTTCCTTTTCCTTTTTCTTCCTTTCTTCTTACCTTCCTTGTTTCCTTCCTTTCCATTCATTCCTTTTTTACTAAGAAGATCAAGGTTATCTAATGTGAGTTCCTGAAACTCTCCTCCAATTACACTGAAAGTTTCTATGTTTTCATGCTCTCAACTCTTTCATTCTGATCTCAGAGGCTGAGGTGATCCTCTTCCTTGGCAAATCTAACCCCTGTTCCTATTCCTTAGATCCACTTCCATCCATCCCCTCAGCAATATTTCTCCATCCACTAATCCCACTACTTCTCTTCAATCTTTCCCTCTCTATTGGCCCCTTTCTCACATAAGTAAGGAATTCCTCTATTCCTAAAAGTGCCCCCCCAACAGTAGTGTGAATGACAGTTTTCTTTATTCCTACAGATCCTGGTCATAAGGGCTAGAGCTGCATGGAACCTCAGAGATAACTCCAAGCTCCTCATGCTACTGATGAGGAAGCTGAGACCCAGAGAGGTTAAGTGACTTATTCCAAGATCACACAGAATAGAGATTCAAGCCCAGGTTCTGACTCAAAATCCAGTTTTCTTTTCTGTATACTGCACTGCCATTAAGGCTGTATTCTCTCTTCTCTTCCTTAAACTGCCAAATGCTCAGGAAGAGTGATCTACACCCATTATCTCTCCTCATTATCTGCCCATTCCTGCCATAGACTCAAGCAATCTGGCTTCCATCCCCACCACTCTAACGCAACTTTTCTCTGTTAAGTCAGCAATTACTAAATCCAATGTCCCTTTTAAATTTACTCATTTTCTTTGACCTCTCTGGAACCTTGATTCTGTTACTCACCCCTTCCTTTTTTTTCTTCAAATAACATCTACCCTGGCTTCTGTAAGACTGCTTTTACTGAATTCTTCAGTACTGTGTAGTAGGAAGATCAACAAATCTGAGAATTTAGGTTCGAATCTAAGTTTTGTCCCTTATCACTTGTGTGACAAGCTGCATAATCAGCCAATCAAATAACAAACAGTTATTAAATACTTACTTTATCTATTGTGTTAGGCACTGAGGATATACACATAAAAATGAGACTAACCCTTTGCTTAATGAGTTTATATTCTACTAGGGATCAAAAAAATGTTCACAGAAAATCTGACACACACACACACACACATATATATATATATATATATATATATATATATATACATACATACATACACACACACACAGTGGAAGGCACTTACAATTGGTGGAATCAGGAAAGACCTTGAAAAATGTGACCCTTGAACCATAAACCTTGTGTCCTTAGCCAGGAGTTCCTAGAGGAAACGGTGAAGGTCAAGAGCATCCCACAAATTATATTTTTTGACCAATTTCTTATTTTCTTTGCTTATATTTGTTCTCCATATCTTTGGACATTTTCCAAGTCTCTGTCAAATATGAAGTTTCTTCCTTTCATTCTCTAGACTCTCTCCATTGGTGGTGTTTTTTTGGACTTCATCTACCACCTACGTACAGATAATTCCCAAATTTATTTCACTATGTCCACTCTCTTCGTAATCACTTAACATGAGATCCTAGAAGACGCCAGGGAAATTTCTCTACTTGGATGTTCTGTTGGCTTCTCACACTCATCATTTCTGATATCAAACTTAATACCATCCAAGGCAAACTGTCTAATAGTACCACTGTCTTCTCCCTCATTGATCTTTGAAATGTAAGGAGTCTTTAGCTTTTCCTTCTCATTCTTCCTCCAATATCTAATCAGTTGGAAAGTCCTGTCAATTCTATATCTGCAACATTTTCCACATTTGTCCTTTGTTCTTCATTCCTACTGAACCAGACTAGTCCAGACCCTTATCACCTAAACCCTGAAAATAGCCACCTAACTCATGTAAAATCTTACTGAGGCACATGTCTGACTATATCACTCCTCCTCTCCAGAACATTCAGTGGCTCCCTACTGGCTAGTGAATAAAACACAAACTCTTCAGCCAGGCACTAAAGGTCACCCACAGCCTGGTTCCAACATGTCCTCTCAGTTTCTACTCCCCTTCAAATGAATACACTGCAGCTAAAGCAGACTACTTTTCATATCTCATTTTATGTACAAAGGCAGGTTTTACCTCTGATGTATACTGGCAGCACGAGCATGAGCAAATCACTTACCCTCTCGATTGTTTAGATGATTCGGTGAGACTCTAAGTTGCAGAGAAGGCACCAACCTGCATTTGTAGAGAAAGGTTTCTGATAGCAGGATTCCATATATTATTGATATCTCAGGTCCAATACTTATCCTTATGCTAGTATCAAGGTGGATCAAAACCACTCCACCAGATTTTAACTCTGATACCTTAATTGATGATAATATGTTAAAATCAGTCAATTAAAAGACCTTAGACGATGTGCTAAAAGGTCTTTGAACTAGAATGAAATTGCACAAGAATCATGTTCAAATAGAGTGAGGAAATTTGACCATGGCCCAGGGATCATTCATAAATAGTCAATCAAGTTGAGAAGGGGTTAGTTCTAGAAACTGGGGCTGTGGCTGTTTAGCATACTGCTGGGAAAGGATCATTTCTTGGAGGGAAGGAGAGGCCTTGGTTTTGGCCAGATCTCCTTCCCTCTTGCCATTCTCTTCTACTTTTCCTTTGATCCAAGGAGGATTTTACATTTTCCAAGCTTCCAGAGAAAGTTGGATAGCTTCTTTCAAGGATCCAGAGGAAGTTCTCCTCTTCTTGTCATTCTAGCATTGTATCCCTCTGGGGAAAGCTGAGGTTCCCATTTTCCAAACGGTATCCCAAAAAAGCAACCTTCCCAGATGATCCGAAGGTAGTCTCTTCATCTTCAAGAATCAGGAACAAACTTAGCTCTAAAAGGAGCCCAGCAAAGAGACTATACCATGCTTGAATAATCACAAGACTTCTGCAAATAGGAGAAAAGAACTAACCAGGAACTGTGAATTATCTCTTGGTCACAGGTGCTCTCTAATCTTGAGCCCACTTTCCTCTGGATAAGGTGGGAGAGTGTCACAGATTTGGGGGAATGTTTTACACCCCCTGCTCTTATTATACCACTTTAGTTAAATAGGCTCTTAGAAAAGCTACTTAAGTCTGGTTGACTACATAATTCTCATCTTATCATCTTCAGGGGAAGTATATTGGTGGAGGCTTAGGCCACTGTATTAGAGAACATTCCAGATACCACAGAAGTGGTCCCAGAACTTTGAGGGGAAGATAAACTGAGCCAAGCTTGGAGAACCCAACTTGTTAATGAGACTGTGAGCTGGGATAAATATTAAGGTGCTTACATGAGCCCCCTTCAACTCCCTTGTGCATGCCCTTGCACACACACATACTACATATACATATATAGAATATATATTTTTATAGATACATGCATCTATGTATATCCAAAATCCCTCTATGGGGTCAGAGGTGGTCTCTAATGCAATAGCCTAAGCCCCGACCAATATACTTCCCCTGAAGATGGTCAGCTTTGAATCAGTTAGCCAGCCTTACATAGCTTTCAAAAAAGGACTTTTAACTAAAGTTGTATGATTAGAGCAGTTGGTATATGTAGATATATATATACATATATATGTATATATGAAGATATAGTATATGTGTACATCTATCTACATATGTACACATGGGCATACATCACAGAATATACATGTACTGCACACATAAATGCATGTGCTTATATATACATATCCACATATACAAAAGTGTGTATGTGCATGTAAATATATAGAGAAATGAATATAAATATATGTATATATTATATAATTGTGTGCATATATACACATATGTATGCATATATGTATGATACACAAATAAATGCATGTATGCACACATACAGACACACATATAAAATATACAAACACAAATATATGCATACATATACACATAATGCATGCATAACATATACATATATGCACATACACATACATGTACACATATACCCATACATATATCTGCCACCCCTCTTTGGCTGCTTTCAGCCAAAGTGCTCAAATGTCACTTTCTGAATGAGGCCTTTTCTAATCCTGTATCCCAGGTGGTTTTTTTCTCCTTCTTGAAATTACTTTGTACCTACACTATATTTACTATCTTGGGTGTATGATTTCTTCTCCAATAGAAAATAAGTTTCTTGAAAACAGGGACAGTTTTGTTTATTGCCTCCCCAAAACCTTGTATAGTGATTTGCACACTGTAAGCATTTAGTAAATGTTTATATACACACATACACACACACACACACATATATAGTCTATAGGTATATACACCCATACACATGCCTATGTGTATATACATACACATATATACATAGACATCAACACATATATAGTATACCATGGCTCTCCTATTTTTTGTATGTTGCAATCTTTAACTGTCTAATCACGGTGGTGCAGAGTTCACTCCTTCAGTAGCAAAGATTGATTTCTCCTTTGAGAAGCCATGCTCCACAGAAGTATCCTTTCCAGTTGCATTTTGAAAGTCATCAGACATGCTGTTATAAATGATCACTGAAGATTACTGGAGATGCTGCAAAATAATAGTGAACCAAGTAGCATCTGTAATTTTCAGGGATGGCTTGCAATCATCAGTCAAAATGAACCCTATCTGAGTGCTGGACTAAACTTACCCCTGCCCCCACCCCTCCTCTCTCTTCCTTTTACTACTTTATAACATAGTTGAAATAGATACTGCGCTTCATGAATTTTTATGCAAAACATTAAGTTGCAGTCCACCCCTGTAAAAGTGTCCTCTCCTAGTAGAGATCAGTGTTAATCTCCACGGTTTGGTATATTAAGCCCTTTGGTAGAAAAATTGTTTAAATGGAAATAGAAAAAAAAGATCTAAGCCCATTTGGAGGTGCCTCTCCTCTTTGCTGACCATTCTACCAGGACTTTTAAAATGTCCTTTGGTTGTGTTACGTCGGTTTGGAGTTCTCTGTATTTTCCAAAGAAAACAGGTGTTTGATTGAATAGATATAGTGGTTCTCAATGGTCAGAGGCCAAGAATCCATTTAAACAAATATGGAGTAAAACTTGATAAAGCAGTCATAAGCAAAGCATTCCATAAGAACAATTGCATTTATTTCTAATTCATACCAGGCCATCTGAACCAATCTACTTCCTTTTAAAACTTTGCATGAACTCTTACATAGTTCTCATCCTTAATTGCAAGTTAGAAAAGAATACTTTAAGTCTCTTACAGAGAGAAATTAGCTGAATCTTGTATTTGGAAGAGTTATCTAGTCTTACCTCCTACCCAACACAGCTTTAACAGTTCTGTTGATAGGAACTTGATTACCTCACAAGGCAGTGAGTTACATGTCTGAGTGAGTCTAAATGCTAGAAAGTCTATGGACTTGGAATAGAGTCAAAATCTACCTGACTGATAAAGTCAAAGAAGGTGCCATCTCGTTCCAATATGTTCCAGAACAGAAATTTGTATAAAAGTCTGGATAAATGGGAAGTCTAGTGGGAGTTGAATGACCTGGATTCAAATAATTATTTTGCCACTTACTACCTGTGTGACCTTAAACAAATTACTTCATCTCTCTGAGCCTTAGTTTCAGTTTCCTCATTCGTAAAATGAACCAGTTGGGCTAAACGATCTCCAAGGTCCTACTTGCCCTAAATATTATGAAGGACAAGGAGGGAAAGGGGCAAGATTTTGGAATCTATCACAAAACTCTTCTCATTTTTTCCCTTACAAGGAGGTCTGCTCTTTATTACCTATTTTCCATCTATCTCCAGCCACTGTGTCTGCTTAGCAAAGAGCTGCTCTTTGCTTCACTATTCCCTTTGAGTAAATTTGTTATAAATTAGAAATGTTTGACTTGCAATGGAGGTTATCCTTGCTTATTTCCTGAAATCTGCTTGCTCCTTCTGACCTTTGTTTGTCCTCTGCCAGCGTTTTGGACTAGTTTGGAGCCAAATAAATTGGGCTCCTTAATTGTAGCTGAGACAGCATCCATGATAATGATGTGCTGGGCTCTGTTTTCCATGAATCTGAACAATTTAAAGCCCTCGACTTATTTCTGTTAATCTTCCCTGGAAAATAATTCACCAGGGTGTGGTTTCCTGGTAAGATCTACCAAAGTAAAACGTTATGGCTTATATGGCTGAGAGAACATGCCAAAAAACACCCACAAAACCCTAATCCAGAGAGAAACACTCCCCAGATTCACTGTCTAAGTTTAAAAAAATCAAATAAACTTCACAATGAATATACCGAACTAAACAAGTCCTTTAAATGGTTCTGTAATGAGATGACTCTTTTGTATGAATTTTTGAAGTTCAATGTTGCTGTAGATCAATAAGTTCTGCACCACTGGAGTTGTTTTTTAAAAATGCAACTCATTAAAGGTGGGGGGAGAAAATTCTATAGATGTGAAAACTTGTTATAGCTTTTGAAATACAAGGGGCAGATATTATAGCAATGAGTCTGAAGAGTCCTACCCCTTCTTCTCCTCACTCAGGTTTCCTTTCTCTTCCCTTGCTTTTTTTCTATTTATCTCTTTTCCCCTTCCTTCCTTCCCTCCTTCCTTCTTTCCTTCTCTCCCTCCTTCCTTCCTTCCTTCCTTCCTTCCTTCCTTCCTTCCTTCCCTCCTTCCTTCTTTCTTTTTTCTTTCTCTCCTTCCCTCCTTCCCTTCTTCCTTCCTTCCTTCCCTCTTTCCTTCCTTCCTTCCTTCCTTCCTTCCTTCCTTCCTTCCTTCCCTCCTTCCTTCTTTCTTTTTTCTTTCTCTCCTTCCCTCCTTCCCTTCTTCCTTCCTTCCTTCCCTCTTTCCTTCCTTCCTTCC
>CM053624.1:297440400-297468250 GCA_028646595.1 Phalanger gymnotis
CTTCCTTCCTTCCTTCCCTCCTTCCTTCCTTCCTTCCTTCCTTCCTTCCTTCCTTCCTTCCTTCCTTCCTTCCTTCCTTCTTTCCTTACCCTCTCTCTCCCCCTCTTTCTTTTCTCAAGGGGTCTATTTGGACTTATCCTGCCTGGTATTGGCTCTCAGGTTCATCTCTTAAAGAACTTCTGGGGATTCAGGAAGACAAAGGTATGTTTGGATATGTGTTTACTTCTTGAATCTGTGATTTTGTTGATATGGATATTTCCTTTATTACAATCTCCGTATGTCTCAATAGACAGTTGTATTGTGAGCTGTTGTGTGTCTAAAAGTCTCACCTTAAAGCCCATTTCTAAAAGGGACTCTTTGGTCCAATCAAGGCTGGTCTACAAATAACTAGCAGACAGTTCTAGGCTCATACTTCCAGCTCTTCCAGCCTGTTAAGGTCTGCCGGAGCATATACTCCAGAGCTATATAGCCTTGGAGAACGCAAGGTCATCTCCATAATGTCATAAGGCATCAGCAGAAAGTTTTGGTAGTAGGATCTAGAAATATACATCTTGGCCAATTTCACCATACTTGAAGCTCTATCAATGTCTTGAATTGCTTGTTTGTTCCCCTGGTTTTATGCTGCCCTCTGTATCTCTCACATGGTGGCCTCCCCCAATTCGTCACTACTGCTCCAGGACAGTGTTAAAGATTCGGGTTATATATTCCTCACATTGTTCCATTCCTCCACTGGGGAACTGACTGTTGGGCTCAGCCCCAGTTGTATTATCTTGCATGCTTGATTTGTCATCCCACTCCTTCCATCGTAATGTGGGCAATTTATAGAGCTTTTCAGTTACAGAATTAGAGAACACCTTATTTAGGAGGGAACACAGGCCAACCCATACCAAACCAAGAATCCCCTTGACAATGTAGCTGACAGCATTTGCTTCAAAACCCCTAATGGGGGGAAATCACAATGTCGTCAGGAAATCCATTATACTTTTGGATAACTCTGAATGTTGGTAATTTCCCCCTGATATCAAGCTAGAATATATCCCTATAATTCCCACATTTGTTTTGCCTTGGGAGCCAAACACAATAGGTATAATCCTTATACTGTGATAACCCTTCAAATACTTGAAGATAGTCTTTACATGCCCCAATTTAAACTCTTCAGGTTAAAGTTCAACTGATTTTTATTGGTATGAACCTAAGGCCCTTTACCTCCCTGGTTGTCCTTTGGACCCTTGCAGCTTATAATAGTATCATTGATCTAGATCTGAAAGGGACCTGAGGAGTTGTCAAGTTTAAGCCCCACCCCCATTTTATAGATGAGGAAACTGAGGCTCAGTGAAATTTAGTAACTTGCCTGGTTTCACATGGGTGATGAAAGTCAGAAGTGGGTTTTGAATACAGCCTTCCTGGTCCAAGGCCAACACTTTGTCCACCCAGAATTGAACACAGTACTTTAGATTTAATTTGACCAGGGCAATCCTTTCCCTAGTCTTGGATACTCTCTTAATGTGGTTGATGATTTTCTTAGCTCCCTCAGCTTCCATGTTACACTTTTGACTCATATATTGACATTGCAATCTATTAAAACCCATGGGTCTTTTTCACATGAACTTCTGTCTAGTCATACCACGTTGTAGTTTCCATTTCACTTCTCTGGATCTCAATTTCCTCATTTGTAAAATGAGAGTGTTTAACTTAGATGATCTTTAAAGTGCCTTACAATTAGTTCTACATGTATGATGCTGAATTGATTTCTTGGATCCCAAGGTGAGACTTTATGTTTATCACAATTAAGTGGTCTAGCCTTTCAAGCACTTTCTGAACCCTGACTACAACTTAGTATGTTAGCTAGTCCTTCCAGTTTTGTGTTATCTGCCAATTTATAAGCATGCCATCAATGGTTTTATCCAAATCATTAATAAAAATATTAAATATGATATGATTTGGCACATATTCCTGAGACACTTCACTGGAGCCATCCTTTCAAGTTGATATCTAACCATTAATGGTGATTCTTTAGGGTATGGTCATTCAATCAGCTCTAAAGTCACCTAAATGAGCTATCGTCTTGGCCACATCTTTATACCTTTTCTAAAGGAGCACATACTTTGCTAAGACAGTCTCTGGATAGTGGGATTTGTAAGATTTAATTAAAATCATTTATTTAAATAATTTAAATTCTGGGGTTAAAGTGTCTGGTTTAAAGCCAGCTTTTAATGCTTACTATTAGTTTGCTGACTTTGAGAAGACTAATTTATTCCTGGACTTCATTTTCCTCATCTGTAAAATGGGGGAGTAAAACCGGATCTAAATCTCTGATGCTATGAGAAACGAGAAATCAGATTTCTCTCCATGCCATAATCAGGCAATGGGAAATGACATTAGTGAGGAATTCTTTTATTTAATTTTGGTACATTGTGACTTAGTTTATTATGCAGTAATAATAATTAGCATTTTATGCCCCTTCTTATTGAAATTTTTGCAGTTTTCCCTTTTGATGGACCTACTTTCAGTCTCCTTGTTTTTTTTTGCCAACCATGAGAACAAAATTCTCTCTTTGGTCGATGCCAGGGATAGACAATAGTTAAGCCTTGCTCTTTCAGAAGCTCGATAACCTTTCTGAAAGTTACTATGTTTGTCACAAATCAGGAAAGTGTGATATATAGAGAGGGTGATATTGTCCAAATCCACACAGAAGATCAGAGGCCAGAGCCAAACAAAGCAGTCATTTATCATTCCCGTGGTATCTTTCCTCTTGAGATTTGCTTGTTGTACCCTCCTCAGAACTGTTGGTGCTGGGTGTGCCTGGCCGTTATTTGCTTTCAGTGCATTCCTGACCCATTTTGGTTTATGAGTAAGGATGGCCCTTGGGCACCTTTACCCTTTCCACTCTGAATTAGGTTTAAAGTTTATTGATGTAAGATCAGTGTGGAAGTAACATGTCTTTGCTGCTAGAGTTGGAACCATTCAGAGATGAAATAAAAAACAACCGCCACCACAACAAAATTTTGTTCTATAGGTCCATAATGTTGGCCCCTGATCCTAGCAGTAAAACCATTTTATAAGGGAGACAAGACAACTCAATCATGCAATCTTTGCCTTTTGGGAGGTGCTATTTCTCTTGTATTGCTATCCAGTACAATTTAATATTACCTGCAGACTTGAAAAGTCTCCCAAGTTCTGCAAATTGCCCTCTGGACCTTGCCTATAAACAATTAGCCAGCATGACCCCAGCATTTATTCCCCTTGTTACTCTGATGGCACCATCTTCTTTCCCACCTTAAAAATGATATTTACAGGTTCCTGGTGGGTTATGTCCTGAAGTCAATTTTCACTTGGCAACTTTTCTTGTGTTCCAATTCTGGTCTCTTTAGGTCATTAACCTCTAGGGCAAAACTTTTTGTCAGCTCCTTTGGAAAACTGGAGCCATCTTTTGCTCTGTCTGCCTGACCTGGTAGTAGTAGAGCCCTCTCAGAGACTTCCAGCTGCTTCTTAAAATATGCCTTACGGTGTAGGGGAAAGAGCATTGATTAGATCTGGAATCAGAGGAGTGGTTTGAATCCTGGTTCTCTGTATGACTAGGGGCGAGTTGGTTTCCATCTCAGGGCTTCCATTTCCTTACCTGTATAAGGATGACTTTGAACTGTATGATCTCTAAGGCAGTCATGGTACAATAAATGCAAAGAATGCTGAGCCCTGAGTCTGGAAGATCTGAATTCAAATCTCAGTCTCTTAGTAGGGACAAGGCAAGGGAAGGAAACAGAATGGAAGGGAAAGGAAGGGAGAAGAGGAGAGGGGAAGGGAAGGGAGCAAAGGGAAATTAATAAATATTTGTGTATCACTCACTACACACCAGACAATGTGCTAAATGCTTTACAAAAATTATCTCATTTGATCCTCACAACTTTGTGAAGTAGGTGCTGTTATCACCCTCATTTTATAGTTGATGAAACTGAGGTGAAAGGAGGTGAAGTGACTTGTCCTAGGTCATGCAGCTGGTTAAGTGTCTAAGGCCAGATTAGAATTCAGGTCTCCTCCATCTGCCTTGGTTTTCTCAACTGTAAAATGGGGATAACAATAGAAATTACTGCCCGTGATTATTGTGAGGATCAAATGAGATAATATCTGTAAAGCACTTGACACAGTGCCTGGAACATAGAAGGCACTTTATAAATATTGTTTGCTTCCTTCCTTCCTTCCTTCCTTCCTTCCTTCCTTCCTTCCTTCCTCCCTTCCTCCCTCTCTCCCTCTCTTTCTTTCTTTTTCCTTTCTTTCTTCCTTTCTTCCTCCCTCCCTTCCTTCCTCTCTCCCTTCCTTCCTCCCTTCCTTTGTTCCTTCCATCCTTTCTTCCTCATCTAACACAATGTTGTTTGAATATGATTGACCACAGACGATAGTCTACAGTTCGTGTAAATTCAACAAATATTTATTAAGCAACTACAATATTCAATATTGTGCTAGGTATTGGGCATATGAACACAAAAGTGAAATAGTCTTTGCCCTTAAGGAACTTACATTCTCCTGGGAGAATACATACAGAGTGTCCCAAATTTGCAGCTTTAGGCTTTAATAGTTTAAAGTTGCACTAAAACTTTTGGAACACCTTGTCTTAAGAGAGACGTGAATACAAAATAATTTTAGTGGAGAAAGCACTACAAACTAGGGAGAGAGGGGACCAGGAAAAGCTTCGGGTCTGAACTGAATCTTGGAGGGACCCAAGAAGAAAGAGCTCACTCTGGCTATGTGGGAATACCTCAACAAAGGCATGATGACAGTGAATGGCATGTTAGTGCAGGGGTCAATAAATAGGAGGGTTTGTCTAGGCTCTATTTTCTGCTTTCCTGCCCTCACACAGGCTGCCCCCGAGCCCTGTAATGTACTTCTTCCTCATCAATATAGATTCCTCCAAGCCTCAATTCATGAGCCACTTATTGGTTCTTTCTTGATCTCAGAATCCCAAGGTTCTCTTACTTCTCAACTTGTCATGTTATATTTGCATATTTGTTGATTTCACTCAGTAGAGTATAAGCTCCTAGAAGGCCAAGAACTTTAAGCAGGGTCCTAAAATATGGCACTTAGAACTGAACCCAATACTTTGGACCTGGATTGATGAGGACAAAGTACAGTGGAACAGGATATACTTTCTTGCTCTAGACGCTATGCCTACCTCTTTGGGAGCTCCTTGAAGACAAGGATTATGTATTTTTGCTTTCTTTATCTCCAGTGTTTAGGATTTTTGTTTTTATTATTGTAGGTACAGTGCCTAAAAGTGCCTTGTACACAGTAGACACTTAATACCTATTTGTTGGATTACATTGGAAGAACAACATAAAAAGTCTTGGGCTGGGGTAAGAATATCCCTCAATCCCTCCAAATATCTCATCAAAGAGTTTTTTGGATATTTAATTTATTTATATTTATATTTTTATATTTTTCCTATGTTCACCTTTGGATTTATTTGTTGGCAATCATTAAGGATTTGAAACTAGTGAATAAGTTAACAGAAATTACAAAGTAACAATAAGATGCCAGTGCTACATTGTCTTTACCAGTTCTGTCTTAATAAACTGTAAGAGATGAGATACATAAAGAGACAATTCAAAGTAGTGATGCCCATGTAATTCAGTGGGCAGCGAAACATTAAGTCAAGAAGAAACACTTTAAGGAGAGAGAGAGAACATGATGCAGTGGAAAGATCACTGGATTTCATGACAGAAGTCCTGGTTCAAATTTCAATTCCACTATAACCTCTATAATTTCAAACCATTTTATCACTCAAAGTCTAATTTTTGAAAAATTCCAGAGGCTAGAAGGGACTTCAGAATGCTTCGAATCTAGGCCACAGCTGAATAGAAATCCATTCTACAATGACAACAACAAATGGTCAACCAATCACCACTTGATGACTAATGGAAGAGACCCTACAGCCTCCAAAGGCAGCCCATTCCACTTTTTGATCGCACTAATTGTTAGGAAGTTTTTCTTTATATCAAATAAAAAAATTTGCCTCTACACAACTTTTAATAGTTTAAAATTGTAGTAAAACTTCTGAAATACTTTTTGATAGTGTAAAGAGAAATGCAAGATATTACATCTATATTACTGAATTTACTGATTTATAGGCAAATTAACTAAGAGAGAGAACTTTTAAGGACCAGAGCCACAAAGATCACTAACAAAATAAAGGAAGAAACATCTAGGTTTTTCAAGAGAGGTAAAAACCTAGAAGAGAATCTCCGAAAGTTAGATAAGGAAGGGACTTTTTAACATAGTGCACCAAAAACACAGACAGGACTTTTCCATGTCTATTTCTGACAAGAATGAAGGTTAGGGAAATATATAACCAATGAACCTGTTAAAGTGGGTGAAATTATCAAAGGAAAAAGTATGCAAAGGAAAGAAAAGAGGTCCCTGGACAGGTTCTCAGGGAACACCTTAGATAGATTAGGATTTGGCCAACAACAAAGAAAAGAAGGCAGGCAGAAGAAATAGTAGAAAATAATGTCAGAAAAATAAAAGGTGGGGAGGATATCCAGGAGGAAGGAATGGCTAACAGTGTCAAGGAGAAAGGTCAGGAAAATGAGTACTTAAAGAAAGTCAATGAATTCTGCAGTTAGGAAATTGCTGGAAAGCTTTGAAAGAGCAGTTTCGGTAGGCAGTTGGGAGAGTTAGGAGGAATATTTCTAGGAGTTGAGAATTAAGCAAATGGAGAGGAAATTTAGGCAACATGAGTAAATGGGTTATTTTTAATGGTTTTACAATAAAAGGTAGGAGAGATACATGACAATCACTTGAGGGAACGATAGAATCAAATAAGGCTCCTTAAAGCTGGGGAGACCTGACCTTGTTTATAGAAGGCGTGAGCCAGTAGGAAGGAAGAGGGTGGGTATGATCAGGGAATGATCAGGGAATTAATTCTTCAAGGAGATAGGAGATGTCATCAAAGGTACAAGTAGAGGTGTCAATGTTGCAAAGTGAGGGATATCTCCTTCTCCTAAGTCTGGATCAGAGGTGGAGAGAATGAGAGTAGGTTCAGTCAGTCAGCCAACAAGCATTTATTAAGCTCATACTATATATTGGGCACTTCGTTAAGCAGTGGGAATAAAAAGAAAGGCAAAAACAGTCCCTGCCATCAAGGATTATCATCTAGTAATGAAGATGTCTATATAACCAGGTACATGTGACATATATGCAGAGTAGATGGAAGGCTATCTGAGAAGGGAAAGCACCAACAGCTGGTGGGAGAACTGGGAAAGGCTTCCTTCAGAGAGTGAGATTTGAGCTGAATATTTAAGGAAGCCAGGGTAGTTTAGAGGTAGAGGTGTGGCACAGTGGATTAAGGAAAATGAGGGGGCTCATAACAGATGGCTTCAATTTTCTCAGTAAAAAGGAAATAAAATAATTTACTGAGAGCAGGAGCTGTGTGGGTGGTCTTTTAGGTTTTAGGTGATGGGAGAAGGTTTGAAATAGTGCAGGGACTGTGGTAGAAAGTCAATCGAGGTAAAATAAAAGGGTTGCTATGCTGGAGTAAGGGCCTAGATGAGATTAGATAACATATTATTTACAGTGGAACCAAATTGTGACTTTCTCCAAGGTTCAGCAACCTGGGAATAGTGAGGGAGAAGGCAGAGAGTGGGTGTGTTGAGGATTCAGGATTGGTAGGGCATAAACAGTTGGAAGACAAGAGATCAAGGGACTCAATCACAGGGGACAGTGTAAAGTTGAACTAGTTAACTAAACCAGGAAAACTGAAGGGGGCAAAGTGAGGTCAGAGCAGGGATGATGGACTGAGAGAAAAGGGAAGGATGGGGTCGCAGTGAGGACAAAAGATCTGTTGAGGAGGAGTGAGATAGAGGAACAGATGTAAAAATAAGCACTTTGACCAGAGAACGACATTTCAAAGTTCAGGGTCACAGAAATACCATAGTTTGGGATGATAGTAAGGTCTAACAGAGTACCATTTCTCTCTGTCGTTGAGATATAGTTGAGATGTTGTCTGGAGATGAGAGCTGAGGAGGCAATGGATGAAGGGGGCAAACAGGGTGTTCAAAGTGATAGCACTGTGAATGTTGAATTCCTAAAGTATAAAGGCAGAGGTTGGGATGGTGGCACTATGATTCCTGCAGAACAGCAGATGGCAGTAGCAATTTCTAGGTGGGCATTGAAGGTAAATGGAATGACCCCCAAAGGAGTAGAGAAATGGAGGTGTTAGAGGGAATGGTTGAAGTTGGTAGTGGGGTCTGGGGAATAGGCCATATCCTCCCAGCGTCCTCTGTATCATGGAGCACGAGAGAAGGTGCGAGCAGAACTGGAAGGTGAGGCAAAGCATGAGAAGTCTTCCATAGAAAGCCATATTTCTCTGAAAATAAGAGACGCAAAGTAGATAAGAAGAGTTCTAAGATGAAGGGGAGTTTGTTAATGATTGATCAAGGGCTTTGGGAGCTCAACAGCAGTGGACAGAGGATAGCGATTGAGGAGGAGATAAGGTTGAGCTTGACAGAGATGAAGGGCCAAGAAGTGACTGGAGAGGGAGGAGCTTTCTTGTTGACAGATGGTGACTGAATTACGAGGATTAGCAGAATGAATGATGAGATTTTTTTTTTTGCTAGAAAAACCAAGGGAAGTGCCAGTTGGTCAGGCCATTTAGTTAATCAAAGCAGACGGTCAGTGGGAATGATAGTGGGGAAGCTTATGTGGTGAAGAATGCCATTATTCCTTGGTGCTATACAGAAGAATCAGAGATTTAGAGCTGAAAGGGCTCTTAGGGACCTTATTTTACAGGTGAGGGAACTGGGCCATAGAGGGGTAAAGTGTCTTTCTCAGTGATACACAACTAGTAACTAGCTAAGGTGGGGTTTGAAACCAAGTCTATCCACTATGCCACACTGCCTCTCGAGGTGCTCATGTTAGCATTTCAAAGGTCAGTATTTGATGACGACCAGTGGGAGGTGTTGTGTAGTGGAGTCCTATAATTTTGGGTAGCACATGGCTGTGCTGCCCCACCACGGTATCAGTGATGGGCTGGGGTCCCGTCCAAGTTCGGAGTAATAGTGTTCACCTTTTCTCTTCTTTGGGGCAGTAAGCCCCTTGTACTTGTGCCCTGGGGTGATTAAAGACTGAGCAGATATTGATTTTTACCAATGACAATGGTGGGCAAATACATGGCGATACAGGGTGAATTATGTGCCACTGTCACTGGAACAGGTCTGAGGTGATAAGACCTCTGATCCTGAGGCCAGGGCTGAGGTTGAAACTGGGCAGTAGCATAAGTGCTGATAGCCACATGGCCTCTCCATCCTCAGTAGTTGTAGCCCTCATATATCTAGATATGTGGTGCCAAAGAGCTAGGGAGATCCTATCTCTGTTCTGCCAATCAACTGCATATGCATTTCCTTCAAGGCCAGTCAACAAGCATTCACTAAGTGTTTAGCATGTGCCAGGCTAAGCACCGGGGATGCAAAGAGAGACAAAAACATGGTCCCTGTCCTTAAGGAGGGGCCATTCTAATGGGGGGAGACAAATTCAAAGATTCTATCTATCTATCTATCTATCTATCTATCTATCTATCTATCTATCTATCTATCTATCTATCTATTTATCATCTATCTGTCTATGATAGATATATATATCATATATCCACATATACATATACATACACACATATTATATATAATATACATATATCATATATACATAAAATATTATATATGTGTATACATCTGTATCTATCTATGTCTCTATATAGTGTGAATAGAAGGTAATCTCAGAGGAGAGTCCTAGAATAGGTTTGACTCGTAAAAGTCTCCTGAAGAAGGCAGGATTCAGGCTAAGTCTTGAAGGAATCCAGGAAGGGAGAGCATTCCAGGTGTGGGGGACCAGTGGTTGGTACTAGTGAGCACATTTCAAGCCTAGTATTTATTCAATACATTTTCCTACTCTTATCAGAGATACAGGCAGGAGAAACATACTAGTTATTTGTGTAGTCTTGGGCAAGTCTCTTCCCTGGCTAGAACTCGGTTTCTCCATATGTAAAATGAGGAGTCTGGAGTAGGTGATCTCAAAGGTCCTTTTTATCTCTACTATTCTGAGCTTCTGAAACAGAGTTATCATGATCAGAGCTGTAATGTCATGAGGTAAATGAGGCTTTCTTTGTCTCAGGTCTTCTTCTGGAGGGAATACTTTCTCTCCACCCTACTTTCCATTCTTTTGACTTATCTGATATTCCTTTGCTGGCTTACTCCACATGACTCTATGACTAGGCAACCTCCAATAGTAATAAAATAATAAATATAAATTTAACAGCAATTAACACTTACATGGTGCTTTATGGCTTTCAAAGTGTTTCACAACTATCTTATTTGACCCTCACAACAGCTGTCATTATCTCCAATTTATAGATGAGGAAACTGAGGTCAACAGAAGCTAAGTGACTTGTCCAGGGTGACATATCTAGTAAGTGTCTGAAGCAGGATTTGAACTCAGTTCTTCCTGACTCCACATCTAGCATTCTATTTACTGTGTCACCTACTGATCATCTCAGCCCTCCCTGACCCCTTAGAGTCCTGCCGCTCTGATGCTTTTCCTATGGGACCTGTCTACCCTGGTGAGGATCCTATTTTCTCTCTCTCATCTGCTGCCTGGAGTCGGACTGTCCTCTGTATGGCCAGCTTCCTCCAACTGTATTCACCCTAGGTGAAAATAGTCCTAGTTATGGCTGATTGTTATTATCCCATTATTACACCAGTAGGTGAAAAAAAAGTGAAGGGCACAGTATGCATTTGGCCTATGGAGCTACATGGCTTCACAGGCTTATTATCATCAATTCAAAGGGGGAAAACATGTAAAGTGCTTATTTGGCAATGTTGTTGTATAGACAAAACAATCTAGGTGACAGACTGGATTTTTCACTTTACAATTGCCTTTACCCTTGTATAGGTGCAACTGAGCTCCCTGCTCCTATTTTCACACAAGTATGCTGTGCATAATTGTAATATTTATTCCTGCTTGTCTGCAAATCACTTGGAGCTTCTTAGAGGGTGGTTCTATCTAAATAGAAGATTGTACGTTTACAGTCTGGTAGTAAACTGCCTCCTGAAATGCATACATTATGTCTGAGTAGCTTAGCAAATAAGGACAAACATTTACCAACCCATGGAAAAACCATTTACCAGCCTAATTTTCCTTCCCAACGGTACACAAGCACTGGGGTGAATGAAGTCAGCACTCTTTATAACTTTCCCAGTATAAATCACTCCCCACTGTTGGCGAGAGGCTATTTGCAAAGCTGCTTAAGAGCCATATACCATGACATCATTCCTGATGCCCTCAACGCCGTACCAGGGGCTGCTTGAAAAGCCAGGCCATCCTCAAAAGCCAGAGCCAGGATTGCCACTCACTGCTGTGCTGAGTCTGAATGGTATTAAATGAGATGGGATCCATCCAAGTCAGGGAGCCAAAACCCAAGCCACCTACCCAAGCAGGGCCTGTTTCCTCTCTTGCTCCATGAGCTGTGGAGCAGATCCCAGTGTGGAGCTTCTGCTGATTTCAAAGGCAATTTTGGCCTTGAATCAGCTCCCCCTGGGTCCTGAGCAAGCTGAGAAATAGGGCCCCACAAGAAAAGCAATCTAAAGCCAAGGTCAGCTGCTCCTGCTACCCTGATCACTCCATGAATGCTGACAACTAATGGGGAAGGGTAAATGATGAATCCAGCCTTTTGTGTGTAGGAGATATCCCTCTGGAGTAGCCAACTGTCTCTAATTGTATGTCATCCTCAGAAATATGGCCTTGAGAAGACAGGGAGCTTGGGCTGGCGGTGTGATGCCTGGGAGCCAGAGCTTCCTGGGCTCTGAAGCCCTTCTTCAAAGGTTTGGCGAGGCCAACTGGAGCCACAGACTGCTGGATCTTCCTTCTGCCCCTGCATCGAGCCATCCGGGAAGGGCTGTGCCATTTGTCACTGTGCCCTGAGAGTTAGCTGGTAGATGCCAGCTGGGCTGCTTTGATGGCTTCCATGCTGTCCCAAATACAACCCCCTAGAGTCCTCAAAGTGGATTTCCCCACATTTGAATATGGGAATCTGGGCCTGGACTCAGGATTCTGTTCTTGCTTAGAAAGCATGTTCTGGTTGTCAGGGTCCATGACCTCTGGCTACTGGGGTCATTTGATCTCTGGTCGCTGGCATAAGCATACTCAAGAGAACAGGCAAGGGCTTAGTAGATGAAGCTACCACTGACCTCAGACATAGCATCATTATTCTCTAGACTTAGGAGTATATATTATGCCTTAAGGATTATAGCATTAGGCAGCATGGTGTGGTGAATTGAAAGCCAGTAATAGAATTAGGATGACATGGGTAAAAGACATATCTCTGGCACATCATGGTTATTTGATGGGACCCTCGGCAAATTGCTTAACCTCTATTGGAGACTCTAAATTGCAGAGTTGATGCCATCTCCATTGGTAGAAGGAGTTTCTTTACTGCAAGTGAAATTAGGTATCAGTGAAATTAGGCAGGGACTTTCTCTTGCCTTTTTGTATCCCTGGCACTTAGCTGTTGTTGCTGTTCAGTCATTTAGTTGTGCCTTGACTCTTCATGACCTCATGGACCATACCATCCATGAGGTTTCCTTGGCAAAAATAGGGGAATAATTTGCCATTTCCTTCTCTAATGGATTAAAGCAAACAGAGGTTAAGTGACTTGCCCAGGGTCAAACAGCTAGCAAGTGTCTGAGGCTGCATTTGAACTCAGATCTTCCTGACCCCAGGCCCAAAGCTCTATCCACTGAGCCACCTAGCTGTCTCCTATGCTTAGCACAGGCTAGATGCTTAATAAATATTGATTGATTGATATTTTTATAAAGGACTTTCAGCACTTTATAGTAAAAGCCTCTTATAACCTAGGACAAGGAAATCTACTCAAGAAATCAGCCTCCACAGAGTTGTCATGATCTGTGTAAAAGAGTTGTCATCTGGCTCTCCGACTTTTTTTTTGTCCACAGGATCAGGACTGGAAAGTGAAAAGTAATGTGGGAACCCAAGGTGAGAAATCTGGGCTAGGGGTGCTTTGATAAAGTGGCAACAGGCAGCTTCAGAAGGGAAGAGGGCTTGGTGCTCTTGTCAGAACTGGCTAGAGCTGTTGCCTTCTTGACCCACAGATCAATAGCCTGGCCTTCCTGATTATGGTAACACTAGCAAAGGTGTCTGGGTGGTCACTAGCCTTTTTCCCAAAGCAGCCCTTTCTCTTCCTCTCCCCCTGCCATCTCTTCTGAGTGAGTAACAATAAGAAATGAAGAAACCCTTCTCTATGTGTGGGTTGTTATGTTTTTCCTCATTTCTAATGCCCAAACTAAGTATGAGGTTTGCAGCTATAAATGCAGTAAATGGCTCAAGGGGGAGGCAGAAGCCCGCTAGCAATCAAAGGGAAGAAATTGAGTTTACCACGGTCACTTTTATTGCCACTGTTGTATATAGTTAAGTGAAGGTTCTTCTGAATCTTGTGCTCCTAGAAGAAGGTCTGTGGTGGTCCATAGAGCACATAGCACCATGCCCTGCTTTTATGTAGGTATTCAATACATATTTGTTCAACTATTAAAAAACATTATTGAATTGATTTCAGTTACTGACTTGCTGTTGATATCTCCTTCCAAAACAAGTTATTTCTAATTGGGAATTACATTTGGTCCTTCTGTTCATGAAAAATTATTCATTAATTACCTAGTGAATCATCATCATAATTATCAGGGGCCATGTTTACATAGTAATTTATAAGATGCTTTCCTCACGATAGCTCTGTGATGCAAATAGTGCAAGTTTTTTTTTTATCATTCTCATTTTATAGATGAGAACTAGCATCAGAGAAGTTAGCTAACTTTAGGCTTTAAGATCTTAAAGTGGGAAAAAGGAAGACCTTGAACTTGAGTCTTCCAACTTGAATTCAGCATCCTTATCATACCACATAGCTTCTCAGAAACAACCTGCTCTCGGAAATGAGGCTTGCACTGATAATTCTTTAGCTTAGAAGGCCAGTGTCATAGCCATTAGGATAATATTTACTTATATAATGCCAGTTGATATCCCAAATAATTTATATGTACATGGTCACAGCTCTTTAGGGCCTTACTTTCTTAAGCAGACATAGAGACCTGTAGACACACATAGATAATCAGAAGATAAAATTAATATTTACAAACAGTAAATTATTTACACTAAAAAACATCAAATATATTTTGAGGCCTTTTTAGGGCAGGGTTGAAATCTGTGATTATATCAGTAAGAGGAATACCCACTTAACCCACTGACACTGATCAGCATTTCATCTGTAAATTACATGTAGTTGTTAAGAGTTTGTCTAAAGCACTGCCATTTTAGGTGGTGGCCCTGGAAACTATGATGTTTACTATGGACTACAAAACATTTAATCTACTGAATTTTCTAGAAATGGTTTGTTGGTATCACATATATACAAACAATTATGATTAGAGTGATTTCTCCTCACTAAAAAAAAAATTCCCTGAGAATCTAAAAAAAATGAAGCCAAGGACTGTTTCTTTTTTGTCCTTCTATCCTTTGTGCCCAAACCAGTGCCTGTACATAGTAGGAGCTTCATAATTTCAACTTATTGAATAATTGAATTAATTTCTACTTCTCAGAGAGGTTCCTTCACCTTCTGCTCATCTTACTTAACATGTAGGGAATTTGTTTTGGGGGCAGTGTAGCTGGAGTAATCTCATGGAGTGGGAAGGAGACATAGAAACAGAAAGAGTTTAACTCAGAGGATATCTTCTCTATGAAGTATACCTTGATACCAACCCACTGAAAATGATCTCTATCTCCTCAGGTTACTCATAAAAGTAGTAAACCACGATTTCCAAGATATTACTCACTGTTCTAACTTTATAACAAAATCACCAAGTTCCAAAGTAAATACTAATGTAACTTAAAGGGTCCTTCTAAGTTCTTCATAGCATTTCTCTACTTCACCCTCTTTGACGATATTTCTGCATTCCAGTTTTCCCAGGAATTCTTGTCATATTGGAACTTCCTTCCCCAAGAGGTCAGTGTTCTAGATTTATGGAGCACTAGGTTCTTGTGCTCATTTGCTTTAGGCCTTATTGAATGTGTTCTATCTGATTTACTTTTCTCTCTTTTCCAGATAGTTTTGATGACTCCTAATTCATAATATGCTTTGATATCTATGGCACCCTTATTTCTATTTTCCCATCCATTATTTCCCTAGATAGAGTAGACATTTTATTTCTCATTCCTCGAAATTAATTTTGTCCCTATTTTTCCAACACTTTATCTATAAAAGAATCCCTTGGTAATGTGACTGATTTAGTATTATATCTATAAATTAAGTAATATTATAATTTTAATACGTTGTGTAGCTTAAATGAAAGTCTTTCCAATTATTTCTTGTCCTTTATTTCTGTAGTGTTTTATATATACATTTTATATAAATATTTGTAAGTCTTGATAGATTAATTCCCTAAAGTTTGATAGATTTTATAGTTATTATTAACTGGACACCTCTTTCATACTTTTTATTAGTACTTTATAAAAATGTTGATAAATTTTGTGGATTAATTTTTACACTGCTAATCTATTACAGTTTTTAATCATTTTAGTTAATTTCATTGCTGATTTGGGGGTTCTCTGAGTAAAGCATAATGATATTTGTAAATGGAGATAATCTTGTCTTGGTTTAATTTCTATCTTATCTTTGATTGCTATGGTTAGCACTTCTACTATTATGCTGTGTAATAGTGGAAAGAGGAACATTCTTGCTTTACCCTTATAATAACTTGGAAAGCTTTCAATATTTATTGCAAATAATATCAGTTATTGATTTTGAGGGGCAGACAGGTGGCACAGTGGATAGACTGCTGGGACTGGAGTTAGGAAGACTCATCCTCCTGAGTTAAAATCTGGCCTCAGACACTTACTAGCTGTGTGACCGTAAGCAAGTCACTTAACTCTGTTTGCTTGGTTTTCCTCATCTGTAAAATGAGCTGGGGAAGGAAATGACAAACCTCTCCAGTGGTTTGCCAAGAAAACCCTCAAAAGGGGTCATGAAAAATCAGACACAACTGAACAACAACATTGATTTCAACATGTATTTTGATGTAACTTAAAAATGACCCATCTTCAATGATTTTGGTTGTTTTTGAATGAGTGCTATAATTTTTAAACATTTTTACATATCTTCCTTGATTTTTTTTAAATCAAGACAACCTTTATTTCTTCTCCAATCTTATATTATCCCTCTCTTCTGCCATAGTTGTTCATATCACTGACAGTGGCTTAAGACTTAATGCCCATCTGTTCTATTGGTACTCCGGCAGGATATTCATTTGAACCAGGAGACTTGAATTCATCAAGAGAAAGTAGATACCTTCTCACTATCTATTGATTGGTCTTTGGCATCAAGTCCTTCTTAGCTATTTCTGTCCTGTCCCTTCCTGTGGAAAGCTCATTCTCCTTTGTGGAAAGAACAGAAGCAAAACAAGAATTTGGCATTTTTGTTTTGCCTTTGCTGTTAACTCTCACTATTCCATTCATCCAAAGTCACAGTTCCATATCTTTAACCCTCCTGTTACTCTTATTATAGCTTTAAAACCCAATTTTTTTGTTTTCCTTAGTTTTCTTTGTCAGGTTTAGCTTGATCTGAGATTTAGCATTTTTGACACTTTTTAAAAAACCAGCTCACATCATCCTCTTGTGCTCTTTTCCTATTGCCTGCCCTTACTTTTATCTCTGACTATATCTTTAAAAAAGTTAAGTTGGTTGCTGCATTCATTATGCATTCACAATGGCCTTTCCAGACAATTCCCTTTTCTTACTCATTGGAATTGTTTCCCTTTTGTGTTTTCAGAATTTAATTATTGAATATTTCTACTTCCTCTTGTGTTGACTTTTTTTGGCAGAATTTTAATTCCTGGAACTATCTATCCTCTCTCTAAGTCTTTGAAATATACTTTCCAAAAATATGGGCTACATGCCCTACTATACCCAGTTTGCTTCTCCTTTATCACAAAATTATTAAACGGTCAAGTTTACCCTAGGTACTGTGTTGGTAAGCGAAATGGGCTCTTAGCATTCAGGTCACCCAAGTGCCCTTGAAGAGTTTGGCTTTTGTTTCCCTTGATTAATTCAGTGTATTTCATTGAGTCTTACTAAATGCTAAGCTCCAGGCTCTAACCTCTATTAGGTGCTAAACCTATGTGGGTGTGAACCTCCCAGGGTCCTAAGGGGAGGTGCTAACTCAAGAGCCAATCATGTGAGCCTAAGTTCTGGTCATTCAGAAGACGTTTGATGATGTCTGAAATGTTATAAGAAGAGAAGACAGAGCCATTTGTGCAGGGCTTTCATTCTTGATGGCGCTCGCTGATGCGGAGACTCTGGGCAGCTGTAGCTAAGAGCCCTCCAGCTCGTAAACCTGGATGTTGGGACTTTGTTAAACTCTGGTAACTATGTATTAGGATTTGAATCAGACAAGGTCGGAGCCAAGATGGTGGCTGGAAAGCAGGGACTGGCATGAGCTCCCCACCAAGTCCCAAGGTCTGTCTTGGGATGTTTGCAATTTGTTTGTATTTTGCTCTGAAGTTCAGGGTGCTGGCTTTTTCCTCTCAACTAAGTGAATGGTATTTTCATGCTGAATTAAAATAAGTTTGTCAACCCCTTAACGTTGCTTTCCTTAGTAAAGCAGATTAAAAGAACCTGGGCTTTGGCAGTGTGCTTGTTGTTGGGCTTGTGTTGATCTTTCACCCCCATAACAGCTGCTAACCAGATTGTTGAAACAGGTACCCACAGTTTTATAGCAAAAAGAAGTTTCCTATCATTAATGAGAATGATATCCATAATATAATTTGCCTTTGCTAGTTACTATGTCCTGTGAAGGATGGAATGCTCATTAAAGAAAGTCAAGAACTTTTTAGTTGTTCTCTTAGTAGAGAGAGCCTTTCTCTATTGTCTGCCTAATTGAAGTACAATGATTGCTATATCATGATTTGGTGCCACTCTCGAGCTTTTTACTTTCTTTTGTTGATTACTTTTTTCGTTTTGGTCTATAAATTATTTAAAAATATTTTTTCATTAATATATGATTGAAGTATGCTCTAGCACAGGATGGATTGTTATTATCACTGTAATGTTGACAAATGCATTCATTTGATATTCTCACTCAGAAATATATATTTTCTTAACAATCTGTTCAGTTCTTAATGCCTTTTATAATCTAGCTATGTTTCCCTTTTAGTGTTATGCTACACTCTTTGTTATTGGCATATTTAATAATATTTCAGTGTTCATAATGACTTTAAGAGTAATACATGTTCCCTGTTTATCTCTTCTCAACATTATTGATTTATAATGTTGTTTTGCCTAAAACCATGATTACAACTCCCACTATTTTAGGATTGATTGAAGCATAATAAAAATTATCCCAATTACTCATTTTCACTCTCTCTATATATATTCATATATATCAAATGTGTTTCTTATATGCAAGGAACTTTTAGATTTTGTTTTATCTTTAGTCTTAATGTTATCTTTCATTTTGTTGGTGATGTTAAATCCATTCACATTTAGAGTTCAGGCAAATAATCAACAAACACGTATTAAGCATATGCCAGGCAGTGTTCTATGGCTAGGCTTCCAAAAGTAAATGTGATAACTGAGCTTAGAGTCTAGTCCAAGGAGACATAATGTGTTTATACATACATGCATATATATGCTTATGAATATACATACATGCATACACCCAAAACTAATATAAGATGATTTGCAAAGTAAAGACTAGATGAATTTCTAGAATGTTACATCTTTTTCTTTCACAAATTATTTTATATTTATTCTATTTTTCTTTAAAATTAATGCTTAGTCTCTTCTTTCTTTTGCTTACATTAAATTGGTATCAGGTTTCTCTTTCTGTTGTTATCGTTCCCTATCACCGTAATTCCAAAGTCCTAGAGTTTAGTTTTATTGTTATTCTCTTTAACTCTTACCTTTCCTAGACCAGATGTACTGCTCTTATTTCACTTATAATATCAGTCTATAGTATGAGCATATAGTCTTTATTTCAATATTAAATTATAATAATGCAGCTCTTAATTTATAATATAATTTTAAACTCTTTAAGACTCAAATAATTTCTTTTAGGAATTCTAAGTGATATCATAGGAGAGATTTTTTTGAAGTTTGATTGTATTTTTGAGTTATTCTCTTCTGGCATCATAGAAATCCTTTATTTTATTTATTATTTAATGTTTTCTCTTTTTCAGTGTTAAAGCCCTGCTCTTCTCTTGGGATGTTCTGTTTTATAGACTTCCTCCATCATTCATTCTAACTTCTTTACTCTTCTATTTATTTTATTGATTTCATCCTTAAGAATTCTTATTTCCTTCCTAACTTGAGGAAGTATGATATAGAGGAAAGAAAGCTTTATTTGGAGTCAGAAGACCTGGTTTCAAAGCCAATTTCTACCACTTATTACCTGTACGTCCTTGAGAGACACACTTAATCTCTCTGGGTCTAATTTTCTCCATATTTATAAGAAATGAATTGTATCTATTGGATTCCATCTATGATTCTCTTATTTCATCCTTAATTCTTTTTTATTTTGTTTTACTCTTCAGAATCATGCTATAATTTTGGCACTTTTGTATTATTATTTCTGGGAGGATTATAGAATTTTTTAAATAATACTTTCCCCTTCCTCAGAGTTTTTTTTAAAATTGGTCTTTTTCTCTACAAAGTGCTATCCATAGCATTGGCTACTTTCCTATATTGTTTTTTTATCGTTGCTCCTCTTTTGTGAAAAGACTTCTGTTAAGAAAGTCAATTCTTTCTCCTTTGTCTTTATGACAAAAGTAGATTGATAACTAACTGATTAAAAAAATCTAATAAAGTTTTGCAAAGAACACGCAAAATCAATCACATAAGAATGAGTGGAAAGCAGGAGGCAAAATGGCCTTCAGAATGGCTCAGTGTTTTTAGGGGAATTCAGTGTGAACTAAGGAGAGACCAAATGGGTAGTTGATTTTAAGTTTTGATCCAATTACATTATTTTCTACTGCTACTTTTGTTGAAGATAAGTATGGTTTTACTTTCTAGCCAGTTCCTCCCCCTATTCCCCTTGCCTCACTTACACCTAAGGTAAAAAGAACTGGGAACATGAATCTTCATGGTCATAATCTCTGTGCTGTCATTTTATTTAAGCACATCACTGCCAGCCTATGTTGGTCTTTGAGAAACTGTGTGGTGGGTTGGACCTTAGGCTAGACCAGGGTTAAAATCTTAGCTCACATTCTTAATTGCCATAAATCATGGAAAAGCCAATCTTTTGTTCCCCAGTTTCTCATCTATAAAATGTAAATGATGATTTTTTTTTACTATTAATGTGACAAGATTGTTGTAATGGGAAAGACATTTTTCAGACCTTGATGAACTATAAAAATGTGAATTGTGATTATTTTATATAATCTGTGTACATCACACCTTTTAGAGAGTGAGGGACAGGAAGAAGACTTTTATTTCTATGTTCTGTCTTTTAGTTCTAGGAATCTCTGCTAATTGAAATATGCTAAAGAGTCTGTTTGCTAAGCTATTGCCACTGCCTGGGTTCATTTCTGGCATGGTTAGACTGCTGTTTGGAGACTCTGTTGTGTTCTTATTTTCCAAAGCCTTTTAATACCACTACTAATTATTATCTGCACATCTTTCCAAACCCCCATCTTTCCCTTCTAGAAACCTGACTCTTCAGAGTTCTCAGTATCCACTTTCTTCATTTGTAGTCACAGATGCAAAACAGCCTTGTAGCATGTCTTTTGTCTCCTTATTCCTTGGACTCTGGTTACCTACCACCACTTATAAGAAAGTGTGTTCTTTCTTCTTTCTTTTCTGTTTATATGACCACAAAGGTCATGGAATATCATGTCATTTGCCATGCTTTTCATTTTCATTCCTAATTTTTTATTTGCTTCAATTTCCTCTTTACCATGAACTCAATTCTACCTTTCTTTGATTTTTTTTAAAATTCTGACACTTTTTGCACTTTTCTCCTTTCCTACCTCAAGTTTTATTTTTGTCATCTAAAACCTAAATCCAACAGAAGTCTGACCAATGCAATAATTAAGTATAGATGATGGATATACATAATATAGATAGGTAGATCATGGAATACATTAATAATCTTTAGCAAGGAACTTAAAGTGTTCCATGTTCTTACACCAAACTATCTTCCTGTTTTCAGTTTTCTCTCCCACCATTCCTTAAGTGTGCTCCAAATTTCTAAACAAACAAACAATAAATAAGTGCCCTGCTCTACTCATAACTTTTCCTAAAAATTGCCTTAGCACTCCCAACTTCATGCCTTTGAAAATTTCCCTGTTCCGTTTGTCCATCCCCACCTACTAAAATGCTACCTGTCATTAAAAGCTCAAGTTCAAATGCCACCTCCTTAAATCAATCAACAAATATTTATTTATTAAGTCTCTACTGTGTGCCAGGCACTGTGTATTAGGTACTGAAGATGAAAGGATGAAAAAATCCCTACTTGCTAGAAGCCTATATTCCTTTGGGGAAGACAAGTACATCTAATAATATATGTAGCATATTGACGTATACACATGTAAATATGTATATACATGTGGTGAATAAATACAAATATATACAAAGTACTTAAATACAAGGTATGTTGGGAAGGAGGGCACTAGTAATTAGAGGAACTTGGAAGACTTTATGCAGAAGATAATACTTGAACTGATTAATTTTTTTTCTTTCGGTGAGAAGTCAAGCATTTTTTAATATTTTATTTTTTCCAACCACATGTAAAAATGTCAAAATTCATTTAAAAATTTTTTAGTTCTAAGTTCTCTCCCTTTCTTTCATTTGTCCATTCTTTCTTTCCTTCCTTCCTTTCTTTTTCTTTCTTCTGTCCTTCATTCCTTCGTTCCTTCCTTTCTTCCTTCCTTTCTTCCTTCCTTCCTCCCTCCCTCCCTCCCTCCTTCCCTCCCTCCCTCCCTTCTTCCTTCCTTTCTTTCTTTCTTCCTTCTTTTCTTTCTTTCTTTCTTTCTTTCTTTCTCTTCTTTCTTTCTTTTTTCTTTCCTTTCTTTCTTTCTTTTCTCTCCTTTCATTCATTCATTCTTTCTTTCTCTTCTTTCTTTTTTCTCTCCTTTCTTTCTTTCTTTTCTCTTTCTTTCTCTTCTCTCCTTTCTTTCTTTTCTCTTTCTTTCTCTTCTCTCCTTTCTTTCTTTTCTCTTTCTTTCTCTTCTCTCCTTCCTCCTTCCTTTCTTTCTTTCTTTTCTTTCTTTTTTCTTTCTTTCTTTCTTTCTTTCTTTCTCTTTCTTTCTTTCTTTCTTTCTTTCTTTCTTTCTTTCTTTCTTCCTTCCTTCCTTCCTTCCTTCCTTCCTTCCTTCCTTCCTTCCTTCCTCCCTTTCTTTCTTCCCTTCTCACTATGAAACCAAGCAATTTGGTATAGGTTATACATGTGCAGTCATGCAAAACATGTCTCCATATTAGTCAGTTGCAAAAGAAAATATAGACCAAAAAAAAACAACAAAAATTTTTAAAAAGCAAAAAAAGCATTCAAATTCCATCCATTTTTTCTTCTGGTGGTAAATGGTATTTTGTCCAATCCGAGTTCTTTGGAATTTTCTTAGATCATTGTATTGCTGTGAATAGCTAAGTCATTCACAGTTGATTATTGTACAATACTGCTTTTACTGTGTACAATGTTTTCCTGGTTGTGCTCATTTTATTTTGCATCAGTTCATGAATGTCTTTCCAGGATTTTCTGAGAGCTTTCTGCTCATCATTTCTTATAGCACAATAATATTCCATTACAATTATATACCACAACTTGTTCAGCCATTCCCCAGTTGATGGGTATTTCCTCAATTTCCAGTCTTGCTACCACAAAAAGAGCTGCTATAAATATTTTTGTACATATAGGTCCCTTTCCTATTTTTTAAATCTCTTTGGGATACAGACCTAGTAGTGCTATTGCTTGATCAAAGGGTACACACAGTTTTATAGCTTTTTGGCTATAATTCTAAATTGTTCTCCAGAATGGTTAGATCAGTTCCCAACTACACCAACAATGCATTAGTGTCCTAATTTTTCCATATTCCCTCCAACACTTGTCATTTTTCTTTCTGTCATATTAGTCAATCAAAAGGTGTGAAGTTGTACCTCAGAGTTGATTTAATTTGAATTTCTCTAATCAATAATGATTTAGAGAATTTTTTCACATGGCTATAGACAGACTTGATTTCTTCAAACAACTCATCCTTTGACCATTTATCAATTGGGAAATTATATTCGTTAAAAAAAATTGACTTGGTTCTCTATATGGTTGAGAAATCGGGTCTATATCAGAGAAACTTGTAAAAAAAAATCCCACTAGGTTTTTTTTTTTTGCTTTCCTTCTAATCTTGGTTGCGTTGGTTTTGTTTGTACAAAACCTTTTTAATTTAATGTAATAAAAATTATCCATTTTATACACTGTAATGTTCTCTCTTCTATCTCAATGTTCTCTCTTATTTGATCACAAATTCTACCCTTATCCATTCTGTAGTTTGTTTATGGTGTTATGCTTTATGTCTAAATCATGTACCCATTTTAACCTTATCTTGCTCTGTGGTTCACATCATGTATGTTGATCTATACATAATTTCTGGCAAATTGCTTTCCAGTTTTCCCAGAACTTTTTGTCAAACAATGAGTTCTTTTCCCAAGAGCTTGGCTTTTGGGTTTATCAAACAGTAGATTACTATGGTCATTTACTACTGTTTACTATGTACCTAATCTATTTTACTGATCCATGACTCTATGTCTTAGCCAGTACCAGATTGTATTGACGATTACTGCTTTATAACACAGTTTGATATCTGGTATGGCTAAGCCACTTTCCTTCACATTTTTTAATTGATTCCCTTGATATTCTTGACTTTTTGTTTTTCCAGAGGAATTTTGTTATTATTTTTTCTGGCTCTATAGAACATTTCTGGTAGTTTGTTGGTATGGCACTGAATAAGTAAATTAATTTAGGTAGATTTGTCATTTTTATTATATTGGCTTGGCATACTCATGAGCAATTAATATTTTTCCAATGGTTTATTCTGACTTTATTTGTGTGAAAAATGTTTTGTAATTGTGTTCACATAGTTCCTGGGTTTGTCTTGAAATATAGACCTCCCAAGTGTTTTATAATGTCTACAATTATTTTTAAATGGAATTTCTCTTTTTATCTCTTACTGCTGGACTTTGTTGGTAATGTATAGAAATGCTAATGATTTGTGTGGGTTTATTTTATATCCTGCCACTTTGCTAAAGTTGCTGATTATTTCAACTACTATTTTAGTTGATTCTCTTGGATACTCCAAGTATATGACTGTATAATCTGCAAAGAGTGATAGTTTTGTTTCCTCATTGCCTATTCTAATTCCTTCAATTTCTTTTTCTCCTCTTATTGCTATAGCTAGCATTTCCAGTATAACATTGAGTAATAGTGGTAATAATGTCCATCTTTGCTTCACCCCGATTGTATTAGGAAGGCTTCTGGATTACCCCCACTATAGGTGTTGCTGACGGTTCTAGATAGATACTACTTATCATTTTAAGGAAAGGTCCCTTTATTATTATGCTTTCTGGTGTTTTTTAATAGGAATGATTGTTGTATTTTGTCAAAAACTTTTTCTGCATCTGTTGAGTTAATCATATGGTTTTAAAAATTTGATATAGTCAGTTCTGCTGATAGTTTTCCTGATGTTAAACCAGCCCTGCATTCCTGGTATAAATCCCACCTGGTCATACTGTATCATCTTTGTGATTTTGCTGAAGTCTTCTTGCTAGTATTTCATTTAAAATTTTTGCATCAATTCCCCATCATTGAGGAAGTTGGTCTATATTTTTCTTTCTCTGTCTTGGCTCTTCATGGTTTAGGTATCAGCATCATGTTTGTGTCATAAAAGTAATTTGCTAGAACTCCTTCTTTGCCTATTTTTCCAAACTGTTTATATAGTATTGGAAATAATTGATTTTTAAATATTTGATAGGATTCACTTGTGAATCCATCTGGCTCTGGGGATATTATTTTAGAGAGCTCCTTGATGGCTTGTCTAATTTATTTTTCTAATATATGGTTATTTAAGTATTCTATTTCCTCTTCTGTTAATCTGGGCAATTTATACGTTTGTAAATATTCATCCATTTCACTTAAGTTGTTAGAATTATTCATATATAATTGGACAAAATAGCTCCTAACACTTGCTGTGATTGGTGATGAATTGACTCTTTTCATTTTTGATACTTGTAATTTGGTTTCCTTCTGCATTTTAAAAATAAAATTAACTAGTGGATCATCTATTTATTGGTTTTCTCCCATAAACAACTCTTAGTGTAATTTATTCATTCAATAGTTTTATTACTTTTAATTTTATTAATCTATCCTTTGATTTTTAGGATTTCCAATTTGGAGTTTAATTGAAGATTTTCAATTTGTTATTTTTCTAGTTTTTTGTTTTTTACTTGCACAACCAATTAATTAATCAGCTCTTTCTGTATTTTTATTGATATAGGCATTTAGACATACAAATTTTCATCTAAGTATTTCTTTGGCTGCATCCTATAAATTTTGATATGTTGTCTCATAGTTATTCTATTTAATGAAGTGATTGAGTGTTTCTCTGATTTACTCTTTGACCCATTCATTCTTTATGATTTAGATTATTTAGGTTTCAAATAATTTTTAATCTCTGTTTCCACAGTTCTTTATTGAATGTAATTTAATTGCATTATGATCTGAAAAATAGGCATTTAATATTTCTGCTATTCTTCATGTGGTTGTGAGGTTTTCATGCCCTAATATGTGGTCAATTTTTGTGTAGGTACCATGTACCATTGGAAAAAAGATCTATTCTTTTCTATTTCCTGTTCACTTTTCTCCAGCGGTTTATTGTATCTGACTTTTCTAAAATTTTATTCATCTCTTTAATTTCTTTCTTTTTTACTTTTTGGTTAGATTTATCTAGTTCTAAGAGGGGAAAGCTGAGGTCCCCCATTATTATAGTTTTACTTTCTATTTTGTCATATAACTCATTTAACTTTTCTTTAAAAATTTGAATGCTATACCATTTGGTGCAATAGCATTGCTGTTACTTCACCGTCTATAGTACCTTTTAATAAAATATAGTTTTACTAATTATCTCTTTTAATTAAGCATGTTTTTGCATTTGCTTAGTCTGCGATAATGTTTGCTACCCCTGCTATTTTTTTTTTAGTTAAGCTGAAGCACAATAGATTCTTCTCTAGCACCTTATCTTTATTTTGTGTCTGTCTCTCTGCTTCAAGTGCCTTTCCTCTAAACAATATATTGTAGGATTCTAGTTTTTAATTCACTCTGATATCTGCTCCAATTTTATGGGTGAGTCCATCCCATTCACATTCACAGTTATGAATACTGTGTATTTCCTTCATCTTGCTTTTTTCCTCCTGTTTATTCTTTTTTTTCTCTCCTTTCACCATATCCTTCCCCAAATGTGTTTTACTTCTGACTACTGCCTCCCCCAATATTCTCCCCTTTTGTCAGCCCCCTTTTCTTATCCTCTTTCCATCCTACTTCCTTGAAGGATAAGATAGATTTATATACCCAAATGAGAGCGTATATTGTTCCCTCTTTGAGTCATTCCAATGAGACTAAGATTAAAGCATTGCCTTCTTACCCCCTTATCTTCCTCTCCATTGTAAAAAAATCTTTCTCACTTCTTTTATGTGAAACAATTTGCCCCATTCTTCCTCTCCTTTCCCCCTTCTCCTAGTGCATCCCTTTTGCTTATCTCTTGATTCTATTCTTTATTTTAACCATCACAGTCAACTCACAACCATGCTTTCTGTCTATGTACACTCCTTCTAAATGCCCTAATAATGATAAAGTTCTTAGGGGTTACAAGTATCATATTCCCATCTAGGCATGTAAACAGTTTAAACTTATTGAATCTCTTATGATTTCTCTTTCCTGTTTATCTTTTCATGTTTCTCTTGAGTTTTATATTTGAAAGTCAATATTCTGTTTAGCTTTACTCTTTTCATCAGGAAAGCTAAAAAGTCCTATTTTTCATTAAACATCCATTTTTTCCACGTGAAGAGATTATACTCAGTTTTGACAGATACCTTGCTTCTAATCCTAGCTCCTTCTGGAATATCATATTTCAAGCCCTCTGCTCCTTTAATATGGAAGATACTAAATCTTGTGTGAGCCTGACTATGGCTCCATGATAATTGAATTATTTCTTTTTTGGCTACTTGCAATATTTTCTCCTTTACCTGGGAACTCTGAAATTTGACTACAATATTCCTGGGACTTTTCATTTTGGGATCTCTTTCAGGAGGTGATTGGTGGATTCTTTCAATTTCTATTTCACCCTCTTGTTCTTGTCTAAAGTCTTTTCATGATCATGGCTTTTAGGTAGTCCAATAATTCTCAAATTATCTCTCCTATATCTATTTTCCAGGTCAGTTGTTTTTATCAAAAAAATTCACATCTTCTTCTATTTTTTCATTATTTTGGCTTTTTTGTTTCTTGACATCTCATGGAATCATTGGCTTCCACTTGGCCAATTCACATTTTTAAATAATTATTTTCTTCAGTGAGCTTTTGTACCTCCTTTTCCATTTGGCCAATTATTCTCTTCAATGAATTTTTGTGCCTCTTTTACCATTTAGCCTACTCTTTTTTTTTAAATTTTTTTATTTTTAGATTGCAACAAACAGTTCTACATAATTTTGGTTCCAGATTTTCTTCCCTCCCTCCCCCCTCCCTCCCCAAGAAGGCATGGAGTCCCATATAACTTCCAGGTAT
>CM053624.1:297468750-297492670 GCA_028646595.1 Phalanger gymnotis
CCCCCCCCCCCCACTCTGTTTTTTTAAGGGGTTATTTTCTTTAGTTTTTTTTTTTTTTGTGAGCCTCCTTTACCAAGCCGTTTGACCATTTTTTCAGGATTTTCTTGCATTATTATAATTTCTTTTCTCAATTTTTCCTCTACCTCTCTTATTTTATTTTTAAAATCCTTTTTGAGCTGTCCAAGAGCCTGAGAGCAATTCACATTTTTTGCTAAGACTTTTAATGAAGCTGTTTGATTTCATTGTCTTCTTCTGAGTTTGTGTTTTGATTTTTCCTGCTACTATAGTAACTTTCTATGATTGGGTTCTTTTTTGATGTTTGCATATTTTTCATCCTGTTTCTTACTTTTAGCTCCATGTTAAAGTTAGTTTCCATTCCCAAGGTAGAGGGGCACTGTCCCAAGCTTCAGGCTTTTTATGCTGCTGTTTCCAGAGCTACTGCTGTGGGTCTGTAAGTTTTCTCTTCTTCCAAGGTGGTCTGATTTAAAGGGAGGTGTGGTCACTGCTCTCTTGTCCCATACTCTTGTCTTTGAGTGACCACAAGCACTCTTTTGTACCCTCAAACTGTGACCAAGATCCCAGCTCCTGCTAGTGCAATTCTTTGCTGTGGCACTATGACTGGGAACCATATATGGACAATACAACAGAGTACTGGTCCCAGTGCCAGAAAAGTGTTCCCTGTAACCTACTTCCGACCAGTTGTCCAACCTTTGCCTTCTGTGGTCTGAGAGCTTTGAAGCAGCCATCGCTGCCTATTCAGTCACTCCCAAGGCTTGCTTGGTGTCATCTGGCCTGGACAGTGCTCTATTCTCACACTAGTGAAAGAGAGCTTTCCAATTGATTTTGTAAGTTATTTTGGTGTTGAAAATAGTTCCAACCCATCCTTTTGTTGGTTTTGCTACTCCAGAATTCATTGTGAGGCATTATGTTAATGTTGTTTGGAGGAGAATTTAGGTGAGTCCCTGCCTTTACTTGGCCATCTTGTCCCTTGATCTTGAGCTAAGTCTTAGAGAAAAAAGGAACTCTATGAGGCAAAAGTAAGAAAAGAATGCATTCAAGGCACGTGGGATGGTCAGTACAAAAGCACAAGGATAGCAGATGGAGTGTCATGTATGAGAAGCAAAGAGGATGCATGAAAGAGTAATAGCCAGTGAGGCTGGAAAGGTTGGTTGAGGTTAGGCTGTATAAAACTTTAAAAGCTAGACAAAGGAATTTATGTTTTATCCTAGAGAAAATAGGAAACCACTGGAGTCGATTGAGGAAGAGAATCACACAATGAGATCTAAGGTTAAGAAAGCTTACTTTGGCAGGAGAGGACTGGATGAGGATGAAATGAGGCAGGAAGATCTATTAGAAGGATAGTAACCTATGTGAGAAGAATAATCTGTGTGAGATAATGAAGGCCCAAATTAAACTGGTATCCAATAGTCACATAGTCTATAAGTCTTTTTTAAGCACCTACTATGTGCCAAGTATTGTGCCAAGTGGTGGGGTAATGAAGTAACATGAGAGATAGTCCTTGCTCTCAAATAGCTCACAGTCTAATGGGAGAGAATATGAAAACAATTGGGTACAAACAGAAAAATTAGAGGTAAGAGTCAAGGCACTGGAATTAAGGAGACACTAGTAGTGGTTTCTTGTAGAAAATGGGATTTTAGTAGAGTTTTGAGACCAAGAGGGGAGATGAGGAGGCAGAACATTCCAGGCATGGGAAAATGTCTGTAGTCAGGAGATAGAGTGTCTTGTTGAAAGAACATCAAGGAGGCCATGTCACTGGATCAAAGAGAATGTGTAGTGGGGGAGTAAGGTATGACAAAATTAGAAAAACAGGAGAAGAGTAGATTATGGAGGGCTTATAGAGGATTTTATATCTGATCTTGAATCCCAACAGTAATTGGGAAGTTTAGAGGTAGGGGAGAGTTTTTGGGAAAAGGTAATAAGTTCAGTTATGGACATGTTGAGTTGATTTCCACAGTACATCCAGTTTGAGATGTCTAACAGGCAGTTGGAGATGAGAGGCAGAAGGCTACCAGAGACGTTAAGATTCAATAAGTAGATGTGAGAATCATTAGGAAAGAGGTAATAATTGAAACCGCAGGAGCTGATGAGTTCACAAGGGAAATATTATAAGGAGAGAAGAGGGGTCAGGACAGAATCCTGGTTGGGGGGGGCACACACAACTTTAGTAGGCATGAGCTGTCCAAAAACTGAGCAAAAGAGACTAAAAAGGAAAGGTTAGACAGGTAGGAGGAAAACCAGGATGGAGAAGTGTCATGGAAACATAGTGAGGAGAAGGTATCAAGGAAAAATGGTGGTTGATTAAGAGTATTAAAGGCTACAGAGAGGTCAAGAAGGATGAGGATTCAAATGAGCCATTAGATTTGGCAATTAAGAGATCATTGACAACTTTAAAGAGAGTCATTTCAATTGAATAATGATGGAGTTGGAAACCAGACTGTAGAAAGCAAAAAAGAATGAGAGGAAAGGCAGTGAAGGCATTGATTACAGATGTCATTCTCAAGGAACTTAGCCACAAAAGACAGAAGAAATATGGAACGGGAAGGACAGATAAAGTGGGGGTTTTTGGAGAATTGGGGAGACATGGGCATATTTGTAGTCAGCAGATCTCTGAAGAGGGATTGGATATGAGAGGTTTCTCTGGGTCATCTCTTCCTCATCTAAATTCCTTTAGCACTCTGACCATCTTCTAGATTCTAAAAGATGACTGGAGTAGAGCACCTCTCACATATTTATCATTTACCTCTATCTTTAACTTCCCTGTTTTTGTTGAAAGCATCGCTATTCTTCTAGTCATGCATATTCATGACTTCAGAATCATCTTTGACTCTTCGCCCTCCTTCATTCTACATGTTCAATTAGTTTCCAATTCTTAGTGATTAATCCATCATGACATATTTTATATCTGTTCTCTAGCCATGAGCACCTCCTACTCTAAGGCTATTTTCCATTTACTGTGCTCATATGCACTAGTAAGTGTGTATGTATATATGTTTGTATATGTGTATATATAATATATCTATGTGTGTACATATGTGTATATATATACAGATATACATACATGCACGTATGTGTATATGTTGTCTTCCCAATTAGAACGTCACTCTCTTGAGCATAGGAAGTTCTTGTGCTCTTTCTTTGTATCCCTTGTACTTATCACAATGCCTGGCACATGTTGCTATTGTTCAGTTGTTTCAGTCATGTCTGACTCTTCTTTACCCTATTTGGGGTTTTCTTTGCAAAGATCCTGGACTGGTTTGCCATTTTCTTCTCCAGATCATTTTACAGATGAGGAAACTGAGACAAACAGGGTAAAATGACTTGCCCAGGGTCACACATCTAGTAAACGTCTGGGGCTAGATTTGACCTCAGGTTTCCCTGATTCCAAACCCAATGCTCTATCTACTATGTCACACAAATGTCAACTGATTGATTCTTTCCATTAATATGGTCACTGCCCCTAGCTCGGGCTCCCATAATCTCTTGCCTGGACTATTGTAAAAGCCTCCTGATTTGTCTCTTTTCTTTGAGCCTATCTTTCCTCCAATCCATCTTCCACACACCTGCCAAAATGATGTTCCTAAAACAGAGGTATGTCCTTGTTACTCTGCCAGAAGCTCTGATGACTCCCTACTGCCCTTGGGATAAAATTCAAACCCTTTTGTTTGATGCTTTAAACCTTTCATAATCAGGCTCCAGAATCCCCCTCCAGGCTTATTGGACATTACTTGGCTCCATAGACTATCCCTTCCAACCCAACTAGCCAGCTCACTACTTCTCACACATGGCCTTCCATCTTCCGTCTCTCTACCTTTCTGTAAGGCAGTCATCTCTCACACCTGGAATCCTTTCCCTCACCACCATTGATTCTTAGAGATTTTAACTTCCTTCATGGTCTAACTCATGTTTCACCTCTTTGAGGAGGCTTTTCTTGACCCCCAAATCTGTTACTAGTGTGCACTCCAAATTATTTTGTATATGGCTTGTATTTATCGTGTATGTGTTGTTTTTTCCAATAGAATCCAATCTATTTGGAGGTATGGGCTATTTGTTTCTACTGAAATCTTTGCACCTGGCACACATTAGTTGCTTGCTAAATGATTATTGAACACATGTATAAGCACAGTAATTGTATGAAGGCAAATTAGGCCATCTTTTGTCTCAGTTCTTACCTAACTTTTAATTAGTGAATGGGCTTTGCCTCGAACAAACTGAGACCTGGGAAAGACGTTAGCTTAAAAAGGCCAAGGTCTCCCACTGCATCTGGGGCCATCTCCGGTCATCCTGATCTATGTCTTGCCACTGGACTCCAATGACTCTGGAGGAGAGAGTGAGGCTAATGACTTTGCACAGCCCTGCCTCACTTAAATCTGATTCACTTGCAAGTCAAGACATCACCCTCCTGTCATTGATGGTCTTCGAGATCGAAGAATGAACAACAACCGACAAGCACTATAATTACTTGTATGCTTTCCTTACATTTCCTTTGGAAATTTAATATCTTTAAGAGCATAACTGCTTCTTATTCATCTGTTTACCCAGGACCTAGTAAGAGTACTGAGCGAATGTTTATAGTATGAATGAATGAGAGAAAGCAAGGATTAGAACAGGGGCTCAGTCCAAATCAGAACCATAGGTGATAATTTTTGCAACTGAGGCAAGCCTCACTCCTGAGGAAATTGATAAGAAAGGTGTGATTAAATGAGTAGAATACTTCCAAGGTATAATCAAATAAGCAAGATGTTTCCATTCTGGAGAAGTGTGGGTCACTTCCCTATAGTGGGAAGATGGAAACCACGGAACATCATGGCTGCTGCTGGTAGAGAGTCAGCTGGGGAAAGTTATAGGAGTAACTCATCCTAGTGCCCCCAAGGAATTGCTAATGCTATGAGCTTTCTCTAAATTAGGTGCCCTCTAAATCTGGAGCCCTGAGGCAATCCTGGACTCACTGACCTAGTTAAGGTTCTGCTCCCAGTCATTCTGTTATTTGACTATATCTCTGTAAAGTTACATGAAAAAACCTTGACAAAAAAATTGAAAATAATTTTACTAAATGCCTACTATGTGCAAGGCAATGTGCTAGGTACTGTTGGACACCTAAGAAACAAATTATACGTCCCACTTAACTTGCAAACTAGTTAACTAGTTTCTATTGTTTTTTTTTATTTTAGTCAATATTCTGCAGGAATATTGAATCTCTACTATGTTCAAGGCCTTATGAGGACTACAGATAGAAATAATACTGGTTTCTGCCTTCACAGAGCTCTTAGTTCAGGAAGATCTGAAACAGACAAGTGTAGTAATAAAAAAGCAGACTATGGAAGGTAGCAGAAGAGCTATAATGCTAGTCATTATATGTATGTGTATATATATGCAAAAGAATACATATATATCTATATCATACATATAAGGAAATGGGTATGAACTGATGCAGTCCCAAATATTCAGGAACAGAAGAATAATATAGATAATCATAACAATAATGCAAATGAGATTATCAAAAGGAAATTACATTCTGAACAATTGTAGTAGATGATCTTGTGCCCAGAGAATGTAAAATTGAACATTTCTCTCTCCTTTTCCCAGAGAGGCAGTGGGCTACAGGGTCAGAATTCAGCATACATTGCTAGAAAGAGTCACTATAGCTATTGTTTCATCCCCTCCCTCCCCCAACCCTTAAAGGGCCCCATCTTTCTACGAACACAGACCCTTGTTCATCCTGAGGCCTGAACTGACCCCAAAGATGAGGGTCAAATTTCTCTCAATCCGTGCCTGTTGCCCCTACTTGGGATAGCTTTAGGGACAATTTTAAAACAAAGCTTAGGTATGGCTTGTGTCTTGGGTCTTTCTGAAATATGAGTAACACAATCAGGTCAGTTTTAGATAAGGAACTCACTGTATGATGTGGGAATTTGGCATAGGGCATTTGTTTATTTCTTCTACCACAAAAAAAATCTTTAAGATGAAAAAGATTCAGAGATACACACAATAAATGAGAAACATACAACATTATAAATAGTATATTATAGTCATTATGGTCATTCTGAGAGTTAAAGGACTTAATGAAATCAAAGAAAGAAAAAGGACCAATGCAGACAAACCTCCCAATATTTATAGCAACTTTTTGCAGTACCTAAAAATTTGAAACTAAGGAGGTATCCTATTGGGGAATGGTTAAACAAATTAGGATATATGAATGTAATAATAGAATGTTATTGTATCCTAAGAAATTACAAAAATGAGTAGTTTCAGAAGAAAATACGAACACCTCTATGGACAGATATAGATCAAAGTGAGTGGAACTAAAAGTAAAGTTTAAACAACAATAGCAGAATTATAGGAGAAAATAACTTTGAACTACTTTTTAAGAATTCTGATCAATGCAACAGTAAACTATGGATCTAAAAAGAAAGAAGGCACAGCACATCATTCACCTCTTAAAAGAAACGTGGTGATGCAAGATGCAGATATATACGAATTTTTAGACCTAGTCAATGTGGAAATTGGTTTTGCCAGACTATGCACGTATGTATTGAGAGCTTTTTTAACAATTAAACTAATAGGAGAGAAATAGTGGGAGGTACAGACTAATAAAAGAAAAAAAATAGGGAACTTCCAAAGGAGGCAGGGTTATAGTGTAGCTTTATAGTGAGGGCAAAAAAGAAAGGAGCACCAAAGATGCATCAAGAAAGTTCAGAATGGGACACAGACATGCAGGGAAGTTTTGTTACATTTTTATAGGCCATCTTCTTTTCTGTCCTTATTTACAATATTGAAATGTTTATGTTTCTTAAGTTCATAGTAAAAAAGAAAACAAAAAGAAGAGAAAACTTTTACTTTTTCTCTCTCTCTTCTTTATTGCTTCGGAACTTATAGCAAATAACTCTCCATGGAGAGAAAGGGGAGTGGCTGGTGCTCAGACCTTCCTTGACAATAATGGTGCCCTCCTTGCACATGGGGCCAGCTCATGTGCTATCCCAGAAGAGCTTCAGACTATATTTCAAACTCCTGGCTGTCTCTTCTGCTATGATTTTCTTTTCTAAGGACTGGTAACAGAAAAGTGATCCTGAAATAAACTTTTTCAGCCATGAGGGCAAATCTTGTGAGTTCAAGAGGGTGGGTGCTCTTGGGTCCTTAGTCAATGCCAAATTCACTTTAGGAGGAGCCCCTGATTTGCCAGAAGACAGGGACCTAGAAGGAATTGTTTGTACAGTGAAGAGATAAGGTGAAGGTGAAATACTGATTCAGCAATCTCACAAAAATATTTTATGTTTTGATGTTTTTAAGTATTAAACTCATGGGAGAATATAACATGAATTATAAGTTACTTCTGCTTGCTTGTTTCTGTTTTTGTTTCAGGTCAGTGAAGGTTTGTGAGTCTTTTGTGGTTTTAACATTTCTTTTTTTTGGTGGAGTAGAGGCAACTAGATGCCATAGAGGATAGAGGAGCGAGCCTGGAGTCAAGAAGACTTAAGTTTAATTCTAGCCTCAGATACCTACTAGTTGTGGGACCCTGAGTAAATCATTTAACCTCTGCCTACCTCATTGTCTTCAACTGTAAAATGTGAGCGATAGTAGCATCTACCTCACAGGATTGGTTTAAGGATCAAATGAAATAGTATTTGTAAAGTATTTAGTATGGTACCTTAATAAATCTTATTCTCATTCCCCATTCTTGGAGGAAATAAATAGCTGTCCTATACCTGATCAATATGGTGTATGGGGTGTTCAAGGAGAACTAGCACCTCTGGGGTGAGGGCTTGCTGAGCCCTTTTCAGGACTGTTCATCCACCTGTGGTGTCTACCTGGGACTCAACTCTCATCTGTGACTTCAAGAAGCTATAGCATGCACAGCAGCCACACCCCAGAAAACTGTCTTGGAAGCTAAGTGAAATCAAGTTGAGGGTAACTCATAGGCCTCGTACCCATGGTTGAATTAGGGAGGTGTCTACCCCGAGCATGTGAAGATTTCCCCTGGTGAAATGGATGGACAAGAACAATTTGTCCCAATGCCTTGAAGGTGGCTAAAGCAGGTGCTCTAGAGTTGGATCAGACATCCAAGATGCCAAGGTCATCTGCTACAACCTGGACCATAGCCAGTCATCATGACTTTTTTTTCTTGCTGCTGGACTTCAATGACTCTGGAAGAGAGAAGGAGGCTGATGACTTTGTGCAACTCTGCCTCACTTAAATCCAATTAATGCATGAATGAAGACATTACTTATGATGTCATTGGTCCTCTTCAAAATGCAAGACAAACAACATCATAGTAGAGTGATTATCTTTCTGTTCCACCTTTCTGGTGAACCCCTAGACATTAATCAAGCATGAAATTTAGATAATTTCCCCTAGAGCTCAAGAGTGAGGATATAAAAATCCAAAAAGTTTGAGAAAGAGCTTGGTCTCTCTCTCTTTAGATAGTGGGCTCCCTCAGTGCCCACAAGAATAGTTAAAAAAATAGAGAGAGGCCTTTAGAGGAGACAAAGACAGACAGTGACCAGCCACCCTGAGCCCGGCAGTAGTTGTGTGTGATTACAACTATATAATGTCAACCAATTTTCAATCAATCAACATCTATTAAATGCCCTGTAAGTGCCAGGCACTGTGCTAAGTGTTAGAGCAGAGAAAGGAGAACATTCCAGGCATGGGGGACAACCAGAAAAAATGCCTAGAGCTAAGTGTTTTGTTCATGGAACAGCCAAGAGGCCAGTGTCACTGGATTAAAGCGTATGTGGCAGAGAGCAAGGTGTAAGAAGACTGGAATGTAGAAGGGGGCTCAGTTATGAGGGGCTTTAAATGCCAAATAGATCCTTTTGTATTTATTCCTGGAGATAATAGGAAGACATTGGAGTTTATTGACCAAGGAGATGAGACGATCAGACTTGCATTTTAGAAAAATCACTACTAGATGACTAGAACATGAATTCATGTGGGGAGAGATTTGAAGTGGGGAGAGATTTGAAGTAGGCAGACCCACTGGCAGGATATTGCAACAGTCCAGGTTGAGGTAATGAGGGCTTGCACAAGAGTGTTGGCATTGTCAGAGGAGAGAAGGGGGTGTGTTTGAGAAATGTTGCAAAGGTGAAATAAAATTTCAGAGTGAGGATCCCTAATTACTGGGAAGCTCAATGAAAATCTGTTGTAGGAGTTTGTATCTGAGCTGAGCCTTGAAGGGAGCTATGGATTCCTGAAGGTAATGAAGGAAGAAAATCTTCTAGATGTGGAGGACAGCTTATGAAAAGAAGGGAGATGGGATGTTATGAATGGGGAACAGTATGTATGACAGTTTGACTAGAATATAGTATCTAACAGTTAGCATAATGCCTGGCACATAGTAGGCACTTAGGGAATGTTGATTGATCGATTGACTTGAGAACAAGTAATTTATAATATACTTGGCAAAGGACTGAAGCCTGATTGGAAAAGGCTTTAAATACCATTCTGAGGAATTTATATTTAGTCTTTGTCTTATAGGTAATAGACAACCACAGCAGCTTCTTGAGTAGCAGAGTAATGTAGTCAGAGTTTTGTTTTCGTGAAGATTATTTTGGCAGCTGAGTGGTGAATGAATTGGAGAGGAGAGAGACTGGAGACCAATTAGGAGGTTATTATAATAATCCAGGAGAGAGAAGATGATTATCTGAACTAGGGTGTTTGTTGTGTGAGTAGTGGGAAGGGGAGGGATATGAAAATATTGCAGAGGTACAATTGACAAGACTTAGCAATTGATTACATATAGAGTTGGGGGTAGTTAGAGAGAGGGAAGAGTTGACGACAACTTTGAGGTTTAAAAACAGTGGTGCTTTCGACAGAAATAGGGAAGTTGAGAAGGAGGGTTGGTTAGGGGGAAAGATAATGAGTTCTGTTTTGGACATGTCAAGTTTGAGATGTCTCTGTGACATCTCATGGGACATGTCCAGCAGGCAGTTTGAGATGCAGGACGGAGCTCAGGAGAGAGAGGAGGGCTAGATATGCAGATTTAGGAATCATATGTATAGAGATGATAATTGAACCCATGGGAGCTGGTGAGATCACTGAGAGAAGGGAACAGGCAGTCTTTTGCAAGTAATATTCCATAGTAAGCCACCTATTTACCATCACACAATTGATTGAAAGATTTATAGAATACAAGATAATGCTGTGCCTTTTTTAAAAAAAAACATTAAAAGTCTTTCATTTGGCAGAGTAAATTCTTACTTTAAAGGCTATTCTCTATTATGAACATATTAAAATTATACTTGAGTATTTGAAAAATATAACAACAGAGATAATCTTATCTTATGATCACCGTTATTAACAAGCAAGGAATAGAATACGGATGTGTGCTTGCAGATGTGTAGCAGTCCTATAAAGTAGATACAGCACAAATTCTGAGTAAAAATGAAACTCCTTATACTTGGTGAGGTCTTCTTGATGCCCTCATTTGTAGATGGCAATATGTTAATTTCATTGTGCTCCAGAATACTGCAGAATCCCTTAAGTCAGACCCATAATCATTCTAAAGAATTTGGCCTAACTATCCATACACATAAAACTAAGTGGATGAAGACTGCCTATTATCTAAATTATGATATGAGGTTAGACAGATAACCCATAGTATCTATCATTATGTGTGTGTGTATGTGTGTGTGTGTCTGTGAGAGAGGGGGGGGGCGGAGAGAGAGAGAGAGAGAGAGAGAAAGAGAGAGAGAGAGAGAGAGAGAGAGAGAGAGAGAGAGAGAGAGAGAGATTGATTGAGAGAGAGCACAAACAGAAAGTAGTTTAGGCCCAGAATTGAAAAGCAGGAAGGGAATGGACTTGAATTGTCTTTGGGAAATTGCAAAGTACAAATAGGGATCTCAAGTTTCTGCCTGAAAGAAAAATTAATCTTTTAAATATTGGTACTTTTCTTGTGATAGAGGATGCTGTAGTCTTTGCAGAATTGCAGCTGAGGATTTCTCACCATAGGGTGACAGAGAGGCTCACTGTGGGCATGAGATCATAGGAATTTTCATGTATAAAAAAGAAGGCAATATGCTCACAGGGTGAGAGTAAAGCATAAACCATTGGACAACCCACATTTTCCGTTGTATCCTCATCATGTCAAGAGAATTCAATGAATACCCAAATACATTGAATAGGTCCACTGTGGCAAACTTATGGAGCAGACATGGGGAAAAGTTGCACATAATGGACAGACATGAATGAATTTCGGTGTATATCCTTGGAGGGAATGCCCATATGAATAAGATCACAGACCTACTGATATATGAAAGCACCAGAGTACACATTTCCGGAATATGTTTTATGCTATTTTGTATCACATACAGTAGTCTACATATAGCTAAGGCACATTGCCCTTTGGCTCACCCACAACTGAATTTCTTTGGAGATTGCAATGTTTCATGATTCATAGCAGTATATCACAGCTGAAAAAATGTTTGTGATGAAAAGATGGCTTTTGTGTTGGAGAGCAATCTGAAATCATGAGAAAGGATACATACATTTTCTATCCATTTATTTGAGTAATTTTTAAAGCCAATTATATTTCTAACCTGTATAACCTTTATAGGTAACAATTCACCTAGTATACTATATTGACTTTGCTAATGGTAGTAGTACTGACGTTTTTCGCCAGCAGTATATTAGTACAAGGATCATTGGACCAGAAGAGATCTTAGCTTGAATCCCTGTTGTGGTACTTAATGGCTGTGTAACACTTGGTAAATCACTTACCCTTCCCAAGTCTCAGTTTTTTAATCTGTAAGATGGGGGTAGTACTACTTGCTTTTTCTTCCTTATGAGGTTGCAAAGAAAGTAACAATCAATTGCTACAGGAATGTAATTTCTTATGTGTTGTACATTAAACTTAGAAGCACAAGTTCTTCATATAAAGATAATAATTAAACATGCTTTGAGGTATTTTTCATCTATATTACATAATTTTGAATTTAAAGAATCAACTTTCAGTTTTTTGCTGATTTATGAACTATAGTTAAAAATAGATTTAAGAAGAAAATATTAACTTTACAGTTAAGCAAAAAAGTTGCAATGTTTTCTAAACTTAGAGTCCTCCATCATGTGAAACAGTTATGGAAAAGACTAGTTTCAACAGAGGCCGAAAGCCAACAAACAATCCCACTTTCACCAAATAGATATTATACTACATAAAATGTAATCAAATCAAGACCATTTTCTGAGCTGTCACCATCAGCAGTTTCTGCCTCTTCTGAATGCTTCATTTTTTTCATGTTCACTAGGTTTTGCAAGCTGATATTGAGACAAACGTCTGTATTCTCGCATGTGTTAGATTTATTTTTGTTTGTTTGTTTGTTTGGGTGTAAATGTTCTCATATGGATCAGGGTATTGTTTTGTTTATCCTGTGAGTTCTAGAAGACTGAGAAATCTGAGTCAGGACTTTGGAAGGGAAAGGCCTTCTCAGTTTCATGCAAAAGCCTTTCCTCTGTACTGTAGGAAGAATAAGTTTGAGAGAAAATTCAAGACCACAGTTCTGGAGCACGTAATTGCAGATGTTCTACTTTGAGTAGCACTGGACCTTTCTACTGTATTTTTATCCAGAGATACCCTAATCTCTTCAAAACAAATAGGTTTTTCCCAGGCTGATTAAGGATGGCTGACAAAAGCACTTCCTTTGATTAAGATTAGAAGATTCCTGAAAAAGCTGGCTTTTTTGAAAACTTGTGAGGTTGAACCTTGTACCTTTGGCTACTTCGTCTCAGCTACACCACTTTCTTCTTCTTCTTCTTCTTCTTCTTCTTCTTCTTCTTCTTCTTCCTCTTCTTCCTCCTCCTCCTTCCTTTTTCTTCTTCCTTCTTCTTTCTCCTCCTTTTCCTTCTTCTTCTTCCTCTTCTTCCTCCTCCTTTTTCCTTTTCCTTTTTCTTCCTTCTTCTTCTTCCTCTTTCTTCCTTCTTCTCCTTCCTTCTTTTTCTTCTTCCTCTCCTTCTTCCTTTTCCTCCTTCTTCCTTCTCCCTTCTTCTTCTCCCTTGTTCTTCTTCTTTTCCTCCTTCTTCTCTTTCTTCTTCTCCTTCCCCTCCTTCTCCTCCTCTTCCTTCTTCTTCCTTCTTCTTCTTTCTCCTTCTTCCTTCTTCCTCTTCTTCCTCCTTCCTTCTTCTTCCTCCTTCTTTCTTCTTCTTCCTCTTCCTTCTCCTTCTCCTTCCTTTTCTCCTTCTTCTTCTTCTTCCTTATCTTCTTTGTCTTCTTCTTCATCTTCTTCTTTTTCTTCTATGGAACCATACATATATCAGTTCCTTCTCTGGAATTAGATAGCATCTTCCCTTATAAGTCCTTTGTAGTTGATATGGTTGTACGCATTACTCAGGATAGGTCCGTGAATCACAATTACTCCTTAGACAATATTGCTATTATTATATGTAACATTCTCTTCTGATCATTTCACTTTACATTATTTTATGCAAGTCTTTTCAAGTTTTTCTAAAACCAACCTGCTCATCATTTCTTACAGTACAGCAATATTCCATCACAATCATATGCCACAACTTATTCAGCCATTCACCAATTGATGAGAATCACCTCAGTTTCCAATTCTTTGTCACCACAAGAGAGATGCTATAAATACTTTAGAACATGAAAGTTTTTTTCCTTTTCCCCTGATTTCCTTAGAAAACAGACCTAATAGTGGTATTATTGAGTCAAAGGTTATAAGCAGTTTTATAATACTTTGGACATGATTCAAAATTATTCTTCAAAATGATTGGACCAGTTCACAATTCCACCAAAAGTCTATTAGAGTCCTAATTTTTCCAAATCCCCTCCACCATTTATAATTTTCCCTTCTATCATTTTAGCCAATCTGATATATGTGAGATGGTATATCAGAGTCATTTTGATTTGCATTTCTCTAATCAATAATGATTTAGTACATTTTATTTGATTACACAGAGCTTTGATTTCTTCATCGAAAAACTACTTTTTCATACCCTTTGGCCCTTTATCAATTAGGGAATTACTTATATTTTTATACATTTAACAAAGTTCTCTATATACTTGAGATATGAGATCTTTATCTGAGAAACTATCTATAAATATTTTTATCAGTCTTCTGCTGTCCCTCTAATCTTGGCTACATTGGCTTTGTTTGTACAAATTTAAAAAAATTAATATATTCAAAATTATCCATTTTACATACTATAATCCTCCCTATTTCTTGTTTATTCATAAATTCTTCTTTTATTCATAAATCTGATAAGTAATATGTTAATTCTCCCTTTATGTTTAAATCATGTACCCATTTTGACCTTAACTTGGTATAGTGTGTGAGACAGTGGTAAGTTTTTGCCAGATTGCTTTCCAGTTTTCTCTGTAGTTTTTACCAAAAGCCACAGTTGCTTCTTAGAGAAATTTTTTGTTCTTTTAAAAATAAACTCTCAAAGTACATTACCACTCCACCCCATTAAGTTTTACTCTCACATTTTCACTGTCATTGACATTAGGCAAAAGGCTCTTAAGTTCTTTGTGTCTCATTTTTCACATTTGCAATGTGGGAATAATTTTCTTCACTAAAGGTCACATTTGTTGCCTTATTGTTGTAGTCTGGAAGGTCTTACCAATGTGGCAAGTTTTTTAATATGAAATTTGAGATGAACTCTGTGATGGTTTTCTGAGGATATGACTTGTTAACTGTAAAGAAGTTTGACACCAAGAAGTTAGCTTCCTAGTACTGGCTAGTTTTTGCTTTGTTGGATTGAGAGGCACAGTAACTCATCGAACTTTATTCCTTAACTAAGGCATGGGGAGGCTTGCGTCGAGATCTGGGCAAGCTATTTCCACACAGATTAAACCATGGACCGTGTTAAGTGTTGAAGACGTATCTGCCTTATCTATAATATGAATAGAATAAGATAATGGCTGGGGTAGTGCTTTGTGGTGGGGAGGTGGTGTCAAAGGCATCATACAAAGATATATGGCAGAATTTTTTAAATGAATTCCATATTTTATTATTTAATATTTTTTAGTTTTCAACATTGATTTTCACAAGGTTTTGAGTTACAAATTTTCTCCCCATTTCTACCTTCCCCCCACTCTAAGATGGCATATATTCTGATTGCCCCATTCCCCAGTCAGCCCTCCCTTTTGTCATCACACTCCCCTCCCCCATACCCTGTTCCCTTACTTTCTTGTAGGGCAAGATAGATTTCTATGCCCCATTGCCTGTATATCTTATTTCCTAGTTGCATGCAAAAACAACTTTTTTTGAGCATTTGCTTTTAAGACTTTGAGTTCCAAATTCTCTCCCCTCTTCCCTTCCCACCCAACCTCTCTAAGAAGGCAAGCAATTCAACATAGGCCACACATGTATCATTATGCAAAACATTTCCATAATAATCATGTTGTGAAAGACTAGCTATATTTTGCTCCTTCCTATCCTGTCCTTCTTTATTCAATTTACTCCCCTGACCCTGTCCCTTTTCAAAAGTGTTTGCTTTTGATTATCTCCTCTCCCTTCATGCTTCTCTTGATTCTTGTATTTGAAAGTCAATTTTTCTATTCAACTCTGGTCCTTTCATTGAGAAAGCTTGAAAGTCCTCCATTTTATTGAAAGTCCATATTTTTCCTTGGAGCACTATACTCATTTTTGCTGGGTAGGTGATTCTTGGTTTTAATCCTAGCTCCTGTGACCTCTGGGATATCCTATTCTAAGCCCTTCGATCTCTTAATGTAGAAGCTGCTAGAACTTGTGTTATCCTGATTGTGTTTTCACAATACTCAAATTGTTTCTGGCTGCTTGCAGTATTTTCTCCCTGACTGGAAACTCTAGAATTTGGCGACAATATTCCTAGGAGTTTTCTTTTTGGGATCTTTTTCAAGAGGTGATCAGTGGATTCTTTCAATTTCTATTTTGCCCTTTGGTTCTAGAATATCAGGACAGCTCTCCTTGATAATTTCTTGAAATATGATGTCTAAGCTCTTTTTTGATCATGGCTTTCAGGTAGTCCAATAATTTTTAAGTTTTCTCTCCTGGATCTATCCCCCAGGTCAGTGGTTTTTCCAATGAGGTATTTCACATTGTCTTCCATTTTTTCATTCCTTTGGTTGTGTTTTATAATATCTTGATTTCTCATCAAGTCATTAACTTTCACTTGCTCCAATATAATTTTTAAGGTGCTATTTTCTTCAGTGGTCTTTTGGACCTCCTTTTCCATTTGGCTAATTCTGCCTTTTAAGGCATTCTTCTCTTCATTGGCTTTTTGGAGCTCTTTTGACATTTGGGTTGCTCTATATTTTAAGGTGATATTTTCTTCAGTATTTACTTGGGTCTCCTTTAGCAAGTCATTGACTTGTTTTTCATGATTTTCTTGCATCACTCTCATTTCTCTTTCCAATTTTCCTCTGCTTCTCTTATTTGCTTTTCCAAATCCTTTTTGAGCTTTTCTGTGGCCTGAGACCAATTCATATTTTTCTTGGAGTCTCTTGATGTAGGCTCTTTGACTTTATCGACTTCTTCTGGCTGCATGTTTTGATCTTCTTTGTCAATAAAAAAAGATTAGAGTCTGAGTCTGAGTCTGTGACCTTTTTCACTGCCTGTTTATGTTCCCAGCCAACTACTTGACCCTTGAGCTTTTTGTCAGGCTATGACTGCTTGTAGAGTAGAGAGTACTTTGTCCCAAGCTTCAGCAGTGTTATGCTGCTGTTTTCAGAGCTACTTCTACACAGCAAGCTCTGCCACAGCAGTGCTTCTCCTCCCCCAAGAACTGCCAACCAGGACCATGACACAGATCCAAGCAGGGCAAAGCAAGCTCTGCACTCCTACTCTGATCCGCTGCTTAATTCCTCCCACCAGGTGGGCCTGGGGCCAGAAGCAACCACAGCTAGAACTCTGGAAGCAGCCACAGGAGCTTCTTGCTACTGGCACCCACAGCTCTTCCCACTTCCACCCTGTCCTCTGGGCCTGGGGCCAACCACTCATACTCCCTTTCAGCAGTTTTTCCACTAACCTGCTCTGTTGTCTTTGGTGTTTGTGGGTTGAGAAGTCTGGTAACTGCCACAGCTCAATGATTCAGGGCCCTACGGCCTGCTCCGCTGGACTCCCAGTCTGGTTGGTCCTGGCGTGGTCCATGCTGGGCTGCGCTCTGCTCCCAGCTCTGTGCGATAGACACTTCCCAGTGACCATCCCGGCTATTCTGGTCTAGAGACCTGCTTCCCTCTGCTATTGCTATTTTGTGGGTTCTTCAGCTCTAGGACTTGTTCAGAGTCATTTTTTACAGGTGTTTGGAGGGACCTGGGGGAGAGCTTACGTGAGTCCCTGCTTTCAGCCACCATCTTGGCTCCGCACCCCCAAGTAGTGGCATAATTTTTCTAACCTGGGTAAGGTAGTAGGACTGAAGAGTGGAGGTGTGCTTGGTCCAAAGGCAGGAAAACTGATTTCAAATGAATTCTGTGGGTTTCGCTCGATTCTAAATCCCTTGGTTTTATTGTGTGCCACTTAGGTTGACTTTTTTTTTCTAAAGGTCAAGAACAGAGGAAGCTCTACCTTCATGAGAATTTGAACACACCCAAGTTCTACAGTTTATTTATTTGCATTTCTTTTCAGATGATGAGTTAACTCATAGATGATACCTGTATAAATGAAGATTAAGTTAGCAAACAGGAAGATTCCATGGAAGATCTGGAACTGTGCCATTTTGCCTATATTGAATTAGATGTATCAGTGGCAACACACTATCAACCAATCCAGACACATCTGTCATATTTATGTTCAATTGGCTGATTACCGGCCTGGTCATTCAAATATCAGGGTAATTTCATACAGTCTTTGAGGGGAGAAATCATTATAGAGAGAGTGCCTACCTTCCTCACTACTACCAAAAACAACTGCTATAGATTGTTGGATGGGTAGAGGAACTCTACGAGTGACAGCCTACTATAGACCAACAGTCCTGCTTCCAACCCAGCCCTCATATCCATCTGTTAGGGAAGCAACTTCTGTGAAGAATGGGTCAGTCATTCCCACCAACAGTCAACTAACTGCCACTCACAGAGCAGGCAAGCCTGACTAGCTGAAGCAGCAAGACACGCTAGGAGACAGATGGGAGGCAGTATGTACCAGGAAAGTCAAATTACTGTGACAAACTGGATCCCCATCTTCCCTTACATTCTGAACTCAAGAGCTTTGGGAATCATGATGCTTACAGCCCAATGCCCTCAGTCATCATCGTAGGAAGCACCCTGTGGAGATGTGGTCTGGCAACTGCTCTTGCTGCTGCTATAGCCATTGTTATTGAAGATCCAAAAAAAATATACTTGTCACCAAAGTCCTTGGAACTGTCAAATAATTCAGTACCAGAGACTGATTTGATTTTTAACAATTGAAATAACTTTGAAGAAGAAAAATTAGGATCTAGTTTGCTATTGTACATTAAGGACCATGGGACCTTCCCATTTGACTTTTAGCTGAAACCTTCTGTATACATTGTCTTTCCTAATAGAATATGAGCTCTTTGAGAGCAGGGGCTGGCAGATATGTGGCACAATGGATAGAGTACCAGGCCTGGACCTAGCAAGACCTGAGTTCAAATCCTACCTCAGACATTTACTAGCCGCATGACCCTGGACAAGTCAATTTACCCTGTTTACCTCAGTTCCTCATCTATAAAATGAGCTGGAGAAGGAAATGGTAAACCACTCCAGTATCTTTGCCAGGAAAACCCCAACTAGAGTAATGAAGTGCAGATAGGACTAAAAAATAAATTAACAACAACAGCTGTTTTAATTTTCTGTGTTTATTTCCAGTTCTTAGCACAGTGTTTTAAACATAGTAGGCACTTTAAAATACTTCATTCATTCATTCTTTAATGGGGAAAAGAAATATATAGTTTTGATAATGGTGTTAGTTATTCTGTCCCCTCTCTTGCAGCATTTTATAGTTCATCATCTGGGAGAGGGAGAGGAGGGAGTTTGCTTCTTTTATGTTACTCGAGAAAAGAGAACTAGGATCAGTGGGTGGAAGGTAGAGGGAGACGGATTTCAACTGTATGTATGTAGCTTTGTGAAGCATATAGTGCTCTACAAATGTAAGCTATCATCATCATCATCATCATCATCATCATCATCATCATCATCATCATTATTTCTCCCAATGAGAATATCTCCCTTGGAAACATCCAAAAATTTCTTCCACTCATATCAATCACATCTCAACGGATGCCTATCAGATTTTTACATGACAGAAAGCTGGAAGGCATAACTAATATATCAAATGGCAACTGAGATCCAAGAAAAAAATAAAGAAAAAAAGGTCTGTAGAGTCCTACGTTTAGGACTGTCTACATACAGACCTGGGGGTCTGGGGATAGCTGACTTGTAAACTCTGGTGAAGAAGACTGCGGGCTTCAGTTGACATAAGCTCAATATGGTCCAGTAGTGATGTAATTGCTTTTTAAAAAGTGATGTAATAGTAGTCTGCTTAAATAGAAGCATACAGATACAGAGAGGTGACGGGCTCACTTGATTTGGATGGGTTAGTCTATAATTGAAGATTTCTGAGATTCAATTTCCTCATTTTAAAAGTGAGAAGAAGATATATATTAGTTCTATGTGTCATTTTTCAGGAGGACTCTTGACTAACTTGGATATATTTAGAGGAAGACTGCCAGGATGGTGAGTGGTCTGGAAATCTTATAAATGAAATAATTGAAGGTAGTGGAAATATTTAATCTAGGGGAAAGATTACTTAAGAGGACTGGGGACATATAAAAGGTAGCTTTAAACTGAGAAATATTCTTGTTTTGAATTAGGACTTACAGGTGGAAGTTAAAAGATGATATAACTCCATTCAGTTTACAATGAACTTTCTAATAATTAGAGCCACTTTTTTTGAATGCAAGAGGCTGCCTTATGATTGAACTTCCTGGATGTGAAAATGTTTATGGCTGGTTGACCACTTGTCAGTGATGTTTGTGTACTGGTCCTCTATGAACTCTCCTGTCTCAGGGTTGAGAGATAGGACAAATAGCACCCATGGACTGTATCATTTAGAATCAGAAGGGTCCTTAGAGATCTTCTGGATTTCCTCTCATAACATATATGAAGAAACTGGGACCTGGAAAAGTGAATTCTTTTTGCTCAGGGTCACAGAGATAATAAATAGGAGAGCTTGGATTCAAACCAAAGTCCCCTGATCATAGATCCAATTCTCTTTCCATTATGCCATACTCCTGCCTGGTCTGGCATTGTAAAAGCAAATTTGAAATGGAAAAGATGAAAGATTCTTAAGACAGAAATTCTGAAGATGCAGTCACAAATGATTCCAATGAGAAAGAAAATAAAGAAGGGTCTAAGAGGATGAATAAGATTTCACAGAGACCTCATTAATAAGCTTACATTAGTAAGGACAGGTAAGTGGAGATGATTAAAAAAGTGTCATAGTCCTCTAAAAATAGTGTTAGGAAGACTAAAACTGAGTAATAACCCAGGCTTGTGATAAATGCTGCAGGATTAAAAAAGGAGGGAGTTGAGTAGTTCTGCCTTCTCTGTCATTTATCATTGTCCCATCTATGCCAAGCAAAGGGGTTTATCCTATGCTTGATCTTCTTCTTGCCCCCAATATAGCTAAAAATATCCTGCTTTATTTCTATTTACTCACCAAAGAGAATGATCTTCTGACGGGAAAAAATAGAGTAACAATGCTTAGCAGGAAATTGAAACCCAAAGATAAGGGAAAATATAGATGGTCAGAGCATAACTGTCCTCAATGACTCTAAGTCATCAAACCTAGATGAATTGCATCATTTCTGGGTACTAAAAAAAAACCTTAGATATGATTGCTGGACTGCTATTAGTAATTTTAAGGAACTTTGAAGAACAAAAGCCATACTGCTGGACTAGAGGAAAATCTCTGTTTCTCTCTGTCTCTCTCTGTCTCTGTCTGTCTGTCTGTTTGTCTGTCTGTCTGTCTCTCTCTCTTTCTCTCTCCATACATGCATGCATGTATACATACATATGTGTTATTTAAATTGGTATGTTTCATATAGATCTATCATTACTGTGAGAAACAATATAGCACATTGGAGAGAAAGCCAGACTTGGAGAAAGGAGAATTGGATTTAATTCCTAGCTCTGACACTATTAGCTATGTTATTTCTAGAACACTACTTAACCTCTGAGACAAAATTTCCACATTTGTATAATGGGAATGATAAATTTCTAAATACTGAATTTCTATATATCACTTACAGCAAAGGCTAGTTATCAAGAAAATGATTTGTGAATTAAAAAACCATATCTAAAGAGAGTTATTCATCTTTTTCTAATTCTAAAACAAATTGTTTAAAGGAGAGTTTGTGCCTACTTGCAAAATAATAAGGGAACTCTGAAGTGCTATCGTGGCTTCATTAACAATGCATCATGTCCAATTAAGTGTATTTCTTTCTTTTTCCTTCCTTCCTTCCTTCCTTCCTTCCTTCCTTCCTTCCTTCCTTCCTTCCTTCCTTCCTTCCTTCCTTCCTTCTTTCCTTCTCCTTCCTTCCCTTCTTCCCTAGTATCAAATGAGATGACACTTGCAAAAGTGCTTAGCACAGTGTCTAGCACATAGTAGGCACTATATAGTTTATTCTGTTCACTTCTTCCTCTATTCCTTTCTTTCTTTCATCAAAACTAGACCAGTAGAATTAGGAGGAACAGAATCATAGACTGTTAGATCCAAGAGAGTTTTCAGAAGGCATCTAATCCAACATCTCATTTGACAGATGAGGCAACAGAGGCAACAGAAATCCGGGGAGTGTAAAAGAATTGCCCAAGGTCCTTTGACTAGCTAAGGTTTGAACCTATGACCTCCTGCATAAATTACAGTGCTCTTTACACAAGATCACATTGCAATACAATGGAGAGATCCCTGGGTTTGGATTCAAATAGGTTCAAATATAGCCTCCGATACTGCCTGTGTGACTTTGGGTAAATCACTTTATCTCCATGGTCCTCAGTTTCCACATCTGCAAAATGAGAGGGTTGGAACAGAGATCCTCTGAAATCTCTTCTAACTTTAGGTCTATAATTCTATGATCTTTGATCTCATTTTTGTGCATTCACAAAATTTTTAGAGAGAGCAACTTCAGGACATTCCAAGAGGGGCATATCTTGGCATCAATATTAACAGTGAACATATGGAAGAAAGACTTCAGGCAAAATCCAGCCCATGTAGTCTCTGAAACATGTGGAGGGGTTCCAGCATAGGATTAACAACAGCCCAGTGACAGGAAGAGAAAGACCCCAGATGGAGCCTATAGTAGGGAGAGGTCTCTGGACCCTTATAATAAGAGGGAATCTCCAGGAAGCTCTCAGAACTTAGAGCAACCCCAAGTCTCTTAAAATTGGGACCTAGACTGGGCCACTAAACTCAGTACTGGACAGTTTCTGCCCACACATTCAATTTTAGGCCTTGACCCAAACACAGGCCCCTCAATGAGCAAAGCAAAGGAAAATGAATACCAATATCCTGGAGGAAAACTGATTCAAATATTTAAATAAAATATTAGCAATAGACTATCACAACATATCAGAAACACTATGCACTGGTTGGATTTATACCGGGGATGCAGGGTTGGGTCAATACCAGAATAATTATAAATAATATAAACTATAGGAATCATAGTATTAAATGTACCTTTCCTTAACATAGTAAATAGTATCTATTTAAATCCAAGAGCAAATATTATGGGTAAGGGAAAATAATTAGTGGCCTTTCCAATAAGTCCATGGGTAAAGCAAGGACCCCCATAATCATCACCACTGTTTAATATAATGCTAAAAATGTAGCTATAATGAAAAGAGAAAGAAATTGGGGAAATAAGCATAGGCAAAAACCTCCCCACAATATTATTGCTTTTTGAAGATGATCTGATGGCATACTTACAATGCTTTATGGAATCAGCTTAAAATCAATTTGAGTAATTTCAGGAAAGTTGTAAGATATAAGATAAATCTATATGAATCATCAGAATTTTCATATTTAACCAACAAAACCCAGCAGGAAGAGCTATAAAGAAAAATTCCACTCACAATAAACCATAGAAGTTTTAAAATATTGAGAGTGTATCTACCCATATTCAGTCAAGGATTATATGAGTCTAACCATAAGACATTTTTTACAGAAATAACAACCTAAAGAATCAGAGAAATATTAATTGCTCATGGATAGGTTGAGTCAATATAATAAAAATAATGATGCTACCTAAATTTATCTATTTATCCAGTGCTATAACAACCTAACTCCCCAAAGGTATTTTATAGAGCTAGAAAAATAATGAAATTCACATGGAGGAACACATAGTCAAGCATATTAAGGGTAGTAACTTAAAAAGTGGGAATGAAAAGAGTCTTTCAGTACCGATCCTCAAATGGTACTACAAAGCAGAAATCATTAAAATAATTTGTTACTGGTTTAAACACAGTACCGTAGTGTTTTATGTACCCAAACACATTAGTTATTGGGGAAAAGATTCAATATTTGAACCCTAAAAATGTTAGGAAAATTGGTTAGCAGTCTGGCAGAAATTAGTTTTAGACTGCCACATAACATCACATGCCAAGATGAGAAGAATCTATGTGCAAAAATATGTATTAGAGGTCTTTTTATAATAGCAGACATTGGAAATTAAGGGGTCGTCTTATTGGGAAATGGATAAACAAAAATATTACATGTAAATACAATGGAATATTACTGTATTTCATTGTATATCATAAGAAAAAATAAATGTATAACTATAGGGAAATCTAGAAAGATTTTTATGAACTTCATTGTGAATAAAATAAGCAGTACTAGACAAACAATTTATACAATGTTAACATTATAGAGAAAAACAAGTTTGAAAGTCCTTAGAACTCTGATCAACTCAATGATAGATCATACATCTAAAATAATGAAATGAATGAAGATGAAATACACCACTC
>CM053624.1:297492770-297506168 GCA_028646595.1 Phalanger gymnotis
CCTTCCTTCCTTCCTTCCTTCCTTCCTTCCTTCCTTCCTTCCTTCCTTCCTTCCTTTCTCACTTCCTTCTTCTTTCCTTGTTTTCTCAATGGCTGGGGGTAAGATTTTGAGGTAGTGAAAGGAATAAATGAATAAAATACTTATTTGAAAAATAAAAATAATAAACTTTTAAAAAGAGGTCATTAGTAATTTTAGAGAGATCAGTTTCAGATGAGTGATGAGGTTGGATGTCAGATTGCATCGAATTGTGAAGCAAGGAGAAAAAAGGAAAAGGAATAGCTTTTTCCAAGAGATTGTGAAAAGGAAGAGAGATAGGAGATGATGTCTTGAGGACATAGCAGGGTTTAGTGATGGATTTCAAGGATGGCAGAGACTTGAATTGTTCATAGGTAAGGAAGGACATAATAGATAAGGAGGGACTGAAAACGATGATAGTTTTGGGGGAAATCCCACTAGAGAAGATGAGCGGGGATGAGATCAAGGGCACATGCATAGGGGTAGCTTTGCCCAAGAGAAGGCCCACCTCTTTATCAAATACTGGGCTAAAGATGGAAAGAAAGTGACATGATGTCCCTCCTAGGCTTTCCCAGGCTCTGGTAGGTGAATGTTTTGTCTTACCATGCTGTGAACCAGACCTTCAAGCAACTTCTTGCAGTCTCCTCCACATTGCCCCACAAGGGCATCCTCTTCTCCCCCTCCTTCTTTCGACCCCCAATTTCTGGAATCCTTTTTGTGTTGCCTTCCTAGATAATACAGAAGTTCCTTGAGAGCAGGGACTGTCTTGCTTGTGTCTGTATCCTTAGCAATTAACACAATGACTAACACATTAAACACTTACTAATCATCTATCTATCTATCTATCTATCTATCTATCTATCTATCTATCTATCTATCTATCTATCTATCTACCTACCTACCTACCTACCTACCTACCTACCTATCTATCTATTGCTTATTTATATACCATGGAGTTTTGAGTTGTACAGGAGGGACAAAGAGGGACCTCATAGCAAATGTCTTCAATTTTCTCTGTAAGGAATAAGGCAGCATTTTCATTTAAAAGGGAAAAGAATTATGGGGGGTTTAAAGAGAGAAAGCATAGAATAGCCTCTGAGCAGAGGGAAATGCAGAATCAATTAAGGAGGGGTAAAGGACTGCCTTGCTACAATGAGGGCCTATGTGAGATTAAATAACATAAATTTGTAGTAGATATAATTAACAGGGTTTTAGGACTTCCTCCAGCTCAACAGGAAAAGGTAGATTATTGGACCAATCCAGGGTTGGGATTTTAACAAGGCATGAACAATAGTAGGATAAAAAGGCAAGGGATTAGAGAATAAAAAATAGCATAGAGTTGAACTGGTTAACTTGAGATTTAATGGGGAAGAAAGTAAAATCAGAGCAAGGATGATAGTCCGAAAAAGTCCTGAGGATTTTAAGAGGTGACAGCTCTACTGAGAAGGAAAACTATTTAGGAGGGGTAAGGCATAGGGAGAGATGGTTTTCAATCACTTCTGCTAAACATATCTAAATGTTTTCTACATGTAATATAGAATACCACACTATGCCTTGCTATTTGCCTACTGTGTGCCAGGAAACTATAACTAAATGTTGCCTGAATTTCTCTAGCTGGCTCCTATACATATATGTGTATATAGACATATATATGCATATGTACATATATATATATATACATATATATATGCACACACACGCATATATATGTATATATTCTGGGGAATATAGATAGATAAGTAGCAGAAATGAGGAGAAAAATATTAAATGGAACCAGATGTTAGTTGTTCAATATGATGTGGGAAAAAAAAGAACATTGGTATTTCACATTCCTTGGAATTTTTATTTGAATTATTCTCCTTTCCTCTCTGCTAAATTTTGCTGCTTTGAAAGTGACTGGCAACAGAGTATAATGGAAAGAATGTTGCACATGTAGTCAGAAGACCTGCATTCATGTCTTAGCCCAGACCCTTACTAGTTCTATGACTTTGGGCAATTCCCTTTATCTCTATGGCCCTCAATTTCCTCACCTAGCAGTGTAGTAAAATAAAGGGATTCGATAGCAAGATCTCTTAAAGGTCTTTCCAGTTCTAACAGTATATGATGATATAAGCAGATCGAGAGGTACCCTGGATTAGCCAATGTGGCATTTGTCTTGCTCTGGGGAGGAAGCAGGCACTGGGCATGTTGATCTATTGGGATATCTCTACAGACAACTGGAATAGTCATGGTTAATCTTGGGAACACTGTAAATCTAAATAAAAACATCTGAGAGCAAACTGTGTCAGGCTCTCACTCCAGCAGATAACAAATTACTCCATCTCTGTCAGGAGGTGTGCTTGCCAACTATTTTATATGGTAACACTGGATTTGCAACATGGAACACTGGTGTTATCTAAGGGTGTAACTAGCAATTTGAAATTGGTACACACAGCAGTTGACCGATTGCTCCCCATCCCCATCATCCCCCAAAGTAGACATGCCATTATGCACACTGTGATCTCCAGTTCAGCAAGAACAGCTGTCTATACACTACTGTAAGTTTGTAAATGTCCAAAGAACTCTGTCTCTGTCTGTCTCTGTCTGTCTCTGTCTGCTCTCTCTCTCTTTCTCTCTCTCCCTCTTTCTCTCTCTCTCTCTCTCTCTCTCTCTCTCTCTCTCTCTCTCTCTTTCTCTCTCTCTCTCTCTCTCTTTCCCTTTCCTGTCCTCCTCTTCTCTCCTTTCTTTCTTTTCCCTTCCTCTTATCTCTTTCTTTGTCTTCCTATTCCTTGTCTCCTTTCTCTTTCTCCGTCTTTCTTTGTGTCTGTCTTCTCTTTGATTTTCTGTCTCTTTTCTGCGTTTGTTTCTTGCTCTCTTTTGTTTTGCTCTCTTCTATTGCTCTCTCCCCATCTCTATCTCTCTGTTTCTCTCTTCACTTCCTAGTTCTCCAAAAGGTCACCTGTACACACTGGCACATTCATTCACAGACACACACACACACACACACACACACACACACACACACAATTTGCATGAAGTGCTTTTGAGAAAATGGAGCTTCTCATGTTCCAGGAAATATGAGAGATGGGAGGATTTCATAGTACCTTGCTTACAGTGTATGAGATTTGTATTTTTGTCCGTGACCAAGTGAATACACTATGTTGGTACATGATGATTTTCCATCCAGAAGAGATGTAAAAGGGGCTTCAGTAACTGCCTTTCTCCAGATTAAGGTGGAAGAATAAGTGTTACATTAAAAAAAGACAAATGCAGTAACAATAAAAAGGGGATCTTAAAAGGCAACAGGAAATGAACACTTGTATCATTAGATTGGAAGATACAAGAATGTGACACACAGAAGGGTAAAGATGAGAATCACTGGCTACTTGGAACAAAGCAACAAGTATGGGGTTCCTCTTGAAGAGAAGGGAACTGGATACTCTGAAGAAGATGCCAATGCTTTTCTATTCATGAATGATGATGAAAGACATGAATATACATGTATAATATTACACATACATATATCATATATGCATATATACATACACATTTATATATATATATATTCCTGCTTATAAGTCAATATGGGGGGAAACTCTGTTGATGGAGGCATCCCCCGGTCTGCAGCCTTTGAATTACCTTCTAGTCCTCTCATACCCTTACCTGTGATGCTTGTACTCCTACCTCTTAAACATCATGTAGCAGTACCTGTTAGCCTGCACATACTGGCAATTGGGGTGGTGCTGAGATGCAATGGCCCATCCCCTTTTGCTGACGTGGACCTATCTGAATTGGCTTTATCTCATTAAAAAATTATTAATAAAATCTAGCTCCACCTTGAATCTTTTGCTGATCTTCAGGGATGAGCCTATCAAGTGTTACTACCTTGACATAGCTTTAATAAACTTTTAAATTCTCTGTCCTGAATTTTTCCTTGTTAATCAAAGTGAAATCCTGAACAAAGAGTTTTCCTTTCAACACTGAGATACTTAAGGGATTGGCAATCATGATTGCTGAACCACTAGAAGTGATGTTTGAAAGATTGTGGAGAATGGCTGAGGTAACAATAGCTTGCATTTATAGGCCACTGACTATGCGCCAGGCACTGTGGTAAGTGCTTTACAATTATAATCTGATTTGATCCAAGGTAGGTGCTATAATTACTCCCATTTTACAGATGAGGAAACTAAGACAAAAAGTGGTTAAGTAGCTTGCCCAGGGTCACAAGCAAGTAAATGTCTGAGGCTAGATTTGTACTCAGGTCTTCCAGACTTCAGGCTCACTGCTCTATTCACTGTGCAACCTGGTTGGAAAGGTTATAGTAATGGTTATCCCAATTGTTTTTAAGTGAAGAGAATGGAGTCTGAAAACTTTAGGCTCAGTGAGCTTGACATTGGTCCTTACCATAATTCTTCAATATATTATTAAATTGATGGCCAATTAACATCTGAAAGAAAAAAAATCACAAAGGGCCAGTAGGGCTTCACCAAGAGTATTTCATGGCAGACTGACTTTGTTTCCATTAAAAATATTACTAAATCAGGTAAATCAGGGGAATGCTCTAGATATACTTGACCTAGATTTTAGCAAATCATTTGATAAAGTGTCTCATGCTATTTTTGTTGCTGATTAAGAGAGATGAGGGTCATACAACAGTGTACTAGTAGGAGGCTTTTGAACCATTGAGTATCTGGAGCCAAAGATTAGCCATGAATGGTTCTATGTCAGCTTGGAAGGTCCTTAGAGAATTTGTGTTTACCTCTGTATTATTTAATATTTTTCTAAATGATTTGCATAAAGACATAGATGGCCTGCTTGAAAGATGTGCAGGTAACATGAAGCCGAGAGGAATAATTAAAATGTGAGATCAGTGGTATCTAATGCAATTAGAAATAGGGGCCGCTAAACTAGACATAAGGATCCCTGCAGACCACATATTACAAAAACAAAAAATTAGCTTCAAAATTGCATATTAATATTGCTTATCCTCTGTTGTATTTTTATTTATTTTGCTAATTATTTCTCCATTTCAATTTGGTTAAAGTGGGCTGTGTGTTTGCCACTTCTGTGCTAGATGACAAAGAGAGTTAGGATCTAAGAGAACTTGAGAGTCTAGAACATTGGGCTGAGACATCCTTTGGGATGAAATTGAGCAGAGATAAATGTAACATTTTGTACCTGGGAAGACGTGTCTACTCAGCAGGCCAGGGGTTTTAGTGGGCTACAAGCTAAATGTGGGCAGCCAATAAAAGCTAATGTAATTATAAGTTTCACTATTAGTTCTAGTGCCTGGAATTAGGGAGTTGATAGTCCTACTAGACACATATGTGGTAACACCATACCTGAAATATTTTATTTGGTTCTATGGCTCATATTCACTTCTTCATCAAGCATTTATTAAGCAACTACCATGAATGGTCAAATTATTATGCTAGTTGATGAGGACAAAAACAAATCAGTCCCTGCCTTTGAGGAGTTTATATTCTATTGGAGGTAAATAATATGTATGCAGATAATAGGAAGTAAATAAAAAGTAATTTACAAAGGGGAAGGTTCTAACAACTGGAGAGATCAGTATATGCCTAGTGTAGGAGAAGGTATGGTTGAACTTTAAATCATGATGGAGTTTAGTAAAATGTGGTGATACAGAGATGGGGAGAAAGTACATTCCAGACGAAGATGAGAGACCACATAAAGACATGGAAATAGGAGATGTGACATTATGTGAGGAACAGCTGGTAGAACAGATTAGCTGGAATGCAGAGCATGTGAAGAAGAGTAATACATAATCAGCCTGGAAAAGTAGGTAGAAGACCAATCGTGAAAAGCTTTAAATACTGAACAGAGGAGTTTATATTTAATCCTACAGGAAATAGGGAGCTCCGTGAAGAGGGGGTGACATAGTCATAACTGAGTTTTAGGGTTATCTCTTTGAAAGATGTGTGAATGATGGATTAGAAAGAATAGAAAATAGAGGCATGGGCATCCATAATATGTTATTGCAATACTCCATTTGAGAGGTGATGAGGGCCTAAACTAGGGTAATAGGTGTGGGTAAAGATATATACAAGAGATGTTGCAAAAGTATAATTGACTGGACATGGCAATCAATTAGGATCTGAGAGAGAGTGAAGACTTGAGGAACACACCATGGTTAAGAAGATGAGTGATTAGAAAGATAATGGTGAGATACAACTTGATATAGTAAGTAGATAATAATGCAGAACTTGAGTAAAGACACTAGGACTGAAAATATAGATATGGTAGTCATCTGTATAGAGATGATCATTCAATCTCAGGAACTAACATAGACACTAACCAGGATGGTGCAGGAAGAGAAGAGGACCCAGGATAGAACCCTGGGTTACCTCTATACGTAAAGGTAAAGACATCAATAAGGATCCAACAAAAAATATTGAGGAAGAATGGCTAGAGATGTAGGATGTGAACCAGAGGATTGTGATATCGTAAGATCATAGCTTTAGAGTTGAAAGAGACATTAACATTCACTGAATGTCACTTTCTCATTTTAAAATTGAGGAATCCCAGAGAGGGAATATAACTTGCCTAAGATCATAGCCATAGTAAGGGGCAGAGCCAAAGATTTGAATCTAGGTCCTCTGACACCAAATTTGGAGTCTTTTCCATTGTGCCATGGCTGAATTCTCCAGGAGAGAGGAGTGTCACAAAACCGAAAAAGTTTTAAGTAAAACAAAAGGTGATCAAAAATGCTTCTGGAAGGTCAAGAAGGATGAAGTCTTAGAACAGGTCATCAGATTTGGCAACTCAGACTTCTTTATTAGCCCTGAAGAGAGTACTTTTAGTTGAGTGTTGAGGTTGTAAGAGGTTGAAAAGTGAGAAAGGGGAAGTGGAGTCCAGGAAGGACTCTAGACAACTTAACTTTTTTTCTGCCATGAGTTTGATGGTGAAAGGGAAAAAATGTATAAAGCAATAGCTTGAAACATCATCCAGAAAAAGATAACCAGGCTGTGAAGGGCGTCAAGATCATAACTATACAAGGACTGGATGAATAAATTGGGAATTTTAACCTCAAGAAGAGAAGACTGGTGGTTGGGTGGGACATGATGGCTTTCTTCAAGTTTGATCTGCCTGGTTCTGAAAGGCAGAACTAGGAACAACGGATGGAAGGTGCAATAAAAGAAAATTGGGCTCAGCATAAAAAAAAACATAAAATAAACCACTTCCCATCAAATAGAGCTATTTAAAAGTAGAATGAGATGTCTCTGGAAGTTGTCAAGCAGTGGCTGGTTGCTTACTTTTTAGCTATGACATAATGAGGATTCTTAATCTGGACAAGATGTCCTCTGTGGTCCCTTTCAATGGAGACTCAGTAATTTTGTAAAATGAGAAACTGGCTAATGCATATGTTGACCTCCTGCTTTGAACGTGGGGAGCCAGGTTTCATTGAAGAATCAGGCAGAAAGATTTTGCTGGCCACTAGCAAACATTTTTCAATCTAATAAGTAATTGATTAAGTACTTACTATGTGCCAAGCATGCCTCACTTTGTCTCATTTTTGCCTTATCTCAGTAATTACTTTTACAAATGAGAATTCTGAGGAAGTTCTAGCTTTCTAAGAATGTGAAGGGTGCAAATGATTATACATCACACCTGAACTAGAAGCATAACCCTAAATAGTGAATATCCTGGGAGCCTCTATTGCTCCCCATTGCCTTCATTATAATACAGTACTAGCTAGCATTTATATAGTGCTTTGAGGTTTGTGAAATGTTTTACATGTGTTATATCATTTGATCCATTATCTCTCAAAATAGGCATGTTGTTTTATACATCTGTAATAAAGGCAACTGGGCACCGTCATATGTTTAACTTATATAGGTTGGATTTAATCTTCTTCTTAGTCATTTTTGTTCTGCCTTTTCCACTCTAAAAGTCATGTAGATCACGAAGCATAGAGTTGTTGTGTATCCAACAGGTCCTCAAATTTCAAATCCAGTGATCTTTCCAGTGTACAGGATAGTTTCCTATTTATGGACATCAGTCCAAGTTCAATCTGCCTGTGATGTCAATATCATGGATAAAGACACTGCTGCCACACAGGTATCCACAATGGTAAAGAACTATAAAATCCTATTTATTATTCTCTTTTAAAGTCTAAGCATTCATTTAATGATTTTTGCTATCCTTAAAGCACCTGCCAGAGAATTTTAAGCACACTGGACTTTCTATTAAGAATCATTTGTTATATTTAATTTTTTGAGTAACAGTTATTTTATTACTCTTATCATTCTTACATACCACCCCGCACCTCCCTGTCAGGAGGTGAATGGCATATTTTATCTTCACTCCATTGGACTCATGGTTTATCATCGTGTTTATCTGAATTCTAAAGCTTTTCAAAGTTATTTTTCTCTATAATGCTATGAATGTGGTATGAATTGTTCCCTTAGTTCTGCTCACTTTGCTCTGTATTAATTATAAAGGTCTTCCCAGTTTCCTCTGAAATAGTCAATTTAATCCTTTCTTATGGTGCAATAATATTGCCTTATATTCATGTACCATGATTTGTTTAATCATTCTCCAATACAAGGACAACCCCTTACTTTCCATATTTTGATTCCCATGAAAAGGGCAAACATGTTTGAATTTCATATTCATACATTTCATTCAATGGGCTCAAGTTCAGTCAATATTGTTATGTATTGACATATCTAATCAATTGAAAGATCTTATAAATTGTCTTTCTTAATAAGACTCTAAATGAAAGCTTGATTGATTAATTTGCTAATTATTATTTTCTACTGCAGTTACTTTTAATTAGATTAAATATTGTTTTCCAATCTATATTAGGAAAAATTAGAGTGAATAATTAGATAGTTGGCAAACATCTGAGATATCTAAATGTTAAAGTGGATATAGCACTGAACCTGTGGGGAAAAGATTCCAGTTTAAATCCTGCTGCAGATACTTACTAGATCTATAACCTTCATAAGTCCCTTAGCTTTTCTCAGCCTCAGTTTACTTATCCACAAAATGGGATAATAGCATGTACATCATAGAATTGTTGTGAAGATCAAAAGTTGAAATACTTATAAATTTATTTTCAAATCCTAAAGCATTATATAAATCCTAGTTATGAGAATCACTATCTAGAAAGGGAAACTGATAATAAAGAGCTATGATTTTGGGGTTCTAGATTGGGCTGTGGCATTAGCTAACTACCTGGCCTTGGGCAAGCCACTTAACGCTTTGGCATCTCAGTTTTCTCATCCTATAAGAAAAGGGTGCTCTCTTGCCTTGCCTTGCCTTGCCTTGCCATGTCTTCTTGCCTTGCCATTATACATAAGGATTGGTGTCAGGCAATGAGGGTGATGCAAAGGTTTTTTTTAAGACATAATTCTTGCTCTCAAGAAGCTTACAAATTTTAAGTATAGACAAGACACCTACTCAAAATTATATCTAGCAATTGACAAATGTCAAATAAGTGATAAACATAAATATCATTAAAATCTAGAGCTCAGAGAGGTAGGTGTAGGACTCATTTATGAAGGAAGGCTTTGTGGAGAAAATAGGAGTTGAATTATTTCTTGAGAGATATGTAGTTAGGATTAAGAAAACTGGAGAGAAGTGAGGACATGTTAGGAAGGAGAAACCATTTAGGACAGATGATTCTAATTGCCAACTGCCTTTTCCCACACCTGTTGTAGGAGGTTGGTAGCCCTCAAGCCCTGGGATCTTTTCCCGCTCCACTCCACTCCATTTTATTCCACTCAACTCAACTAAATAAACACGCTAAATGTTTTCTATGCACCCATTATTGTGTCCTGGGGACACAAAGACCAAAAAAAGACATAATCCTTGATCTTAAGGAACTCATAATTGAAATAGGTTAATAACACATAAACCAGTATTGTACAAAGAAGCCTGCCTGACATTTTCTCTAGGAAAATTTCCAAATGGAAAGAACGACCAGAAGAGCTTGGGAATATTCTCTCGTGGGCAGTTTCCTAGATAGCCTCCTCACTTTCCTCTTTTCCAGAATTATGGTCATTTTCACCCACTCTTTGCCCCCTCTTTCCCCTTCCACTCTTGGCTAAGTGGTTTAAGTTCTGGAGGCAGAGAGCCCTACAGTTCATTTTAGGAGAGGGATATTTCAAGCTATTTGTTTTCAAGTTGCATTCATGTTTTCCAATTCAGGTTATGTTTCCTGCTGGAAAATCCTGCCATAACAAGATATTTTGGCAGACAGGAAGATAATTTGGTTGAGAATCATCCATTTTTTTTGGCAGACATCTAGCAGATAGCTCTGTCTGTGAGGGTGGGAATTCACACTCCTTCAGGATGGTTGGCCAGATTGGAGATTTCCCTACCCACACAGCTCCACAACTGATGAGCTGAAGCCGACCTTTTCCAGCTCAATAGTAATATGCTCCCTTTGAAATGCAACACTGACTTGAATGGATAAAAATCTGTGTTTTGCAAACATCTCATGAGGCCTGATATGCATCCGAGCGTGCCCAGTTCAAGCATGGCTTTAAAAAAATCTGCTTCAATCTTCATTCTCTATTCACTCAGTAATCAAGTCCTACCATCTTGGATGCGACTTTTTCACTTCAGGATGAAATGGGAAACTTGCTATGGAATGGGATACTCTCAGGGTACATCATGCTATGACCTGTTATATGCCTCTTGTTTGACCATGAACATTGCCATAGGCCAGAACAAATGAAAAATGTCAGGTGAGGCCCAAGACACTATGAATAGATAAATAAGGAACTTGTACTTTAATTGAGTGATGCTTACTCCCTCTTCACCATTAGTGAAATTTCTACAAATGGCTGAAGGGTAAGGGAAAGTCCACGAAGTCCTGATTGCTTTGACTTTCCTTGAAAGGTGTATATTCCACATGCACATCAAATATTGGTTTCAGGTGACTCAGTCATGTCCTTTTCTTCTCCCAGTTTTACTCTAGGGTAAAAAGTAAGAGCAAAATATTTTGTAAACTTTAAAGTTGTTATGTAAATGTGATTATTATTATTGTGATTATGAGAAAAACTTCCAGTGAAGAGTCTGGCTCTTGCTCTTATAGTTTATTAGGAAACCTTCTCTTATTTTGGGTCTGCATCTGTGATTTTTCAACAGTGCAAGGAAATCTTTTTGTAGGAACTCTCTCTGCTGACAGAGATGAGCATCTTGTTTGCAATTTATCATCTTATACACAAACTTACTATGTTGGAGAGGTGTGAGAAAAAAATTGTCTAGTACTCCATCTTGTTACTTGTATAATCTGGAAGCCACTATTTATCAGTCAGTAAACACTTATTAAGTACCTACTATGTGCCAGGCAGTGTTAAATGCTAAGGGTACAAAAAGAGACAAAAGATAGTTCCGGCCATCAAAGGGTCAAAGAACTAGTGATAGAACATTTGGGAAGAAGGGAGGATTCTGTTTTGGATGTATTGCATTTGAGATGCTTTCAAGATATCTAGTTCAGGATATCCAAAAGGCAGTTGCTAAGCTATAATTGTAGCTCAGGAGAGAGATCAGGCCTTGATCAACAGAGCTTAGAATCATTTCCATAGAGATGATAATTGAGCCCATGTGGCCCAATAAATCTACTAAGAGCGATGAGTCGTAGAGGTAAAAGTGAAGAGGTTCCAAGTCAGAGACTTTAGAAATCCCTGTAGTTGGTTAGCTAGACTGGATGAAAATCTATGAAAAGAAACAGAGATGATACAGCCAGAATTTGTAGGAATATCCAGAGATATCAGTATCATGAAAGACTAGGAAAGGGAGAATATCCAGGAGGATAAGGTGATTAAAAATGTCAAGTGTTTGCTTATTGTTGGTGCAAGGCTGTAATCCTCGCTACTGTTGGAATTTGAGAATGGTGGATTACTTGAGCTCAGGAGCTCTAAGTTAGAGTAGGCTAAGCAAATCAGTTGTCTGCATTAAGTCCAGGACCAATATGGGAACTCCCAGGAATAGCATGCCACCAGACTGCCTAATGAGAGGCCAAAAAGCCTAGGTTAGAAACGAAACAGGTCAAAGCTCTCATGCCAATCATTAGTAGGGTCAGGCTCCTGAGCTTCTTCTGTACAGTTTGGGTGCGATAAGACCCAACATTAAGACAAAAACAAACAACAACAAAAACAAAAGTCACATGCTGCAGAGAGGTCAAGAAAATGAAGACTGAGAAAAGCCAAAATGGGATTTTGTCTTTAAGAGATCAGTGATCACATTCTGATTTTGTCTTATCTAAGTTCTCTTCAAGCATTATAAATTATCCAAACTGGATTGCTCTCCATTCCCTGCACTCATCCTATCTGACAAGTGAATGTAATCCCCTTGAGAGATTACATTTTAATCTTTGTAGCACAGTAAGACAGTGACTTATCAAGTAGAGTAGGTGCTTAGTAAGCATCTCTAGAATTTAACTAAAGCTTGAGAATTAGACTCCAGCAACAGGAACTGCTCTGAGATTATATGAAAGAAAACTAAAATCAGTGTCAGTAGACACTGCCTATAGGTAGGATTGCATAAATGTTCTATCACAAGCAAGAGCCAGCCATGTTCTCAACATCTTGAGAAGAAGGTGCTACAGGGTAGCTTTTAAATGCCAGGCAATATCTCACAGCTTGCACCTTCAGGAAATTGTTCCTCCTGGTTACCTCGAAATTCCTCTTGCTTTAGCGAAAGGGAATTTCCATGCATCTGCTTAGCTCATCAGAATGTAGTGTTAATTAAGCTGAGAATAGTTAACTCCTCCTTTTTTTCTCAACCAAATGCATTAAATTTGGTCACAAAAGGCACTAGACAGGACAATGTGGAGAGATCAGCACAAGCCATGTATTCTCTACGTACTAAATAACCACAGGAGAATATAAAAGCCCTGTTGACAGGGAGCTGTTAGCATTAATATCCAATCCTAGACCTGAGAACTCATAGTGTAAAAAGTATGGGCTAATATCTAATCCTGAAAGAGTGGCAGTCATTGAGCAGACCCAGAGATGAATAGCAATAGCAGGTGGGTCTTAAACGTCTGGGTGTTATGAGCTTTCTTCTAACACTCTCTTTCCTCTTTCTTGAACTGAATGCTCCACTTTTTTCTCTCTTTTTGGGACAGAAAGAGCAAAATCTTGTTTTTTCCCTTTCTCTCCCTGGTGGGCAGGAAAGCAGGGACCTATTTGACTTATTTTGTTTTCATTCCTTCTTCCTGATGGATAATGGAGCTAAGAAAGTTTAACGAAGGTTAAAAGGTTGCCTAAGAGAAGTAAAAGAAGGCTTTTACCTCTTTTTCTGATGAGCAGAGTATTGGCTAATACTTTGTTTCCCTGCTTCTGACTCTCCTCTCCTCTTCCTTTTTTTCTGTCCCCTCCCCTCCCCTCCTCTCCTCTCCTCTCCTCTCCTCTCCTCTCCTCT
>CM053624.1:297506668-297522460 GCA_028646595.1 Phalanger gymnotis
TCCTCTCCTCTCCTCTCCTCTCCTCTCCTCTCCTCTCTTCTCTCTTCTCCTCTCCTCTCCTTTCCTCTTCTCTTCATTGTCTTCTCTCCTCTCCCCTCTCCTCTCACCATCTATTTTTCTGCCTGTCTTTCTAACTTTCTCTCCCTCTCTACTAGGAGCTAGGAAGTCCATATGGCATCAAGTCAACCAGGTCCAGGAAATACAATCTATTGTCATTATCTTTATAGCTCTCATCATGCATTTCATATTCTTCAGATTATTGTGTATATTTTCATTTTCTTGGAATCATTTTTGAAAGATTTGTATGTTTGGATTGAATGAAGAACTTTCCTAGTGGTCCATGTCCTTGAATAGTCTCCACAAAATCTTTCTCTTTCATTGTGAGGATATTCTTCATTACACTGAGCCTAAAATCTGCTTCCCCTTGGTCTTAGTTCTATTTTCTAGAGTTAAGAAGAATACATTTAAACCTTCAGATGTCTGAAAACAGTGATCATATTCCCTTTTGAGGCTTTACTTCTCCAAGTTGCCATGCCTATTTCTATCAACCAAACCTCATACCACTTGATAATGAAGATCTTCACTATCCTGGAGGTCATGTTCCTTTGGATTTGCTCTAGCTTGTCCATATCCTTCTTAAAATATTTGGCCCAAAGTTGAACCCAATATTCCATATGTGGTTTGAGCCAAGTACAATGAGACCAGCATCTCCTTTGTTGAACCTGTGGTTCATTTCTTCTTATCTACTGTTTTCCTTCCCAGAATTTGCTTTATCTTTTTGAGAAATTTACTTTCTTCATTTCTCCTCATTTACTTCTGAAGCTTTAATGCTACAATGCTCTTTTTAATGGAGATCCAAGTATCTTCTCTGTATTTGGAAAAATGGTATACTTTCACTTGTTTACCTTCCTATTACTTTATTATTATTTGATGCCTTTAGTCAGTTTGTAGAGTTATTCAATTCACTTCAAAATTTTAACCTGGATCCCTATGTTAAAGACATAGAATAAGGCAGTATAGTTATATTTTACAGAAGATTAGATTTTCAGTCAGGAAAATCTGAGTTCAAATTCCATTTTTGCTTACTTGGTAGTTGTTACCACAGGCAAACCAATTAACCTCTCACAGCTTAAGCTACTCATCTGTAAAAATAGTTGTAGGACATCCCAAATTGAAATCAATGAATAGGCACTTATGAAATGCCTATAATCTATCAGGAACTACTTGGACTTGGGGTACAAAGACAAAAATAAAAGTTGCCACTTGAGAAACTTATATTCTGTGGTCCCATATAGACACATGTAAAATATGAACAAAATAAATAAGAGGGGAAGAGTCACTAACACCCTGGACAAGAGAAAGTGGGAGATCAAGAAAGGTCTCACATAGGAAGTGAAGGTTAAGTTAAGCTTTGAAGAAAACTTGGGAGTTTATGAGGTGTAGGAGAGGAGAGAGTTCATTTGAAGCTTCCTGCCAGTGCAAAGGCATGTTTGGTTGAACCACAGAGTGAATAGAATTGAGTATTATGTAATAACCATGGAAAAGTAATATGGGTCAGGTTGTGAAGAGTTTTGTATTTTATATGGCAGTGATAGGGAGACCGTAGGGTTGGCTGAGTGGGGTAAAGGAGATATGGATGTACTTGTGATTTAGGAAAGTCACTTTGGCTATTGTGTGGGAGTTGAATTGTATTAGGATGGGTAGTGGCACTTGCAGAACAGACCTTAATTAGGAGACTTTTGTGGTACTCTAGCCAAGAGGTATTGAGGGTGTGAATAAGGCTTGTGGCTGTGTGAGTAGAATAAGGAAATGGGTGAGAGATGTTAGAGAGGTAGAAATGAGAAGACTTAGCAGTTGATTAGATGTATGTCATGAGTGAGCATGAGGAGTAGAGAGTATTATACTGAAATTAGGAAATCAGGTGAATAGAAGGATTCCTTTGACAAAAATAAGGAAGCTTGGAAGACGGATGCATTTGGAGGAAAGAATAATTTCCATTTTGGACATCTTGAGTTTGAGATGCCTATGGGATGTGGAATTTGAAATATTCAATAGGCAGTTGATGAAGGAGTACTGGAATTTAAGGGAAAGACTAGAGCTAGATACATAGTTCTGGGTGACATCAGCATAGAGATGAGCATGGAACTTAAAGGAACTGATGATGTTAGCAAGTGAAAGTTTATGGAAAGAAAAACACCCAGGATGGAGTCAATGGGTAGATCCACATTTAGTTGTATGGCATGAATGTTGACTATACCTCTCTGAGTTTTAATTTCCTCCTATATAAAAGAAAAAGATTAAAATAAACTCACTTTCACTAAAGTCATCCTTCTATGCCTTATTGAGGGTACATAGGTAACCTTGATTCCTGTAAGGTTATGTCAACGGAGTGCATGATAGAACCTTGGGCAGGCTCTACACAGTTGCAAAACATCCTCAAGCATGAGGCCTCCAAAAGACTAGAACCTCCTCTTCTGAATGTCAACCTCATTTCTTCATAATTGCATCTTCCAAAGCAGGTTGGTCACAAGCAGATGATTTTTTTTTTGTCAAAGCTACTCATGAATGCTTCCTAAAGAATAGAGGCAGCTAGGTGACTCAATGGATGGAGTGCTGAACCTGGAGTCAGGAAAACCCTAGTTCAAATCTGGCCTCAGACACTTGTGTGACCCTGGGCAAATCACTTAACCTCTGTATGCCTTAATCCACTAGAGAAAGATATGGCAAACCAGCCTAGTATCTTTGCCAAGAAAACTCTGTGGACAGTATTGGTGTGCTGTGGTCCACAGGGGCATGAAGAGCAGGCACAACTAACAACAACAAAGCATAGACAAGATTATGATTGGTTTAGTTGAGAGATTTTGCCACATATTTCATCATTGGCTCTTGAATACTGAAGTAAACTAAGTTCGGTTCAACAAATGTTTACTGGGGAATTAATATGAATAAGATCTAGTCCTAGGCATTATGGGGGATAAAAGGTGAACAATTAATAGATCTTCATCTTAAATGACTCACAAGGTAATAATATATGTGTATGCACTTGTAAGTTTATGTACTGATATACACATCTATATGTTATATCGCTATATGAATGTACATATTATCATAATGCAAAGTAGAATCTAATAAGTGCCATAAGAAAGAGTCAGTCTAATGGAAGTCCAGGGTAAGGCAATGTTTCCACAATATGGCTAGCAGCTGCTGTAGGGGTATAAGATCCACCAACAACCAGCTCCCAGAAAGCTGCCAGCACCCTACCAAAGCACAGGTTCTTTTGATCTGCTTAACTAAGGAAAGCAAGGTGAAAGGGTTTGACAAGCTTACTTTAATTCAGCATACAAATATCATTCACTTAGTTCAGGGGGAAAAAGCCAGCACCCTGAGCTTCAGAGCAAAATACAAACTAATTACAAACATCAACAGACAGACCCAATACAATTCATAGTTACCAACATCCAGGTTCAGCCGGGGAGCTCAGAACAAGGGCTGGCCCAGAGTCACACGTGCCACCACTGCTATGGCGAAGAGCTCCAAGGAAGAGGAGGCCAACCCCTGGTTTTTATATCTTTGTCAGCGTCGGGGGTGAGTCACACATGCGACTCACCCACATGACCTAAAATTGTCACAAAGAGGTGGACTTAAACCCATGTGGTCTAAGAGCCTCTGCTGTCCCAGACACGTAAACTAGGCCCTTCCTGGAGTTAGCCTCACCTTGGGCCCCACCTTAGTTGCCAATCCACACCCACATAGTTTTCATACCTAATAGGGGTTTGGGTCTGGGGCTTAGCACTTAGTAAGTTTCAATGAAATAGCTGAATTACTCAAAGCAAACAAAAGCCAAACTCTTCAAGGGCACTTGTTGAACTAAATGCTAAGGAGCCCATTTTGCTTACCAACACAGGCAACATCCCTCTTCTTGGGGATAGAAGGACCAGGGAAGGTTTCCTGAAAGATACAGTATTTAAGATAGTATCTGCAGAATGGCTAGTTTTGGAATAGCCAGAAATGATAGGAGAAAGGATGATATGATAGAATATCATTCCATGTAGATGGGGTAGTGTGAAAAAAAAAGTTTGTGTTCAGAAAATAGTAATTAATCCCACCTGCCCACAGAACAGAATATGTGTAGTTTTATGAGCTGACATTGACACCATGCTTTATGATTACCATGCTCTTGTGTTTCAACCTTCAACTCCAACCCAATACTCTCACCCTTGGCCAACAGAGTTTTGGATTTGTGAGCATTTGCTGAAATTAGTCTGTGTCAGACAGACCATGTTGCTGCTAGTCTTGGGCCATCTTTATCACCATGTAACTCTTCTCCAGATTTCTACTTCCAGCTCTGGGACCAGTATTTAAATTCACAGTATCATTCCCAGAAAGTACCTGTCAATCTCCTTATGATTCCATGCACCATCTCTTAAACATACCTGACCATAATAACCCTCCTGGGACACCACTCCCTTGTTTTTGTTGTTTTCCTCTGTTGGATATAAGTTCCTTGAGGGTAAGAATTGTCTTGCCTTTTGTGTTTGTATCCTAGACATTAAAACAGTGACTGGCACATATTATGTACTTAATAAACATCCTTCCTTCCTTCCTTCCTTCCTTCCTTCCTTCCTTCCTTCCTTCCTTCCTTCCTTCCTTCCTTCCTTCCTTCCTTCCTTCCATCCATCCTTCTTTTATTTCACAACTCTATGAAGATAGTTACTACAGGATCTTCTCCCCATTTTACAGATGATGAAATAAAAACTTATAGAGACCTGAGTAACTTGGCCATAGTCACACAGCTAATAAGTGTCAGAGACAGGTTTAAAACTCAGGTCTTTCTGATTCCAAGGCTAACAAGTTATCAACTGTAGCCATATGATCTTTATTAAGGAATAATGAGAAATAAGACTAGAAAAATAGGTTGAAGCTGATCACAGAGGTCGTAAATGTTGGAATACTACCTAGTTGACTCCTTCCAGTTTTAAAAATCTGTATTGGACAAAGAAATGTTATGTGTTTGTCGTGTACCCTGAAGGTGGCATAGTCATTGTCACCTATTTGCCATCACCCACATTTTATTTTCTGCATACCAATATGCTGCCCACTTTAAAAAGATTGCCCAAGGGCTGAAAATGCCCTTTGAAACAAGTCAGGCAGATGATCAGATCCATGAGCAGAGACACTAGCCCCATCTGGGGTAAGGAGATACAAAGCAGAAACCATTAAACCAATTCCCCATTCACAGATATATAAAAAGTGAGCTCAGATGTCATGGGAGCCTGCCTTTCCATCGATCATTGCTATGGAAGCAATGGGAAGGTGAATGATTTGGCTGTATGCAAATCTTCCAGATCTAGTTAACCATTTGGAAATCATGAATAACAATCAAATTCTTCATTAAGACATGGTCCTTGACAAAGAGAGTAATAAAAATATATCATAATGTCTATGCATCAATGTTACAAGTTCCTTCATGCAAAATTCCCCCAAGGATTTTTTACTTATTTATATGCCCACCGACCTTTCCAGCACAAAACAAGGGTGATATATAAGGTATCACCCTTGGGGAAAAAAGAGAATGGCAATACTTCCCCCCACCCAACCGCCTCTCTTTTTTCTTTTTCTTCCTGTTTCTTGACTCCCCCACCTTTCACCCCAACTTTCTTGTGGGACCTTCCTTGTGCCCTACTCTGGTCATCCAACTTGTTATCCTACATCCTTAGCTTACTTAGAATAAAGGACTGAGAGAACAGGAATATTTCTAGTGGAAAGAGAACATGAGCAAAGGCAAAATGTACATGCATGGATACACATTTATGCATATACTCGCATACATACAATATACACATGTATAGATATGTACATATACATATACATATATGTATATATAAATGTATATGCATATACACACTTATATATACACATACGTAAATAAAACATTAGAACAATTTCTGAACTATGTCCTAGAATTAAGAAAGTATTCTTTTAAAAGTTTAGCATAATGAGGTTCTTTGATGTTGTAGATAGGGACAGCTGGTCTCTAGATTCAGATCTTTCCTCTGACACATACTGGTTCTGTCACCTTTGGTGAGTTAAGGAACCTCTTAGCACTTCTGGCAATTCTCTAAGAAGTTGAAGTTGCAGAGAAGGTATTGATCTGTACTGGTAGAAGCAAAAGCATGGGGAGTTCCGATGAAATGCACCAGTGAAATAATAAGTCCAATAGAAAACAAAAAAGAACAGGAAATTGCGCAGCTCTTTCAATGATCTCAAGCTGCATCTCAAGACAGAAAACAATTTTTTAATACCCCAAATTGTCATGTTATTGCTCTATGCTTGTCTAGGTTATCCAGAGTCTTAAAAGCTGTTGCTATTTGTACCTTGGCTCTTCAGTCTGAAGGTTACAGAATCATTTTAGGAGCTTTTTCCAGATGCATAGAACATCATGCCTTCTTCTAAGGTAAAAGAACTAAAGAAATAGAAAAATTCTTCTCAGGAGGCAACAGAACGGGATCATTAATTCTGGTAGGCTAAAACGATAGATAGCTAGATTAGATAGATAGATAATAATACTACTTTTACTGTTTTGCTCAATGCATTTGGAGATTGCATGAACTATAAAAGTACAAAGAGCTTTTTTTTAAAGAGGCTATAAAATTTAGGGGCTTCACTAGATGACTTATGAAGTCTCTTCTAGATTGAACACCTAGGATCCTAAATGGATGACCCAAAGTCACAGCCCACCCCCCAGCCCATTGACACTACTCATCTATGGAAAGATATGATTAGTGTTTGTTTCCATCTTGCTCTAACCCATCACTCTTTGAGGGCAGATGTTACCAGTCCCTGAAGCTAACCCCCTAGAGAAATCACTCAGTGAATAATTATCAGAGGTCTTCGCCCAGCCTGCTGGACATAACTAAACAGAATTTCTTCATCCTTTTTAAGAAGGAATTTATAGTTTTATCATTGCTTACTGCCAGAAAGAGTCCTGGAGATTATCTGGTCCAGCCTCCTCATTTACAAAGAAGAAACCTGAGATTCCAAAAAGTTAAGTGATTTTCCCAATATCACACAGCTGGTTAGTGCCTGTTGGTTGCTTGGCAGATTTATTTGGGGGCAAAATTGGTCTCATGATTACTAGTTCAATCAGTACTAATTCTAAATAATTATTTCTGTTGTTCTTTGAGGTAGAAATAAAGAAGTGGATTCAAGGAGACTAGATTAGTCTTTGAATTTGCTAAAGGAGTAAGACAGCCAACCCTTTTATCTATGAGCAATATCTGCTCAACAGACAAGAGATGGTTTTTTCTTGCTTATCTAAGTCATTATTTCTGGGTACATTACTGAATCAAAAAAGAAAATTGCTATGAGTCAGTTACACCCCCAAGCCTGCTCAACTCATCTCTTCCCGGAGAAGAAGTCAAGCCCATTTTGATTTAGTCGTACTTTTTTCTCAGGGCTTAAGCAGTAGAAAATCAGGTTCTTGGGGCCACCAATCTTCTCACCTTTAGACAGATTTCTGTTTGGCCAAACAAAACATATCCCCAGAACATGAGACAACTCAAAGAGGCTCACTTCTGCATTACCACTAAGAAATATGGCTCTTGTCCTGGTCATGAAGGGGGAGACTCTCATGTCAGAGAAGACAAGGTCAATGAACTCCTTGGCACAAAAACAAGCATATTCATTAAGGAGTGCCACATTCTGCTTATCATTTCCTATTTGGACTAAGACAAAAATTCCTTTTCCTTGGGCCTTGATCTTTTTTGGTATAGTTCCATTTAACGCCTGACACTCAAGGAGAGAAGCAGCAAACCCATCATATCCCTGTGTTTTAAAAATAAATAAATAACGAATTAAAATTTTAAAGAAGATTCTATCAAGAATATTGGGTTCAATTTTGGGACACCACATTTATGGAAGAAAGATACTAGGCAAACTAGGCAAATGTTATAAAAGTGTGACCCTAGGTATCTGAAAGTTTAGCAACTATGTCATATAAGGGACATTTGAAGGAATTAGAAAAACTTAATCCATAAAATGAAAGACTTATTAGGTAAAAGGAGGGGTCTTGTCTTGAAAGGTGGAATTAAGTAATGGAAAAAGCTCTATATTTAAAAAAAAAACAAAGGACCTGGGTTCAAATCCAGCCCTGTCACATATTAATTTTGTAACTAGGGCTCGCTTTCCTTGTTTGGAAAATAAGGTTGTTGGCCTAGATTATTTCTAAAATCTTTTCTGGTTTTGCATCCTAGGATGGCTATCTTCAAATCTTTTCAGGGAAGTTATGTAGAAAAACGAGTGGCATTTTATGTACCTCTAGAGGCCAGAAATAGAAAAAATGGGTAGAAGTTACTGAGGTGCAATTTGACTTAATAAAAAGAAAAGCTCCATAGGAATTAGAAATGTCTGAAGACAGAAAAACCTACCTTCTGAGGCAGTAAAATCCCTGACATTGCAGATATTCAAGTGTAGACCAGTTCTATCCATGGTAATAGTGGCACTCTCATATTTTTATAGAGTTCTACAATCTGTAAGACTACTTTACATATATTATCTCATTTGATTCTCACAATAGTCTTGTAAGGTAAATAGTACAATGTGAAGAAAATTCCTTTATTGGAAGGAGGTTGGACAGCTTGACTTCTGTGGACCCTCCCAATTTGAAGACTATATGATTTCAATTTTTTCCCAGAGTGCTTTAAAATCCTTATTTTATTCTCTTAAGAATCCTGTGAGATAAACATAGCACGTATTAGTATTTTCATTTTATACATGAGAAACTGAGGCACAGAGAGGTAAAATGTCTTTTTTCTAGGTCATCTAATAAATTAGTGAGCCTGGGCTAGAATTCACATCTCCTGACTTCCTACTTCTCATTTTACTGTCTCCCACTGTGAAGATGGCTCTCTGGTGGCTTAAATGACCATCTTGCCCTTTCTGCATTTACAGAATCATGGAATCCCCCAAATCATCGACTTTTAGAGCTGGAAGTCCTCCTAGTACTTCAACCTACCCCACAAAAGAATCCCTACCATAGCATACCAGACAAGTACTTGGCAAAGACCTCCAACGACAGGGAGCCCCTCACCTCTCACGACAGCCTGCTATGCTTTTGGACAGATCTGATTGTGAGGAAGGTTTCCATTACTTCAGACCTAGATTTACCTTTTTGTAACTTCTACCCAGTGTTGCATGTATTTGTCCCCACTATTTTCCTTGTCTCCCTAACTTTGTATCCCTTTGCCAGTTTGATGAACCTGCCCTCTCTGCTTTTAAGTCACTGATTAAACAGTTAAACAAGACAGGGCCAAACAGAGTTCCTGGGGCACACTGAAAACCTCCTTTAAACTTGCTGTTGAACAATTAACAGCTATTTAGGCCATTTACCCAGTTATGGGTCCATTTGACTGTATCCCAGTCTAGTCTATGTCTCTCCATCTAGGCTGTATGTTGGACTTTGTTGCAGAAGTAACTAAGGAATGTGGTCAGGTTAGATAAAGGAAATATAATGCCTAAAGTTTCAGGGAAATACATGTGACATGGTCTGGCTGACATTGCCACATCTCTGGGCACAATATCTTGTGGCAACTGGCATCTCTAACTCTTCCTAGTTTTTCATTCCTTCAACAATTCAGAAAACATCCATTAAATGCCCACTGAGTACAAAGCCCTGTTCTAGGCTCAGTGTGCCATGTGAAACAAAAGTAGGACATAGATCTTGTTTTCATGGACCTTTCAGGCTAATAAGATGATAAGACACAGATAAATATAATAAACAATATTTCATGAAAACACATTAGAGGAGTATATAGTTAATACTGTCTGAAGGTTGAAGGAGTGTTCTTTTTACTCAGAAGGCAGTAGAGAATTTCTTTCTTTTCTCTTTTCCTTTCTTCCTTCCTTTCTTCCTTACTTTCTTTTCTCTCTTTTCCTTCCTTCCTTCCTTCCTTCCTTCCTTCCTTCCTTCCTTCCTTCCTTCCTTCCTTCCTTCCTTCCTTCCCTCCTTCCTTCCTTCCTTCCTTTCTTCCTTCTTTCCCTTCTTTCTTCCTTTCTCCCTTCCTTCCCTTCTTTCTTCCTTTCTTTCTTCTTTCCTTCCTTCTTTTCTTTCTTTCTTCCTTCTTTTCTTTTCTTTCTTTCTTTCTTTCTTTCTTTCTTTCTTTCTTTCTTTCTTTCTTTCTTTCTTTCTTTCTTTCTTTCTTTCTTTCTTTCTTTCTTTCTTTCTTCCCAGAGGAGTGACCTAAGTAGATCTATAAGTATGAAAGATGATTCCCTTCTGCTGGTTGGTGAACAGGGTTGTGGAGGAGCCCCATCTCCCTGGCCCCCTGCCATGTCCCTATCCTTTGTCTTCTAGGCTAGGACTAGGGTGACTGCATCTTCTGCTTCCCTCCTTTCCTCCCTCTACTCCCATCTCAGGAAACAGGTTCGGTCTGTTTTCCTCTCCCTTGGGATGTGCCCCTGTGAATGCTCCACAAAGGTCTCAGTCATGATGAGATGAACACCTTCCTGCTGCTCCCCTTTGTCATCAACTTCCTATCTTGGGACAACATATTATCTGTTCTCTATCCCTGAGGCTACAGGCATACTCAGTCAACCATTTCTTGAGCGCTCTGGGTCTGGGCCGGTTTTTTCTCCTCTTTTGAAAGGAAGGAACACATTCCCTGCCTCTTTTCATTCCATAGCCTCAGACAAAGGCCAGTTCTCTGCCCTGCCTTCCCACCCCCTGCCTGCAGGAAAGGAATTTAATCACCCAGCAACTCTATGAACCAGCCAACCATCAGAGGATGGGCTGATCACTAAAAAAACAAAAAAAAGAAAACAAAACAAAAAAACCACAAACAAAACAGAGTACTTTCCCAATATGCCACTGCTAAAGGAATGTGACATTACCAGGAACCAGTGTGGAAAAGGAGTGTCCTTGAAAGCTTGTCTACATAATGACAAGTGGAATCAATGGGAGAAGACTAGAAGAGTTCTCTCTCCACAATTCAGAGCTATTGATCTTTTCAGCATGTGCTGCAACTAAAGTAATATCCTTTTGGGCACATCCCACTTCTGAAATGTTTTCCTAGATGGGGTTTATATTGACTTTAAAAACCCCGATGAGCATTGTCATTTTAAAATTGCAGGTTAAGGGCCAAATTTATTATGTGTTCCATTTGAAATCATGAAGTGTTAGCCCTGGGAAGAAACTTAGAGGTCATCTCGCCCAAACCTCTTATGTTACAGATGAGGGAAGTGAGGCTCAGGGAGGGAAAGGGATTTGACCAAAGTTACACAGCCAGCCAGTGGAAGATCTAGGATTTGAACCCAGGCCCCATGTCCAGTGTCCACATTGGACATAGAGAGCAGTCATAAAATGGGACAATAAGCAATGCCAATCACAGTAGGGCACAGAATGTTCAGATAAATGTGTGCATGCATATATGTGTGTGTGTGTGTGTGTGTGTGTGTGTGTGTGTTTTGTTGTAATGTTCTGTGTCAAGGGGAGATCCAACTAGACTCCATTATAACAAATTGAATGGCTAATTCTTGTGAGCCATTGAGTTACAAACACTTTGAATTTTGAATTTGTCAATGTCTTCATACTCTATTGCCTGGACTATTATAATATCTTTCTAATTGGGTTTTCTGACTCCTGTTTCTCCCCTCTCTATACTCTACTTTCCACAAAACTGTTGAATGATTTTTCCTAAAGCACACCTTGAACTGTTTTTCTCACCCGATCAAGATTGCCAATTGCCTTGTGTTTTAACAAATCCAGCTAGCAGCTGTTGTGGGGGGTGTAAAGCCAACACCAACCAGCTCACAGAACACTGCAAGCCCATGTCCTTTTCATCTGCTTTACTAAGGAAAGCAACTTTAAGGGGTTAACGATCTTGCTTTAATCCAGTATACAAATATCATTTACTGAGTTCAGGGGAAAAAACCAGCACCCTGAATTACATACCAAATACAATTCCTAGTTATCAGCATCTGAGTGTTCAGCCCAGGAGCTCATGACTGGCCCAGAGTCACATGGTCACTCACTCCTTCTGTGGTGCAGAGCTCAGAAAGAGAAAGGTAACCTCTGCTCTTATATATTCTGTTCAGGGCCCCAAAGGCCCCGAAGGCCTTGACCTCACTCAGGCTGGGCGTGGAAAAGTTCCCCACTCCCAGATACAAATCAATCAATGACTCCCAATTGTCTCAGTGCTGAGAAATACAAAAACATCACACTTTATCTGCCCCATTCAAACAAAGGCCAAGATCATTAAAGGTCAACAGCAAAAAGTCCCACTTTACTATTAATTATTATTACACCTCAGGGGAGGAAAAATACAAACTCTACTGTTTGGAATTCAAAGTCCTTCAAATCTATCTCTAGTTTCTTTTTCCCCTAGGTTTACTCAGACACTTTACTTTTTGGCCAAACTCTTCCGAAAGTATTCCTAAAAGGAGGATGGCAGTAGACCATCCAAAACTACCTGTTTTAGACCCAGTAGGACTGACCTGCCATCAGTTGAAAAGGATGGAAGGGCTAAGCAACGCTTCTTTGCTAGCCTAGCAAAGACATATAGAAGAGCAGGGACAAGCCCTCTGTTCTCTTCCTCAAAAGGAGTCAGTGGTAGGAAGAGATGAGAGACAGAGAGATGGAAAGATGGAGAGAGAGATGGGGAGAGAGAGAGAGAGACAGACAGAGAGAGACAGAGAGAGAAGAGAAAGTAAAGCTGATTACAAGTTTAAGAACTATATCTTAAAGACTTGCCTTCTTCCTCTGGTTAAGTCAGTCCTCATACTCCTAGTTCTTCTTGCAAGACACTGCCCTTTTGAAAATTGGAAGGAATACTATACCTTTCACATTCATAAGTAAGGAATTAAATTGTGAATCAAAGGTATCCTTCCCTATCTGTAGGGTAACTTTTAACATAGGTTGCATTGATATGTTGATGATGCAAATCATTATTCCAATCACATCATGACTAAAGCAGACACACTTCTGGGATATGCCCAGGTCCTCTTATACTCTACTTTTTATGCAAGAGCCAGCATGGGAGCAATAGAAAGTATTCTGGGCTTAGAATTATAGAGTCCTAGCCCTGCCTCTACTGCCAACTAGCTGTTTGACCATAGGCAAGTCATTTAATTTCCATATGCCTTAGTTTTCTCATCTGAAAATAAGTACTTAACATAAAGTTGCTGTAAAGATCAAAAGAAATTATCTATGAAAGCATATTGTAAGTGCAAATGTCGACATATGACCATTGACTTGACAATACCACAGCTAGACTTACACCTTAAAAAAGATACAAGAGGAAAATATCCTATCTCTACCAAAATATTTGTGGAAGGTTTTTATGTGGGGGCAAGAAAAATCACTGGAAACTGAAAGGCTGTTCATGATTTGAGGAAATGCTAAATACGTTGCAGTATGTGAATGTTATTGTGCTGTAGGAAATGAGGAGAAAGATGATTTTTAAAAGCATGGACAGATTCATATAAACTGATGCAGAGTGAAGTAATCAGAAACAGAAAAAACAATTTATATGCCAGTATTGTTAAAATGAACAATTTTGAAGACTTTTATAAATAGATTAAGAATCAAATGAACAGAACCAGGAGAACAATTGGTACAATAACTGTAAAGAAAAGCAACTTTGAAAGCTGTGAGAACTCTTGCCAATACAATGACCATTCAAAATTCTAGAGAATCACTGATGAATTATGCTATCCATGACAGAGAGACACTGGATTAAAGGTGCAGAATAAGATGTATATATTTTTGTATGCAGTAATTAAGAGAATTTGTTTTGCTTGACTATGCATATTTATTATAAAGAATTTGGAAAAAATGTTACAATGAATTTGGGAGGGAAAGAAAATAGATTTTTGTTTAAAAAATAGAGATGTTGTGAAGGGTGCCACAGATGTGGAATGTTGTACGTAATTCAGTTGAGGTCATTATATTATTAGTCTTACGTAATTCTTTCCTTTTGTTGCAAAATACCTCTTGTAGAGTAGGGGTAATCTATAAACATTTATAATGCAAAACCAAAACATATTAATAAAACTTTAAAAAATGCAGAGAGCTAGATGACAAACTTAATAATGGCTTACGGCTGCTACTGGTTTCCCCTTATATCAGCGTATTACCCCTATGAATTTCCATCCCTTTCTCACTTTCCATTCCCTCTTCCTTGCGAGGCCCTTGTTTCCTTTACCCCCATTGGCTTCAAAGGACATCCTCTCTTGCAGGCTGTGCTCACCCATGTCCATGCCTACTAGAGCTGGGGCCTTCTGGCTACTGTACTTCTCGGTCCTCTGTCTCCAACCCCGGGGACATACCTACTTAATTTCAAACAATTTATGAAGGGATGGAGCCTGAAGGATCAGCCTAGCCATAGGGCTAAGATAGACCCGTGCACCCACCTTTATGAGGACGAAAGCAGATGTGTAAAAGGAGTGGCAAATACAAGGATCATAGAAATTGTGCCAGAGAACAATTAGCAGAAAGCCAAGTGCAGGGGAGGTTGGTATATACCCTTCACCCACAAGAGCTGGCCCTAGAAGAGCTCCAAGATTCAGCAAGAGATCCAAACCATAAGCAGTTGCCAAACGGCTACCAAAATACAAAACAGAGCCTGAAGTTTGAGTTTCTGAACTCTACTCCCTTTTTTTGTATCCTCTAGGTCCAAAGGACTTTGACTTCTGAGCCCCATAGGACTCCTGGTCCGTGACTAGGACCTTGAGTAGAGACTTTATCTTAAGACGATTAAAAAAGATGCTAGCCAGAATGGATAAATGAAGAGAGGGGTGGAATTTCCTGGGTTCTAGATGTTGATAATTGTTTGCTGTTTTTTTCTCTCTCTCTCTCTTTTTTATTTCTTCTTTCTTTTATTTTAATTTATTTTCAATATGTTTAGTTTTCAGCATTGATTTTCACATGCTTTTGAATTACAGATTTTCTCCCCATTTCCACCCCCCCCCACTCCCAGATGGCGTACACTCTGGTTGCCCTGTTCCCCAGTCTGCCCTCTCTTCCGTCCCCCCATTCCCCTCCCATCCCCCTTTCCCTTACTTTCTTGTAGGGCAAGATAAATGTCTATGCCCCATTGCCTGTGCATCTTATTTTCTAGTTGCATGAAAAAAAAAACTTTTTTACTTTTGAACATCTATTTTTTTAAAACCTTGAGTTCCAACTTCTCTCCCCTCTTCCCTTCCCATCCACCCTCCCTAAGAAGTCAAGCACTTCAACATGAGGACATGCGTAGCATTATGTATAACCATTCCACAACACTCATGTTGCGAAAGACTAACTATATTGTGCTTCTTCCTAACCTATCCCCCTTCATTGGATTTTCTCCCTTGACTCTGTCCCTTTTCGAAAGTGTTTGGTTTTGATTATCTTCATCCCCATCTGTCCTCCCTTCCATCATCCCCCCCTTTTTTATCTTCTTCCTCCTTCTTTCCTGTGGGGTAAGATACACAACTGAGTATGTATGGTATTCCCTCTTCAGGTCAAATCTGATGAGGGCAAGATTCACTCATTCCCCCTCACCTACCTTCTCTTCTCTTCCTACAGAACTGCTTTTTCTTGCCACTCTTATGTGAGATAATGTACCCCATTCTATCTCTTCCTATCTCCCTCTCTCAATATATTCCTTTCTCATCCCTTATTCATCTTCAGCTCCTCCTATGCCCTCTCTCTCTCTCTCTGTAAATATATATACATACACATACATGTATATATATATACACACATAAAACTATATACCTACACATACACATATATAAACATATACATATATACACATA
>CM053624.1:297522960-297541857 GCA_028646595.1 Phalanger gymnotis
CCACACTTGGGCGGATGCGCTGCCTCACCAGCACTCCTCCTTCCCCAACAACCCCCTACACGGACTGGGCTTAAATCTTCAGCAAGCTCTGCACTCCTGCTCTGATCAGCCACTTAATTCCTCCCACCAGGTGGGCCTGGGGCCAGAAGCAACTGCAACTGTAGTTCTAAAGCTGCCCTGCCTCCGCTGCCCCAGGGGCGGTAGCTGAACCGCAAACTCTGTCCCGTCCGCAGCTTTTCCCACTAACCTTCTCTGTTGTCTTTGCTGTTTGTGGATTGTGAGGTCTGGTACATGCCACAGCTCAGTAATTCAGCATGCTAGGGCACTCTCCGCTCCACTCCTGGTCTCGTCGGTCCATGGTCTGCCGCGCCGCGCCTCGTGCGCTGGGCTCTGCTTGGCTCAGCTCCGCTCCCCTCATCTGGGAGCTGGGAGTTCAGTGTGGGACAGACCTTACTCTGAGACCATCCAGGCTGTCCTGGGCTGGAGCCCTGCTTCCCTCTGCCACTTTGTGGGTTCTGCAGTTCTAGAATTGGTTCAGAGCCATTTTTTTATATGTTTTTGGAGGGACTTGGTGGGGAGCTCACGCCAGTTACTGCTTTCCAGTCGCCATCTTGGCTCCGCCCCCCTGTTTGCTGTTTTTTTAACAACAAAAAAGGCTCTATATATTCCAAAAATTAACTCACTAAATAAAAAAAAATGAGTAAATGAATAAACAAGCAAGTATATAAATAAATAAGCAAGCAAATAAATGTAAGTTAATCAGTGCTATAGAGAGAGAGGACAGTTGGAAAGAGACAGAGAGATGGAAAGAGAGACAGAGAAATGGAAAGAGAGATAAAGAGACAGAGAGATGCAAAAAGAGAGAGAGACACACGCAGAGATGGATAGATAGATAGATAGATAGATAGATAGATAGATAGATAGATAGACTGACTGAGACAGAGAGAGAGACACTGGATTTGTAAGACCTGGGTCCTACTCCCAGCTTTGCCACTTACCAGCTGGATAACTTGAGGCAAATTATTTAAGCACACTAGGCTTTACTTTCTCCCTCAATAAAAATAAGATAATAATAGCTGTCCTGCGTACCTCTCAGGAGTGTTGTGAGGATCAAGAGATTCCATATAGCCAAAAAAATGTAAAAGATTATCAATTATTACATTGAAGTACCACGGGCTTGTGGTGAGGTGGTGGTAACCCCTTCATAGAGATCCACTTATGTCAATAGACATAGAAGGTCCAAGTGTTAAGCCTGGGTAGGCTTACCCCACCTCCCAATCCCCTAGCCTCCATGGATGTAAAAGTCAAAGTACAGCTAACTGAAAATTGGTGTCTTCAAAGCCAGGTGGTTTCCAAGAATAAAGAAAATGTAATATGTGTTATTCATACTAGGGGTAATTCCCCAAAGCCCAAATCAAGATTAAGTAAGGGAATTTAAAATTTGACACGACATTCTTGCTGGGACTTCTGCTTTTAGATTCAAATGCAAAAGCCTTTGCAGAGGCTGTCAATCAATCATTGAGCATTTATTAATCACTTACTATGTAACAATCAATCAACATTTATTAAGCTTCTGCCATATGTGGGGGACTATGCTAGGCAGTAGGGATACAAAAAAAAAACAGGCAAAAGATAATCCCTACCCTCAAAGAGTTTAGAATATAATGGGGGAGACATGATGAAAACAAACTACATATATATATATGTATATAATATGTATTATATATGTACGTATATATATACCTGCACACCTACAGACATATACACATATATATGTATATTTATATGCATACAAAGTGAGCTATATAAAAGATAAATAGGAAATAATTAACAGGAAGATAGCACTGGAATTAAGAGGGGTTGGAAAAGGCTTCTGTAGAAGATGGAATTTTAATTGGAATTTAAAGGAGGCTAGGGAAGCCAGTAAGAGTGGAGGGGGGAGAGTATTCCAGGCATGAGGGAGAAGAAGGGAATGCCTGGAGTAGAGAGACAGAATGTCTTTGTTCTTGAAGGAGGCCAGTGTCACTGGAGAGTATGTGTTGGGGAGCAAGGTATAAGAAAACTGAAAAGGGAAGAAGAGCCTATGCTATGAAGGGCTTTGAATGCCAAACAAAGCCTTTTATATTTGATCCTGGAAGACATCACTTACCAAACCCCATCACAGTGTTTAGCTTTCTAGACAAAATTTGAGCTGGAAGTAAAATGGTGTTCTTGAACTTTTAAACTCTTTCCCAAGGTTTGAACTAGCTTGATGTATATAAGCAGTCTGAGGGGGTAACAAATGAGTACAGTGAGCATCATTTCTGGACTACATGGTCCCTGCCTGAAGGGCTTTCCAGCTCTAAGATTCAGTGATTCTGTGATTCATCCTCCCTAATTCACTCACCTATGCTTTATTCTCTGTACAGAAATGCCCCAAGATGGTGGTGCCTGAAGCAGCTGGAGGACTGAATACAGAGTCTGTCAATCTGGAAATCTCTAGCATGGTAATAAAAAGCCATGGCATGCCTTGGGTGGGGCTTCTTTCTAATTGTCTTCTCAGAGGACAAAAGATGAACCAGGAAAATCCTAATTCCTAGTTCTACTACTAGGAATATTACAAACAACCCAAAGGCCAATGGCCAAACTCAGAATGGGAGTAGGCAGGCTGTAGCATGTTGTCAGTAAAAACTTGTGTGACAGAAGTGGTATAAAAGATTACTCTGAGGAAGTGAAATCTGGTAAACAGTGGTAGACTAGTCATGTAGCCAGCGTGACAGACAACAAATAGGCAGCCTGAGCTGAGAGGTATATGGGTGCCCTTGAGATTCCAAAGATCCAGAGACTGAGGAAAAAGTGTTCCACTTGTAGCCGTTCTCTGGAGGATTTATGGGTAAAGAGAGACACAAATTATACAGGATGAGCATAATTATAGTCTCTATGTCTCTAATACTTTGAGATTTACAAATAGCTCTTTGAGAAAGAATGTGAATGTTATTATTTCCATTTTATGGATGAGGAAAAAGTCTCAGAGAGATGAAGTGATGGGTTAAGGGTCATATGGCTAAGTAACTTAAAAGAGATAATATTAATAAATCACTTAGCACAGTCCTGACACATAGTAGGTGCTATCCACATGTTTATTGTCTTCTTTTCTTTGAGTATCAGACCCAGAATTTGAGCTCATGTGTCACTTGGCTCATAGTCTTCTGCTCTTTCTAATATCACAGTGATAACAAGAAGTCTGAGAGGTCTGCGTCAATGCAGCATGTACCTACACCAATGAAATGATGCATTTGTCAGAACTTCAAAGTGCCACCAGGAGTAACTCTTAAGGCTCTTGATCTTGTGAAATCCCTCTCTTTTCTGTTTTTTATTCCATATTCATACATATACATATGTATACAAATGAGTATATATAGTATATATGTATATATATGCATATATGTATGCATACACACATATTTATATATACACATATTTATATATACACAAATACATATACACACATATATTTTATATATATATATATTTTTTTTCCATGTATATTTGTATCGGGAATATGCTTAAACAAACTCTAAGTACTTACACATACACATGTGTACAAAGGGTTTATCATTGTTCTGTCTTGAGGCAGAGAGCTGGTATACAAGTGGTTAGTGTGCCAGACTTGGAAAAAGGAGACACCTAAGTTTAAATTCTACCCTGGTTGATTTCTAGCTATGCTACCCAGGGCAGCTCACTTAACTTTTCTTACACTCCATTTCTTCACCTGAAAATGGGAATAATAAGTGTTCTCTACCTCCCAGGACTAATGTAAGGAACAAATGAGGTGCTGTGTGTAAAGCGCTTTCCAAACTTGAAAATGCTTTATTGATGAAAGTTGTTATCACTATGATCTTCCCTGTGACAAGGGCCATGGAGAAAAGGAAATAATTCTGGAGGAACACCATCCAAAGAGAAGAAAGGGTGGCTGCATGATGCTAGCCAGGGCTGACTAGAAACAAGGGATGTGGCCATGGGGTACAGAAAAATTATTGTGAAGTGGGAGTACATCAAAAGTAGGCTGGTAAATGTTTAACAACTGACTCTCAAAAGAAGTATTAATGAAACACTTTTAAAATTAATCTGCAGGATTAACATCTTCTCACTTTCTTCAGTATAGATAATAAAAACCCCAACAAATCAAGCTCTGATTTGTAGCATTTGTTAATTTCTGAGGTGTAAATGCTCATACTGAAAATGTACCAATTGGCTCTCCCAAGTGCCAAAAAACTAACCCTAGCATGCCCTGGTTACACAAACCTCAAAGTCTTTCTACTAACCAATTCTCCTATTTCTCTTAACTTCCTTCTAGGGGAATGGATATTGTTCCCATCTCGTAGCTGAGGAAACTGAGACAAGAGACACTTTAGTGGTTTTCCCAGAAATAGTTCATGACCGCATGCAAATCAAAAAAGCTAAGCCTTAAGTCACCTGTCGTCATCTCTTTGAAGGTCATGGGAGTACCACAATTCAGTCCAGGACAGTTTTTTTTTATAAAAGAGAAGGGTGGGTGGCGCTGGCCTCTATTCCTTACCCTGATGACCCACCTTCTTGAAATAACCACATGCCAGTACATTTATCCTATAGCACAGGCCACTGTGGAAATTCCTGATGGCTCAATTAGGTAGTATCATTCTGTCCTGAATCGCAACCCTGGACATGAACAATAAATGATCATTTCACTGATAGCATGTGCCATCATTCTGAATAGTCTCCCTTCCTCGACATGACCCAGAAATGCTGGATATAGGTCACGAACACCATCAGTCCTACTCCGTCCTGCATCTAGAGTGAATAATTTCATGGGTTCCCTAGCCTTTCCCCTGGAAGTGCTGTGTGCTTGCTTTTTGAACCACAATTTCCTGGTCTGCTCTGGGATTTGGCATGAGCAGAAGACATGGGTTAGCATTCCCCTAGCTCAGCACTGTATTCACAGAACTGGATTGCAGCTTTTAGGAGCTGCCAGTGTGGCTTTGAGGGGGCTTGGCAAATACACCATCCAGAGAGTGCCCACAATCAGCATCATGTTCCAGCCTGCTAGTGTTTGGTCCATGACATTAACACTGACAAATGTACACGAGAATCTATAGTAACCTCATTGCCAAACACCTCTACCTATAGGGAAAATGAACTTTGGACACCAGATAGAGTCCTAGCCATCTTCAGAGGTAGACTGATACAGTGTATTTGAAGGGGGCCTTTTAGGAATATTCTGTAGTCCCATTCTGGTGATGATCCCAGCTATGTTGGGCAGGTGGGAAGAGTTTTTGCTTGGAACATGGGAGCTTCTGATGGTGCCATGTTGATGTATTTCAAAAGAGATGCTGATTTATCTACTGTTTCTCTTCCATCTGGCCTATGGCTCTGTTGGAAAGATGTACCCCACCACATCATGAATTTTAGCTAACAAGGTATTCACAATTCCAGATGAAGCTCCGTTGGGAGTCTTTATGGGGTTTGTGACTTTCCTGAGTAGACTAGGGACCTTAATTTTATTTCAGTCCTCAGTCTTCCTTTTCTGTTGCTGTGAGACTTATCAGAAAGGCTCTAAGTGAGAGGAAGGAGGGACTTACACATAGTTCAGGTCATAATATTTGGAAATAAAATCAATTGATTCTTGGAGAGGACCTTCACAATTTGGCAGTAGGTAGGGGCCAAAATTAACATAGGCTAAACCTCTTCAGGCCATAGATAAGTTAGACTAGTGAAAGAATGATAGTTGATTGCCATGGGTTACATGACAAACAGGAGAGTGTGCAGTGGCAACCCTACATTTTTTTGCCGGTTGCCCGAAATCCTTCGGCAGGATGCAAGCAGCCTCTGTGCCATATGTTATGCAAGTCTTCCAGTATAGAAGGGGCCTTCATAATCAAAAGAAACATAAGAAATTGAAAGGGACAATTAATAATAACATCGATATTGATGGTGTTTATCATGGTCATAATAATAATAAAAATGATTCACACTTACATAATACTTTAAGGTTCAGAAGTTGATTCCCTCACTATAATACTACAAGATAGACAATATGAGTGTTATTTCTATTTTAAAGATGAAATCAAGCCTCACTGAGGTGAAGTGATTTGTAAAAGATCACAAAGAAGAGCTGGGACCTTCAAGAGTCCTTTCCTGATTACTGCAGTTTTTATTACATTTCTCTCCCATATAATATGTGTGTGTATATGTAAACATACATATACACCCTTGTGTACATACACACATATATCTCCACACATACTATATAGTGTATATGTGTATATATTTATGCACATATGCATATATACAATATTATGTAGTATATGTGTGTAAATATATGTGTACACACACATACCCCCCACCCCTATATATATATATACATATATATATATAACATTTACTCATCTATGAACATATTATAAGCTCCCTGTAAAGGCAGGGGCTGTCTTGTTTTTTAATTTATATTCCTCTGTATCTGTTCTTCATAAATACTTAATGATTACTCAATGTGTAATTTGACAGTCATATCAACCTTGTGAAAATTATTGTTCCACTTTTATATTTGAAGAAACTGAGTCCCCAAAAGTCACACGACAGGCACAAAGTCACACAGCTGGTAAGTAGTACAGCCCAGACTCTGAATTAAACTGGCTCACCAATATACGGCTTTTTCAATGACATGGCACTGCTTTTTAATGAATGGGTCTAAAACATCTTCTGATGAGTTTTGCCATCATCCTTAGCATCATAGAATTTGAAGATACTAGAGGATTTAGAGACCATCTAGTCTAACCCCTTCATTTTACAGATGTGTAAACTGAGACAGGTCCAGAGAAATGAAATAATTTGCCCAAAGTCACAGAAGTAATAACTAGTAGAACTAGGATTTGAATTCACATCTCCTGACTCTAAATCCAGGGCTCTTTCTATCATATTGTGGTGTTTATATTCTTCTCTCTGAGAGTGGAACAAAGCACTCTGGCTGTGTTCCCATTCAGGCAGATGTCTACTATCTGGGAATCTAGACTGACTTTCTGGATGGATAGGCAGACCTGACTTAACTATGGATAACAAGATGGAAAATTTTCCATTCAAAGCCCCAACAGTACAGCAAAGTTGAATCTGTATTATCCATAGATTACAGATAATAGTCACATCTCATATTTCATACATGCCTAACTGATACTTTCTTTTAGGTGAATAAGCTTGGAATATCCTGCTGAGCACAGAATAAATACAACCAAAAAATCAATCTGGGGAAGGAACTTCATTGAGAAAAATGAGAAAGGCATTTATGGTAGCCGCTGATTATTGTTTGAAACTGATCCACCTCCAGGAGACATATAAGCAAAAGGATGGCCAAAAACTGATTGGGAAAAAGTCCACTTAGGAATTCAAATCAAGTTTTGACTATTCATATTTCATATTTTCTTGCTGGTCACTGACAATCCATCTCAAATATAGAGAAACTTTGTGTGCGTGTGTGTGTGTGTGTGTGTGTGTGTGTGTGCGTGCGTGTGTGTGTGTGTTGGGGGAAGGTGTCTTGGGAATGTAAAACATGCATGGGATGCAATCATGACATACCAGTCTAGTTGGAACATGAAATCCACTAAGTTAGGGGGATGTAAGGCTGTCAAAATAGCTTGCATAGAGTCATAGTGAGACTGCTCTCCTCCCAATCTTAATCATCGAGTATGAAGAAACCTTAGTTCTGGAGTTTATTTTATATACCTGGGGTGCATTTGTTAAAAATAAACAACCCAGTGATCTAAGTAATGTGTTAACTATTTATCTCTTCTCTCAGGGTGGCCCCAATTAAACGGAGAGTCTCTCTCTGCTCCCCAGTACTGCTCAACTACACATGCTACATCGCCAACAGTAGATTTACTATCGAACAATAGCACAAGAAATAACAAATGGATTTAGAAAATAGTGAGGTGGCCCAGATACATATTTTTGTGTCCATTCATTAGTTCCAGAAATGCCCATTAAGTGTTCCCTGAGGGTGAGGTACTAAAATGTATACTTGTGATCTTTCACCTGAGTAGAGAAGACAGGGAAGGTTTCATGGAGGAGGTAGCATTTGGATTGGAATGTGAAGAAAGAGCTTTACCTTAGTAGAAGGAAATACAGTTTAGGAGAAGTTGTTGCAGATACGGGGAATGGAACATGAGAAGCCAGGGCAAGAGCAATCGAGAGAGTATAGTATTTTGGATAATCCAAATAGTATGGGAAAGGGAGCATGGTGTGGTATAGAGGAGACTGCTGGCTTTGAAGTCAGAGGGCCTGGATTCAAATCCCCACTCTGCCATTTACTGCTTGTGTCACTTTAAGAGTTTCCTCATCTGTAAAATGAGGAAATTGGAATAGATTATCTTTTAAAGTCCCTTCCAACTTTAAATCATGGTGTGAGTGAGTACTATGAAATAAGGTCATAAAGATAGGTTGGAACCAGATTATGGAAAGCCTCGAATGCCAAGATAAAGAATCTATGCTTTACTTTGGTAGCCAATAAATTTTTTTAGTGGAGTCAAGGAAAGATGAGAGTTGTGTATTAAGAAAATCATTCATAAAGCAGTATATGAAGAGGAGAGGAGTTACACTGGAAGCAGGAAGAACAGTTAAGAGGTTATTACATTAGTTTCCAGGCAAAAAGAGATGAAGTGAATGGATAGTAGAACTATTACAATGTCTTGGAGGAACTATTTGTTTAGGAGATGATAGAAAAATCTAGAAGGCATAAAGTTACATGGTCAGTGGAAACAGAAATTGCCATGTACATACATTCTAGGTATTTTGACTCTTTAAACATTAATTTTCAAGAACTTATGTCATGTCCCATATCCCAAAGGAATGAATAAATGAAAAAAATTACCATCTTTACTATATGCTAAACACTATGCTAAGTGATAGGAATACAAATACAAGGAAGAAAGACAAGTAAGGTCCTCCAGGAGCTTACATTCTATTAAGAGAAGATACTGTGTATAAAGGGGGATGGTGGACAGGGAGGAGTGTTTTGGATAGGGAAGTCTGGGGGATTGGTAATTGGTAATTGGAGTTATAGGGGAGGCAACTGATTCAAATATGCTTTCTAGGAGCAGTAGTGTTGATTTGACTGCTGTTCTCAGAGCTAGTCTAGGAAACTGGAGAAGGTATGGAAGGTATTTGAGGGAGAAAGAAAGGTGGGGTGCTCACATAATGGCATGGAGATGGCCAAGAAGTAGCATGGGAGGCTTGAGACCAGGAAAGATAAGGTGAATGCTCATCGGTTTGAGCCTAGGTCAAAATGGTGGGAGCTTGATTGTCCAGACAGAAATGGAGGCTGGAGAATAGGCATCAGGAAGTGTAGATGGCAGATAGAAGTCTTCCAAGGACTTCAGATAACATTCAGAGTTAGAAGCTTTGATAGGATAAATAGGGTATGAAAAGAGCTGCCTTACTAATAGAAAACATGTATTTTCTATTTGGGTTTGACCAGCTCTTAAAGCAAGATACATTTCATGTAACTATGCTAACCACATATTGACCTAATAATCTCTCAGTCTTTCACTTTACTAAAACTCCATTCATTCTCCTTTGGGAGCCAGGGTTGGATCAGTCTTATTATCTCTGAGCTTTTTAGCCAAGATCATTTGCCCATGAGTTCAGTAATAGTTACCAGAACAGCATCATAGTAGTGACTGAAGAATGTAGGAACATACCTGGGGAACAATATGGAGGACTAGACATTTTCTTCAGTCTCCATTCATCTTCAAAACACTCCCCTCCACAAACAAGAATTATGTCCCCAAAGTAGTGCAATTATAGCTGTCTCCACAGGATAAAAAAGTCTGATAAGGTAACAGCCTTATAAATTAACAGTGGAGAGCATTCATCCCTAAAATGCTCCCTTATCACCACTGCCATATCATCTGGTAAGGGGTGCAAACTGAATCCCAGCCTTGTGTTCTGAAATCCTCTCAGGGTAAATCAATAGGACAAATGCTAAAATGAGAAGAGAAGATGAGTAACAAGACAACTAAAAGATTGCAAAGTCTCTAAATAAATATTGCAAGACAAAGAAAGTTGCACTAATAGCTGCTGATATACAGAATCCTGTGGATACCCAAGAGAGCAGGTTATTCCAAAATGGTTTAAGAGGTGAATTAGAACATCGAGAGTAGAATTTACATGTAGACAGAACAGAATTTATGACTTTCATAGCAGAAATATTTAGTGGATAGAAAAACTTGAATCTATAATATCTAACCTCTCCAAGGGAGTGGAAGAGAAAACAAATATGCTTAAGTGAAGGACATTGGGGAAGAACAGAAGAAAAAAGCAATAACATCAAAAGAATACATGATCTCTATTAAAACAGAACATATTGATCTCAAAGAGAGTATGCTTAGAGATAACTTAAAGATCACAGGCCTCTCAAAAGAACATGAAAAGTCAATAAACCTGAATGTCAAGTCAAGAAACAATACAAGGAAATTCTCAGAATTTCTTAATATACAAGTTGTTGTTAGTCATTCAGTCGTACCTGACTCTTTGTGGACCATGGACCACAGCATGCCTGACCCTTCTATCCTCCACTATCTCTCAAAGTCTGTCTAAGTTCATGATCATTACTTCCATGACACTATCTATCCATCTCATCCTCTGCCACCCCCTTTTCTTTCTACATTCAATCTTTCCCAGCATTTAGGGTTTTTTTCAATAAGTCTTGTCTTCATTATGTGGCCAAAGCATTTAAGCTTCAGGTTCAGTATTTGACCTTCTGATGAATAGTCTGAATTAATTTCTTTAAGTATTTACTGATTTGATCTTCTTGCTGTCCAAGAGACTCTCAAAAGTTTTCTCTAGTACCCTAATTTGAAAACATAGATTGTGTGGTGCTCAGCTTTCCTCATAATCCAAGTCTCACACAGTCATACATTACTACTGGAAAAACCATAGCTTTGACTCTGTGGACTTTGTCTGCCAGGTCATATCTCTTCTTTTGAGAATACTGTCTAGATTTGCCATAGCTTTCCTTCCATGGAGCAAGCATCTTTTTATTTCATGACTGCAGTTGCTGTCTGAAGTGACCTTTGAACCTAAGAATATAAAATCTGACATCACTTGCATTTCTTCTTCCTCTACCTGCCAGGAAATAATGGGACCATTTGCCAAGATATTTGGTTTTTATTTAATGTTAACCTTCAAGCCATCTTTTATACTCTCCTCTTTTGTTTTCACCAAGGGGCTTCTCAATTCTTCTTCACTTTCTGCCATCAGAGTGGTATCATCTGCATATCTGAGATTGTTGAGATTTCTCATGGCAAACTGGACATATGAAGTAAGTTGCCTGGGTATACAAAGTAAACCTCAATTGAAAGAATCTACACATTGCCTCTAAAAAAAGAAAGAAAGAAACCAATGTTTCAAATATCAAGGGATTAAACTTAATGTGTCCAATGACAAAAAAACCACATTCTGCTAGGAACCAGGAGAAAAACTTTCAAATATTAAGAGAAAGAAATTCAAGCAGCACAAGACTACTCGACTCCCATCATAAACCACAGAAAGGAAGGGAATAATATATTCCAAAAAACAAAGCAGGTCAAGATACAATCTAAAATGATACACACTGCAACTCTGAGCTTAATCTTAAATGAAAAAGGTCACTGTTCAGTGAGAGACATCCCTACAAAAAAGAGACGAGAGCAAATTATTTGACCCACAAATACCCTAAACAATAGAACTATAAAAAATGTTGGAAAATATAACTACAAAAGAAAGTAAAAATAGAATAAATTATCTCATCTTTAGAGGCTACTAAAAACTAGAATGAGAAAGCAACCTATGTGGCTAAAAACATAGAAGAACAGAAGGACCCCTAAAAGATTTATTTCAAAAATTATAAAAATGGGATAAAGATGAAAATGGAATTTAAGGAAAGAGAGGAAGAGGTGATGGAGGAGAATTGCAAAAAAATCTGAAATATTTCAAGATAAGGAAATTTGAACCAATACTTGATGGAATACAGAATCCTGTGGATTCCTAAGAAAGCAGGTAGTTATAGTAGGATGTTCCAAAAGAGTTCAAGAGACAAAGCAAAACATTGAGAGTAAAATTTAGAGGAAAAGCCTTAAAAACCTTTGGAATGAACTCTGTAATCTTTCTCTCTTTACAGGTGAACTAAATTACAGAATTAGAGGGTTCATGAAAGGGGAGATGACAGGAGATGGAAGGTAGAATGGAATGTGTGGTATACTCTAATCAAGTCGATGATAAACAATGTAGGGAAAACTCTTGTAGTGTCTCAACAAAAAGGGGGGCTACAGGAGAATGGGTGAGATGGCAAAGAGAGGGATTGAAACAGGGGTAAAGAAAGGAAAACTCAGGTCAATAGTGGGAAGAAAACGCACTGAAGAAAACTCCTGTAGTTGGGAGAGATATATTCTTCAGTTAAGAATGGAGACCTTACAATGCAGAGCTTTGATGCACAGGGAGACAACTTCTTCTGAGAGTATTATGCCTCTGTAGATAACATCCTGCCTCAGGAGAAGGGTAATTGGAGCAGTTGGGGAGAACTGGTATCCAGAATGGTGGCGGGGCATGATCCCCTGTAGCAAATCAGAAAGAAAATGATAATGGGCAGGGCAAGAGGCAGGAGTGAACTGCATGGTTTGGGACATATGGAAACTTCCAGGCTTTTCCTCATTGCTACCCTAATGAATTGACACTTTTCCGTGTGACGCACAATCGAACAAAAAGATATAAGGGGTTCCCTCTATGAGGTAGTGACAGAAATTGTTTAGAAGAGGGAACTCAAATTTGGTAGTTTAGAAGATTTAATTCTTTGAGGACCACAAAGAGACTAGTTAAGGAAAAATAAGTATAGAAACCATGAATCAAAGAATAAATGTTTGAAAGAGACCCAGAGTTAATGAAGAGAATAGGGTAATGGAATCAATTTTAGAAAAAAAAATATACAGCAAACAAACCAAAAAACTGTAACAAAAGGAATTGCAGGGGAGGATAGGAGCAGGCACTTTGAATTAATATCTTACCTGAGAAAGTAAAGAAGAGGAGTAGAGAAAGAACTAAACAAGAAAAAGGAACCAACAAATTAATAAAACTTTAAAACTAGGGAAAGAGGGGCAGGGGTATTGAAAGTTGCAGGAAGAGAACCTGTGGAAATAGGGTCAACTTAATGTAGATTAAGAAAAAATATTCATATGGACAAAATACTGTGTTAAAAGAGAACGGAAAACCAACAAATCCTCTTAATTACACAAACACCACAAGTACTAGACAAAAATTGAGGAAAATATAAATGAGGTTGCTATCTCTTAAGGGAAGCCTTTGCTGATTTGCCTAGTTGTTAATACTCTCTTTTCTTAGATTATATTGTATTTATTTCTCTGATTAAATACTATAATCACCTAGCAGAAGGTAAGTTCTTTGAAGGCTTGGACTGTTATGACTTTGTATTTCTTTGACTCGGTATGGTGCTTTACACATAGTGCTTTACTTGTTGAATGAATGAATGAATGAGGCAGTGAGTCAATGGATATTATCATGAAATGGCATACAGAAGCTATTTCTAAAGTTTTTGGCACCCAGATATTTCTAGGACTGCACAGAGTTAAATTGGAGCCTTGCATGTGGCTGGGCTCTCCAAGCTGGTAGCAGAGCTAAGTGGTTGACTCTCAGAGTTCTATACACTCCTCAGTGCATCACCTTTACTACAGCAAATGCAGCCCTGAGGTTACAAGGTCTCAGCATCTTGAGTCAAGGATTCCTCCAGGCAGAGAGGTTATTGCCTTTAATTCACTTGCCGATGGATCAAAGCAGGCACCTGAGAATCCTGGAACAGCTGTGGATCAAGAAGAACCTTCCCAGCTTGCAAATGACAGCAGCAAAGGGCAAGAGAAAACACCTCCTTGGCTGAGTGAGGTGTACCACTGCCTCCGCCATCTGCTCCAGATGTTTCCCTCTGCTGCCCCCAAACCCCTCCACCCACTGGGAGGAAAGCCTGAGCCAATTCACTTTGATCCATGTCACCCTCTTCTCATCTGTAAACCAAGATATGTTAAACAATCTTTCAGGGAAGTTGAGCATATTAACTAATTTATGATCATAAACCACTTTGAAGAGACTAAGCCCCTTATAAATGCTGAGTGTTATTTCTACTGGCAAGCTTCAGGTAAGATTGGGGCAGTAGCAGCTTTATTTATTACTTGACTGAAGGTGGATGCTGGGCTATGACTGGGGAACAGAAGACAGCAATAATTTCTCTTTTTCTTTTTAAAGTCTTCTCTCATTTATATTGACTGGAGCTGAGGCTCGGAATGGAGGAATTATCGAGTCACTCACTTGAAAAAAGTGAGTGACTGTCAGATATAGTGCCCAGTGCCTCAGCACATTTAGGGAAAAGAGACTTTTTAAAGGAGTATGATGAATTAGAGAGACCAAAGTCTACCCTTAATAGGGAAAACTATTGCTCTTGGGCTGAAAACGTGACTACCAGTGGGCAATAACTCTTAGCCTATTCCTTTTAACCTTTGGGGCAATAGTTTTTTTTTTCTGCCACAAATCTCATCTCTTCAGAAAACAAACTGTGTTTATATCCTGCACAAAGTTGAAATATAGGAACACATACACATCCATATGTCTGTGTATATATACACATATATACACACAGAAACATACATGCATATGTATAGTATGTATATAAATAAATATACATGCATGCATATATGCATATTTATATGCCATATATATATTTACACACATATATACACGAAGAGAGAGAAAGAGGTGGAAGGGGGTGAAGAAAGAGGGGGGAGAGAAAGAGAATGTCTCAAGCAATATGTTTTATCATGGCCTGGAAGTTAAAATTAGATAAATAAAATACCCCTCCCATACCCATAACCTTTCCTTTCTTCTGTGTACTTGGTCCTGCATCTTGGCTTTGGAGTACTTTGTGAATTCTACCATATATGTTAGGCTTTCACAGGCATGGTTATTGCTTCACTAAGCCAGAGGAAAAATCACAGAATTACATTGAATTACACAGAATTATACAGAATCAGAATTACAGAGTTGGAAGAACCTTTACAATTCAATTAATTCAACTTCTACTTAAAAAAAAAAGAATTTCTCTATGGCATACCCAGCAAGTGGTCTTCAAACCTTGGCCTGAAGAGCTGCCTTGAGTGGGAACCAACTGCCTCTTAAAAGTATCCTCTATTCTGCTTCTGGACAGCTCTAGTTATTAGGAAGTATTTTCTTAATTCAAATCTAAATTGGTCTCTTTCCTACTTCTACCCATTGCTTCTAGCTGTGACCTCTTGGGCCCAACAGAACACATCAAATTCCTCTTATGGCACCCTTTAAAGTAGTTGAAGGCAGTTTTTCATGTCCCTTTTAAATCTCCTGACTACAAGCTAAACTTCCTCCATTCCTTAATCAGTCAATCAAAAAGCATATATTGAATTCCCATTGTGAGCCAGGCACTGTAATAGGTTCTAGAGGGTCCAAACATACGAAAAAACCCCAGACCCTATCTTCAAGGAGATTACATTCTATCAGAGTAGACAACACATGTAGAAATAAGCTTACCCAAATAAAAATATAAATATAATTTTTTGGGGGGGGGACAAGAAGGCACTAGCAGCTATGTCAGGAAGGGTCTACCGATGAGGCCGATGCTTGAACTTTGAAGGAAACTAGAAATTTTAAGCAGCAGAAGGAAGACATACAGTCTAGGCATGAGGAACAGGCTATGCCAAAGAATGGATGTGGGAGGAATGTTACGTGTGAGGAAAAGCAAAAGAAAGCCAATTTGGCTGAAGTGTAGAGTGTGTGGAGGGGAGGGATGCTATAATGTGGTTGGAAAACTAGGTTTGTGTCAAGTTGTCAAGAGTTTTAAATGCCAAATAATGGCTTTTGTGTTTTACTAAAGAGGAAATAGGGAGCCTCTGGAGTTTATTGAGTTGAGGAGTAACATGGTAAGACCTGGGCTTTTGGAAAATGTTTGACAGCTGTATGGAGGATGGATTGGAGAGGAGAAAGACTTGTGGCAGAGACACTAATTCAGCTATTGTAATAGTTTAGTTGAGAGCTGATGAAGTTCTAGTGAAGGTGGAGGCATTTAACTGGTCCACATACAGCATGATCTCAAAGGTGTTCATTCTGACTTTGTGACTTAAAAGGCTCTCCAACTTGTCGGTGTACTTTCAGAAATGTAGTACCCAGAATATTTCTGTATCATACTCCAGATATGAGCAAACCAGGACGAAGCAGATGGAGGATATCGCCTCCTTATTTCTTAAAGCTGTATCTCTTAAAGAAGCTTAAGGTCATACCAGCTTTTCTGGCTGGTATTTGGCAGACTTAGTATTGTATTATGTGGGATCTGAACAAGACAAAAGTGCCTTGAATATTTGCTATGACAGAGGAAAGCATCATCTTGCACTGAAGGGATATGTTGATAGGACAAGGTGGGGACACCCAGCCTATTATGATAAATAGCTGGCTCTCAGCAGAATGAAATCTGGGGAATAAGGCAATAGATTATAAGGAGAGGCTAGAAGCTGGTAGAAGAGTCAGAAAGAGCCCAACTAAGTCAATGAATAGAAATGAGATTCTATTCTCTTTGAGGGTCAGATTCCTCTGTATAGTAACTAACAGTGCACAGTATAGTAATATATAATGGATTGAATTGGAAATGAGAGACTTTGACTTTTCAGATGGAGAATACTATGTCCAATTTTATTTGTCTTCAATTTCTGACAATGCTTTTTCCCCTTAGGCTGCTGGCCACTCTCCTGCCATACTGGCCCAGACTAATGGTTTACTAAGGCCAATACATATTAATTCAATCTCCATCAGTGCCAATAAAGGAGATCCTGGTAGTTGATTTTTCAAAATTATAATCAAAACTCTCCTAATTTCATTTTATGGATCAATTATAGGTTCATCAGAAGCTGATCTCCCCAGCTGCTCTTTTCTCCTCAAGCTTCCAACACTATACCTTCACCTCTACCCCCATCCCAGCTGGTTTCCTTCCCTCATATTTTATTGAGAACATTAAGATCGTTTCCCACGAGCTCCCTCTCCTTTCCTTTGCCACATCTCACAATACCTTGATATTATCCATATTCTTACCTCCTTTACTAATACCTCTGAAGAAGAGGTGGGCCATCACACTGAGGCAAACTCCTCTACCTGTACCACTGATCTCATCCTCTCAAGGCTTCTCTAGAATATTGCATATACAATCAGCCTTTCGGCCTTTCTCTCCCTTTCTCTCTGTCTCTGTCTGTGTCTATCTCTGTGTCTCTGTCTCTGTGTCTCTCTGTCTCTGTCTGTCTCTCTCTTTCCCTCTCTCTCTTTCTCTCTCTCTCTCACAATGACGACCAGTCTCTTCCTACTATGTCCTTCGCTGTTTCCTTTAAAACAAAATTTTACTGATATTTTTAATATGATAAATGTTTAGAGGTTACCTCCATTCCAGAAGAGGTCTCTTGAAACAGAGGAAAACAAGGAAGTAAAAACAATAATTCAGACCTCTTCTAAAAGTGCATGCAACATTCCACATCTGTAAATTAAAAGACACCTATTTATTCTCTCGCCCTCTCCCACCGCATTGAAAAAGAAAAGAGAAAAACAAATTCCTTGTAACAAATATGCATAGTCAAACAAAACACATTCCCTCAATGGCCATATACAAAAATATATGTCTTATTCTGCACCTTAAATCTAGGACCTCATTGTAATAGGTGGCATATTCATCACATGTCCTCTAAAATCATGAATAATCATTTAATTGATCAGAGTTCTTATGGCTTTCAGAATTGTTTCTTTTTATGGTGATATTGTTATCGTAAAAATTGTTCTTCAGGTTCTGCTCACTTTACCCTTCCTCAGTTCTTAAAATTCCTCAAAATAGTTTATTTTCATAATAATGATTTTATGCACAAATTGTTCCTCTGGGTTTGCTTATTTTACTCTCTATCCCTTCCTATAAGTTGTTCCATGTTTGTTTTTCTTTAAGAAATGAGGAAATAGATGACTTGTCTACTTCCTAAGAAGATACCCATCTCATCATCATTAAAAAATGCTCACTTGGCTCTAATGTTCCCTCAAAGTTATGATTTTATATCTATCATTCTTTTAAATTCTAGAAAAATGCTGTCTCTACCCCTTGCCTCCACTTCTTATCCTCACTCTCTTCTCAACCCTTAGTGATTCTGTTATTCAACTGAAATTAGCAGAGATAATAAGCGCTTGTTGATTGATTGCTTTGTAATTCGTCCCCCAAAACTTATTGCTATATCTTTACTAATTCCTGGTGGGAGGATAATAACTACTGTATTACCTGACTCCCAGTATAGTTGTAAGGACACACAGTAGTTTCATCTATTTTGTATATACACCTTTATATGTATGTTTTCCCTGATGAGATTTTAAACTTTTTGGAGTCAGGAACTGTTCTGCCTTTATCTTTGTTTCCCCATAACCTCCCCCAGTGTCTGACACACAGTAGGGTCTAAATAAATGTCGATTGATTGAATTGTAATTCACAACCCAAAATATTACTGTGTCTTTGCTTTTTGTATATTTTGCATTTTCTTATAAGTTGACATATAGTTTCTCCTTACATAATGTAAGCTCCTTGAGGGAAGGAATATTGCATTTTTCTTTGGATCTCTAATTCCTTACAGAGTGCTAAATCATTGTAGGCATTTAATGCTCAAAATTTAATGCTCAAAATCTCTACTGATTAGAGAAATGCAAATCAAAACAACTCTTAGATACCATCTCTCTCCTGTCAGATTGGCTAAAATAACAAAACAGAAAACGATAAATGCTGGAGAGGATGTGGGAAAATTGGAACATTGTTACATTGCTGGT
>CM053624.1:297542357-297649394 GCA_028646595.1 Phalanger gymnotis
TCTTCCATGGCCTGAGCCCAGTTCATGTTTTTTTGGAGGCTTTTGATGTGGGCTCTTTGACTCTGTTGATTTCTTCTGGCTGTATGTTTTGGTCTTCTTTGTCACCAAAGAAGGTTTCCAAAGTCTGAGACTGAATCTGGGTGCGTTTTCACTGCCTGGCCATGTTCCCTGCCAACTTACTTGACCGTTGAGTTTTTCAGCGGGATATGACTGCTTGTAGACTAAAGAGTTCTATGTTCCACGCTTGGGGGGATGCACCAGCTCTGCCTCACCAGCACTCCTCCTTCCCTAAGAACCCCCAACCAGGACTGGACTTAGATCTTCAGCAGGCTCTTCACTCTTGCTCTGATCCACCACTTAATTCCTCCCACCAGGTGGGCCTGGGGCCAGAAGCAACTGCAGCTGTATTTTTGTACCTGCCCCACCTCCTTCTGCCCTCAGAACGGTGGCCGAAAAGCAAACTCTATCCCAGTCTGCAGCAGCTTTTCCCACTAACCTACCCTGTTGCCTTTGGTGTTTGTGGATTGAGAAGTCTGGTAACTGCTGCAACTCACTGATTCAGGGTGCTAGGGCCCTTTCTGCCCAGCTCCTAGTCTCGTTGGTCCATGCCCCTGCTGGGCTCTGCTCAACTCTGCTCCCCTCCGCTCCCAGCTCTGTGCAGGATAGACCTTACCCAGAGACTATCCAGGCTATCCTGGACTAGAGCCTTGCTTCCCTCTGCTACCCTGTGGGTTCTGCAGTTCTAGAACTGGTTCAAAGCCATTTTTTATAGATTTTTGGAGGGACTTGGTGGGCAGCTCACACTAGTCCCTTCTTTCCAGCTGCCGTCTTAGTTTTTCTTTTCTGTCCGGTTATCCCTGTGAAGAATTATTTCTTTTCCCTTTTTTGTTGTTCTTTTACTTTATTTGATGCATGTCTTTAATTTGATTCATGAGGTGATCAATGGGAACTGAACTTTCCCATAACTTTTACTTGGCTACCTTGCGAGAATCCCCCCATTGACTATTTAGAGTAGAGGTCAAATTCAACAATCGGTTAGATGAAAGAATAAATATGGGAAGAAAATACTGTGTACAACTGCAACTGAAATTCATTCTGGCCAATTCCAAATAGCAAGTAATACTGAAAAAATAAACATTGATTATCACAATTTTCTGTGGAAATTTAATGGATACAAAATAGTTGTCATGATGAGGAAGCCAAAAGAACCCAGTTGTAGATTTCGACAGCAAACACTTCATCTTTTTTTGTGTAGATAAAAATGCTAATAGGGGAGAACACTAGTTTAAAATGCATTTTTTCTTGGTAAAACATTACAGAAGAGGATTGCAGAAAATATAGGTGTTATCATTGCACAAAGCAGTGAAAACAAAAATAAGCCATCAGAACTATTGACACAGGATACCATTAAGCCATGTCATCCCAAGAACATTCATAGATGAAACTGGAGGAAGGACCATAAAAGTACAATAACAAAGTGGATGGTAATGATTCTTCTTAATGTCATTTCTACTGATAAAATCATATCAATTTCTAATGTTGAACTATCTGACAGTGAAAAGATTTAGTGGTAAAAAGTTTCTTTTCTGTATCTTTGGTAGCTGTACCTATAGCATCTGCTGGTATGGGTGACAGATTGCACCTCTACTGGGATTACTTCCTAGAATAATGACTGTGAGAACTATATCAGAAGGATCTCTATTTACTGGGCTCTTGGAACCAGGGTCTTGAGCCACCTCCATCAAGGTTGGAGGGGAGACGGTGGTCGAGATGATGATGGTAGATTGACTTTCCTGGTTTGTGCTTTCTCCTTTCTCTTTCTCAGGGTGCCTTATTATTTCAGCTAGGTTGACTTGCCTGCCTTGTCAATGGCAGTTGGTGAGAATAATTTCTCCAGAGTAATTGCTAGACAATAAACTAGGCCCAGGGTTGAATTAGGTAAAAAAATTGGGAAATTGCGCAGTACTCCTGGACAATTATAAAGCATGTATATTTTCATTATAAATATTCTCCAAATAAAATAATGTAATTTGATCACATTTTCCAAAACTAAATGCGTTTCTATATTCTCTTCCTCAGATAACCCTTTTACTCTCATAATTCTATTGATCATTTCCATTCATGTGACTCACAGGATCAGAGGATTCCCAACCTCTTTTTCTAACCCTGAGCTGAATTTAGTTCCACTTTTAATTCTAGGCTAGGTATTTCTATCTCAGTATCCTGCCATCATCTCTAGCAATGGTTCTAAAACCAAATTTATCACTGTGCTTTCTTCAAAATCTTCTCCTCCAAAGATTTATATTTCACCAATGGCACCATCATTCTCCCAGTTACCTTGGAAGTATCCTCAACTTTTTCCTCTCCCTCTGGCCATATATGAAATCATTATTTTGTAATGTTTCTCATTCCTGTCCTGTCCTTTCTATTACCATTACCATTAGCCTCATCTGATGAGCTTATGCCTGAATCGTAGTTAAGTAATTGTCATACATTCCTTCCTGATTAATTTTCTTTTGAATTTTTTCTACATTTTCATTTAGCAAGCATTTATTTTCTTTCCTTTCCCCTCCACCAAGGAAAAAAATCAAAGCAAAACCATTGTAGTAAATATGCATAGTTGAAGAAAATAAATTCTCACATTGGCCATGTCTTAAAAATAAGGTTTTCCTAAAACACTCTACCTCTCATCTTGCTAAAGAATCTTTTAAAATTTCTTTAATATTATTTTTCCAATTATATGTAGAAATAAATTTTTAATGTTCATTTAAAAAACTTTGAGTCCTAAATTCTCTCTGTCCCTCTTTATTGAGTAGGCAAGCAATTTAATGTTATACATGTACAGTCATGCAAAACATATTTTTATATTAGTATAATGACAATTTAGATTTGAAGATCTTTCCCACCCATTAATAAGCCACATCACCTGCTTACATCAGAGGAACCCTAAGTCACATGTGGTGGGAGGCACTTGCTTAGAGGAAAAGGAAAGTGTGTCACAGGAAATGCAGAGAGAGAGAGCAGTTAGAACTGAGGGAGAGAGTAGATGTGGTGGCTGTGCTGTGAGTGATTGTGGGAAGGCCCCAGCAGGGGGGTGGATGGCTTTGGGATGGTGAGGCTCCATGCTGTGATATTGTGTTTTAAGTTCCTTGCTGTTATGATAAAGTGGGCTTACTGGTTTTGGGAGTTGATTGATGCTTGGATGGGCTGGACTTACTGGTTATGGGATTTGGTCCTCTGGTATTTGAATAAATGCTTTACTTCTTCTACCTTCTATATGGAGAGTCTCTCATATTTTGCAATACAGAATTACCTAGGCATATTCACAATTATTGTTGGTGTGTTTATTGCCTTGCTAATACATTTGGTGACGAGGATGGGATCACAAGGTATAAGATCTCTATTTGGAGGTAGAAGGGCTTTAGAGGAAGAAATGGTTTACTTCTACCTCCTATGTGGAAAGTCTCTTATATTTTGTGATACAGAACCACATAGGCATTTTGACAATTACTGTCTATATTGTTATTATTGCCTTGCTAATGCAATTAGTCAGTTTGTGGAAGAAAATGCAGAACAAAAAAGCCTCAAGAAAATAAATAAGAAATAGTATGCTTCAATCTGCAATCACATTCCATCAATACTTTCTCTAGAGATGGCAGCAATTTTCATCATGAGTCTTTCAGAATTGTCTAGGTTCATTGTTTTGCTGAGAATACCTGAGTCATTTATAGTTGATCATCATACAGTATTGCTGTTACTGTGTATAATGTTCTCCTGGTTCAGCTTATTTTACTTTGCATCAGTTCATGCAAGTCTTTCCAGGTTTTTTCTGAGATAATCCTGCTCATAATTTCTAATAGCACTATAGCATTCCATCACAATCATATATCACAATTTGTTCAGCTATTCCCTAATTGAAGGGAATCTCATCAATTTCCAATTCTTTGCTACCACTAAAAGAGCTCCTTTTAAAAAATCTCTTTGGGATACAGATCACATAGTATTATTGCTGGGTCACAGGGCATGCGTAATTTTATAGCCCTTTGGAAATGTTTTAAATTGCTCTCCAAAATGGCAAGATCAATTCATAACTCCATCAACAATGCATTAGTGTCTCAATTTTCCTGCATGGCCTTCAACATTTATTATTCCTTTTTCTGTCATATTAGCCAGTTTGATAGATGTAAGGTGGTACTTCAGAGTTATTCTGATTTGCATTTCTCGAATCAATTTCTTGAATCATTTTTTTCAGATGACCATAGATAGCTTTTATTACTTTATCTGCAAACTGCCTGTTCATATCCTTTGACCATTTGTTAATTGGGGAATAGCTTTTATTTTTATAAATGTGACTCAGTCCTCTATATATTTGAGAAATGAGGACTTTATCAGAGAAATTGGATATATTTTTTCACAGTTATGATTATTATGTATTGCTTCCATCCTATTTTCCCCCAGTTTATCCTACTCTCTCTATCCTTTCTCCCTGTCCATCTTCAAAAGTGTTTTGCTTCTGATTACCATCTCACCCAATCTGCCCTCTTTTCTATCAGCAGCCATTTTCTTATTCCTTTCCCTCCTACTTCCCTGTAGGGTAAGATAGATTTATATACACAGCCAGTGTGTATGTTATTCCCTCTTTGAGGCAATTTCAATGAAAGTAAGGTTCATGCACTTTCACCCACATCCTCTATCTTCCCCACCAATGTAAAAGCTCATTCATGCCTCTTTTATGTGAGATAGTTTATCCCATTCTTTCTCTCCCTTTCCCTTTCTCCCAGTTCATTTTTCTTTCTTGCCTGTTAATCTTTTTAGATAATCATCCCATCATAGTCAACCCACACTCATGACCTCTGTCTATGTATACTTCGTCTAACTGCCCTGATAATGAGAAAGTTCTTAGGAGTTACAAGTATCTTCCCATGTAGGAATGTAAACAGTTTAACCTTAGTGAATCCCTTATGTTTTCTCTGTTCAACTTTTTTTTATGCTCCTCTTGAGTCTCATTTTTGAAAGTAAAATTTTCTACTCAGCTCCAATCTTTTTTATCAAGAATGTTTGAAAGTCCTCTATTTTGTTTAATATACATTTTCTCCCTGAAGGAGTATAGAGTTTTTCTGAGTAGGTGAATTTAGGTGGTTGTAATCCTAGTTCCTTTGCCCTCCAGAAAATCATATTCCAAGCCTTTGATCCTTTAATGTAAATGCTGTTAAATCTTTTGTTATCCTAACCGTGGCTTCATAATATTTGAATTATTTCTTTCTGGCTGCTTGTGATATTTTCTTGTTGACCTGGAAGCTATGGATTTTTGCTATAATATTCCCGTGACTTTTATTTTGGGATTTCTTCCAGGAAGTGATGTGTAGACTCTTTCAATTTTTATATTACCCTCTGGTTCTAGAACAAGAGGGCAGTTTTCCTTGATAATTTATTGAAAGATGATTGTCTAGGCTCTTTTTTTAAATCATGACTTTCAGATAGTCCAATAATTCTTAAATTATTTCTCCTTGTTTTATTTTCCAGGTCAGTTGTTTTTCCAATGAGATATTTCACATTTAATTTTTTTTCATTCTTTTGATTTTTTTATTGTTTTTTATGTTTATTGGAGTCATTAGCTTCAATTTGCCCAATTGCAATTTTTAAGGAATTATTTTCCTCAGTGACATTTTTCCCTCCTTTCTTCACTTGGCCAATTCTACTTTTTAAGGAGTTCTTTTCTTCAGTGAATTTTTGCAGATCTTTTACCATATGGCCCATTCTGCTTTTAAGACATTTTCTCTTCAGTGGATTTTTGTTCCTCTTTTTACCATTTGACCTATTCTATTTTTAAGGAGTTGTTTTCTGCAGTATTTTTGTGCCTCCTTTACCAAGTTAATTTTCTTTCATCACTGCCATTTGTTTTCCCAATTTTTCTTCTACCTCTCTCATTTGACTTTTAATGTCCTTTTCAAACTCTTTCAGGAATTTTTTGGGGGGGGGCTTGAGGACAATTTACATTTTTCTTTGAGGCTTTGGATGTAGCAGTTTGGACTTTGTTGTCCTCTTCTCAGTTTTGTTTTGATCTTCCTTGTCACCATGGTGACTTTCTTTGGTCAGGATCATTTTTGTTTGCTCAATTTTTCAGTTTATTTCTGCACTTTAAACTTTATGTTAAAGTTGGATTCTGCTCCACGATTTGAGGGGACACTGTCTCAAGCTTCTGTCTTTTTTTTGCTATGTTTTTGTGCAACTATTTTTAGAGCTAGTTGTCAGGGTCTGTAGTTGTTAGTTCTTCTAAGGTGTTATGATCTAAGAAGATATGTGTTTACTACTTTCTTGGCCAGTGCTTTGGTCTGTGAGTGACCATAAGCACCCTTTTCCACCCTAGAACTGTGACAATGGTTCTACCTGCACTGCAACTATAAGTTCTGGTGTGCTAGCTAATATGCCTCATCATCTTGGGACTGTGATCAAGGACTGTTACCTGTATCCTCATCTGAGCAGTGAAGTAGAGCCCTGCTCCAAGTGCCAGCGAAAGGACCCCTGTAATCTTCTTCTGACCAGTTGTCCATTCCCCTTACCATGTGTGAGCTGAGAGCTCCAGGAACTGCTGCTCCAAGGTGCCCCTAACACCTACTCCTGGTTTGCTGGGGCCCTGTCTATGCTGGCACAAGATGGATGACATTCCAGACTGCCCTGGTGCCCTGTGACAGGCCTTTCCTGCTGACCTTCTAGGTTGCTTTGGCCTAGAAAATTGTTTCACCCTGTCCTTTTGTGGATTCCACTGCTCCAGAATTTGTTTTGAGGCATTATTTAAAGTTGCTTAGAGGAGAATTTGGGAGAACTCAGGTGAGTCTTTGCCTTTTCTTTGGCATCTTTTCTCCACTCCCTTCCTCAAAATCTTTTTAAAGTTCCCTGTAAGACATAAAATAAAGTTTTAATTCCCCAATGTGCTCCCCCAAACCATCCAATTGCCTCCTTACTACTCCCTTATATGTTTACTGTGTCTTTGTTCAGATTATTTTCAGCTGCCCTCTCTACCTCTTTTTGATGTGACTCAGAAATATCTTGGTTAGAGAAGAAGATACCTTTTAATGTAATTACTTTAGAGTTAAGATCATTGATGAGAATCTTTTCTCTGCCCTGCCCCCAGTAATTACTCTGTCCTCTGTACCCTGGTAGCGTTAACTCTCTGTATGCCTTATTGGACACTAAGGAAAGAGTACCTGGTATCAGTCGCTATCTTCTTGTGTACATTCCTATCTCCTTAACATAACTTTTGTCCCATCATTGAGTTATGTAGCAGAAAGAGAGCTACATTTGAAATCAAAAGAACTGAGTTCAAATCCCAGCTTCCACATACATGACCTCTACTGAAGGCAAGTTATTTTGCTTCTTTTGGCATTAGTTTCCTCATCCACAAAAATCTCTATTTCCTGGAGATATGATGAAAGCGATGATGGCACTCTGAATATTTATTATCTCAGGATCTAAATCAAGAAATGAACTTGAGTCTTCTTGTTTAAACCTCTCATTTAGCTGAAGAAGAAAAACCAAAGCTGAGATTAAGTGACTTGCCCAAGACCACATGCATAGTAAGAAAAATGTGCATAATTTAAGAGAGGGAGTGTTTCATACTTTCTTGATTTTTTAGGATATATAACAAAAAACAAATCCTTGTTTTTGAGAATAATAATTCATTTTGTATAGAAAATATTGTATAATAATGATAGTTAATATTTATATAACTATCAGATGTAAAAATAAATTTTAATATATTATCTCAAATAAGCACTACAACCACCCTGGGTGTCATTATTATCTCCAATTTTCAGATGAGGAAACTGGGACCCAAAAAGGTTAAGCAGTGTGCTCAGATTTATACCACCAGCTGTTTTCTGAGTCAGGATTTGAACACAGGTCTTTCTGACTCTGATACCACATTGGAAATGCAAAATAAATAATAAAGAATAGTTTTCTCTATCTACCTGTACTGAATGGTTCCCTCTGATAATTTCTAAAAAGCTATGCTCACTGAACCATGGCGAATTCTTGTAGGCATAGCCTTTGTAGGCTTAAGTTCCTTTGGCTTTGGTCACATATGAGGGAGATTCTCAGGTCCCTGGGAAAGTTTAAAAAGCAACTGAAAAGCCACTTGGACAGGCCCAAGGGAGAACAAAATGTTCAGTCTCTGCACCTAGGTCCTCATTGACTAAGGAGACATTCTATCCCGCCTTAAGGGTGAGGCTAGACCTATTACTTTGCCATCTGTTTTGATTAAGGAAATGGCTGAAACCACCCCAGCTTTGCCCTTTTTTTTTGGAATAACCACATGCGTGGCCAGTCTAGGAGAAAATATCAATTGCCCACTCAGGTTTATCTCAAGCCATTCTTGTGGCTGGTGTATACAAATATGTGAAGATCACCACTTTAAAGATTTTGTAAATACCCTGAGGCAGTTAAAACTGTTCTTCTCTTCTGAGATGCCCATTCTCAGAGGGTGACTACAGTATGACCTCCTCCCTGGATACCTTTACTGTTCTGGAAGGCACAGGGGGATAGAAAGGTGGAAGAGAAGTTTTTAAATGGCAGTCTCTTAATGTGGAATTGAACAGACAAAAGACAAACTTGCGTCTAATGTCATCATCATCATCATCATCATCATCATCATCATCATCATCATCATCATCATAGCTAGGGCAGCTAGCTGGCACAGTAGAGAGAGGCGGGCCTGGAGTGAGAAAGATTCATCTTCCTGAGTTAAAAGCTGGCCTCAGATACCTACTAACTGTGTGATCCAGGGCACAATTTCCTCATCTGTAAAATAAGCCGTAGAAGAAAATGGCAAATTGCTCCAGTATCTTGGCCAAGAAAACCTCAAATGGTGTCATGAAGAGTCAGACACAACTGAAAAAATGACTGAACAACAACAACAACAAAACCCGATAGCATTTATATAGCACTTACCGTGTGCAAAGCACCGTGCTAAATACTTTACAAATGTTATCTCATTTGATCCTCACATTAAAGCTGGGAGGTAAATACTCTTATCATCATCCCTATTTTCTAGATGAGGTCTGAGTGGGGAAGACCCTTGGAAAATCTTTTCACTTCATTTCTTTATTGAGAAAGAGACATGTGAGGCTATATTATTTTGCACCCTCAGACCAGCTCCCTAAAAATGTAATAATGGGGAGGCAGTGTGGTACAATGGAAAGTGCATTCAATCTGGAAAGGATCTAGGTTCAAATCCCTCTTCTGATGATCACTAGCTGTGTGACCTTGGGCAAGTAGCTTGATCACTCCTCAGTTTTAAAATTCCTTTAGTTCTAAATCTATAATCACCCCAACTTTGTAATTATTGAAGTTGTGGCATGGTCTAGGGGAAAGAGCTCTGGATTTAGATGTGGAGGATGTAAATTCAAATCTTGGCTCTGATGCTTTTCTGGACCTGAGTCCAGAATGTCTGCAAAATGAGAAGGTTGGACTAGGAGATTTCCAAAGCTCTTTCCGAGTTTAATACTAAGATCCTATAACTTCTGAACTCATTGGAAAGGTCAATACCAGCAAAGTCTTATCTATTATCCCTCCTTGCTTTCCATGGCTGACAGAGAGGAAACATTCTTTTTAAAAACATCTATTTTCAAAAAATATTTTGCAATTAAATGCAAAAAAATTAACATTCATTTTTAAAAATTCGATTCCTTATTAGCCCTCTCATTGAGAAGGCAAGCAACATGATATTTGTCATGCATCATGCAAAGAATATTTCCATATTAGCCATGTTGCAAAAGAACACATACACACAGGCACACACACATGCACATATTCCCCACCGCCCCAAGAAAAAGAAAGTTTAAAAAGTATACTTCAGTCTGCACTCAGAGTTTGTCTGTTCTCCAGAGAAAACATTCTCAGGAAGGTTTAAAAAAATTCTAAAAATGACCCATTAAGCATTCTGTTTGAACATTCGGACACCTCTTCAAGAAGTTTATCCTCCCCTTCACAATGACATTTCACAGAGAATTAACTGATTCTTCATTAACTTTTTATTTTGTTATTTAAATTTGAATCATCTTAGCATCTTGTCATTCTCTTTAAGGCATAGTGGAGGGGAGAGGAAGGGTTGCTATACCCTGCCCAACTCATAGTCAAAATCAAGCTGCCCAGAGGTATGCCTGTCAGCCCATCACTTTCTCCTTTGTAGGGTTAAGCTCTGTTCACCTCCAGTTGAACCTCCTGTTCCTGGCTGTTGATTCCTGTCCCATTTTCCATATTGTCCTACATACATTACTGATGTCTTTGTTTATTTCACTTCAACCTGACTACTCATTTCTGTATCGGTTCCTTACTACTCAGTGTATTTTGTTTTGTTGGTTTTATCTTGTTTTCCTTTTTCCTCCCTCAGCCCATTTCCCATCTCTATACTCCCTTTACCAATACCCACGTTCACTGACAGCAATTCCAGTCCCAGGCTGTTAAGGCTGGTCATTAACTTCCTACTCCCTGCCACTACATGTTGGCGTGTGACCTTTGGCAGAATGCAATTCACCATTCACCCTGGAGGTTGTGCTAGTAGTATGTCTGAGTGAATGGTAGGGGTGGGTAGAAGGAGGTATCATTACTATAGGATATTATGAGCTGGTAATTAATGAACCAATTATTGTGACCATATGCTAAGAGTAAATCTACTGGTAACCTAAAATTTATAGCAATGGATTGATTAAGTAATCATAGTTGAAAGGTAAACTGTGATTTTATGTTATTGAATAAAGCTGGAATGTAGAATTATGGTAAAGGATCTATGTGAAGGTATATGGTGTCTCAAGATGTAACAAGTAGCTGAGGAAAAGCAGAACTACTAAAACTATCCCTGCTGAAGACACTGTGAAATACATGTGGAGTCAACAAGGTAATCAGTCAACAAACATTTAATAAGGGCTTATTATATTCCTGGCACTGTGGGAAGCTCTGCAGATATGAAGAAAGGCAAGAACAAGGTCTCTTCATCAGAGGAGTCATAGCCAGAGAAGGAAGTTTCTGGTTTTCAGAGTCGTAGGGATGGTGAGTTCAACTTTTCTAGAAACAAAGGTAGTATCAATTTGATTACTATGCCCAGGGCAGAAAGGTAGATGGGGATTAGGGTTGCTGGGGGTGGGAGGAATGGGGTGGGGTGGGGTGGCAAGTTGGTGGGAACGAGAGATAGTTATTGGGTACAAGGCAAATGGTGAGATGGGCTGGATTTTCTACTGTATGAGAAATGAAGCATGGTCTTCTTACCTGAGGCCAGATTATTCTGTACTCAGTCCCCAATAAAGATTACTCAGACTCATGTAGTGTTTGAGCTCCAAAATTGTGTAGAATAACTTCGGGGACTGAAGCTTTGTCACTTGATAAATCCTCGTAGAATGACTAAATGAATCACTTTCTAGAAAAGATCTCAATGTGATTTTGCGGAAAAATTGTTGGGGGAAGATAGGGAATAGAGAACAGAGCATTGTAGACAAAATTGCCTTTGGCAAAATTTAACCACAGGTTGACCCCAGATATGGAAATATCACCAGTTTGTATCATAATCATAACGTTCTGTCCCTGGAAGGTCACTTTCATACAGTTCTTGAAAAGAGAGCTTCCTTACTCAGCATATCATATAGCCATGGGTGGTTTCCCCTACCATTCTTAGACCTGGTTAAATGATTTCTTCTGTTCAATTCTGAAAGATCTTTGGAAATAAGCTCTGATAGCATTCACAGTTGGAGATAACTGCCCAGCTTCATTACCAACAAGAATGTTTTAATAGAGGGAGCTTCCTCTGCTTCACCTGCTCTGGAAATTGCCTTGTTAGATCGTAGGCCAAAGCGATGAAAGGGTTGGAACAACAGTTTTGAAAATTCATCAGGGCTAGAAAAAAAGCTCAGCATCAGGCTTAGGTTTCTCCAATAACACAGATGGAGGAGGATGGAGGCTGCCCAACGTGTAACTTAATAACAATGCCCAACCACTCTGCCACATTAAGGACCAGATCAAAGATGCCTTAGATCTGGGGGCTGTCAGCAGCTTTCCAGACTTTCTTTTCTCCCATGACGTCTTATTTAGTTTGACTCAGTGGCAGATTGAGCCGGGAGGCGAGGTCGAGGTAACCCTCCCGTTCAGAGAGAGTCTAGATGTGGTGAGCCTTTAGGCATCTAACACAGGTCACTCAAGTGTCCGGATGATTGCATGGGGGCAAAGCTAAGGTCCTGTTGGAGAAGACTTTGAATAGCTCAACAGATTCATGTAATTAGAGACTAGCTTAAATGCAACATCCACTAATGTTAGGTTTTGTCTCTCACAGGAGAGGTAATGTAGTGTAATGAAAAGCACATTGGACTTGGAGACGGAACGCTTGGGTTCTATTTCTGACTCTGACATTTTCTAGCCGTGTGACCTTAGGCAAATCATGTAGTATACCTGAGCCTTAGTTTCCTCATCTACAGAATGGAATAATAAAAATCACTTTAACTACATTATAGTGTTTGGAGAAAAATGCTTTGTGAAACTTGAAATGCTATAGAAAAAATAAGATCTTATCATTAACAAGAGCAGGAACAAATAGCAAAGCTTTTTGGACAAAGAATAGTTGGAGAATTCTTTTATTCTTGTGTTTATTTTGCTTCCATACGAGTATTGGACTGCATTCTTTATTCCAGAAATTTAACTGAATTAGTTTGATAATCTGTTAACAGATTGCTTTGAAAAGATATGTTGGATAGTAGGTTTAGACTAGAAGCTGGAAGGTGGTAGAGATGTTATCTGCCAACGTATACTGCGTGTAATCCAGCCTTCTTAATCTTAAATATTGTAGGGTGGCTCAAAGCCCGGTCAGCTTTTTGCTCACCACACAGTCAATACAGAACTTGGAAAAAGAAAACAGTAAAAACATCTAGAGTTGTGGTAGATAGCAAGGCCTTAATACAACTACACCTAGGCCAGAGGTTCTTAAAAGGTTGTGGTATTGGCAGTTTAGTGAAGCTTATGGACCTCTTTTCAGAATAATTTAAGTACATAAGATAAAATACGTAGGATTACAAAGGAAACCAATTGAAATGTGTTATCAAACACATTTTGAAATGTGGTTATCAAAATATATTTTTAAAGTTCATAGGTCTCAGGTTACCTCTGAAAGGGGATTTATTTCATACCTTCTCTCTCCCTTTCTTTTTCATGGGACACCAGAGGATTTGGGGACCTGATAATTTTGGTAAGTTTTCTTAGGTATAGATCTCTTCTACCCCTATCCCAATACTGCTCCCCTCAAAATGAGTTTGAAGTGATCGCATCCCCACAAGAGAAAAATATCCCAGCAAGTACAGAAGACCCCAGCCCAAAGGGACATTGAAGAAAGTCTTTCCCTACCTCTTCCCTGCTCAAGACTGTCTACTTTTCAGAGCCTAGTGAGCACCAAAGAGTCGAATGAAGTAAACTCACCCTTGAACCCCCCCTACCAATTTTCCTGCCAGCTAGGCCCCTCTCCTCATTTCCCCCTATCATGTTAATTCTACTGCGAATCATTTCTTACAGATAGGATAGTTAGGTGGATACAGTAGAGAGTGTGCTGATCCTGGAGTTGAAAAGATCTGAGTTCAAATCCAGCCTCAGACAGTGTGTGTGACTGTATGCACGTCACTTAATCCCATGTTTGCCCCGGTTTCCTTATCTGTAAAATGGGGGAAATAATAGCACCTATTTTACAGGGTTATTTTAAGGATCAAACGAGATAATTGTAAAGTTCTTAGCACAGTGACTGGTACATAGCAAGTGCTATATATTAAAGAGGGGGGAAAATTCAACAAAATTCACCAACACATCAGACAAATCCAAAAGTATTTACTATGTCCCATCTCCAGAAGCTCTAACTCTGCAAAGAAGGGATGGAGGTACATTCTCTTACCTCTTCTTCAGAGCCAACATGGGACATTATAATAATCTGATGTGTCGTTTAGATTTTTGTTGTTTCTGTTTTCTTTCCATTTATACTGTTGTGGTCATTGAACAGATTGTGTATCTGGTTCATCTTGCTTCACTTTGCATCAGTTCATATTGATTGTCCCATGAGTACTCATTTCCCACAGTGCAGCGATATTCCCTGACATGCATGTTTAACTACAGGGTGTTCCTAAAGTCTGGATGCATAGGCAAAAATGCATATTTGCAAGAAATGAAATGAATGAAATTTTTATTTAATGGGAATATTAACAAATAACATCTTTGATATGATTTCCATCATTTGTGATGCAAAGATTGATGGTCTTTGCAAGATTCATGTGAACTCGATGCAATAACTCCACATCGTTGTCAATTGCCTATATATTTAGACTTTAGGAACACCCTGTACTTCCTGACAGGGGCATCTATTAAAGAAAAACAAAAAGGAATTCTAAAATCATCTTCATCTTCGAAGTTAGCATGGCTCAGTAGAAATTATATTGTATTTGGGGATCTGAAGATCTGTGTTTGAATGCTATGTCTGCCATTTATTGACTATTTCATCTTGTTCTATTCAATTAAAAATGAGAACATTGTACTGGACGACCTGGATTTTTCCTTTTAGCTCTACAGCTCTGATTCTGTGATTTTCTACTGAGTCTATATTGTGTCAGCTTAGGGGATGATAGTCATTTCCTTAGGAAGGCTACGCAGGGTTCAGTTCAATTCAACAAACATTAAGCACCCACCAAATTTGAGACACTTTCTTATGTTCTAGGGGGTACAAACATAGAATTGAAACTGTCCTTTCCCATAAGTGATTTGCATTCTACTCAGATGACACAACATGAACAAATAAATAAATACAGATTAATTTTTAGAGGTAAAGAGCATTAAAAATAAGAATGATCAGGAAAGACATCATGGAGGAGGTGACAACTTAGTTGAACCTTGAGGGAAGACAAACTTTCCAAAAAATGGAGATCAATGAATTAACAAGCATTTATTAAGCACCTGTTGGGAGCCAGGCACAGTGATGCCAACTAGCATAAGCATGGCTTACATTAGGAAGGGAGTGCATTCTAAGTAATGATAACTTCAATGAATGAATATCTGTATCTCAAAAAACTATTGAATATCATTAGAATCCAATATCAGCTTCTCCCTCTCATTAAATAATATCAATTCTATGGTATGTAGAATGCATACCTACACTTTGTCATTTGGTCATATCTGACTCTTTGAGACTCCTTGGACCACAGTGTACATGGGGTTTTGTTGCCCAGTATATTGGAATGGTTTGTCATTTCTTTCTCCAGTGGATTAAGACAAAGAGAGGTTAAGTGACTTGCCCCAGGTCACACAGCTAGTAAGTATCTTGAGGTCACATTTGAACTCAGGTCTTCCTGACTCCAGGTCCCGAACTGTATCCACTGAGCCACTTAGCTGCCTCAAGTAGTGTAGAATATTTAATAATATTGTAATTAACACAGAAGACAGAATACTATTTCTCTCAACTTCTTATACAATAGGGAAGAAAGATATAACAAATAAATATAAATATAAGTATCTATTATAGAAACTTTTAAACATATATAAAATTGGGGAGGGGACAATGAATTTTTTTATCTCACCCCATTTAAAGTAACTCATACTAGGTGCAAATGAGTCCTAGACAGCTGCTTGGTTGCACCGGGAAGTCTGTTCTTGTTGGTTGAAGGACTTTGTCACACTCTCTGGGGCCCATAAAAACCATTGCACTCTTTGGGATCAGAGATTTTATGTACATGGCATGAGCAGGAAAAAAATGAAACCACTTTCCAACTAAATATTTGAAAATAAATCAATTGGAGGAAGAAGAAAATAGGGAAGAGCAGATTCTTAGTCTCCTCTTCCCCACCTTGTTTGTAGAAACCTCAGGAAGTTCTCAGGGTCAAGAAGATTTGGACTTTTTCCTCAAAGTCCTAGCAGTATCCCCAGGACACGCAGGGGCTGGCAAGAGAGTCTTCATTGAGAGGTAGAGACAGACTGGACAAGTTGAAGAAAGCAGATTCAAGGCTCTACAGAGACCAGAAGGAAAACAACCATAATCTTAAGGGACATATCTTGACGACTTTAGCAAAAAGAACCTCCGGGAGGTGTGAATTATCTCTTTTCCGTGTGTGCTTTAAGCTTGAACTCACTTTCCTCTGGATTCTGTATGTTCTTGCAAGGGAATGAGTCACAGACTTTTGAGGAAAACATTTGGTACCAGCTATATCACCATGGCAAATGATCCTTTCTAAAAGTCAATCAAGTCTGGCTGGTAAGTTGATAAAAACCATTAATCATGGTAGGAGGTAACCAAATGGGGGCTTGTGAGCTTCTAATTTTAGAAATAGACCTCTAACCCTCAGGACTTCCTCTAGAACTCTGAGGAGAGGTATAGCCAGCTTTGTTCTGTGGACCTGTTGTACAGGGAAGTTTGGATGAAGAACAGCAGAGGCACAGATGGATAATAGTTATTGAAATTTAATTGCTACTTGCAAGAAATGGGAGGAGAAGAGGTTGTATTAGGAAACAGCTTCTCTGTGTAGTTCCCATTGCCCCTAATTCCCTTCGAAGGACAGCACATAGTGGGCTGGTTTCTGGTGCAATGTGTTTACATTGCAGTTGAAGGTCAAGAACACTTCTCTTACACTGAGTTTTAGATAAAGAGCTAGTTGCTACCAATAGGAGGCTGCCCTGTTATTCCCAGGAGTAGATAAATGGTATAGCCAGAAATAATGGAATGAGAACTAAATGGCCCAATAAGGAGTGAGGAAAGAGGGGTAAGGAGGTAGAAAACTTAAAACTATGCCAAGCCAGCAAGAGGCTGCTGCTGCTGCTGGTAGTTTGGGGCAAGGGGAAGAGTTATAATGTCCAACCTCTCAATATATTAGCCTTGTCATACATGCACCCTGGAGAGGGCCAATAACCAGTCAAACATGCTTTTACTGGTTCACAGGGTGTGACTTGCCTGTGTGAGTAGCTCAGACCTTGTATTCAATGCATTTATATGAAGCAATCCATAAAATCAGCTCTAGTTGTACTGAGATGGATTCTTAAGGGTGGAATCACTATATTTAAAGCTTTACAGCTGATAAATCAATTTCCTCACGACAATGCAATGAGGTAGTTAGGGTAAGTAATGTTATTTCTCTTCTATAGGTGATGAAACTGAGGCTCAGAGAGGTGAATTACTTTTCTAATATCACACAGCTAGTAAAAGAAAGCTAGTATATGAACTCAGGTCTTCCTACTCCAGATCCAGGGTTCTTTTCACTGAGTACACCAAGTTACCTTTCAGTTTGGCAGGGGAGGGAAGATTGCAATAGTGGAACAAAGGGATATTAGGGGCCAGCCAATTATCAGGGCTTCAGCTTTTTTAAGTACAACAAGGGCCAGAATCTTCAGAATAGCTCTGCAGGATTGTCAGAATGTGGCTGTGTCAGCCAAGCACTGTCAATCTCAAATCATCTATCACCAAGTGTCATCTTGGATCCTTTGCTTCATGGCCCTCTGTGTTTAATTCTTCCCTGCTTCTTAGCAGATTTCTGCCTCTTGCATGGTTTGGTGAGCCTCAGGCCTCCACTCACCTCCTCATGGCTTAAATTTCCCTGCTATTGAGATCTAGTCATTGTCTTCTAATCGAGTCGAGTTCACTTCCATCCTGACCACTTTGTTCCTGGTATTCCCTTCTCTTGGAAAGCTGTCCCTGATTTTCTTTATCTGTTCAGACTCTACCTAGAAACTCAGCTTAATTTCGAGCCTCCTGCCCTCTTCTCCTGGTAACTGTTTTTCCTTTCTTCTGTCTCCTACAGTATTTATTATCTATGTCATTCATGTCAGAACCCAATCTGTATTTTCACTGTTATTTAATTATTCAATAGCTGATGCCCCTCACTAGATTGTGGTCTCCTTGAGGACAGAATTATAGCTTACATTTCTTTGTATGCCACATATCACCTCAAATACTCCTCCTCGGCATTTTATGCCAATTCATAACTATGCATGTTTCCATCTTTGCCTAAACCTTACTGTTTTCATATCTATTAACAAACCTATAACGAGATAAATTGGTTTAGTGAAATGTGGTCCCTAAGCTTTTAAGAAACTTAATGTCCAAAAGGGGAAAATTGACATGTTCTAAAGTAATTAACACACAAACTTGGATTTGATACATGCAAAGGAGAGGTCCAAACAAAATGCTATGACAGATTGAGGAGGGGAGAGACTAATTTCAGCAGGGAGAGGCCTTCCCATCTCCCTTATTGGACAGGTATGACTTCCCTCAGTCAGTGTAATCAAACATTTAGAATGCCTTCCTTTCATGGCAAAATTTCATGCTCCTCATGCTGTCTTATCTTCCCCCTTTGTCAATATCCATATAAATAAATTTCCACAAAAATCTTAAAACCTGCACTGAACAGCATCACTGGTTTCTAGTTTTTTTAAGCATTCCTTCTCCCTTCTTTTGTGAGTATCACACAACTCAGAATCTTCATGCTGTTTCTTCATGGTTGCCAATGGTTTGCCTGAACAAACCTCAAAAACCTTATTAAAAAACTCAGCAGTGAAACCATCAGACTCTGGAACAGCCCCTCTCTTCAAATGCTTGATCATGTTTACCACTCGTGGGACAGTGATTACTGCTTTCAACATCATTTCTTTATCCCTTGATGGAAAATCTGGCACTAGAGAATATCCCATCACTCTGGCTCTCCATTCATTCTGAACCCTTTTTGACCCTTGAAAAAACTCCAAGGGGAAAAAGTTTCTCCATTATGTGTATGTTCTCTTTAGGTCCAATTGTAAACTGTCCATTTTAATCCTGCAAACGTGCCACCATCCACTAATCCCTTCTCCTTCCTGAACATTTCAAGGTGTCTTTAGGCAGTGCTCCTACTCCTGCCTGCCCATCTGCCAGTTGGAGGAAATGGATGAGGAGATCCTGACATACATCACAAAGTTTACATGGAAGTGGGATTGTGTTCTTATGGGAGTGGATAGTGGAGGGATCAGGCTGAGGCAATGTTAGACTCTGGATAGTATCAAGTTACTATATAATTAGGATGAAAGACAGTTGTTCCGTGGAGAAAGGAGGAAGGACCTTAAAGCCCTAAAAAGAGCACCAGCCATTCTTCTACTCTAAGGCTGTTTATATGAAGTATAGAAAAGTAGGCATGGACTAAGCCTCTCAGTGAATATTTAAGATTAACCATTGCTCTGTGATAAGTGATCAACGTGGTTTTTTACATATTATTTTTATCCAATTACATGTAAAAACAATCTTGAACATTTGTTTTTTAAAATTTTGAGTTTCAAATTTTCTTTAGTCTTCCCCTCCCTTCCCTTCTCTCTTCCTGAGAAAGCAATTTGATATAGGTTATACATGTGTAGTCATGCAAAACATATTTCCATATTAGTCATGTTGTGAAAAAAAACAGACCAAGATAACCATGAAAAAAAATTAAGTAAAAATAGTATACTTCAATCTGCATTCAGACTCCATTCGTTCTTTCTCTGGAGGTGGATAGCATTTTTCATCATAAGTCCTTTGGAACTTTCATGGATCATTGTATTGCTTAGAATAGTTAAATCATTCATAGTCGATCATTTTACAATATTGCTGTTACTGTGTACAAGGTTCTCTTGTTTATTTCACTTTGCATCAGTTCATGTAAGTCTTTCCAGGATTTTCTGACAGCATCTTGCTCATCATTTTTCATAGCACAATAATGTTCCATTGAAATCATAAACCAAAACTTGTTCAGCTACTCCCTGATTGATGGGCATCCATCCCCTCAATTTCCAATTCACTACAAAAAGAGCTGTTATGAATGTTTTTTGTACAAATAGGCCTTTTTTATCTCTTTGGGATACAGACCTAGTTGTGGTTTTGCTAGGTCAAAGGGTATGTACAGTTTTTGTAGCCCTGTGAGAATAGTTCCAAATTGTTCTACATAACAGTTGGCTCAGTGCATAACTTTCCAATTTTCCCAGTTTTCCCACATCCATTTCAATATTTAACATTTTCCTTTTCTTTCAAATCAGCCAATCCAATAGATGTGAGGTGGTACCTCAGAGTTGTTTTAATTTGCATCTCTCTAATCAGTAATGATTTAGAGCATTTAAATATATGACTACAGATTGCTTTGATTTCTTCATCTGAAAACTGCCTGTTCATATCCTTTGGCCATTTATCAATTGGAGAATGACTTATATTCTTACAAATTTGACTCAGTTTTCTATATATTTGAAGCAGCATGTTTTGGTTAATAAGAGTTTCGTTTTTTAAGATTCTTCAAGTATCTTGTAGTTTATTGCATGGTTACGACCTTAATTTTTGTTTCAGGGAGAAATGTGGGTTAATTAAAAGCAATGGAGAATTTTCCAGATGCAATCCAGTCTGCTTTTTTTCCTACTAATTTCAAAGCCCAGTTCATTATCTACTTTTAGAACATGTCCAAACTCAACTACAGATACTGATAGACTGTCTCTATGGATTTTCCATCTAATTGTATATCATAACCTGGACAATAGCTATTCTTCATCCACTTGATTTTTCTTGAGTGAATAATTATATTGAAGTCTTTTGAGTAATTACATGTCTCAAAGACTTCCTCTGGGTAACTTGCTCTAATCCAGCTTTTCTTCGCACCTTTGTTTACTTTCATGTCCTTTCTATTTCTTCTTCATGTAGCGTATTGAGTACTGTGATGTGATGATTGCACTCTCATCAAAGGAAAAAAGAATTTTTGGTAGATTTGGTGATAGATTTTTCCCCTGATTTTTTTATGTTTCTTGTCCTCTCACTTGCATTTTTTTAAAGCCTTCGTAATGATCTGGCCCAACTGCCTCTCTCACTAAGCTTTCGGTAAAATTGTTATGTCCCCTCACTATTTTTTATTTGATGAGACTGTCTTAATCTTACTCTTCCACCATCCTTTCCATCATATTTACAAATAATTTTATATTTTAAACTGGTCTTGCACTTCTCTGACATATCCCTTCATTTTCAAAGGGATAAATGTTTGCTGGTTGAATCAGTTTCTAGTCTCTTTTCATCACCTCATTATGATGATTAATTTGTATAGGATGAACTTTTAAAAATAGGCATCATTTTTTAATCTATTATGTCTATTATCTATTATATCTAATATCCTTTATCCATTAGATTATAAAGTCCTTGAAGGTAGGAGCTACTTCCTTTGTTTGGTTCTGTAGTGCTAACCTCAATGTCTGGCACATATTAAGCACTTAAGACATACAGATTGACTTCACTTTTTTTAAACTACCAACAGCTTGTTTAAATAGGTCAGATTAGATTTTCTTCACACTTCTTTTACTGTTTTGAAAATAAATTTTATTAGTATATTTTGTTTTTATATTACATTTCCCAATATATCTCTCTTGCCTTTCCCTACCACAGAACCATTACTTATGACAAAGAATAAAAAAAGGAGGGTGAAAAATAGTTCTAGAAAACTAATCAACATATTGGAAAAGCCTAACATTATCTACAGTGTTAAATAGACATAGTATCCAACATTTGCAAAGAAAATGCCTTTTTCTATCTCTTCTTTGAAGCCAATCATAGTTGTAATTTCACAGCACTCAGTTGCATTTGTTTTATTGTTGTTGTTCATTCCACTTACACTGTTGTGGTCATTGTGCTTATTGTTTTACTGATTCTTCTTACTTCCCTTTATATCAGTTCATATAAGCCTTCCTATATTTCTCTATATTCATCATATTTACCTTTCCTTATAACACAGTAATATACACTTACATTCAGGTATCATAGCTTGTTTTTGTCATTCCTCAGTCAATGGGCATCTATTTTGTTTTCAATTCTTTGCTTTACAAAAAATGCCACTATAAATGTATTGATGTATATGTGACCTTTTCTGACTTTCTTAGAGCATGTGCCTAGCAGTCAGATCTGTAGGTTAAAGGATATGGATATTTTAGTCAATTCTTAGAATAATTCCAAATTGCTTTTCAGAATGATTGGACCAAGACTTAGCTCTACCAACAGTGCATTAGTGTGTCTGTCTTTCCTCAGTGCCTCCAAAATTGACTATTTCTAAATCTTGTAAACATTACTAATTTTCTGGGTGTGAGGTGAAACTTCAACATTGTTTTGACTTGTATTTCTTCTTTTACTAGTGATTTGGAGCATTCATGTGATTGTTAACAGTGTGCGATTGTTCTATTGAGAAATGTTAGTATATACATGTACGTATGTGTCTATATCTGCGTCTACATCTATATCTAAATCTATATCTTTTATCTATCTATCTATCTATCTATCTATCTATCTATCTATCTATCTATCTGTCTATCTATCTATCATCTGTCCTTAGATCTTTATTAGAAATTTGATGTGGTTTTCCCCTAAAAAATTTTCTTATTCTGATTCCAGGTGCATTAATTTTGTTTGTACCAAAACTTTTAAAAAAAAAATTTTCATGCAATCAAAATTATCTATTTTAGATTTTGTATTTTCCTCTGTCTCTTGTTTGGTTAAGAATAACCTTTTAGTCATGGCTGGGAAAGGTGCCTGATCTGGTACTCTTTTGATTTATTTTTTTTAAATTATAAGTTTATTTTTATTTTTGGTTTACAACACTCAGTTCCACAAGTTTTTGGGTTCCTAATTTTCTCTCCCTCCCTCTTCTCCCCTCTCTCCCCCCAAGATAGCATATAATCCAATGTAGGTTCTACATACACCTTCATATTGAACTTATTTACATAGTAGTCCAGTTGTAAGGAAGAATTATAACCAATGGAATGAATCATGAGAAAGAAGAAATGAAAACAAAAATGAAGGAAAAAAGGGAGCAAATAGTTTGCCTCAATCTGCATTCAGACTCCATAATCCTTTCTCAGAATGTGCATAGCTTTTTCCATCATGGGTCTTTTGGAGCTATCTTTGAATCTTGCATTGATGAGACATAATCTTTAATATCTAGATCACATCCATTTCGATTTTATTGTCATATGTGGCATAAAATATTGGTTTAAATTTAGTTTCTGCCAATCTGCTTTCCAGTTTTCCCAGCCACTGTTGTCACATGGGGAATTCTTTCCTGGGAAATTTATATTTTTTGTTTTTATCAAATTCTAGGTTATTTAATTCACTTATTGCTAATTCTTTCTTGTCTACTATATTACAAGGATCAACATTCCTTCTTTTAAACCATTATCAAATAGTTGTGCAGATTCCTGCTTCATAATGTTTTAAGATCTGAAAGTACTATTTCCCCTTCATTCTAACTTTTTCTGTATTTCCCTTGGTATTCTAGATTTTTCTCTCCAAATAATATTAAAAAATTTACCTAGTTGTATAAATCATCCCCATTAGTAGTTTCTTTTATATACTATGAAATCTCCAAATTAATTTTGGTAGTATTGCTATATTTTATATTGTTTTGGCCATAGGAAAGCTATGAGCACCAAATTTCTCTCTAGTTATTTAAGTTTTTCTTTATTTCTTTAAGTATCACTTTGTAATTACATCTACAATAGTGTTTTATAGCCTACAATGTGTTCTTTCTTTCTCTGTGTCTCCATATGTGTGTATGTACATATGTGTATATATTAATTTATATCTGATTTGAGCCTCACAATAATCCTGTGAGGCAGTGTTATTATTCACATTTTAAAGATGATTAGAAACTGATGCTAGAGAGAGGTTAAATGATTTACTCGGGGTCATATAGCTCTTAAAAGTCTCAGGCAGGATTCAAAACGAGGTCTTCCTGAGCTCTGTCTGCTGTGCAATGTCTTATTAAATATACTTTGATATATTGATCTCCAGATATTTCTCAGGTCCCATCTAAATCTAATATTCTCTGATTCTACCAAGTCTTTCTAGGGACAGGTCCTGCATACCTGTCTGTCATCTGAGAACCAGCTTGACTGAGTTCATAGAGGTGCATCACCGGAAAGGTACCTATCGGATAGCGATTAAAACAAAACAAACTATAGAACATCATGGGGATTAGTAAGATACAGAGAGATGTGATCAGCACTGGTGTGTCTCTTGAGCATCTACAAGGATGAAATCACAGGTCCTAGAAGAACTGAAGTAAGCATGAATGTCCCTAGCCCGTTGTGAGTGAATTGCTGCCTTTTCCACCTACCACCTGTGAACGCAGCAGCAATCAACCCAGAGCTTTTTTTTCCCTCTGCTTAGAGTTATTTTAGGTATATTTGGTGTTAATAAAAAAGAGTGCTGTGGCAGCAGCCTTAGAAATTGACATGATACAGTATGGCTAGAGATATTTTTTTCTAGTGCTTCTGTTTTTAACCTGAAGATACAAGTGGCTACCAATAAGAAAGTCACTTTTCCTATTCAGTCCTTCTCTGATGGTTATGGCATTTTCACACATATTGACACAGCACAGTACAGTGGATAGGAAGGTATCCTTGGAACATGGAAAGCCTGGTTTCCAGTAGCTCTGATGCACACTGCTGTGTGACCCTGAACAAATCACTTAATTTCTCTGGACTCTACGCAGCACCCTCAGATTATAAATTATAGAGAAATTAATAGCTTTCATTGGTAGAGTGAGTTTCCTTATCTGGGAGTTCCCCACACCAATAAAATGATAGTTCCTGTTCCCCTCCCTATCCCTATCCCTTTCCCTATATTGACAAATATTAGTTGCTGACTATTTGCATGCCCTTTTGACAACCAAACTTGTATTGCTCCTCTTACTCGTCTAGATCTTTTTACTGACTACTCTGTTCAGCGTTGAAACCTACCTCTGTTCTGTTCTCTATCTGTTTCCCTTTGCTTCTCTGTTTGCTTTCCTGGCTTCTGACACCACTGCTGCCCTGCCCCCTGATTCTTTTCCTCAGGCATACATGTCAGTCTTGCTATTTTAACTATTAAAAACATGAAGGATAGGCATAGAAATCAGGTACTGAAAACATATGGTGAAACTCTTCAAAATTTTAGATCTTCTTACCATTTCTATAGCCAGGCCCTTGGAATCTTGTACTGGGTCTCCTACCAATGCTTAGTGGGTTGTTCAAGTCTCCAGTCCATCCTGTTCACTCCTGCCAAATTAATCTTTCCAAAAGCTTAATCTTTTACCACGTCACTCAAGAATCACAACTTCCTATTAGCTGTCAAATATAATCCAATGGCAGCCAGCACCACCTGGCCCCATCTTGTCTCTAACCATTTCTTATCTCAACAAAGTCTGCCTCCAGTCTAGTCTGATCAGCTTCATTACCCACTCTGGTTCATTTTCTTATTGTTTTTCAATCGTTACAATCCTGGCTGAGTCTTTATAACCACATTTGGGGTTTTCTTGGCAAAGAATACTGGAGTGGTTTGCCATTTTCTTCTTTAGCTCATTTTACAAGTGAGAAAATTGCAGCGAACATGGTTGAGCGACTTCCCCGAGGTCACACTACTAGTAAATATCTGAGGCTGGATTTGAACTCATGAAGATAAGTCCTGATTTCAGGGCCAGCACTCCATTCACTGTGCTATCTGGCTGCCCAGGTCATTCTTATATTCGTGCTGTAACTCAATTTGCTTTCCCTATTTTTCTGTGCCATCATTCATTCCTCTCTATCAATCTCAAGTCTACACTTCATTCAAAAATTAGGCTAAAACTAAATTTCTTGAGTCTCTTGATTAAAAGACATAGTTTTCTTAATTTAATTATTCCATCCTTTAAATATTTTGCAGGCATATTTGCTTACAGTTTCCCTTAAAACTGTTCTGTAGTTGTCTCAAGTATGTCAGTTCTCCCCAACTAGATTGCAAAACTTCTCAGGGTCAAGACCCTATGTTCGTTGTGGACTGTGCTCAGATTTGGACACATGAGTCCTCAAAAATAGTTGAAGAATATATTATTTGATTGATTCACCAACAATGACCTCTGAGGCCAAATGTAGTTCCACTTCACTACTTGTAAAAGAGAGAGTCTCTTTCTCTGAAAATCAGAAAGACCAATAATAATGACTTATTTTCAATTTTTTTCTCCAGGTCAGATGTTCTTATAGCTTTTATTTTCACTGTGGATTCCACAATTCTATTCTTGGTGTCAAACCCTAACTACCACAACAGCTGCATGGATAAACAGACAAATGGAGTGGCAGCTGTGGATCAATAGAAAGAGTGATAGATTAGAGTTAGAGAATCTGGTTTCAAATCCTTCCTCTGCCACTAATTACTTTCATGGTACTGGGTAAATTATTTTATTTCATTGGGCTTCAGTTTCCTCATCTGTAAAATGGGGAGGTTAAACTAGATGATGGGTTCTGTCTAGCCCTAAATATATGATTCTATGATCCTAATGTCTGCGGCAATTAATGTCATGTATCATCATTACTTTAGCTGTCATCCTATCCCCATCTAGACTACAAACTCCTTGAGAGTAGGAACTAAGTCTTAACTATACTTTTAAAAAACATCTCCCCATGCATAGCACTTGTTATACACCTAATAGATATCTCCAAATGTATGCTTTTCTTATTCATTAAAACTTGTACATCAGACAGTTTATCTAGGAGATCTGAGTTCTTGCTTGTGATTCCACCATACTTTCTACATGACCTCTAAGAAGCAACTATACTCAGGGAACAATTTCCCTTTATATTAGAGAGAATGGTTGTCACATAACCACTTCTAAGTGGCTTTGATTAACTAGGGGCAGAAGATAATGAATGGGCATTGAGTTCCAGGAAGTAAAGTTACTCTCTAAGAACCAAGAAAAACTCTTCTAGATCCATAAGATGTAACTTTGGTGGATAACTGTTCTATATGTGATATCTATATCTATCTATATCTATATCTATATATCGATATCTATGTAGATAGATAGTTCATTTTAGTTACAATGAATAAACAACCAGTTCAATAGAGGATGAAGACCTCATATAAATGTATTAATGAATTTCTTTCCCTAAAGATATTTTCCCAAAATGGAGAAATTCGCTAGAGTGCCTCAAGATGTCTTAGATAATTTATATCTATACCTACATATTTATGTATGTATATATGTACATATACAGACATGTGTGCAGTATACATATTTAAATACATACATATGGATACACCCTATATATACATGTGTATATGATGTATGCTTGCCCACACATATATTCTCCCTGGGGGAATGGAGGATGAAGCAGAAATGTTAGTATGAGAAGACCCCAATTCAAATCCCAGATTTGCTACTTACACTCTATGGAACTCTCGACAATAGAATCATAGAATCAGAGAGAAAGGACCTCCAAAACCCCCTAGTCTAATCCATAGCTGCTTAGAAGTCCCTACCTCAGCAAGCATAATAATCAGGAGTGATAGATAGGATAGTGAAAAGGGCATTATCTCTGGAGTTAGTGGACCTGGGATCGAATTGTGTCCCAGATTCTTCCTTTTGTGAATGACCTTGGCCAAGTTACAACCTTCCTTGTTCTTAATTTCTTTGTCTGTAAAATGAGAGGGTTGTATTAGATGGTCTCTGGATGGTTTCCTCTAGTGCTAGCCCTCTCATTCAGTCTTTGCTTGAAGACCTCTAATAAGGGGGAACACAGTATCCCCTTGTCATGATGCACCCCACTCTTATTCTTATGCAGTTATATGAAGCCTACATTTATCTCCCTCCACTTTCCATATAGGCCTCTGGAGCCAAGTAACACAAATTGAATCCCTTCCCCATGTGTCAGCCCTTAAAATTTTTGAAAACAGCTGATATGTCCTGTGTTACTCCTCAGGAGATCACCGCATAACATTATCTCAAGGAACTTCATTGTTCTGGCCACAATTCAGTTTATCAATGTCCTTCTGAAAATGTAGTGGACCATAGACTTCACCATTCTGGTCACCCTCCAACTTAGCACTTTTGGTATAAAGTTGATTTTTAAACTCAAGTGAATGATTTCAATTCTTTTTGATTAGAGGAGACTTGAATCCTAATTCTTAGTCTGCTGCTAGCTACTCGTATGACCTTGAATGAGTAATTTTCTCTTCTTTTTATTTGTTTCTTCATGTTTAAAATGAAGAGTTTGGACTATGCTATTTCTAAGGGCTTTTATAACTGTGGTTTCCTGTTATCTTATGATATTCTGTGATCCTTTGGGTACTTAACACCAGGAAAACACCAGCCTTCCTCTTCCTCATAATGGTATGTAAAATGAGGGGACAGGAATAGATAATCTCTCAGATCTCTTCCAGGGCTAATATTTCCTGATTTTCCCTGATTGTAAAGGCTTTAAGTATATAGGCTGTGTGTCTGTTATCTGAAGACTGACCTAGTTAAAATCAAAGAAGTTTGTCACCAGAATGTTGGCCACCAGGTCAACATTTTACCAATACTAAACATCTACTAAGATGTGGAGAGACTACAACCTGCTTTGGTGGAGGGAGTACACACAAAAATGAATGAAAAGATGCTTCTTCTTGAACTGAAGAAACCATACAGAAACAGTCAGAAGCGTATGAGCAAAATTATGGGTAATGTTGCTTATTGGAATATTGCTTATACTGCTTATTACAGTATATGATGAAAAATTCCCTGTGAAATGAAGGAAAAGTTTGGTTATGTTCTGTGTATATGTGTTCAGGGAGGGCTGGAGAATTCTGGTATATTTTCACATCCTTAGCTGCTAATGTTCAGCAGGTAGAGGGTAAAAGCTAAGAAGGTTTAAAAAGTAGCTTTCTCAGGAACATTTAAACAGGCATACACAAACACACACGCACATATACATATTTTTTTTCACAGTGGTTCATTGGGGGAGATTCCAGAATGGTCACCATGGACACCATTGTAGTTATACGCAATCTACACATTATGCTAATTTATATCTCCTGTAAGAACAATTTGATCTCCCTACTAGAGGAAAAGGTTTGAGGAATCATTCTCTATTTAGATGGAATGAAAGCTTCTTAAGTAAGATTGGAGAAATACTCCTAAAAGGAAACCAGATAACATTTTTTTGAGGCGATCAGGGTTAAGCGACTTGCCCAGGGTCACACAGCTAATGTCTGAGTCAGATCTGAGCTCAGGTCCTCCTGATTCCAGGGCTGGTGCTCTATCCATAAAACTCATAAGACTCATAAAACAAATTTTTAAGGGATGCAAAGAAATTGATATCAAAAGTTGACATATGGAAAGAAAGCAAGAAGAAAGTATACACCATGTAAACCATGAGACAGATACAAGGCCCTTCCTTTTAATGGAGGGGGATTCCAGACATGCTGAAGACTATCTCTAATAGAACACCAGGAGGACTTACACGAATTTACAGAAAAGATATGATTCTTCTAAGACAGCTGTGGTAGTTGTTAACTCTTGATGGAGAGGCAGATGTGCAGAGATGTGACAAATTAAATTAAATTCTATTCTATTTAACAGTCACCTATTTGTACACTTACTGTGTGCAAAACACTGGGATAGGTGGTAGGATACAAAGACAAAAGCATAATACCCTCAAGGAATTTATGTTCTATTGAGGAAATATAAGAGATACAGAAGTAAGGTTAATAAAAAACATATGTGAAGTAATACAAAGTAATTTCAAGAGGGAAAGAGTGCCAATAACTGGGACACCATGAAAGGCATATGTAGGAAGTGCCACATGAGCTGTTCTTTGAAGAAAACTAAGGATTCCATTAGGTAGAGGTGAAGAGGGAGTGCATATCAAGAGATATTTTATCTTCCTGGAGTGTTTATTTAAGATGTGATGGAGAACATCCAAGAGTCATCAAACCTACCAACCACAACTTACTTGTTTTTTTGCTGATTTGAGTAGGAACAAGAGATCAAAATCAAAAGAAACAAAATAAAAGATACTTTTAAGTTTTGTGTAGGAAAATGAAAGATGTGAGGGTACAAGCACTGTTTTCATCTCTTCTTTCTGTTGATGTTTGTGGCTTTGGAAGGGAATAGAGTATCTGGGAAATGATCAGTTCTTTACCTAGGTGGTGTTGACAAGAAAGATTTAGTTTCCTGGACCATAATGTGTTTTCATAGGTCAGTTGGCTCCTGACAAGAGCTCACCTCAGAAAGAGCAGGAAGAATCTCTCTGTCTCTTTGGAAGGAGACTCATTTACTTGCCGTAGTGAAAAGATCTCCAGAGTAGCATTCAAGATCCTTCTGCTCTATAACTCATTAACCGTGCAACCTTGAGAAATTCAGTTATGCCCTATTTGCTCCAGTGATTTCATTTATAAAATGACTAGTTGGTATCTAGGTTCTTTCTCATTCTAAAAGTCTGTGCCTGAAGGCTTTAAATTGAATTTTGATGCTTAAAAGTTCAGACATGGCTCCAAAACCAGATACTATGGAAGATATCTATGATATAGGAAGAAACAATTGAAGGAAGTGGTGTTCAGGAATTTTCAGATATGTACAACAAAGAGGCTGCCAAAAACACAAAGGGGAGGTGAAAATTTACCACAAAAAAGCAGATGTAATCTTATAAACTATCAAATCTAATGATTCTGAAAAGTAGAAATGAATAAAACAAAAATTTTTATTCTAATGTTCAAAATTTCTAAGAGAAATTTAACTGACATAAAATAGTTACCATAAGCAGGAGACCAAAAGAGCCTAGAAACAGCCAGACAACGTTAATTCTCCTTGTTATACGATAGCAATAATAATCTTAGTGTTATGTAAAACTTTGAGGTTTGCAAAGTGTCATATATAATATATATATGCATATATATGTATATAATTTCCTTTTATTTTTACTATAACCTCATGAGGTCAGTGCTATTATCATCTTCATTTTATAGGCAAAGAAACTGAGGCTGAGAGAGGATTAAGTGACTTGTAAGGCCATAAAACTTGTATGTCAGGATTTGAACTCATAGCTCCTTGACTCTAAGTATGATGATTTGTTCACTGGAAAGATCTCACAGCCAAAGGCAAGACTTTAAAATATGAGTTTCTTACAAAAAACATTGTGAAGGAAGATGATTTGAGAATCTGAGCAATATTGCCTTGTAACACACCAAAAACATCGGAGATGCTAAGTATGTGGAAAAATTGACATGAGACCCAATTAAGCCATGTTAAGAGAATGCTATGCCTCAAATATTTATAAAGCACTTTCTTTGTCAAAGGTTTTATTATAGGTCTGGTGATGCGAAGACAAAAATGAAACATTCTTTAACCTCAAAGAGCTCACATTCTGCTGGTGGTGAAAGCATGTTCACAGATAAGTAAATACAGGTTAATTTCTAGCTGAGAGAATAAGGAAAGGTTTCATGGACAAAATCAGTCATTTAGTCAATAAACAATTGTTAAGCACCTACTGTGTTCCAGACACTGTTGTAAGTGCTGGGGATACAAAGAAAGTCAAAAGACAATCCCTTTGTCTCAAGGAACTCAGTGGAATGGGGGAGAGAATGTGCAAAAAACTATGTGCAAACAAGATATAGAGATAGACGGAGATAAATATAGGTGTGTAGATATACATATGTAATAATTTGGAGAAAATCGACAGAGGGAAGGCACTAGCTAGCATTAAAGAGGATCAAAGGATTTTCTCATACATGCTAGGATTTTAGATGGGTCTTGAAAGGAAATAAAGATTCTAAGTATGCCCTGCCTCAAACACACAGAAAAGGGGGCAATTTGTGCAAATGTGCAGAGGAAGGAGATGGAATGCTGAAATCGAGAACTGTCTAGTAATTATATTTTACTAAAACAGCATGTGAAGAGATTGTAATATGAAACAAGGTTGGAAAGGTAAGTTGGAGCCAGGTTACAGGGAATCAAAAGTGCCAGACCTTTGAGTTTATTTTTTTATCTTAGAAGTAATAGCGAGGTCCTGAAGGCTTCTGAGAAGGGAAGGAATATGTTCCAATCTGTACCTTAAGAAGATTTTATTGATAGTTGTGTTGGTGATGGAGTGAGGAAGGAAGACCCTAGAATAAGGAAGACTAGTCAGGAAACTGTTACAATTGTCTGGGTGAGGTGTGATGAGGAACAGAACTATGATGGTAGCCATATGAGGGGAGAGAAGGGTAATGATGCAAGAAATGTTATGGAGGTAGAATTGACAACACTTGACAATTGATGGGATGTGGAGAGTGAGAGAGAGGGAAGAGTCAGGGATGAATGAAGTTGGGAGAGATATTAGAGCTGGATATATGGATTTAGGAGTCATCTACCTAGATATTATAATTGAACTCATGGTAATTTATGAGATCATCAAGTAAGAGTACAAAGTGAGGAGAAAAGAGGATTCAATGTGGAGCTTTGTCAAAAATTAAAGGATCACATATATTTAGACCTGGAAGGGACCTTAGAAACCATCTAGTCTAACCCTCTCATTTTACAGATGATGAAACTAACACCCAGGGGATGCCCATCATTGAGGGGTGATGAACCAGCAAAAGAGACTGAAAAGGAACATTCAGAAGGGCAGATAGAAATTAAACAGAAGATATTTGCCCATATTTTTTCTAATGATCTATTTTCATCATCAATGACAGTGGAATGACCACATTTAAATTCTAAAATATTAGTACCCAATGTGCTATATGAGGAAGAGGAAATAGCAGTTAAGATGATGAAGTCAGGGTGAGCAGCTGGATGCCACCAAATACATATAGGAAAACCCATACTGGAGGCCACAATTTTAAAGACACACATTGACTTTCAAGATATGCAAGGTGATGATTCCTCAAGAAAGGAAAAGCTCATTGATGGTATTATTACCAAATTGATTGGGTTAGAATATTATATGGGCTCATCATTGAGGTCAATGGCTGCTCAAAAGTGATTAGCCTAGTAAATGATACAGGAAGAAAACTAAATAAATGATTAATAATAACTGACATTTATATAGCACTTTAAATTTTTCAAGCACTTTGCAAATGTTAACTCATTTGAACCCCACAACAAATCTGGGGTAGGAACTATGAGTATTATCATCCCCATTCTATAGACAAGGAAGCTGAGGCACTGTGAGGTTAAATTCCTTGTCCAGGTACACAAAATTCATAAGTTTTAGGGGCAAGATTCAAACTTTGGATTTCCTAAGTCCAAATCTAGTAGTCTACCAAATAGTCATCCTTTCTCTGATGTATTTCTACGATGTATATTGTTCAACTTAGGGCATGTAATGGTTTGGGAATGTCGTTGAATTTCCCCATCATTGGGGAACATCTTGAATATCTTGAACAGATGGAAATAGTAATCCTAACAATAATTAATAATACTAAGATGGAAAATAAGCTGGTATCCTTTTGAATAGAAGAAGGAAGATGAGTTGGATTGCATTTGGGAAATTGTGTACTGTTGTCAATGATGCTAGCTAGTCTTACTATAAAGTTTTTCTCTAATACCAGGATGGTCCCATAAATTTTATATGAGTGCTAATCATAGGACACCATCTCACAATCTCAGGAGAATAAAAATTGCAATAAGCAGTGAAAGGACAGGAAATACAATTGAGTAGAGGAGGGCTGGCATGGTATAGTGGATAGAGACCATAGATTCAGAAAGATCTGGGTTAGAATCCCTCCTCTATGTGTCCATGGGCAAGTCACTTACTCTGTCTGAGCCTCAGATTTCTCATATATAAAATGGAGACCTAGAGTACCTACCTCACAAGGATATTGTGAAGCTCAAAGAAGACACTGTCTGTATGTAGCAATAACATAGGTGTCACAGTATTAGGTAGGCTGCAGCATGTTCAGGGATGAGTTTTTGAGAAGTGGCATAAAAGACATCATCAGGAATGTGTATGACCCTAAATGGATGTAGACTGGTCACGTAATGAGAACAAGAGCTACAATAGAGATAGCCTGAAAAGGATCTTGATAGCCATAGAGTATTGAAAGACCAAGGATAACTACTAGGAAAATCCTTGGAAAGATTAAATTGATGATTTATTGATAACTTATTAAGCAATGCAGTGATTACTAGGAGCTAATCTGGGTTCACTAAGAAAAGTCGTGATAAATTTACAATATTTCCTCTTATTGATAATGTTGCTAGTTTAGGAAATTGGGGAAATGTCTTGATTTCAATAGATGTTGGGACAAATGATATACTTGTGGATAAGACAGTGAACTAGGGACTTCACATTGCTTGTAGGTTTTAGCAGTTGATTGAATAATCACAACCAACTTGATTAGTGGCTAACTTGAAGATATCTTTGTAGTTGAGTCTCATAAGGCTCTGTCTTGTTAAATATTTTTTGTCTATGCCTCTTGATACCTACATTGGAAAATATACTTCATAAAACTAGGAACATAAAACTAGAGTTGGAAGAGATAACAGACACCATGTAGTTCAACTTATCAGAGGGCAGAACTGAGAATTAAAATAATATTAAAAGACTGAGATGGTACGTTAAGACCAAGAAGATGCAATTTAACAAACATCAACGTTGTGGTATACTTAGCTTCAATAAGTCAACTGCATGAGCAAAGTTGCCAAAGGAATGATGTATGGTAAGGAGTTGAAAGAAGGGAAGGAAAAATCCAAAGTATTATAATTCACTACACCTTAATATGAAATAATAGCTTAATATAGATGCTAACAAAGTTAATATAATTTATAAATTCATTAATAGAATTGTAGTAGTCATTATATAGTATGCAATTTTTCCACTGTATTCTGCTTATTCTACCTGTCTTGGATGCCACATTTTTATACGTACATTAAAACAAAACAAAAGAAAATGAAACTAGGGTGCGGCCAGTGGACACTATCAAGGATAAAGAAAGATTTAGACACCATGTAATATGATGAATGTTTCTGTTATTACAGTTTTTGGATACCAATATGTCATTTTCCTGGTATTCTGAACTTCAAATGAGGAAACTGCCTTGGTGATGAAGATTAGCTCCTGTACAACTTGGTTTTAGCAAGTTGCCCAGAGCACTGAGAGCTGTCTTATTAAGGGACACATTCAGGGTTACTCAGGCAAGATGTACAATAAATAGAAGTTGAATCCAGGGCTTCTTGACTTTGAGGAGCTATATCTGCCCACCTAACAAGGAGGAGTTAAAGGAATTAAATGTCGGAAAAGGAAGACTACAGCAAATATGATAATTGTCTTCAAATATATGAAGGATTGTAACATAGAAAAGGGGTCAGACTTTTTTTTAATTCCTCTAGAACATAAAATGAGAAACAATAGGTGGCATGTCCTAGATGCAAATTTGCTGTGTAATATAAGAAATAACTTTCAGACTCTTGTAATAGCCTACAAAGAGCTTTTGGAATGCAAAATTCAATGCCCTCCCCTCCCATGATGTCAACTCTCTATAGGAGAACATCTACATTTCTTAAACCCTTGCATCTATGGTCCTACACAATCCATCTGCACTTGCTGGCCTCGACTTCGTCTACTAACCTTTAAAAAGTCTTTGTTAGAGCTAAATTGGCTATGGAAAATACCTCACATTTTTGAGGGGGCATTCTGCTTATGAAATAATTCTCCCTCCTCTTTTCCTATTCTACTGGTCTTTAAAGTCAAGCTTAAAATTTCCCTTCTCCCATGGACTCTGCAGATCACTGTGAAGTCATGGTAGCTATTGTTTATTGTATTCATTTAGCAATTGATTACATAATGGCTTTGTAAGTTGTTTTTTCATTATTTAACTCTTGTGTTCCTAATTTTTTGTGTAGTTATGCCTTGAATTGACAAGGAAGTTGCAAGTTCATTCATGGTAGAATGTGTTTCATACTTTTTATATCATCAATGATATACATTTACATCTTTTACATCAATGGCCTGGCACAGGATTTTGTAAATTAAATATCATAGTGTGGCATCCAGAAACAAAGGTTTAAATCTGAGCTCTTATTTGTAGTAGATGAAGCCAAGTCATTTAGGTTTCTTCATCAATCACAAAAGGATAATAGTATTTGTACAAACTTCCTAACAGGGATGTGGTGAGTACATAACTTTGTAAATCATGAAGTGTTATATGAATGTGAGCTTTTATTATTTGCTGACTAATTGGCTAAATCCATTTCTCTGCCCACAGGTAGTATCCTGCCTACACTAACTCAGATGAATGAAGAACCCCTAGAGAAGGAGTTTCTATAATGTTCTTTAATTACTTATGCCAAAGTACTCATACAACATTACCCTGGACTGAAAATGCTCTTTTGCCCTCTGGGAGACATCGTTAGCCTTGGTTCACCCTTAATTTGAGATGCAGTCTTGAGACTTTCTTCCCAGTGAAACCCTCTCATCCCAAGGACTTATGGGAAATGAAACCCTTCTTCATGAATTATGACTCTTGTATAACCCCATTTCGTTTATGCTCTATCTAAAACTCATAGGCGCTTTTTCAAATCCATGCTGAATTGTGGAAGGGCTGCTCACTAGCTCTTGTAACTATGTTTGAGCCCAGGAAAGAAACCAAAAGTAGAACTTCAAGGCAAATTATATATTGCTGATTTCTTCCAAGTGTTGAAATCATAGCTTTATTATTATGCGCTTTTGTTCTGAGTGTCTGGCTTGAAGTTCTGATATCAAGATGAGTACTTGCCTTTTTTTTCCAGGCTCAGTGATTCTCCTGCTTTGAGAGAATAAGAGATAAATGTGTGAGTGAGTGAGCGTATGTGCGTACATGCATGTGTGTGTGCGTGTTTGTGTGTTAAGAGCAAAGTTATGATTAGCAAAATGCCACCAGTAAGCCTTCAGTTAGTGAGTCATTTCATACAAATAGGTGTCCTACTAATCAATGGGATGTTCTATAAGGGACATTTGCAGCCGGCTTAGAAGAATAAACAAAACTACTTTGGTTAAGATGGGTTGGAGAAGTGAGGATTTAGAGTAGGGGAGAACAGTAACAGCAACTCATCAGCACAGACTTTCTTGGCATGAAGATTGGAGTCCCAGCATCTTCGAGACTCCTAGCTTTGATTATGGTAACACCTTATCTAATGATCCCATAATGAGAGGCAGAATGACATTTCCATCGTACAATTCTGACCCATGAATGAATGTGTTAGCAACATGAAGGAAACTCGGAAAATCAAAACAGGAAGGCTTCCGTTATCAGGCCAACACACACCATTATTGCCTAGCTGTGAACTATTTATTGGCTATTTATTTACATTCCTATTCACATACAATCCTGGTGTAATTAATCACTGGTGCATTTGCTACCCTAGGTTACAAAGATATGTCTTGAAGCCTTTTCAAGCTTCTTCCAAGCTTCTCACCCTGGCATTTTTCCAAGCTGCTTCCCTAAGAACGGCAGAGCTGGTATTTAGAGCATATGGCGAAGATCTGTTTGTATGTTCATTAAATCAAGATACCGATGAAAGAAAAGTGGAAGGCTTTCTATCCTTTAAATGAAATTGTCAACATAGACATCTCTTGCCTTTGCTGAGACCCGGCCTGAAATGACTAGCAAGCGGTGCTGGGTTATGATGACAAATTAATTCAGATCAGACTTTGATCACTGCATGAGAAGTTTTCAGGCATCAATTTCCAACAGTTTCATTTAGAAAATGAGAAGCCAGGTTAGAGCCTTCAATTCAGAACAAAAGCAAGGATGCCTTGTCCTAACTGGACTGTATGACCCTAGAATGAAGGAGGGGGCAATTTCTTAGAAGCTTTTTCCCTATGTAAGAGAAAGAATTTTTCAGGTATGATTATATCTACTCAATTTGGGGTTCACATGAGTGTGCTTGTACCCAGGGCCCTTATAGTCAGAGCTGATGCACAAACAATCACCCAGCACTGAACTGCTTCATTCTTTACTTTCTCCTTCCATCCTTCCTGCCATGTAATGTGTCAAAAACAAATGAAAATGGAGAGGATCTGGCTGAAAATAGAATTGAATTCTATTAGTCAGCCTAATAGTAAAGGTGCATTTGGAAATACAGTGCAGTATATCTAATGTTTACCACTTGACTACTCATGCCCCAGGCTCAAAATGCATAATAATGCAAATTAAAACCCAGCAAATGGAAGAGCTGGAATCTCAAAGATAACCATACCTAATGCAGGGTATGACAGAACATCTGCTCTTTAATTAATCTTACGTAAAGATTGAAGCACTGCATTAAGATGCACACTGTTTATGACAACTGTTTTTTTGTAGTTAACATGCTCCTGGCCTCCCCCATGTAATTGTTTCTGCTTTGTAACACACAGAAGGCTCTGCTAAACAACACCCATCACCTAGAAAGGAAAATGCAAGGAAGGAAGGAAGGGAGGGAGGAAGGGAGGGAGGGAGCTAGGAAGGGGAGATGATTTTAGAATATAAAGCAGAAGAGTTTCTGGGTTGCATGCACCATTCAGCTACTGAATGTGAAGTTGGGCTGGAGATGAGAAGAGTGGGTGGGATGGGGGAGGGTGAGGAGACTTCATCAGGCATTTTATTTTTTAAACAATTGATGAGCACCCATGCCTTCTGGCATGTTCTAATCTGGGAGTGGGGTGGGGTCTTGACAAATCCAAGAGACAAAAATGGGGAGGGCAACAATCAGGAGTTCATTTTTAATCATATATTTGTTTGTCAAAGTCCTGAAATAAAGCACACTCAGTGCCGATGGAAAACAAAATGAAGGTTATTTTATACATTATCAAATACTTTCTAATGCATAGAACTACTTTGGTCTTAAGCCAGTTAAAAAATTTCAATATTTATATTTGCTCATGGACTACTTGGTATTCCTTGGGTCTATTCTTCACCAGGACAGATGATAATAAAATGGACACCATAAGGTATCAATATCTTAATTTTTCTCTGACATTAAATCCATTCCTGTTTAATATACATCTAATAAATGCTTTAAGATTGATAAAGTATAAAATTAGTGCAGTGCTCACAAGAAAAAGAGGAAAGGGAAATGAAAGGCAATGGGGAGAGCAGTAGAATTTCTGGAAGACAACAGCATCTCTAAGTATAAGGATCTCAAAGACTTGTCTCAGGTTTTGAGATCCATTGCCAACTGTAGCCATTACCCCCTTCCTCCTTCTCCGCACCAAAAAAGCTCCTGAGGTTTGTTTATAGTGTTATGTTCCTCTACAAATTAAGAATCTCACCTCACAGAATATATTTTATGAAGAATAAAACTAAAATATCAAATCTTCTACTTTGTGTCACCTCTCCATGAAGATGTGTTCAAGCAGATGTTAGATGACTACCAATGTTGATATTTGAATGCAGCAGATGGTTGTCCTAGATCAGAGATTTCAAATTAGTGTCCCAGCACAAGGTGTTTTGTTTAAAAATATTTTGGTAATTTTATTTTAGTATAATTAGGTTCCTTTGTAATCTTATGCATTTTATTTTGTGCATTTTAAAAACCTTAATCTGAGAAGGGGCTCATGAGTTTTACCAGATTGCCAAAATTATGTCCATGACACAATTTAGGATAAGAGCCTTTGGACTAGATGATGTTTAGATTCCCTCCACAACTAAGACTTTAAGATTCTATAGCTCTAAACCAGATAAAACCCCAATCAATTAATTAATCAGTAAGTATTTGTTAAGTGCCTACTATGTGCTAGGCACTGTGACAAACCCTGAGAAAGTAAAGACAAAGATGAAAACTGTCCACCCTCAAAGGATCTTATAGCCTATCGTGGGGACAATATGCACATGTATACTTATCGTCAATTACTTTATTCCCCCAGTGCAATGTAGTAGATCTGCATTTGGAGTCAGGAGACCTAAGTTTCAGTTCTAGAAGCAATTCCTCATAGTTTGACCACAACCCAGTCAATTAACCTTTCTGAGGCTCATTTGGCTTGTCTCTGATCATCTTGAAGATTCCTTCCATCTCTATATCCTGGGAATACCTTTTTCTAGCTAGGAAAACAAACCAGCTTAGGTGTACTTCGTTAAAACATGTACTAACCCTGGCATAGAGACTCAAGAAACAAAAGAAGGACATCTTGAAAACTTGCCAGACTGAAGAGATTTTTTAAAAAGAGTGAGTGAGTGAGAGAGAGGTTGGAGTCTTGAATAAAAATGATAGGTTATGCTTTAAGCTGAATAAAAATAAGCTATCTGCAGAAAATATGGAGCTGGCATGTGTGCTGTCTCTGGAAAGAATCATTTTTATTTGTCTATCTATGTATAAGGGAGGAAGATAGATAAATTGAAAGAAAAATGTCATCTCTGTAATGTTCACTCTGGCAAGGGGTTTGCAAACAATATAAAAATAGCTACTCTTCTGAAAGGATGGCTTTACTTAAAGTTTATCCAAAAGAAAAACAAAATCAAAGCACATATAGACAGTGTAGACAATGACAGCATTCTCTATCTCTTTTATAGATTATTAGAATTATCTGGGTCTGTTTCCTCATTACATTATATAATGTGATGTAAAGTTAAAGAGGGAGGAGGAAAAAACAAAGAAACCAAGAGAGATGGTTATACTAACATGTTTATTCCCTTCACTCCTTCCCCAAATTGCTTTCATTTCCTCTGAATGGAGTAAGTACCAGAGCATTCACATAAGCAGGGGCCCAGAGTAGACTCCAAGGTTGGCCAGCATTTGAATTACCTCTGGATGCTTTGGCGGCCTCTAAATTTATATCCTTGAAGACACAGCAACAGGGTCTACATCTCCTATGGAATGGACTTGAAAGCATGCCAGCAAAGGACCTCAGTCCTCCCTTCTTATAGTCCTGGCACGTAGAATCACAGAAGAAAACAAAAGGCATTTTGTGAGAAGCCGTCCAGGAAGAAATATTAACAATATAAACCTGGGGGGGGGAAGAAAGGGAAGAAAAAAGGCCTTTAAAATGGTTTTGTGCTTATTTTAATAGAACTTGCATAGTCCCCGAATGTCCTCTAATCTAAACCAAATGCTTGTTGCTCCGACAGTGCTCTTTCTTTGTTCACCAGGCAATGCCTACTCGGCCTCTGTGGCGGGGAAAATGCAGGGACTGGCTGGCTTATCTTTCCAACAGGAACAAACATTGTTGTCCTCAAGGTTATGGCATGTGGCTGACTCAGGGAACTTAGGAAAAACACCCATTGGCAGCTGGACATTGTTCTTAAGTCACCCTGCATGCCTCATCAAAAACTGAAAGATTTTTTGATTCTGTTTTGTCCTGAAATGTGTCAAGGAACATGAATACACAAGGGACAAACTGCCTTTTTTTCTTTCTTCCTTTTTTCTTCTCTCTCTCTCTCTCTCTCTCTCTCTCTCTCTCTCTCTCTCTCTCTCTTCCCCTTTTCCCCCTTCTCTCTTCCCCCTCTCTCTTTTGGTTCAAAAAAATTGTTCAGCTTTAACCTTGATTTGCTAATATTGTCTGACCTTGACTTTATGCGGGTTGGAAGGATTTCAGAGTTGGTTTTATCGGGATTAGCTTTTTATCGGCACAGAAGTACCCAAGCAAGTAACTCATCTCATCTTCTTTCACCTTAGACTTTCTGCTTTCTCCTCTAATTTATAAAACAACGTGGAGAAAATAAACTAAATTATTGTGATGGGTGCGGCGATATGACTTTTACTGCGGGGCAGAAGTGATGGAGCCGTAATCCAGTGCTGGGCTCAGGATCAATGCCTTTGGGTGACACTCAGCAGCATTATTAAAGAATTCAGCCCGCTCTGTTTCCAACACCATACATTTCTTTTCAAATGCTTATATATCTAACACAACCTGCACACAGAGAAGAGGAAAGAAGAGGAGGGCCATAGAAACCCAAATATACTGGATTTTCACCTTTTCAAGTCTTCCCTGGTTCTTCCAGCACAAATTGACTTTGTAAGATTGGCTCAGAAAATGAATACCCAGGACATCACTCTGTGTTACTTTCCTGTGAAATTACTTTTCTGAATGAAAATATTGAATTCCTTTGAAAGCAAGTAGTATAATATCTCTGGAAATGAAAATCCTGTGGAAATCACAAAGGAAAGAAGACAGAAGGATATGAAAGCTTTATATCTCTAAATGTTAGTCAGGCTAAGGTTTTTTTTTCCTTGACAACAATCATAACTGCTCTTTCTGATGTTGATACAGTGAGCGCTGGAATATCCTAGATGCTTATATTACAGATTTATGTTTTATCTACAATAAACAGCCAATATCATTATCTTAATTTACTGAAGCATTTGTATGCACTTGAAGCTTATGGAGTCAGGAGTCAAGTTGCTTAGCAAGTTTGACCTGCTGAATTTCCCTTGTCTCAAGGGGAACCTAATGACTTTCAGCCAGACTCTGTGTCATCACCATGCCTGGGCTCAACTGACATATAAACAGGGCGGCTACTTCCTAGGAGACGTTGGGTGTGGAATCAAGTGTTCTCCCTGGTCATCTCGCGCAGCTCATTTCATTGCTTACAATGAAAGCAATAACTCAGGGAAACCAGGAGAAGCACCGCCTTTCCTGATGCATCAGATAGATTTACCAACTGCACAGTAAACTGGCTGAAAATAAAAGCTCTTTTTTTTTAAAGAAGTGTAACTGGAGAATGTTGCACCAACCTCCACCCCCTCACTCTTCTTGGTCCAGTTAAGCATCACTCCTGGCTATTGTTTGAAGCAGCTTCTGAAAGCAGTCAACATTTGACATCATTCTATCCTATCTCTTCATGTACCTGAGAGGTGAAATAGAAAACAGGAGTGAACTTGGATTCAGAAGACTAGAGGTTAAGGGTCAGCCTTGCCACTTGATGGCCAAAAGTCTCTTTCTAGGCACTCTGAGGAGGCAGTGGGGTACAATGGATAAAGCAATGCCTCATCAGAGGCATCCTGACACGGTACCTGTGCAAGCTTCGTCAGGTCACTTCCTTGGATCTCAATCTCCTCCACTGTAAAAGAAGGGATTGAACTAATGGCCTCTGAGGCACCTTCAGCTCAGAATCTTTTATTCTAAATCAGTTTTATTTTAAATCCTAAATCTATGGGACTTAGTTCCCTCATCTATAAAATAATGGGGTGGATATGATGACTTTGAAGATCCCTACTAGCTTTCAATCCATATTTTTGGTAAATGAGATAGATAGATAGATAGATATAGATATAGATATTTATACATATATGTAAATATTCCAAGGAAACTAGATTTTTACCTATTTTTATACTAAATTTAGTAATTAGTATACTTAATCACATAAGATCACACCAATCAATTGCCTAAAATTCTTTGGCAAAATGTAGGACTTATTTATATTGAACATCTGAATAAAATCATAAGCATGGAATAATAAAAATTAATCAAATAGTATAAATTTATCATCGGATTTGTATGTAATCAAAATTATATACCTTACACTAAGATATAGCATTATTTGCAATGGAGAAATACTAGAAGTTTTTCTAATAAGTTCATATATAAAGCCAAGATGTCTACCTTTCCCATTATTGTTGATATCTTCCTAGAAATGATAGTTATATTAATAAGACAAAAGAAATCAAAGAATAAGTATCAGAAGAGGATAAACAATTTTCTCTATTTGCAGATGATATAGTGGTTTTTCTTAGAAAAATGCAGAGAAGAATAAGCAAAAGCAATTGAGATAATTAATCATTTTAGCCAAATAGAAAAATGCAAAATAAATCTATAAAGTCACCAGTATGTCTGCATATTACTAAGAAGAACAAGGAGAATCTTATGGAAATAAAAATTTCACTTCTAACGACCAGGAAATTCATAAAATATCTCAGAGTTAACATACCAAGATCTACTCAGGTCTTTTACAAATACAACTGCAAAGTATTCTTAACATAAATACAATTCAAGAGATATATATGCCAATCAAGAGATTGCATATCTGGGCCATGCTAATAAAATAAAAATTATACTACTGAAATTAACCTATAGATTTAGCAATATGCCAAACCACTAATGAGTTATTTACAGAGGAAGCCAAAATAATAACAAAATTAATTTAGAAGAATAATTGTTCAAACATTTTAAGGGATGTAATTAAAAAACAGTCATTCAGGAGGTCCAGCATTACTAGATCTCAAAGTATACTATGAAGCAATAATCACTGAAACTATTTAGTTCTTCTTAAAAAAAATAGAGAAGTATATCAGTGGAACAGAAAAGATAAGTAAGAATTAGATGTGTACGGACACAGTAGGCCAGTGTATTCAACCCAAAGGATAATCTTACTTATACTAGAAGTGGCTGAGTCAGGACTGAACTCACATTCTTTAATTCCAAATCTAGTATTCTTTCCATACATTATAGATTAATATTCATAGTAATTTGTTAAACAGAGAAATTACTAGATTTAAGTTTGAGACATGGGGTCACTCTTACCTCCATTACGGATGTCAGGAGGAGAGTTGAGGAAAGATGAAGCTAGAATAGGAAAATCTTTGAGCAGAATTAAGGAGGCCCTTGGGTTCCCTAAATCTATTTTTATATTTAGCTGTTATAGAAATGGGCTCTCTTGCTCTCAGAGAGCTCTCAGTATATCATGGAGGTATCTAGGTCACTGGAAATGAATTTACATCAAGGAAAATTCTCCTGAAGACATTGCCTGTAACTATTAAGAAACAAATAAATGTCATAAAGAACTAGAATTTTGGGGTTAGATTTTTTTTGAAAGCTACTAAATCCTTGAGAAGGAATCCAAAGATTTGTTTACATTCATATGATACGTTTCTCTCAATAGCCCTTTAAAGTAGGTGTGAAGTGTCTAGTGATTTGCATTCTGTATAAATGGGTAAATGAAGGCTTGAACAGATGAGACAATTTGCTGAGGGTTACATGGATAAGCATCAGAGATGGAATTTGAACTCAACTCTTTAGGATACTTTTGATACTAAATGTCACTTTCTTTCTCTACTGCCACATTAATTCTTAGTACAAAGGAAAATTAAAAAGAAAATTTGTAAAAAGAAGGATTTGAATTGAAGATTCTTCGTTGTGAGGACTGATCACTCAAAGGAGTTGAGATATATTCTGGAATATTTTCCCTGACAAATAATTCAGTACGAACTAAAAAGAAAAAGCCACAGTTCTCTAAGAATAGTCATAGGACCACTAGAACTAGAATATGCTAAGGCTGATAATGAATGCTTAGAACAACAAAATGGACTTTTAAAAAGCTATTTATTCAAAGAGAAGGATCAAGAAAGGATAGGTGTAGTGTTTTTTGGGATGGGATAATGATAATGGATGGTTGATAGAAGACAGACATTAATTTTTACTATGCTCCTAGCTTTTTTTGACAAAGAGAATGATCTTAGGACTGGAAATGTCAACATGGAGTAAAGATCCAATATAAATGATGAGATAGTAAGGGGGCAGCTCGTTGTCCTTGGTAAATCAAATAACCAGGCTTGGAAAAATTATGTTCTAGGGTACATAAGACAAACAAACAAACCAGTGCTGAGATTGTTGAAGCCTTGCCAGAGGTATCTAAATGATTATAGAGAATGGGACAGGTTTTGCAGGACTGGAGAAGTGCAAATATTGTACCATTTTTTAAAAAAGGTCAAGAGGAGAAAGAGAGAGTTTGCAAACTATAGACTTTGACTTCAATTCCTGGCAAAATTTTAGGGGTGGTTTTTGATCATTCAAAAAGAGAAGTCATAATTCATTAGAGTTTACATGGATCTAATAGATGAAGATTAAGCAAAACTACTTACATTCTTTTATTTCCCAGAGTAAGAGAGTAAATCAAGGAAATGTTGTGGATGGTTTTCTACTGTAGAATTCAGCAAAGCTCTTCACAGAATCTCTTGTGTTATCCTTATGGGCAACATGAAGATATGTTAGCTAGTTGACAGTATAGGATGATGGTTTTTAAACAGATTGGATAAACAGAGCCAAAACGAAATAACTGGTAGATCAATATAACATTGAGGGTGGTGTACAGTGGAAGGTCCCAATGATTTATCCTTCATTTTATGCTGCTTAATATTTCTATTAATGATTTGGATAAAGATGTAGACGATGTGTTTATCAAATATAGATAAGAAGCAAAGTGGTGATGGATATTTTATCTGTTTGATACAGGATCAAACAAAATCTCGACAGGCTAGACTGTTGGGCTAAATCTAATAAGATAATATTTGTATATTTAGTATAGATTAAATGTAAAGTCTTACAGAGGTTCAAAAAACCAACTTCACATGCGGAAATTATAACTGAACAACTGCTCATATGAAACTGTTAAAATTAATCTGTTCAAATAAAACTCTTTATATAAAATCTAACTTAATTTTTGCAGATTATGAATTTGAAGTAATTTAATCATGTTAAAATCATTGTCAATAAAAATTAATGAAAATTTAGGTTGCACTAAAAGAATACCGTGAGGGGATGGTCCCTCAGAATTTTGCCCTGGTCTGATCACATCTGGAGTAGTTCTGTCAATGACATGTCTTAGGATATTGGCAAATTAAAGACTAACTAGAAGAGGATAAGTATGATAGTAGAATGCCTCTAGAGCATGAAATATAAGGACAAGTTTAAGGGACTTGGTATGGAGAAGTGGAGGATTATAGGGGACATGATATCTATCTTCAATTTTTATGAGAAACTGTTGGCTTGGCCTCAGAGGACAGAACTAGTAGAATGGATGGAAGTTTCAGAGAGGTAACTTTACACTGGATGTAAAGAAAACTTCCCAAGAATTAGAGTTATCCAAAAACCAATGAACTCCATCAGACACATTGGGTTCTCCCTCTCTGAATTTTGCAGATTCGCAAAGGAGATCTCTATAGGTTGGACTGGATGACCTCTGGACATTGATAAAACCTGGATAAAACTGTTAACAATTTTAGATTCTGTAAAGAAGCAAAATACTTTGATTCATGTATTAGCTATAGGAAATGTCAGAGAGGGAAGAATTGAACAAGGCTCCCAAGTTTTGAGCCTGAGTGACTGGTGATTTTTACATAAATAAAGAAATTGAGAAGCTGGCTTGGCTTTAGAAGGAAGATGAACTCAGTTTTGAAATTGTTGAGTTTGAGATGATGGCAGGACATCAAAATCAAACTTTAATCTGCATTTGTAATTGATTTAAAGTCAATGTGATGTAGAGAAAATACTAAGAAGGGAGACTGTCATGTCATTAATATCAGGCCAGCTTTACCTTACAGACTAAGCATACAGGAATAAGAAGAAAAATTTTAGTGGAAGTTTTTTTCCCCCAAAATTGAGAGCTAATGCCAATTTGGAAGTTTAGAATTCTAAGCAGAGCCTTAAAATATTTTGGTGCTTCTGTTGTAAACATTCAGAGTTGTGACTTCTGGTATAAGTAAGATTATTCCTTCAAGGACATCAAAGAAATGTATACTATTTTGATGGTTTGTTTGGAAGAATCAAAACTGGAGGTATTTTTCTCTAAATGAAGATATATTTCAAAGCTTCTGAGCAAAGTTTGCCAGTAAGATATTTTTGTTGTTTTATTCAACCCCAAGTATTTGGAAAATAATTAGAAATATTCATGGTACCCAAAATGTGACCTACTTCACCCACTGCTTTCAAACTCAAGCCTGTTTGCTGTTTTATTTGGTATATGACCTTCAGATGAATTGTGAAATTCCTCATTGCTGTGCCAGGATTGAGAAGATTCAGGGAATACAGTAGATGTAATCTCCCCAGGCTACCGGAGGGTTTTTGACACAGTGCCTTGGGAAATTTTGCTTAAAAAATGAATTCAACTCACTTTGGGTGTGAGCATGTGAGCAGATGAAGGATTATGAACTTGGAGGAAGGAGAAATAGCAGCATATCGACCCAGGAAGACCTGCCAGGATTGATGTTGGCCTGTTTCCTTTTGCAATTCAATTAATGACCTAGAAGGGGGATGGGGACATAGAGAGAGAACAGATATTCATTACATTCACAGGTGAGAACATTGTAAAATGCTTGAGGGCTAGACCCCATGCAAAGTGATCTGGAATTCAGACGAGAAAAAAAAATCAGCCTCAATAAAACTGAGGAACCCGAAAGCATGAGTTGACATACAGATATTTAATAAAAAGAAAATGTGATAGGAAGTTGATGTAACACTGCACTTTTCTGGAAGGAGTCTGACATATACTCTAAATTGATCTTGTCCCCTAAACATCACTATGTGCAGTAAAAGCTTGTTATAACATAGCTAGCCTCTATGACAGTACTAGTCATGTCCTAGACCCAGTGTTTTAAAGGGAAAATTACACTGGAGTTGCAATTTCTGTGAATGATGTTACTTATTTATCCTGCCTGTCTGATTTTCTACCATCCAGTAAGTCTATAGAGAGCCATAAGGGAGGAAATGGCCTTGGGGTGATAGAGTCCAGCAAATTGGATTGGAACCCTGAATGCAAAGAAGAGAAAGTGTTGGTGTGACCTTTGGGCTACATACCTAGAGGCATCACCTCAAAAAACTGGACTATGACTGTTCCTCTCTAATAAAATAAAATGATGAAAAAAGCCCTGATGCCTTGAGAGAAGGAATGTTTGTCTAGCATGGCAAGATTCCTCACTGAAATGACATAAGAGCTCTGGGCATATTGGACTACCAGAGAGGAGGAAAAAGCAGCAGTAACCCAAGCATGGAGTATGAGGAAATGTACCCTGTGTGCATATAATCAGTATGTTTTGTCTTGGAAGTTGCCTTCTCATGGCTGATTTGAAGACCAGTGTTCATAGCAATACATAAGTTCAGTTACAGCTTGTATCTAAAAAGAATTCTCCTCAACATAGAACAATTATAGACATTGTAATATCTACCTGTCAAGCAATGGGATGATCTAAAAGATCCTTTTTTATCTTTTCTTCCAACCAGAACCTTCTGTTGTGGCAGGTAATGGCAATGGGAATTTGACCCATGTAAGTTAATCACTCCTCACTTAAAGCTCACCACAATCTGGGCCCACTGATCTTTCCAGTTTTATTTCATATTAGTCTCCTTCAGAAACTCCCTATTTTAATCAAACTGACCTTGCTATTCTCTGCATGGGAATGTCCATCTCCTGACTCCATTCTTTTGAAGTGGTCCTGGAAGCCTAGAATGTACTCCCTCCTCACTCATCTTTTGAAAAATTCCCAATTTCCTTCAAAACACAGCTCAGATACTGCTTGCTACACAACATCTTCCCTGATACCCCCTCCTTCATTTGAACCCCCTTCAAATTACTTTGAACTTGCTTATTTGTGTACATGTTATATACCCCTAGTAGTATGCAAGTTCCTTAAAGATAGGTACTGTTTAATTTTCATTATGCTATCTCTAGGACCTTGTACACAGTAGGCACCTAGTAAATAGTTATAGAATAGAGCTGAATTTAAAAGCAGTGAGAAGAGAGACCTTAGTTCTAAGGCACGGCTTCTGTATTTGTACCAGATCATTATCCTTTCTCTGGTCTCCCTCTCTAAGGACAAAGGGATTACAACCCATTTTAGCTATAGTGCCTCCTACTTGGATTTATTCATGAAAAACAAAACTCCATGTCATCTTGCCACAAAAATGTCTTTGTAGTATACCCAGAGATTTTCCTCACTCTTGATATTACAAACAGTAGTAACATTCAATCATTGAGAATATCTCGGTCAACAGAACTAGCATTTCCTTCAACTCTCTGTTAGAAGGAACTTTTGGCCAAACCACTGTTTCAAGCTCCACTAGTGTGTTCAAATAAACTTTTATCATTCCCTTAATACAAAGCTTGGGATACTATTTACTGTGGAGCTTTAAAAAACCCACTTAAGGTTCATATTAAATCAAGGAAACTTCTAGTGGAGTGTGTAGCTCCTTGAACATCCTTAATCAGAGTTGCTTCAGAAAAAGAGGCCATGTTACCTGGAGTAGTTAGTCTCTAAGTGTGTCTAAGTTAGTCTTTCCCTATTTCCTCCCCTATGCTTTGGAAATCGGGCACCAAAAAGATTCCGAAAGTCAGAGATGGAACGATGATAACTTGTAGAATTCTTTAAGTGAATGATTCCTTGGTCTATACTGAAAAAAGCCCATTGGCTTCCAGAGACATGACCAGGCAACAAGGACTGACCATCAGTGAAACAACTTTCAATTGCTTGAGTGTTGCCTGGGACAAAGGAATAACAAAGTTCTACTGGATGGGCATCTAATGAAGTGAAAAGAAGCCTGCTGCTATTTCTTTAACAGCTTGTCTGGGCTGTCATGAAATGGTTTGAGATCATCTTTCTTCCCAGTCCTGAAAAAGTAGTGTCATATGCTTCCAATTGCTATTGATTGTCATAATGGCTAAGACATTCCATTTTAAGAAGTCACTGAAGCAAATATAACATGAAGGTACATTGGGCAATGTGTGAGGAAGACAATACATTTTCTCCTCATTTTGCCTTAGTGTGTGGAGAGGGAGAGAGGCAAATACTGTATGTACTTCAATATTTAAAGGACCGTGATGTTTTTTGCCTCCTTTCCTCCATTGATGCAAATTTCAACTCTTCTATGACTTAGCAATCATTGATAGTTACTATTGCACAAAAAATAATCCTACTCTGGCCAAATTTGTTGTAAACATCTCCAAAGACTGTTGCTTGGATACCAGATATATATACAGTTTCTGGAAGGTGTTCTGACATAAATTGGTTTGATTCTTCTGAATAGAATCTAAGAACTTGATAAATGAAGGTTGATTAATCGAACAGCTGACTCCTGTTGAGGAAAGTGATCAATGCTAATGCATCTTCTAGAGTGAGAAGGAAAAGTATCCTGGATAACTTTCATGGTAATTTTCTGAGGTCACTCGTGTATAGAGAGCTGTCATGAATGGATCGAATAGGATACTGTGCTTATTGTATATTGAAGTCAATATGAATATTGAATTACCTTTCAATCATTTTCTCAATCTGATAAAAAATGCTTTGTTACTCAACTTCCTCATTTATAATAAGGTGTTTGGACTAGATTATCACTAATGTACCACTCAATCCCCGATCTTAAGTTTCTTAGAGAAAAAAAGGAAGATATAAGGTAAGCAGCACCAATGGAATTGACTAAGCTATTTTGCAGATGAAAATATAGTAAAAAGACTGGAAAAGTAGATGGGTGTTCTTTTTTGAGGAGTTTGGGTATTGTATAGGGGTATGAGGTGAGTAGGGAGTAGCATAGGTCTCTTCCCAGGGATACTTATTGTAAATGCTCTTATAATTTCTGTGGCAACCCAGATAACTTTTAAATCAATTTCTCTAAGGGGACACATGGGATTATATACTAAGGATAGATTGGGTAACTAAGCTTGAAGAAGCAGTGTTGTTACATGGTGGAGGAGGTACTGGATTGGAAGGCAATAGTCCTAGGGCTCCGATCCCAGCAATGTCATTAGCTGACTATTTTTCCTTTACTTTTTTACAAGTGAATTATCCTCCTTATGCCCTGTTTTCTTACAGGTTAGATAATCCCAAAGATATCTTGTAGTTTTAAAATACTATGATCAGTAAATTGTGGGAATTCAATTATATATCTCTAGGGTCTATTTCAGCTCTATATAATTCTACCTAAATTATATCATAGTTGTTGAACTGACAAATTTGTTACATGTCAGGTTATTTCCTTTGTCTTGATAGTGTCAAAGTATACCAATATTCTTTTAAAAAATTCTATTTATTTGTTTATTTATTTGTTTGTTTTTAGTTTTCAACATTTACTTCTACAAGATTTTGAGTTCTAAATTGTCTCTCTCTCCCTCCACTCACCACTCTCCAAGATGGTGTGCAATCTGAAGTAGGCTATACATGTATACTCATGTTAAATGTATTTCCACATTAGTCATGTTTTAAAGAAGAATTAGAACCAAAGGGAAAAATCATGAGAAAGAAGAAATGAGAGAGAGAGAGAGAGAGAGAGAGAGAGAGAGAGTGAGAGAGAGAGAGAATGCTTCAATATGCATTCAGAATCCATCGTTCTTTCTCTGGATGTGGATAGCATTTTCTATCACATGATCCTTGTATTGCTGCGAAGAGTTCAGTCTATACTGTGTACAACATTCTGGTTCTGCTCACTTCACTTGGCATCAGTTCATGTAAGTCTAGGGTTTTCTGAACCTTGTCTGCTCATCCTTTCTTATGGAACAATAGTATTCCATCATATTCATATAGTGCTATTTGTTCAGCCATTCCCCAATTGATTGATATCCCCTCAATTTCTAATTCTTGGCCACCACAAAAAGAACTACTATAGAGATTTTTGTACATGTGGGTCCTTTTCCCATTTTTATTATCTTGTTGGGATTCAGAGCAAGAAGTGAGTATACCAATATTCTTAACAGGGAGAAATGCATTCTGTGTTCGTTAAGAAGAATTTATTGAATATCAACTATAATTAATTGATTTATCCATAACTACTTATTGACTTTAATACACTCAGAATATAACTATGCTTGGTACTTTGGTGATTAGACAAGGAAATGGCAAACTACTTGAGTATCTTTGCCAAGAAAACCCCAAATGGAGTCATGAAGAGTTGGACAGGACTGAAAATGACTAATCAACAACAATGAAAACTTCGGTGAATTCAAAGATGAATAAAAAAATTCACTGCTTTCCTTAAAAAAAAGTTTACAATGTACTAGGAGAAATGTATTGAATGAAAAGAATTACAAGACTATATATATATATACATATATACACATATATGTATGCATATATACATATACAACACGCACCTATACATGATAATTGTGTAATGCAGATAATTGTAGAAGATAGCAAGTGATTGGTTTTGGTCAGAGTATTAAGGAAACATTCATAGAAAAACTGAATTTTGAGTTTTGCCTTGAAAAGTTGATAGGGTTTAGCCTGCAGGTGTGGAGAACCTGTGGCCTTGAGGCCCTCTAGGTGCTCAAATGTGGTCCTTTGAGTAAGTCCAAACTTCACAGAACAACTCCCCTTAGTAAAATGATTTGTTCTGTAAAACTTGGACTCAGTCAAAAGGCTCTACCCAAGCACCTAGAAGGGCCACATGGGTCCTGAGGCTGCAGGTTGCCCATCCCTGGCTAGGGGAACACAGGTTAGAGAGGGGAGCTTTCTAGATGTGTGTACTGTAGCAGAGTATAACATAGAGAAAGCCATGGAAGAATTCCTTTGTCTTTATCCTGTAGGCAATATGGAGTCATTAAAGATTTATATCTGCTTGACATAGTGTTTTTGAGTTATAGGCTCAAAATGATGTTTTAGAAAGATTAATCTGGCAATGGCATACAGGATGGATTGGAGGGGAAAGACAATAGAATCAGACAGAAGAAATTTTTGCAATAGTTCAAACATAAAGTTACTTGATAGTTAAAAAAATCTCTCTTAATGTATGTCAATCAGCAAATGTGTTACACTATTGCTTGTAGAGTTGAAGATTTGGTCCACGGCTACGAAAAAGGTAAATTTGTAAACAAGCACAACTATAGCTTTGAGGCTTAAGATATCAAAGAGAAAAGCTTTTTGTGCACTTTCCTATGTGATGATTGTTACTACCAATGGGCCATTTTGCCTCTTGAAAACACGAGAATACTCCTACTATAGTGAACCCTTTTATACTCCAAGGGAAAAACTGATTAAGCATGGACTAGGTTTTTTTTTTCTCTTGGTGACAATAACAAGATGTTTTAGGTTTGGTCTGGCTCAGATATCACCCCTGAGACCCTAGTAGTATCATAAAAGTTCATCCTGAACTGATAAAAAAACCAACATGCTCAAAGTCCTTATGGTCATTATTGACCATGACAAAAATGCATTTTAATTAGAAAAGGAATGTAACATGTCCAAATTAGAGTTCATGATTACTCCAGTCCTCAATTTGACCCATCTCCAGATTTCCCTATTTCTCTGTATTTTTATTTTGCTTGACTATGACTATTTGTAACATGATTCTCCCCACCTTATCTAAGTTTTAAATTGGGAAGTGGGATGGGGAGTTGGAAGTAAAAAGGAGGTTAACGATAGTGATGCTAAAAAAAGATTACCAACGTCTATCGATAACAACTCTATCTTTCCATTCAACTTAACTCAAAATATGGGACTTTTCTTCAACTTTCCTTCTTACCATATTCATCTAATCAGTTGCCAAGTCCCTTCAAACATACCTGGACCCCTCTGCCACGACTACATGTAGATGGGATTTTAGCCCATCGGTGGTGTCAAATTCAAATAGAAATAGTTCCCTAGGAGCAGTATAGCCTTAGAAAACCACAAATTAACATTTTCTATGCTGCACTGTATTTTTATTTCATTAAACATTTAAAAATTACATTTTCATCTGATTCAGACAACACTCAGGAGTTTTGTGAGTAGCTTGCAGCCACCTCCAGCAGTTCAACACATTTTCAGGTGACCAGGAAGCTATATCAAGGAAATCAGGGACCAACCAGGGCCTGGAATAACTTTGTTGGCTTTTAGGGAAAATTAGTCCTTGTCGTGGGTGGAACCTATCACAGAGGAATACTGAGAAAAGATCATTAGATTTAGAAACTTTGGGAGATTATTTGTAACCTTAGAGAGCAGTTTCAGTTGAGCAACGAGATTGGAAACCAGATAGCAAAAGGCTGAGAAGTGGAAAAAAAGAGGAATTTAAGGCAATGATAATACATAACTTTTGCTAGAAATTTGGCTGTGAAATGGGGTAGAGATATAGGAAGATAGCTTGATGGGGTCAATAAAGTTTTTATTAAGGATGGTTGGGGTGTGGGGAAATGGAACCTGGATATATTTTAAAGAAGCAGGAAAAAACTTATAGAAAGGTAGAGATTACATATTAGAGGGAGAAAGAGAGTGATTAGGAGAGCGGGTTGTAAAGGGTACATGTTGAGGGATTGGCCTTGGCAAGAATGTTTACCTCTTCCTCAGACACTAGAGTAAAGGTGTATAGAATATAGGACAATGTTGAGGGGTTTTGAGATGAAGATCAAGGGAAGAAAGGCTATCAGTCTTTATTTTCTCAGTAAAGTATAAGATGCTAAAAGGGAAGGGGAAAGGTAATGTTTGAGTCTTGAAGATAGAAGAAAATGTTTCAAATAAGTGGCTATGGGGTATGTGGTAGAGAATTAGAGAAGGGCAAAAGGATTGCTTTGCTGAAGTGATGGCCAATATTAGGTTAGCTAATATAATTTTTAGTGAACCCAATCAACATGGATGTACAATATGACTTCCTGCAATACTATTCATCATCTTGTAGAGGAGGTAGATGATTCTAACAATCTCAGCCTGGGGTTTTATAAAGCACGAGCAGCAAATTGGATGAGGGCGGCAAAGGATTCGATAGTAGAGGACAAGCTAATGTGGAATTGATCAACTACATCACAGAGAGTGGGAAGAAAGGAAAGTGAAGCCACAGCATAGGTGACGGACTGAGAATGCTGAAGGGTAAAGGGGGTTGGAGGTCATGATGAGAATCGAGATTAGGTTTATGAAGAATGAGCTACAAGGAAAGAGTGAATGATGAGAGGTTTATTTGGATGAAAGATTTCAGAATTCTTTCTCATGGAATTAGAACGCTTAACCTTTGCATTTGATGAGTGTTCTGGTGTCTCTCCATGTTGGCTTCATTTACATAGATGTGCTTATTGTGCCTCTTGTTCTTCTGGTTCTGCTTTCTTCATTCTACATTGCTTCAAATACATTTGCTCACATTTCTTTGAATTCTTTATATTCGTAATTCCTTAAAGTCCAGTAATATTCCATTTAATTTTGAAATTTCTTTAGCCATTTCCCAGATGTTGGGGACATGTTGAGTTCAGTTTTATTTGTTGTTGCTATCACAGATAACACTGCTATAAACAAATGCGTATATACATATATGCATGAGTTAATATGTACACATTCATGTACATATGTTCACGTGCATATACACATAAGTATATACACACATTTGTAACAACCTTGTTTTACTAGACACACATGTACATGTGTATATACATATATATGTGTGTGTATGTATGCATGCATTAGTACTTTGTTGTTTTCATGAACTTTTTTGATCTCCGAGTCAAAAAATATGAAAAAATTTAGTAATTTTTCTTCCATAATTCCAGACCGTTTTCTATCAGGACTCAGCTACGTTGTTGTCCTATAGGCAGTGACTTAGTGTGTCTGTTTTCTGATAGCTTTCCAGAAAGGGATTTTACCATCTTTTAGCTATACAATAGCTTAGCTTTATGAACAGGAGATGATACCACAGTTTTATCAGAATTTGTATTTATCTATTTATTAATGATTCTAAATGTTTTTTTTTCAGATGAGTTCGCTAAGATCACAGATTTTGAGCTGCAAATGATCTTTGATTTCATCTATTCCAATCCTCTTATTTTAAGGGGAAAACTGATAAGGAAACTGAGGACCAAGGCAGTTAAGTGATTTGCGGGAGTTAAAATAGGTATTACATGGTAGCGCTGAGATTTAATTCCAATTCTGGTACTTGTTCTTTTGAAAATAGTTACTATCTTTTGACAACTTACCTATTGGGAAGTAGCTCTTATTATTACAATATCATATATGTATGTCATTATCTGTTAGACTTTAATCAGAAAAATTTAACGTAAATACTTTCCTTCTGACCAGAACCTTTTCTTTTGATTCAGGCCACATTGACTTTATTTGTATAAAAGCTTTTAAGTTTATATAATCAAAATTACTTTTATGGTCTTTTCTATGCCTAACCCAATTAAAAAGTTTTATCTTATTCATAACTGTAATATGTGTGACTTTAACTTTTCTCTGAATTTTTATGTTGTAATATTTTTGTGTTTGTATTTTGCAAATGTATTTCATAGTCTATTACTTTACTGAAGCTATTGTTTCAAACTGTTTGTTCATTGATTGTCTAAATAAATCATCATAAAGTCTAAAAATATCTTAGCGTAATTCTAGAATGGCTGTCAGTAATAATACAAAAAAGAAACTGTGAGCACCATTGCTTTATTCCTACTCATATTGAGGAAGGTTTCAGTGTTTATTCATTTTGAATATTAGCTTTTCGATTAATTTAGATTTACTCAAGAAATTTTTTTTATTCTTTTTATTCTTAAGTTTTGTAGTCATTTAACTTATGCAACTAATCTAGTTTATCAAAGAATATTTGTGGATTTACTGATAGAATGAAGCTTTTTGTTATATACATTAATTAGTACACCTCTATTTTCCTAATAGGATAATAAGTTAAAGCTGTAAGATCACTGAGTCTAAGCCCTCATCTCACAGATGAAGAAATTGAGTCCTAGAGAGGTGAGGTGACTTGCCTAAGGTCACACAAATAGAAAGTAGCAGAACTCAAATCTGAATCCTGGTTCTGATTCCAAATCCAGTACTCTTGCAACTGTCCAGTCTGCCTTTCGTAATGTTGAACCATCTTTGGCTGGCTTATTTAAATTCAATTTGGTCATGATGAATCTTATTTTTTAATATTGTCCTTCATTATATCTTGCCTGTCACAACAGACTCCTTAACTGGATTGTTTGCCTTGGATCTATGCCCTCTCCAATCCATACAATATAATAGTAATTAAGGTGGGACTTTTTGCTGTTGACCTTGAGTAATTCTGGCCTTTGTTTGAATGGGGCAGATAAAGTGGGATGTTTCTGTATTTCTCAGCACTGAGACAACTGGGAGCCATTGATTTGTATCTGATGTGATATTGGGGGTGGGGAACTTCTCCATGCCCAGCCTGGGTGAGGTCAGGGCCCTCCGTGCCCTGAACAGGATATGTAAGCGCAGAGGTTAGCATTCTTTTTTGGAGCTCTGAGCCACAGCAGGAGTGGCATGTGACTCCGGGCCAGCCCTTATAACCAGCTCCCCCGCTGTACACCTAGATATTGAATTGTGTTTGGTCTCTAATTCAGGGTGCTGTTTTTTTTTTCCCTCTGAACTAAGCAAATGATATTGGTATGCTGGATTAAAGTAAGACTGTTAACCCCTCAACGCTGCTTTCCTTAAGTAAAGCAGATCAAAAGGACCCGTGTTGGCAGCTTTCTGGGAGCTGGTTGTTGGTGGATCTTACACACCCACAGAAGCTGCTAGCTGGATTGTTGGTACAACAACATACATCAACCAAGATAATCTCCTTAAAATGCCTTTACTCAAAGACCATCAAACATTCCTCACAGTCTCTTGGACAAAACAGAATCTTGATCCTAGTATTTAAAGTCCTCCACTATTTGATTGCAGTTTGGCTTTCCAGGCTCAAGTCACATTGTTTCCCTTCATACATTCTACATACACTCTATATTTGAAATATTCTGTACAGTTGCTCCTCAATCTTTCCCACTGCCCCCTTTTTTAACCTCTGTGCATTTATATAAGTCATCTCCTATTCCAGGAATGCATTCTCTCTTCATCTTTTCCTATAAGCATCAGACCTGTTGCTGCTGGGCCATCGCCGCTCATCTTGACTTTTGTCTTGCCGCTGGACACCAATGCCTCTGGAGGAAACAGTGAGGCTGATGACTTTGCCTGGCCTTGCTTCACTTAAATCCAATTCATGTGCAAGATATCACCCTCATGATGTCATTGATCCTCATCAAGAATGAAGGAGAGACAATGCACTTGTTGCTGCCTCTTCATCGAAGGTGTTACTTTCTCCTCCAAACTTGCCTAGAATTTTTTTTACTTTCCTAAAATACATTTGGGCATGAATTTTGCTTAGTTGTATATATCTTGAATATAATAAGAATTTATAATATTAAGTTGAGTTATAAGGAATTTTTCCCTGTAGTAGCTATATTGACATTGATATTCAGTCTTTTTATCTAAGAAAGAGGCTGCTTAAAAATAATTTCTCTCTTTGGTTTTCATGAGAGTTTTCAAATTGGAATCCTGATAAAATATTTTTCACTTTTTTTAGAGAAGAGAATGGAATCTGCCAACTATAAGCCAGTGAGCTTGATTTTTATTCTTGGCAAAATTATAGATGTAATTATTAAAGGAAAAATTAGCTAGTATCTAGAAAAGAAGCAGTGATCATTGTAAGAGCTAGAATGTTTTCATTAACAACAGTTCCCACCAGACTAAACTAATTCTCCTCGCACAACTTTTTTCTCCACAAGAACTAAAGAAATACTAGATCAATAGATCATAGAAAAGCTATAGAGTTGATTTAAATTTATTTTGCATTTTATTTTCATACATAAATCACTTCTAAATCAACACCTTACATGAATTTCTCTTGAAAAAAGTTAATCACAGCCATCTAATATGAAGATCCTTACTAACAAAGCATGTGATTTTCCTTCCCTAACCTTTGGCAAAACTTTCCACAATGTGTCTCATACCGTGCTTGTGGAAAAGATGGAGACGTATGAATTAGGTGAAAGAGCAATAAGGTGAATTTAGTCATTGAATTGCCAGATCTGAAGAGTAATAGTGAATATTTTGATATAAACTTTGAAGGAAGTCTAGTGGATTTCTCTAGGGAATCCTTTTATTGACCCAATGCTGTTTAACATGTTTATCAGTGGCTCATACATAAGAAAAGATGGTGGCTTATGAAATTTTTAGATGACACAAAGCTAGAAAGGAGGTAAGGGAATAAACATTTATTAAGTACCTACTATGTTCCAGGCAGGGCATCTAGGTGTAACAGTGGATAGAGTGCTGAGTCTGGAGTCAGGAAGACTTGAGTTCAAATGTGACCTCAGACTAACTGTATGACCCTGGGTAGGTCACTTAACCTGATTTGCCTCAATTTCATCATCTGTAAAATGAGCTGGAGAAGCTAAATCAAAAACCACTCCAGTATCTTTGCCACAAAAATGCCAAATGGGGTCATGAGGAGTCAGACACAACTGAACAACAAAAGGCACGAGCCAGGCACTGTGCTAAATGTTTTATGAATTACATGTCATTTTATTCTCCCAACTACCTGGAGAGGTAGATGCTATTGTCATCACCCCTATTTTACAATTGAGGAAACTGAAGCAGTCCGCTGTTAAGCGGCTTGTCCAAGGTTACATGACTAAGTGTCTAAGATGGGGTATGAAGTATGGCGTTCCAGACTCCAGGCCAAGTGCTTTATCCACTGAGCCATTTAGCTGACTAAGAAAGCTCACATAGTGGATATGATTGGCTAGAATACTGAATTATATCTCATTGTATAATGTTTCTCATTAGAGATACATTTAGTGAGGTTAAATATAAATGTTATAAATATATATTCAAAAGAACAACTTTACAAATACAAGATGGAGAAGACATAACTAGGAACAGCTCATTAAAAATAAAAAGATTTGAGTGTTTTAGTGAACGAGAAGTATGACATAATTCAATAATCAGATATGAGAGCCAGAAATCTTTGCCTGTCTCAAGTGACACATAAAGTCCAGGACTAGCGATGTAATAGATAGTCCTACTGTTACTCTGCCCCTGGTGATAGAACACATCTGGAGTATCAAGTTTAGTTCTGGGTGCCATGCTTTATGAATGACCATGATAAGTCCAGAGGACAGTAACTAAGAAGATAGAAGACCTCAGATTCATGCCACATTAAGATTTGTTGATGTAACCATGCATATTTGCCCTAGTTTAGAGAAAACTTGTGGGAAAAGGAGCTCTTAAAATGTTTAAAAGATATCACATTGAAAATGTATTAGAGAGGTCAGAAGTAGAAGTAATGATTAGAAAATACAAAAAAGGCAAGTTTAGTCTTGGTATCAGGGGAAAGGCAACTAGGTGATGCAGTGGACAGAATGTTGGGTCTGGAGTCAGGAAGGCTCATCTTTGGGAGTTCAAATCTGGCTGGAGACACCTATTAACTGTGCGACCCTAGGTAAGTCACTTAGCCTGTTTGCCTCATCTGTCACTTACCCTCAGTTTCCCCATCTATGAAATGAAAAGGAAATGACAGGCCATACCAGTAACCTTCAAGAAAACCTCAAATGGGGTCATGAAGAGTCAGACATGACTGGAAAACTATTGAGTAAAAACAATCTGGGGAAAACTTTCTAACAATTAGAACTAGTCTAAAAGGAGAAGGGGAAAGGGAATAAGCATTGTGTTAAGCCCATTGCAAAAATCTAGTTTGATCCTCAAAACAAACCTGTGAGGTATTGTTACTCCCATTTTATAGTTCAGGAAACTGAGGCAAATAGAAATTAAATGATTTAACCCACAGCTAGTAAGAATCCGAAGCCAGATTTGAACTTCCTGATTTCAGGCCCAATGCTCTATCTGCTAAGTCACCCAGATGCTTTCTAAAAGTGAAATGCATTGCCATAAATAGTAGTGGGTTGTCCTTCGTCGTGTTTCAGTTCACTGGAGATCTTGAAATAAAGGCTGTATGCCCACTTAGCTATATTGTAGAGGGAATTCTTGTTTAGAAACATATTGGACTAAATAGCCAAATAGGTTCCCTCAAACTCTGAGTTTTTGCGATTCTATAATATAAGCTTATTGTTAGTTTAGTCAAAGAAATTATATTATAATAAATATGACTATACTAGAAAAACAAAATCACTGGTTTGTGTTAAACTTCAGATTATTGGTTGTTGAACTGAGTACAGACACCATTCAGCAGAAAGTCTACCAGTACATCACCAGTCTAAAATACATGAACATCCAGAAACCTCTAAGTCAGTCCCTGCCCCCCAAGGAGCTTATATTCCAATGAGGAAGACATTAAGGAAGTTGAAAAGGGAGTTAAGTGAGGGGTGGGAGTGGAGGCTGGCACATAGAGAAAGTCCAGAGAATCAGGAGTGAAGCCTGGAGGGGAATGAAGACATAATTGGCCTAGGCAGCTCTCTTAAATTGGAAGTTCTTTGAGGAACTAGCCAATCAGAGGGAGAGGTGGCAAGAGTGGACGAGTACTGCCAATGGGAGCAGTGAAGGAGTGAGATGAGCTTCCTCTATGAAGTTTCTTTGTTATGGTAGAGAAATTCTGGAAAGCCAACTTCCAGTTATATTGAATGAAGAACTTAGCTATATCTAGGTTTGGAAGAACCATTTTGTTTTCAAATGTGTTGTAAGTGACTCTTTTTATTGTTTACTAATCTGCAATCCTACAGGATTCAAATCCTAACCTATTTAGAAATTGAAATTTCAGAACAATTGAAGGCAGGACTCTTTCCACAATAAGTACTATTAAATATAGCTGTGTTTGTGTGTCACAGGAAAAAAATGGCTGTCCATGTATTGATGTACAATTAAACTTAAGTAATTTGATCTGTACAGGATGGAATGGATAATTTGTTTTTCTAGGGAAGGGGGGAAGTAAGGGTGGCAGTGGTGTGAATGAGGCTAGGGAATATTTTCTGGACATTTTGTTTCAAGTGTTTCAGTGGTTTGAGTCTATCATTTATGCTGTCTATGCCCAGAAGGCCCATTGATCAAGGGAGAGTCTTGGATGGAGGAAAGAGGGGGGGAGGTCGAGTTGTGTTTACAACCAAGGAAGTAATAAAATCAAAATAGCTCTATGTCACTGTCAGTCTGTTCCTAGTCTTAAAATTACATCTATTTGCTTTTTGAACAAACCCCAAGGTCACAATGTCCTTAGCCTAAAAGAGTAAATATAGCTACACTCCCTGGGCATGGATTGGCTGGTATCTATCACATGACAATATGGCCATTATTGCAGTGTGGAGTGCCTAGAAAAACTATTGGTGTCAATAACATTTATTAGGTTCCAACTATGTGTCAAACACTGTGCTAAGAATTGAGGATACAAAGAAAGGCAAAAATCAGCCCCTGTTCTCAAGGCCCTTGGGGGAGACAAACTGTAAACAACTACCTATGTACAAACAAGATATATACTAGATAAATTGGAGATCATCGATAGAGGAAAGGCACTGGTATTGATGAGGATCAGGAAAGGTTTTTGTTGTTGTCATTTTGGTAAATGTGGAATTTTAGCTGGGACATGAAGGAAGCCAGGAGGAAGGCTATGATATGGTCTATGACAGGAGAACATTTAGGTGTGTGGAGTCCTCTCTTTAGTATTGGTATAAAACACCTACCTTGTGCCAGAAACTCATGGAGAACAATGATTCTTCTTTTAACCCAAAGGCATAAATAAGATTAATGAAATGCAATAACTCCCCTCCCAAGTTAGTCCAATTTCAAAAGAATTGCCTCATGGCCCTTTGTATAAAACTGATGAAATACAGATAGGCACACATTTGGATGGCAAATAGGATCTTCCAAGTATGGAAGTGTAGAGAAATGTTTCACATTCACAACAAATCACGGTGTCAACATTGTCATGTGCTGCCTGTAGGCTGTATAAGGACAGTGGTAACACTCAGAAACTGAGTCCCTAGATAGGACGGGTCATGCCTAAGTGAATTTATGAGGTGATCCAGATATGAAAAGATGGAACTGGGGGACCAGAAACTTGAGATACAGTTGAAACGATGTACTAAGGAATATAGAAGTAACCAAGATCAATGCTGAGGATAAACTGGGTAGAAGGGACTAGAAGAGCAGCCAAAAATGCAGACAAGATGAGGAAAATGGGAGAGACCAAAATCATAAACTGGGAAAGTACATCAGTTGTGCCAGGAAACTTGAGTCTATCTGGGGGAAGAGAGAATCATTTTCTGGAATCGGGAACTGAATATGAAGACTTTGAAAGAGGGATGGTAGGAATGCAAATGTCGTGCTACTTCTAGTTAATAGCTGTCATTTATATTGTATTTTCAGGCTGCTAGAGGGAACAGTTCATAGAGAGTTAGACCTGGAGCCAGAAACATGAGTTCAATCTGGCTTCAGATACTTAATAGCTATGTGGCCCTGGACAAATCACTTACCCTCTATTTGCCTTAGTGTTGTCATCAGCAAAGTGGGGTTAGTGATAGCATCTGCTTCCTAGAGTTGTTGTGAGGATAAAATATTTGTAAATTGCTTTGCAAACCTTAAGGCTCTACACAAATATTAGCTAATACAAATACCAGTTTTACATACATTTACATGCATTTGATCCTGACTACAACCCTGGGAGACAGGTGTTGTTACTATCCCCATTTTACAGATAAGGAAACTGAGCCAGACAGTGGTTAAATGACCCAGGGTCACATTTATGAATTTACATCTTCCCACCTGGAAGATCAACCCTGTCCACAAATTGTCATTCAAATGAAACTGATTCCTTTGCATTTCAAAGTTATCTCAGCAAAATCATTAAATACCCATAACTCACTAGTGCAGTCAGCTTAGTTTAAGTCATATTTGCATTTCAATTGGCCTAAATGATTCTTTAAACCTGAGAAGACTTCTTTTGAACTAATATGATTACGCCTATGTGCAAATGAACAGTTTTCCTAGTATAATCTGTGATAACTATATTCTATTCCCAATAAAGCATCTGTAGGTAGTTCAATAAGTGATTAAGAAAATTGTGAAATATGTTACAGATATTGGTGAAAAAAAGAGGAAAGAAAAGTATTTGAGTCTTTAAGAATGGATACTAGGAAACATGTAGGCTTGATAAAGCAATTCAATTAATAGGAACCCATCAAATTCAGAGATTTTGGTGAATCCATGCAAATTTCTGTGCTAGATAGCACAGGGAAGCCGTTCCTGATACCTGGACCACTGCAAAGCCTTCAGTGTGATTAGAGTAAAGAAGAGAGATGAAATAACCCACAGGGTTTAACACAGGAGAAAAGGAACCTCTTAGATAAAGGCAACATATGGGCACTCCTGCAAGCAGATGAGTTTCCTTCCTATCACTGGGCATTAATTTAAATTAGTAATCTGAACCCTAAGTGAAATCTTGAGGTTCTTCATCCCTGCAACAAAGTGAGGAAGAATAACTAGAGAACAGAATAGTGTCATTTTACAACAAAGTAGGATTACAACAGGATGTCAGTGACATATTGTCTGTTATCCTACAATAATCTGTACCATGTCAGTGTAATTGGTATTAAAAATCTATGCTTTTTCTGGGGACCTTATTGCTCCACTAAATCTCCCCCCCAACCCCTGCCCATACCTCCCATTACCCCTTTCTTAAAGCTCAGATCATTTCTTTATTAGATCTTGGCCACGAGTAGGCCATGAATTTTTATGGCTTCTCCAAATCTCATAAGGCAATGGGAGGCTCCCAGTTAGACTGTGTCAATGCGTCATACTGCAGGTTTATAGTCTGACATACCATTTAACTTGTTTAATAGAAACCCACTGCTTCGAACGCTTCAGTGCCTATTCCCCAGAAAGTGAAATCAACGTTTCCATTAAATGTCCCCCTAGTAGCAGTCCCTGGCAAATAAACAAGTTTAATGCCATCAGACTTTAAAAAAAAAATCTTAATGGCCCACTCTGGTCCCTCACTCACTTGTCCCAAAGAAAAAAAAAAGAAATCTTTTCCTTTTGTTGCTCCCTAACTCTGCTAGAATACTTGAATATCTTACATCCTATTTTAGGTCTTCCATCATTGGGGTCATCTGAAAGCCAAGAGCACATCCAGCGAGAGGCAGTGGAGTGTGGGTTAGAGTGCTGGACCTATTTCTGATGCTCACTAGCTGTATCACTCTGGACAAGTCCAATTAAGCATCTAGAGAGGCTTCTCTAAAAGAAGCCTAATCTTGATCTTCTCTTAGAGAGGCCTCCGTTTTTTCTTTTGTAAAAGAAGGATTTGGATTTCATTTCTTTTAAGGTCTCTTTTACCCCCAGATCTATGATCCTCTGGACTCTGATAGCTTAGAACCCTGTATGGATACCATTGTTTTCAATTTGGATTATGTGGACTCCCATTACACAAGGGAAGATACATAGAATTGAGAAATATTAGCCCTAGAAGGGTCCTTAGATAACAGCTACTCTAAACCCTTCATTTTTCAAGATGAGGAAATTAAGGCCCAGGGAGAGGATGCACTTGCCCATGGTCATTATATAACACTGCAACTGAGGCAGGGACTCTCATGCTCAGGTTTATGAGAGAATGAGAGGAACATCACTAAGCAAGTTGTTTCTGGGCTTACATGAATAGAAGCAGAGTTTCTAACTCCATGATTTTTTCCTCTTGCCCTTCATTTTAATGTTCTGTGTCTCCATTCCAGGCTATAGCCTCATATCACTTTGTCTTAATGTACTTTGGATGAGGTTTGGGATTCTAAGGTGCAGTACTAGGAAGAGTGGAGCAACACAAGACAAAACACAGCACAAGATAGGAGTGAGATGAAATAATAAAGTAAGCCCCCTTTGTTGAGGGAAAATACTCCAAAAAAAAAAAGTGACAGTAATGAACCCTGGAAATGGGTCAGGTCCACTAGAGTTCCAAATGCAGTAGGATGTACCAAACTGATGAATCTTTATTGGTTGGTATGGTTTTCTTTTCTGGGTCAAACAGGATCAAGCTTGCTGTTATTAATGTTGTTTTTGAGTCATTCAATCATGTCTGACTCTTCATGACCCCGTGGATCATATCATGGCAGGCCCTTGTATCTTAGACTATCTCTTAAAGTCTTTCCAAACTCATATTTGTTGCTTCTATGACAGTATCTATCCATCTCATTCTCTGCTGTCCCCCTCTCCTTCTGCCTTTAATCTTTCCCAATTTTTTCCAGTGATTCCTATCTTCTCATTATATGGTTAAAGTATTTCAGCTTCAGCTTCAGCATTTATCCTTCCAATGAATAGTCTGAATTAATTTTTTTTAAATACTGACTGATTTAATCTCCTTGTTATCTAAAGGACTCCCAAAAGTCTTCTCCAGCACTGCAATTAAAAAGCATTGATTCTGTGGCACTCAGCTTTCCTTACAATCCAATTCTCACAGTCATACATTACTACTGGAAATACCATAGCTTTGACTATATGGATTTTTGTCAGCAAGATGATGTCTCTGCTTTTTAGTATGCTGTCCAGATTTGACATAGTTTTCCTTCCAAGGAGCAAGCGTCTGTTAATTTCATGGCTGTACTCACCATCTGCAATGATCTTTAAGCCCAAGAATACAAAATCTGACACTGCTTCCATATTGCTCCTCCCTCTATTTGCCAGGAAGTAATAGGACAAGTTGCCATGATCTTCATTTTTTAACGTTAAGTTTCAAGCCAACTTTTACACTCTTCTTTTTCAAGAGGCTTCTTGATTCTTCTTCACTCTTGTTATCAGAGTGGTATTGTCTGCATATCCGAGATTGTTGATTTTTCTCCTGGCAAACTCAATTCTGGCTTTTGATTTGTCCAGCCTGGCATTTTGCTTGATATACTCTGCATAGGAGTTAAATAAATAAAGTGAAAATATGTATCCTAGTATACTTTTTTCACACTCTTAAACTATTCAGTTGTTCCATATTTGGTTCTAACTGTTCCTTTCCATCCTGCATATAGGTTCTTGCAAAGACAAGTAGATTATCTGGTATCCCATATCTTTGAGGACTTGCCACATTTTGTTGTTATCTACACAATCAAAGGCTTTAGTGTGGTCAACAAAGCAGAAGTAGAGGTCTGTTTTTTGTTTTTTTATAATCCTTTGCTTTCTCCATAATCAAGCAAATGTTGGCAATTTGGTCTCTGGTTCCTCTGCCTCTTCAAAACCCAGCATGCACTTCTGGTAGATTTCAGTTAACATATTGCTGATACCTAGCTGGCTGGCATGTGAAATGAGAGTAATTGTTTGGTAAGTTGAACATTGCCTTTCTTTAGGATTAGGGTGTAAATTGATCTTTTCCAATCTAATGACCATTGCTAAGTTTTCCAAATTTGCTGACATATTGGGTACAACACAGAATCATTTTTTAGGATTATAAATAGGTCAGCTGGAATCCTATTTCCTCCACTAGCCTTATTGTCAGCAGTGCTTCCTAAGGCTCATTTGACTCATTCTCCAGGATGTCTGGCTCTAGATCAGTAACAACACCATTGTGGTTATCATTAGTGTTAAGATCTTTCTTGTATAGTTCTTCTTTCCACCTCTTCTTAATGTCATCTACTTTTGTTAAATTCCTTCCATTTTTTCCTTTTATCACACTCATTTTTTTTGCATGAAATATTTTCTTGATATATCTAGTTTTCTTGAAGACATCTGTTTTTCCCATTCTATTGTTTTCTTCTATTTCTTTTCATTGCTCATTTAAGAAAACCTTATCTCTCCTTGCTATTCTTTGAAATTCTGTATTTAGTTGTCTTTCCTCAGCTATTTGTAAAGCCTCATCAAACAGCCATTTCTGACACTGATTCATGCTTGTTGGGGAGACATTCCAGAAAAATAGGGAGGAAGGGGTTAAGAGAAGGGGGAAGATAGAAGGAGGGCAGTTGTGGAGGAGAGGGAAAAGAAAAGGGGACAGGAGAGGATGGAGAGAAATATAGCTAGTCTTTTACAACATGACTATTATGGAAGTGTTTTGCATAATGACACATGTGTGGCCTATGTCAAATTGCTTGCCTTCTCAAGGAGGGTAGATGGGGAGGGAAGAAGGAAGAGAATTTGGAACTCAAATTCTAAAAACAAATGCTCAGAAAAAGAATTTTTTACATGCAACTGGGAAATAAGATATACAGGCAATGGGGTATAGAAATCTATCTTACCCTACAAGAAAGTAAGGAGAAAGGGGATAAGGGGGCGGGGGAGTGGGATGACAGAAGGGAGGGCAGACTGGGGAAAAGGGCAATCAGAATGTACGCCATCTTGGAGTGGGGGGAGGGTAAAAATGGGGAGAAAATTTGTAAGTCCAAATCTTGTTGAAATCAATGTTGAAAACTAAAAATATCAAATAATAAAAATATGAAAAGGGAAAAAAGTCATGCTGTAAAAGACTAGCTATATTTCTCTCCATCCTATCCTATCCCCCTTTATTCAATTTTCTCCCTTGACCTTGTCCCTTTTCAAAAGTGTTTGCTTTTGCTTATCTCCTCCCCTCAATCCACCCTCCCTTCTATCATCCCTTTTCTTTTATCCCTTTCCTCCCTATTTTTCTGTAGGGTAAGATGCCCAATTTAGTGTATATATTATTCCCTCCTTAAGTCAAATCCAATAAGATCAGGATTCACCCATTCCCTTTCACTTGCCTCCTCTTCCCTTCCAATAGAACTGCTTTTTCTTGACACTTTTATGTGAGATAATTTACCCCATTCTATCTTTCCCTTTCTTCTTCTTCCAATATATTCCTCTCTCACCCCTGAATTTTATTTTTTTCAGATGTGATACCTTCATATTCAACTCACTCTGGGCCTTCTGTCTGTCTATCTATCTATCTATCTATCTATCTATCTATCTATCTATCTATCTATCTATCTATCTATTTATCTATCTATCTATCGATCTATAGATATATAGATATATATATGTATATTCCCTTCAACTACCCTAATACTGAGAAAGGTCTCATGAGTTACAAATATCATCTTTCCATGTAGGAATGTAAACAAAACAGTTCACCTTTAGTATATCCCTTATGATTTCTCTTTCCTGTTTACCTTTTCACACTTTTCTTGATTCTTGTATTTGAAAGTCAGCTTTGGTCTTTTCACTGAGAAAGCTTGAAAGTCCTCTATTTTATTGAAAATCCATATTTTACCTTGGAGTATTATACTCAGTTTTGCTAGGTAGGCGATTCCTGGCTTTAATATTAACTCTGGAATATCATATTCTAAGTCCTAAGATCCCTTAATGCAGAAGCCGCTAGATCATGTGGTATCCTGATTGTGTTTCCACAATACTTAAATTGTTTCTTTCTGGCTGCTTGCAATATTTTCTCCTTGACCTGGGAGCTCTGGAACTTGGCTACAATATTCCTAGGAGTTTTCTTTTTGGGATCTTTTTCAAGAGGTAATTGGTGGATTCTTTCAATTCTATTGTACCTTCTGGCTCTAGAATATCAGGACAGTTCTCCTTGATAATTTTTTGAAAGATGATATCTGGGCTCTTTTTTTGATCATGGCTTTCGGGTAGTCCAATAATTTTTAAATTATCTCTCCTGGAGCTATTCTCCTGGTCAGTGGTTTTTCCAATGAGATATTTCACATTGTTTTCCATTTTTTCATTCCTTTGGTTCTGTTTTTTAATTTCTTGATTTCTCATAAAGTCACTGACTTCCACTTGTTCCATTTTAATTTTTAAGGTAGTATTTTCTTCAGTGGTCTTTCGGACTTCTTTTCCATTTGGCTAATTCTGCCTTTTAACGCATTCTTCTCCTCATTGGCTTTTTGGAGCTCTTTTGCCATTTGGGTTAGTCTGTTTTTTAAGGTGTTACTTTCTTCAGTATTTTTTGAGTCTGCTTTAGCAAGTCGTTGACTTTTTTTTCATGAATTTCTTGCATCACTCTCATTTCTCTTCCCAGTTTTTCCTTTACTTCACTTACTTGATCTCCCAAATCCTTTTTGAGCTTTTCCATGGCCTGAGACCAATTCATATTTTTCTTGGAGGCTTTTGTTGTAGTCACTTTGACTTTGTTTACTTCTTCTGGCTATATATTTTGATCTTCTTTGTCACCAAAAAAAGATTCTATGGTCTGAGTCTGAGTCCTTTTACGTGGTCTGCTCATGTTCCCAGCCAAGTACTTGATGCTTGAGTTTTTGTCAGGGTATGACTGCTTTTAGAGTGGAGGGTGTTTTGTTCCAAGCTTTAGGGGCCTTGCACTGCTGTTTCCAGAGCTACTTCTACTCCACAGTCACTGCAAGCTCTGCCACACTGGCGGTCCTCCTCACCCAAGAACTGCCAACCAGGACCACCACCCAAATCCAAGCAGGGCAAAGGAAGAGAAGCCTGCCTCTGTGCCAGCAGAGCAATCTCTGCACTCCTGCTCTGATCTGTTGCTTGATTCCTCCCACTGTATGAGCCAGGGACTCCAGAAGCAGCTGCCGCTGGAATTGTGGAAACAGCTGCCCAAGCTTCCTACTGCTGCTGCCATGCCCCCTCGGCTGCCCCTGGAGCTGGGGCAGGACCATGCACTTCTCTCACCCAGATCCAGCAGTTTTTCCACTAACCTGCTCCATTGTCTTTGGTTTTGGGGGTTAAGAAGTCTGGTAACTGCTACAGCTCAGTGATTCATGGCCCTGAGGCCTGCTGTGTTCAACTCCTGGTCTGGTCTATCCTGGCACATCTCACATAGGGCTCCACTCTGCTCCCAGCGCCATGCAATAGACCCTTCCCAGTGACCATCCAGGCCATCTTGGGCTAGAGACTTGTTCCCCTCTGTTATTTTGTGGATTCTGGAGCTCTAGAATTTGTTCAGAGCCATTTTTTACAGGTTTTTGGAGGAGTTTGGGGGAGAACTTAAGAGAGTCCCTGTTTTCCAGCTGCCATCTTTGCTCTGCCCATGGAATGAAAGTTCTTAAAGGCAAAGACTGATATAGCGGCAATTCATTTCAGCTAGGAATTACTGAGATCTTACCATGGGCAAAGCACTGTGACAGAAGCTGGGGATAAAAAGACAAAATAAAAAATAGTTCCTTCTCTCAAAGTACTTACATTCATCAGTGGTCAAAGTGGAAGTAGCAGGGTATAGAGATGACCAGAAATAAAAGAAGCTAAATGAAGACCCTTCTTTTACCAATACAGGTCAGAAGCTTGTCTGTATAGAGCCCTGTGGAGCACTGAGAGACCATTAAGTGTCCAAAGTAGGACTTCAACCCAGGTCTTCATGTCTGCAAGTCCGGTACTCTGTCCAGTATACCATATGGCCTCTCTATATAACACACAGACAGATAGATATAATTTGTGCAGAGAAAGAGTTTCAAGAATGAGAGAATCAGAAAAGACTTCCCATAGGGAGAAGCTCTGGAGTTAGGCCTTAAAAGTAGCTAAAGATACAAAGATGTGGAGGTAAGGGAGGAGAGAGCCTCTTCCAGGAATGGGGAACAGACAGCATGTGCAAAATCATGGATCTTGGAGATGGAGTGCCAAATTCAGGGAACAGTAAAGTAGGCCAGCTTGGCTGGAACAAAGAGTAAGGCAGAGTAATATGATATGCCTTGAAAGGTAGGCCAGAGGCAGACTGTGAAAGGCTTTAAATGCCAAACTGTGGAGTGTGTGTTTCTTTCTGCAGGCAGTAGAGAAGGAATGAAGATTCTTAAGGAAGTCAGTGATGTGATTGGACCTGAGCTCTTAGAATATTTTTTAGCTACAATCTGAAAGATCGTTTCGAGTAGGGGGAGATTGGAAGTGGAATGTCCAATTAGAAGGCTATCGAAGTAGTACAGGTGAGAAATTATGAGGAGCTGGATAATATTAGTACTATAATAATAGTGATATTAATTCAAATCTACAAAGAACTTTACGTGTATTATTTTATAGGATCTTCACAATGATCTTGTTGTCAGATAGGTGATGGCAGTTTTATTTTTCCCCTTTTTCTGATGATGAAACTAAGGCTGTGAGGCTCTGTAGGTTCATAGATTTAAAGCAAGAAGGGACCTTAGAGGCCACTGAGTCCCACTTCTTCATTTTATAGATGAAGAAATTGAAATTCAGAAAGATTAAGTAATTTTCCAGTGTCATAGAGTAGTTAGTAAGTGCATGAGGTGTGATTTGAACCCAGGTCTTCTAAACTCTGGGTCCAGCCCTCTATAACCACATCCTGTTGTCTCTATTTGCCTGAGGTCACCCAGCTAGTGAGTAAGAGAGGCAGAATTTGACCCTAGGTCTTTGGATTACATATTTTTTTTTGATTACATATATTCTTGCTGGCTCTATGTCTTTTATTTCTCTATAACCGCACTGAATAGTATAATGCTGGGCACACAGTGAATTTTCAACATGTGTTTATTAGCTATTTTTTTCTACAGCAGAAATTATTTAATTTTTATTTATATTTATTTATTTTTTATTTATTTATATTTAAAATATTTATTTTATTTATTTATTATTTATTTATTTTTATTTATTATTTATTTTATTATTTTATTAATTTATTTATTTATATTTAAAATATTAATTTGTTTTTAATATAATATACAAATTTATTCCATTTAATTTACTTAACATTTTAACATAATATATTCATTTATTAAACATATCTATTTAATATATATCAATTACAATAATTATTTAAATTACTATTACTTAAATGCAGTCAAATCTTATTGGAAGATACCTTATTCCACAGCCTATCTTTAGCGACTACTTCAGGACTAACAGATAAGTAGTATGGCAGAGCATAGGTCCCTTAAGTGCAGGATATATTTAATTTAAAAAATCCCAGCTCCTAATATACTCTTTGGTACGTAGTATGTTTTAATAAATGCTTATTGAATTTAATTAAATTGGCATAGAGCACTGGATTTAGGATTAGAGGACCTATAGTTAAGCAGTCAGGCTTACAAATTTTGTGAGCTTGACCAAGTTATTTATCCTTTCTGGGCATTGGATGCCTTATCCCTCAAGTAATGAGGTTGAACTGGATGCCTCCTAAAGTCTTTAAAAACCCAAACCCTATGGAATCCTGTCCCTTCCATGCACTGAGATGTATAGAATAGGGCTTTCTTCTCATCAGTTTGTTATTTTATAAAGCCCATCAGAAGGGTATTATTCTTGCTCCTCCTCCCTGTCACTAGTTTTGGATATTGTTTGGGGTAGTTACCACTGTCCCACTGCTGTACCCATTAGCTCATCATAGTCATAAATGAGCTTCCTTCTCTGCAAACTTCAAAATCTGTTTTACTAACCTCTCACTCCACTGATGGATCCTGGTGAGCATGACAGTTGGAAATAATGACAGTTTGACTGGTCAGCTTCCCACAGGAGTGGAGAAGAAAGTGTCCACCAAAGTGGCTAATGTAGAGTACAAAGCATGCAAGAATGCTCAAATAGAAGCAACAGATCCACCAAGAAAAGAAAAGAAAAGAAAAAGAATCATTTTACAATTTCACGATGACCATTTTATGGGCTTACTCTGTATTAGTTTCCTTGGCTCTTCCACCTTCTTGGAGGATTTTCCCATTCCAGTGCATTCGTCACACACCACCATCAACAGCTGGATCAGGTCCTCCTGGCCAGCCTCAGTGAGTCAAAAAGATTCATTCCTTGGAGGGAGCATCTATATTGTCATCAGCTAGACCAGTGGTGGGTGCCTAACAGAAAACTAGTGTTTCCTTGCTGTCCAAATAATCTTTGGTGTGCACAGATCTGGTCAAATCGATCCTTTGTGCAAAAATTATCCGACTTCACATGTGCCAAGTAAAGTTTAACTCTTTCTCTTGAAATTCAAAACTCTTCAAAGTGTAATGCCACCTGACTTTTCCAGTTTTGCCTTATATTATTCCCTTCCATGAACTCTATGCTTCAGCCAAATTGGACTATTCATTGTCCCTCAAAGGCATGATATACCTTCCTTTCTCTGTGTCTTTGCTCACACTATAGCGTCCTCCCTTTCTCTTTTCAGTTATCAAATTCCTAACTATCTTTTAATTCTCCTCTCAAATATCCCCTTCATTTAGGAAGCCTTTCTGATCCTTGCCCAAAGCACTCTCACTCCTCTACCAGCCCCTGCCCTGATCAGTAACCAAAATGTATCAACAGACCTTACATAGTAGTTTGTTTTCTATTTTAAATTCCCTTTTCATTTAACATTTCATATTATACTTATCTGCATTTATGTCTTATCCCCATGAGGACAGGGATTATGTCCAATCTGAATTTTGTATGGCATTTACTTTGTTTGCAAGCTTGAACAAATCACCCAACCTCTCTGGGCCTCAGTGTCCTCATCCATAAAATGAGGAGATTAGACTACATGACCTCTTACTTCCTTTCCAATTCTAAATCTATTTTCCTTTACGCTCACTCCAAGACTTGGCACAATGATCGGCCTATAATTGGTGCCTAATTCATCTTTGTTATTAAATGAATGTCTCCACATTTTTCATGTGGTACAATACTATGGGTGCCACATAATTCCCACTAAATACACTATCCCCTCTTCCCCAACAAGCCTTGGCCTTGGCACAGTGGTTCCTTTCAGGTTTCAAGCTACCATCGCTTCTGCTAGCTTAACTGAGTTCCTAAACCTCAGGTCCCTAATTGGGGAGAAGACCACAGTTTATCCTTCATCCAACCTGCTTCCCTTTCTCCATGATAAAAGCATACTAATCACTGAGGTATTTAAAGATTATTGACTATGAAGCCCTACGAGTAGGCACCAGATAAGAAGGTTAATATTTCAATTTATAAAGTTTCCTATAATTGAATAATAATACTCTACAGAGTATAGGATAACCACCTACTCTCCTTACCTGTCTACTGCTTAAATTTCTTTTTCTTAGATAACTCAATCCTTTGGGTATAGAGCTGGCTGGCAAGATCTGTTTTTGAAGCCCTCTGGAATATGCTTCTCTGAATTTCCATGTGGCGTATGAAAGTCTAGGTATATGTAGAGAGGGACTTTCTTCCAACATTCTCCTCACCTCTAGCATTTCAAGATTTTATTTTCTGACTCTTTGGTCTGGTATAAATCTTATTCTTCACCTGTCCAATACCTAAATTTTAGTTAAATACAATACTTCCCTATCCTGGCTTATAAATATACCTTTCCCTGGATCTGAGGCCTTGGTTCCTCTTCCATGCTCTGACCACATCAGAAGTGATAGAATTTCACCCGGGAAGACCTGGGTGAAATCCTGCCTCTGAAACTTGTTAGCTATTGGACTCTAGGCAAGTCACAACCTCTTAAGACTGTTTACTTACATGTGAAATGGGGATAATAATATCTGCAGAACCTGTCCTTACAGAGTTGTTCATAGGCTTAAATGAGATGATATTGAATACAGGCAGCTAGGTAGAGAGTAAGGAGTCCTAGACTTGGAGTCAGAAAGACCTGAATTCAAATCTTGCTTCCTGCCTCAGGCACCTACAAGGTGTGTAATCCTAGAAAAACCATTTAATCACGCAGCTTCAGTTTCCTTATCTGTAAAATATTGATAATTGATAGTAACTAACTCAGAGGGTTGTTTTGAGGGTTAAATGATAAATACATAAAGGGCTTTGTGTACCTTAAGGCACTACATAAATGCTAGATATTATCACATAAAGTGCTTTGCAAAACTCAATATACTTTATAAATGTCATACAATAGTGTTATTTTTATCATCATTTCTGTTCCAACTGATGTGCTGAACTATATTATACAAATCTGTTTTTTAGTCAGATGAGCCCTTGATGAAAAAAAAAATCCACCTACACTATATTGGCCCTAAGTCTCTTTATCCAGTTTAAATACTAAGGCCTGTCCTTCCACATGTTCACTCCATAGTTGATCACACCAGATAACAAGCTGTCTAGCTCTGAACTTGTGATTCTAAGTGGGCACACACCTACCTCCTGAAATCTTGCTCAGCTACACTGACAGGGAACCTGAGGACCAGTGGAGACTGGGTACTGTTTTTTTTTGCCTTGTCTTGGGATCAAATAACTTTTTAATCTTAGGGCCATGAGACACTGGTTCTGATTTGGTTTTGTCGTTATATGTTATATCCATAATCAATATCAAAAAATCTGTAACAAAGATTACACCTCTTTCTCACCCTCTACAATAATTGAGCTAAGGAGTAGAAAGTTTCTCAAAATAGAGCATAAATCAGATATAGGACAGGTATTTATATTCTACACACAAAAGAAATATTAAAACCCAGAATCCCTGAAGTGCATATTTGACAGCAAGACTTAGACTACCCAATAGGTATTGCTAACTCCTGTTTTATTTGGCCAAGTGATTTTACACTTAAAAACATCTAAATATAAAGCAGCTTTGAGGGATTCCTCTGCATTTCACTGTAGCTCTGTACTTCAAACAACTCCCAGTATGTGCTTTCTGGGAAAACAGAACAGGTTTGTTGATTTTCTTATTGGTGATCATCTTCTCCAACAGTGCTGTAGAAGTGGGCAAGGAATCCTCTCATTACCCTATTATTCTCCTATTCGGCTCCAACCAAAAGAACCCAGGACCTCCAAAAATTGTTGAATTTACAAAGCGTCACCAAGTAGTGGTGTACTGGCAAATATTTAACAACAGTCTTTCCCCCTGAAAAAGAATTAATGTACTTCAAAATTCAATCTGCATTGTTAACAGTTTTCCATCACTTTCTTAAATATGGTCAATAAGCTAACTATGCCTCAATTTATAGCATTTGCCAATTTCTGAGGTGTAAGTGCTTATACTGAAAATGTAACAATCAACTCTCACAAGCAGATTTGAGCTAACACTAGAACACCCCTACCTCTAAGCCTGGACATTTGTAGCTTAGGATTGACACTTATTAATTTAAGGAAAGGAAATCCAAAAATATAAGAGGCATCCAGTGGCAAGATAACCTAGTTGAGTCGCCTGTTCTATCTGCCATGCTGGCTTAGCTGCCACGAAGCTGGAAAAGCTGGTTTTTCTCCACCTCTCACTCAAAATCTTAGAGTTCCATAATGCCAGCTGGAGAGTCATTTTAACTGGCACAATATACTGCTGCTGTCACAGAGAAGGAGGGGGACCAATGGATCACTCAGGGACTATCACTTCATACAAAAATTTAGTGTTGGGTCACCACCTGGCCAGAAGCATTCTGGGAGCTGCTCACCTCTGATGGGCACAGATGCTAAGCCCCCCAAAGTTTCCAAGGGAGCTCCCTGAGATAGCCGTAACAGGCCAATTCAACTTCTGCTTCAATAGGAAAGAATCGCTGATAGTCTTGCAGCAACAGTGCCACCAGCCCAACAGGATGATGCCTGAAGGAGACAAAAAGGATTAGAGGAATCATACAAATGTTGCACCCTGAGAATGCAAACAATAGAAGACAAGTAAATCTAGAGTCATGAGATTCTCAAACTGGAAAGCACCAGGGAAGCAAAAACAGAGATCTGAAGAATACTAGTGACTTTTCAGTTAGTGTTAGGGCTCTGAAGAGACTCAACGCAAGTCTCCTGATTCTCAATCCAGGGCTCCTTCCACTACAGCTGTTGCCTCCCTGTGAACTGGGATTGATGCCCACCCGTGATCTCCTGCAGCCACACTGACATGTGGAAAGACTATTATCAGAGCACAAAAGACCAAAACACGGACTGAGGCAAGTTAAATATCAACCATTTGTGTTTCTTTCAACACATCATTCCTTATGCTACCATTATTAAGGCAGAAACTTCCCAGGAGAGAGACCAGGATGAAAGAGGGAAGGATTCAAAGAAAATCCTATTTTGGACTCCCTCCCCCCTTTTCCAATTTCAGGTTAATGTGAATCTGCTTATTTAGCCTGCATCCACCGTGAAGACCGAACGTTCCTGATTTATATCACTTCCCCATAACTGGCATTCTAATGGGCACACAAGAGGAAAATAAAATATTTAATAAATTCAAAAGTGACAAATGAACTGTTTGCCTGTAAGAACCAGTGTTACCGGGACCTGCCGAGGCAGCAGGGATGAGGGAGGTTCTGAGAGCTGGGAAGAGGCCCAGACGAACAACAACAACAAAAAAAAAAATCTAGGCTTTTGAAAAAATAATTCTTAAAAAAAATTAAAGGCATTTGATGATATATGTAGTTTTTTTTTTCCCACTTTCACTCTTCATTCTTTTGTGGCTTCTCATTTGCTGCAGTCCGAGCAGGGATCCCTATTATGTAAATAAGGTAGTGAGGCAGATGGTGTCACAAAGCAATGAATTCATTTGGGGGGGAGGGGCTTAATTATGGATGGGTGAACCCGGCTGTGTTTTGGGTTCAGCAAACGTCTCAAATGTTAAGGGATTGGCAAAGCCCCAGACGCAGGTTTCCAAGCACATTTTGAAATCCAATCATATTTGCAGGGGAATTGGAGTTGGGATTTCTTTTTTTGGTTTTTTATTAAATTCCTCAAGTACAGGGCCCAGATTTTCAGCCTGTGAAGCCATGGAGGAATTCTGGCAGGGTTTCAAAATCCACGAAGCTGGTTTACTATATTTCAGGGCTACTACTATATTTCAGAACCACCAAATTAGCTTTTAAAAGATGCTTCTTGAAAAGGGAGGGGGGGGGGGAAGAGAGGAATAGCCCAGAGTAAGTAAAACTGAACCTTAGAATATATCATCTGTGCAGTCACCCTTTTGTTAAATATACTCTAAAAGAATCAGGGACAAAATCTGAGAGAGTTGGAGGGAGATCTCGGGTTCATGTGGAACTTGACCTTGAATACCCATTCAAGAATTCGCTTTACATATACCTGATAGGTACTCATAAAGCCAGTGTCTGAACACCTCAAAGTCCTTGGGCTGACACCTTTGAGCAGATGATAATGTTCACAAGGGCCTTTTAGGTGCTATTAGATATCAGTGAAATGGGCAAATGGGAACAATCCATTGTTGAAATCCCATGGGAAATTCATAGCCAAAGGTGGGAGTTGCATCTCTCACAAAGAAGTCAGGCCTCTTGCACTTCTGTGGTGGGTGAGTACTTCATGCTTTGTATACTCCTCTATCCAGGCAGCTCAAGCAGAATTTCTTTAGGTGACAAAATAAATAAATACATCTGCTGTAACAGGTATGTTCCAGTGAGTCAATTTCAACTCTCAGTAATTCTGCACTCCAAGGAAATCCTGAGGAATTAGGTCAAGGTTGGACTGATGACCAAACCACGTGCAATGTGATGCCATGGGCCAGGGCTCTAGTCTGGCAGTGAAAGGAGAACAATTCTGTTTGGGTAACGAGTATTCCTTTGACTTGTAACGTGATCATAGATGGAACGTAGGTGTGACTTCCATGACCTTGTTCACTCCCAATGAGCTCTACGTTTTCTGAGATTAAGGGCTATTTCATTTCCAATTTTTATTTCCTCAGATTCCAGCCAAAGGCCTTACATAGGAGTGTTTAATAGATGATTGTTGAATGAATGAATGAATGAATACTGAAGATGATGCCATATGTCTGTGGTTATCTATGGATAAGTGAGTAGAAATAAACACACTGAAACCTCATATAATGCTATTTGGCCACAGAGTGGAATGGGAGAGGTGGGTAAAGGGGGAAGGGGAGAGTGTCTGCCTTAAATCTTAGCCAAGAAGGCTTAGTTATAAAGACTAAAAATACTTTGCTCTGAGGCTATCCTAGGAAATATTCAGCTAGAGAATTTGGTGAGGTCTGTCGTGCCAGGGTGAGGTGATGGGGGATAGGAATTAACTTGAGATTGTCATGTTCCTTCTCATGGATGCCTGCACTGAACTTCCCCACCACCAGCTCCCCAGTCCCATAGTGTAAGTCTGAGCCTCAGAAGGAAAGGAGGAGGGAGAGAAGGAAAGGAAATCCACAGACTCTGGAAGGTAGAGAGAATTGTGGGGAGCACCTTGAAATAATCTGTACTTATTCAAAAGACATGGGAAAGAAATGAAAGGCCTTTAAAAATGCCTATGGGGTAGTCTAAGTCTTGCTGTCAAATATGCACTTCAGGGATTCTGGGTTTTAATATTTCTTTTGTGTGTAGAATATAAATACCTGTCCTATATCTGATTTATGCTCTATTTTGAGAAACTTTCTACTCCTCAGCTCAATTATTGTAGAGGGTGAGAAAGAGAAGGTATTGATAATGATATATGTTCATGTAATCTTTGTTACAGATTTTTTGATATTGATTATGGATATAACATATAACGATAAAACCAAATCAGAACCAGTGTCTCATGGCCCTAAGATTAAAAAGTTATTTGATCCCAAGACAAGGCAAAAAAAAACCAGTACCCAGTCTCCACTGATCCTCAGGTTCCCTGTCAGTGTAGCTGAGCAAGATTTCAGGAGGTAGGTGTGTGCCCACCTAGAATCACAAGTTCAGAGCTAGACAGCTTGTTATCTGGTGTGATCAACTGTGGAGTGAACATGTGGAAGGACAGGCCTTAGCATTTAAACTGGATAAAGAGACTTAGGGCCAATATAGTGTAGGTGGATTTTTTTTTCATCAAGGGCTTATCTGACTAAAAAACGGACATTCCTCAACACCTGTGCCACATGCACATACCAGAAAGAGACAACCACATCTTCCTTATTGTGGGAATGGAATAGTGAAAGTGGTCTTCACTAATTATTAAAGGCTACAAGAGCCATCTCCCTTGCTCAGATCTCCCTGGTTCACTGGTTCTCACGTAGATTGGATCTATTAGTTATTCCTCAACATAGATTTTGGAGAGCCTAGCCAAAGTGGGTACTACATATAAATACAGTGATATGCAGTCTCTACCAGATTTTTTGTAAATCCTAGAATCATATATTTAGAGCTAGAAAACAACTGAGAGACCCCATTTAACCCTCTTGGATTATAAATGAAGAACTGAGCTCTAGATAGGTTGTGACTTGTCTAGAGTCACATAGCTAGTTCATATCTGGGGAAAGATTCGAATCTCAGGTCTTCCTGACTCCAGGTCCCCTATTTACTATGCCACACTACTTCTCCTAGAACATTAAGTGTCCTAAACAACCTAAACAACCTTAGAGAAACAACTGTAGAGAAACAGCCTTATATTACAAATGTAGAAACTAAGGCACTGAAAGGAAGAATGCCTTTCCTCAGGTCAGAGAATATTCATCATCTGTGCCATCCCTCCTGCTGCTTTTTTATATTTCCTTGTTGAATGAACAGAGTCCATGAGCTCATCGGACAACCTCAGGATTGTGACTTCGGAGCTGGTCTCTTAAAGCCCCTTTAGCCTTTGAATCCTCAAGCCTTACGAAGGCTTCCTGGATTGTAGCTATACCTAACTCCTTAGTATTATCAGGTCTGTAGGCTACCCAGCCTAAGATTCTGAGTTCGCTTGTTCTCCCCTGCTGTCCCAGCTGGTGTCTTCTGCAGTTCTCTGATATCTTGAGCTCACCTGAGCCCTACCACTCTGTTATTTTTCCTTTTCCTTTTTTCTTTTTTTTATCTTTTTTTTCCTTTTGACTGGCTTTGGCTGGTATATTCCAACTGGCTCTAGAGTGAGTCAAAATCGGGAGTCCCATATCTAGATACAGGGAGTTGATGAATTGTAACTAAGTGAACTTCCATTCACATAATTCCTTTCTTTTCATCCCTTTCATTCAAAGACAGATGTTGCTTACAGGGCTTGAGTATAATGGAGACAGTGCCACTGTGAAATAAAATTCAGGGGTCAAGGAATAAAACCAGTGGTTCAAAAGAATGGTAAAATGTGCAGATCAGGATTTTTCTTTCCCCATTAGTAGAGGGCAGCTCTGAAGAGGAGTTTTATCTTGCCTAATCTATACTCCTTCCCACTTGTCAGTTCTCACAAGACCACCTTATGATCTCTGCCCTATTTCCAATTCTCTACTCATGTTAGTCTCTTTGCCTTCTCACTATAAACTGCTCACCTTTGAAGCCATCTGGATCCAACCACTGGAAAATAGTGTTATTCTTCTTTCTAAGTCCCAAACAACTAATCCAGCCTCATTAAAGCATAAGCTTCTTAAGAATAGGAAGTTTCATTTTTTGTAATTGTATCCCCAGTGTTTAGCACCGGACATGGCACATAGGAACCACCTTATAAATGTTCAGTGATTGATTGACTCATTTGACCAGCAAAGAGGAGGTGGTATAGAAGAGAACTCTTACCTCCCTTGTGACAGCATTACCTTATTAAACAAAAGGGCCCTTTCCACCCATGTGAATAGGTTTCCTTCCTAATGAGATAGATCCTTCTTACAATAATTACCAGGAAATGCAATAATTAGCACACCACCAGAAAGGTATCCTCAGAAATGAATGAACTCTCCTTTCTGTGATGTTGACAAAAGGGTCCACTTAGTATCACATTTTAGTTTCTCAACCTGGAGTCTGGATTCCCGATGACTCATGTCGATTACAGAACGACCTTATTTGACTTTTGACTTAGTCTACCCTCTGCTTATAACATTGAGAAAACTTAGAGCCTTGGAAAAGGATTTTTAAAATGAAGAAATTTCATTGTGGGCATTTTCTCAGCCTATTTTTCATAAACCTGGAAATGAGAAAGATACCAAGTACAATGACATAGATACCATTTAATTATTTCAATAATTTTATTTGAGGCAAACTTAGGTGAGAAAAAAAGATTTAACCAGAAGCTATTTGGGTCCACAAATTTAAAACCTTTCTGCAAAAATATGTTCCTTTGCCAGTCTGTTTAGGTAAAATATGGTAAATTCTTGAAGTCAGTCATCTAGTCAATGAACCCTGAATAGTTATACCATGCTTCATTTCAATCTGCTTCTCAATATGGCCTGTCTTCTCTGTACCTAGGGGAAGTAGCAGCTTATATGGTATGTTGTCAGGGTCTGGAAAAAGTATCTTCTCCACCCAACTTGGCTGCTGCCTGAAATACCTTGGATCCTCATCCTTTGGAGTTAGGCTTTGTACCTAGTAAAAATGCCAGTGTTCCCAGAAGAGGGAAAAGATTCAACCTAAACAGAAGGACAGAGTTTGGGATCATTGCCTGTCCAGGATGCTTATAGACAAGATTGCCTCTGACAATATAGCTTTAGAAGCACCTCCCAACTCAAAATCTTTGAATCTTTGAATAGTAGATCAAGGAAAAACTCAGGACAATAGAACAAATTTCTTCTTCATAAGTTAATCATGCACCAACCCAGCTGATCAGCTATACATAAAAGAGTTTTTTGAGTTAACTTTAAAATTGTTTTGGAGTTTCCTTATTTAAGTTGTATGGCTTGGTCCTTTTGTGGACCGAAATGCCCTTTTAATTTTTTAAAAATTTATTTATCTTTACAAAACCTGTGATTTCATTGACACAGGTAATTCTCGATGTGGGAACTCCCTCTATCACACAGATCAGTACCTTCCTCATGACTTATAGTCTTAGAAATTTGCCAGTGGCAATGAAAAGTTAAGTGACTCACGCAGAATCCTGTAGCCAGTGTTTTTCAGGGGTTGGATTTAAAACCAGGTCTTTAGCTCCTAGACCTTTTCTCTGTCTGATATCCCACTTTGCCTCTTTTTAAAACTATTACAAATAGAGAACAGGAAAGAAGGAAACAAATTCATTAAATGCCTACTGTGTGCCAGGTACTATGTTTTTTAATTCAATTCAATAATAAGTGCCCACTATGTGCCAAGCACCATGCTAAGTGCTGGGGATACAAAAAGTGTCAAATGACAATTTCTGTCCTCATGGAGTTTATACTCTAATGTGGGAGACAACATGCAAAAAAACAAACAAACAAATATATATATATGTATATGTATGTATGTATATACACATATATATGATGTAAAGGAAATAATTAAAATAAAGAAAGCACTGGAATTAAGAGAGGTTAGGGAAGGCTTCCTCTAGAGGTGAAATTTCAGTTAGAACTTAAAGAAAACCAGGAAGGTCTGTAGTCAAAATGGAGGAAGAAGAACATTCCAGGCATGGGGGTTGAGAGGGCCAGAGAAAATGCCTGGAGCCTGGAGTTGGAATTGCTCATTCATGCAATAGCCAGGAGACCTGTGTCACCGAATTGAAGAATACAGCGGCATGAGAGTATGGTGTAAGTAGACTGGAAAGGTAGGAAGAGTTTAGGTTATAAAGGACTTTGAATGGCAAACAGAGCATTTTGTATTTGCTTCTAGAAGCAATCAGGAGTGACTGGAGTTTATTGAGTAGGGGCTGGGTATATGTATAACGTGGTCAGAACTGCATTTTAGGAAAAACACATTAATGGCTAAATGGAGAATGGATTGGAGTGGGGAGAGACTTGAGACAGACAGATCCACCAGCAGGCGATAGCTGTGTGAGGAAACAAGAGCCTGCACTGGAGTAGCAGCAGTGACAGAGGAGAGAAGGGTCCTTTCAAGGAGTACAGCTATGACAGACAGAATAGAAATGGGATTACAGTTAGTAATGAAAAGGGTGAAAAGGGTCAAGTGAGGGTTTTTTCAGGATAGGAGTGAAATGGGCATGTTTGTAGGCAGTAAGAAAGGAGCCAATAGAGAGGGAGAGATTAAAAATAAGTAAAAAGGGGAGAGGGCTGAGGGAGATAATCTGTTGGAGGAGACAGGACGGAATGAGATCACTTGAATAAGTCGAGGGGTTAATGTTGGTAAGGAGTGAGACCCCTTCATTGTGTGAGACAGGAGTGAAGGAAGAGAGAGTGGCAGAAAGTGTCTGAGTGACAGGAGATGAGGAAGAAGAGAGAAAAGTGAGTTCATTGTGAATGCCCTCAATTTTTTCAGTAAAATATGAGGCGAGGTTCTCAATTGAGATCTGGAGGAGGAAGAGCTCCTATCTGAGGAGGAATGAAAAGGTTGGGAACCTGTGGAGGTTGTGATAATGAGGTCATAAGGGAGGTATAATAGGATTATATAACAGCAGTGAGTTAAGGTTGTGTTGTTTGTCCTTCATTTTCAAAGAGGACCAGTGACATCACAGGTGATGTCTTGACTTGCACGTGAATTAGATTTAAGTGAAGAAGAGTTGATAAAGTTGTCAGCCTCCCTCTCTCTTCCAGTCATGAAAGTCTAGTGGCAAGACAAAAGTCAAGATGACTGGTGCTGGCTTGGTATGCAGTGGATGACCTTGGTGTCTTTGATGTCTGACCTTGGTGTCTTTGATGTCTGACCAAGCTCTAAGCACTCCACAGCACTTGCTTCAGTTGCCTTTATGGCTGTTGGAACAAATTGTTCCCAATTGCCCATTCTACTGGGGAAAGTCTTCACATGCTTTGGGTAGACTTCCCCCTAACTCAGTTTTAGGCCTGTTGGTCACCCTCAACCTTGTTTAGCCCATCTGCCTTGAGGGTTTTACTGGAGTGTGGCTGTGGCAATGCTACAGCTTCTTGGAGTCACAGGTGACAGGTGAAAGATGGACACCAAAGATGGATAACATGGATTTGTAAGAGCAGTTAGGTGGCACATTAGATAGAGGACTGAATTCAAGAAGATTCATCTTCTGAGTTGATCTCAGACACTTATTAGCTGTATGACTCATGGCAAGTCACAATCCTGTTTGCCTCAGTTTTCTCATCCTTAAAATGAACTAGAGAAGGAAATCACTCCATTATCTTTGCCAAGAAAACTCCAAATGGGGTCATGAAGCATCAAACATGGCTGAAAATGACTGAACAACACAACATCATAAATGTGTAGTGGATTGGACCCAGTCGGAACTGTTGTGTGATTTTCTCTACTTTCATTCAGCAGCACATGTGTAAGCATGATGGAAACAAATGGTAGGAGTGATCAAGGCTGAGGTTTGGCTGGGCATAATTGGCAGTATGATAAGGGGTCTAAGAATTCAAGAGAGGAGGACAGAATAGAATTGAATTGGCTAACCAAGGAATGAAGAGAGTGAGAAGAGTTCAGAGTAGATAGTGCGAGGGACATGGCTTGGGAGAGAACTGGAGGTCATGGTGAGGATGAAGAGTAGGGTTATGTTAGGGAAGGCAGAGGGAGAGGTGAAAAACCAGTAGATGATGGTCAGATAAGGAACTTCAGAATACATTTGTGGGAGATGGCAAGGTCAAGGGTATAGCCATCTTTGTGTGTGGAGGAGGAGAGAGAGGTAGGGGAGAAGGGTAGGTGGAGGAACTGAGTGGTTAGGGTATTTGAGGGAGAATCAATATGTATGGTGAAATCCTCTAGTATGAGGGCAGGAGAGGGGGAGGAAAGAAAAATTGGAAGCCAGGTTAGCTTTGGTTCTATCACTAAGTGGGTGAGTAAATCGTTTCTCCTCTCTTGCCCTCAGTTTTTACCTCTATAAAATAGGGTTGGATTTGTTAGATTTCAAAGTCCTGCAATCTCTAATATTCTGCAATTCTATCATTGCTGATGATACCAATCAGTTATGCTACATTTGAATGCTTTTTTTCATTGCTAAGAACAATTTCCCTTGTAGGAAAGAAACTCCTAGAACTCAACGATCAGGAATTTCATGCCACTATATAGTCTCTAGGGACAGAAGAAACCTGAATCTAATTTGACCTGACCAGAGCTAGGAATGACAAATACCAGCATATAGACCTTTTATTGCAATAAATGAAAATAACTTCTCAAGCATCCAAAAAAATGAAAATTGAGCATATGAATAAGAATTGAGTTAGTAGCTACTCTGTGTGCAGAGTATTGTGCTATGGACTCTGGGGAGACACAAACTTTAGTCAAGATATTGACCCTGTCCTCAAAGAGCTTACGGTATGGAAAGTATCCAGTACACTTATTAACCGAAACATATTTTTAGTAATAGTGATTTCAAGCATTCATGTAATTCTTTATGCTTTGCAAAGCACTTTACAGTTATTAGTTCTTCTGATCCTCACAACAACTTTGGGAGGTAGATGCTATTCTTATCTCATTTTACAGGTGGGGAAACTGAGGCAGAGAAGAGATTAAATAATTTGCCCAGGGTCACAGCTGTATAGATTTCAATTAGCACACAGCTAAGTTGCTTCCTCTCATCAGTTAGCAGGTGTTTAGGAACCAGCTGACTAATTTTAATAGCAACTTAAATAAATCATAAGACACAGTGGCACAGTGGATAGAAAGCTGGCCATGAAGACTTGAGATCAAATCCAACTTTTGATGCATGCTGGCTCCATGACCCTGGGTAAGTTAATTAGTTGACTTAATTAATTGACTTATAGTCTCAGAGAGCTACCTAGACAGAGCTTAAGAGAAAGTGGTCTAGGTAGCTCTCTGAGACTATAAGTGGCAGAAATCTGCCACTTAACCTGCCATTTAACCTGCATTGCTGGAGAGACTTTTCTCACCTGAGAGTCCTTTATTCCAAAGAAATCACAGATCTAGTCCCTATAACTAATTAATTTGATAAACCTTCTGGAAAATTAATACAATTCATTCCAAAGCCCAATATAAATGTATTTTTGTATGATCGAGTGTTTAAGATTATACACACATTCGGATACCTTACATGCATATTATACATATATAGGTATAATATATATACATATATATATACATACCTATAGGTACATATACATGTATATGTATGTGTATTTACCACTCGCCATTTGAGTAGGGACAACTGAATCTAGAATTTATAGGTTATAAATATTGCTAAAAAAAAAAAAAGATGGCTGTGTTGTAGTGGGTAAAAGACTGAACTAGGCCATAGTTGGCAATAAAAACCTATCCCGGGATTGTTTCTTTGGATATTAGTTCATTTTTCCACATTTTAATCCTGAACAATGGATTAATATTGTGAGTCTGGGGGAGAGGGGAGGAAGGAAGAAGTTAAAGTTATTGTTTTCCCCCAGTGGCAATAATTTTGCCACAGGACATGAAAAAGCAATTCTAGAGGGAATATTTCCTTCATGTAGAAATGCTCAATTTCCTTTTAAAGTTTGGATCAGCTTTTCCATGGAGAGAGCTGCTGGGACTTACCACAACCATTCGCCTGTCAGAGGGGTTCCACTCCACTCCGGGGTGAATGCTAATTCATCTTGCAGCCATGAGCCCAGGCAATCCATCAGTAAGGTCCAAAAGCTCTTAGACAAATCAGCACTTTTGGTAACCTTACAAATGCTTCTTGGGCACATCATAGGGTTTTGCTCTGATTTGACTACCCAGGGCTAGGATTAGCAGCCACCGATTTTCAACATTTGGAAAAGTCCATGTCCTAAGAAGAAATGATGAGTTTTTAATGTCTCGTTCTCAGCTATGGAGGACCGAGGAAAGAGGCGACATTGTTAGGAAGCCAAGCTGGAGAGTAGGTGACCAGCTATCTCCTATGAAAATGACTTTATCTTACATCTTTTTCTAAGGGTTCATGAAATTGAACCATTATTTTTAGATACAGTGAAATCAATACTACTAGATTTTTTTCTGAACCATTTATTATATTTAGATAGTACTTACATCAAGGATAGCTAAAATATTTTACAAACATTATCTTGTTTTTCAAGAGCCAATTGGGAACACAAGTCAGTAGGGTTTTGATCTAAATGCTCCTTGGCCATTAGTCACTGCCCAGTGCCTACAAGAATAGGGCTTAGTGCCATATTTAGTGATCAAAAGAGGGAAATTGATTTGGCTAACATAACATAAGTCAGCAGCATTTTGTAGTGTACATAGGGCTGCCCTTGTCATTAGGATAATCGAGATTCAAGTCATGCCTCTGACACATACTAATTGGGGCAATGGATAAATCATTTAACCTCTTAGTGTCCCAACAACTATTTAAAACTACAAGTTATTTAGAAATTGCAAATATGGATCAGTGGAGGGAGTTTCCACATCTGTAGAATCCTGCATTGAGGAAATCATAAGTACAAGCCGAAATAAAATGTGTTAGTTAGAGAAGCATCATGGCCTGTTGGTGAGAATACTGGACTAGGTATCAGGAAAATACATGGGCAGGGATTCTGCCTCAGGCCTTTGTTAACTATGTAACCCTGGGTAAGTCACCTAACCTCTCAGCCTCATGTTCTATATTTGTAAGATGTAAACACTTACCTCATAAGGCTACTGTCAGAAGTGTGCTAGAGCCAGTTTATACAGGCTCCCAAGAGCTTACTTGTTACATTTTCAGTTGTAGTATTTATATACTTCAGGCACCTGCTAATGCTACAAATCAGAACTTGACCTATTGTTTCATTGATTGTCTAGACTTAAAAAAGTGATGCAGAAAATGTTAACGATAGAGATTAAACTTAAATGTATGTCTGTCGTGCATTCTCAGAGAGCTGATTATTAAATATCGACAAGTATGCCCCTGCTTATTGTGAAAACCAAATGAGATATGTGTAAACTGCCTTGTAAATCTTAGTGTTATATATGTCAATTATTATGACTTTCTAACAATTCTTATGAAACGCTTTGTAGATGAAATTTAGTTATAAAGAGACTGAGAAGGGAAGCTATAGTGAAGGAGATATATATATATATATATGTGTGTGTGTAATGTGTATATCCACATATTCATATACACATATGTATATAAATTATGTATAATCTTACACATGTGTATGTATGTATATATGTCCTTTACAATAACTCCTTCCAGAAAGCTTATCAAATTAATCAGGGATAGGGATCAGGTCTATGATTTCATTGTTATAAGGAACTCTGAGATGAGGGAATTCTGCACCAATATAGGTTGGTATCTTTTCTACAACTTATAAATTTAGAGATCTTCCTAAACATTTATAGGATACACACACATGCACACACAAATAAGTATATATATATATATGTGTGTGTGTGTGTGTGTATGCATGTATATATTGTAGGTATATATGTATATAGAGAGTAATATGATATTACTGTAGCAGTAAAGGAACTATAGTAAAGAATACATGTTCGTGTATATATGTGGACACACATTTATAAGCATGCATATATGTATATGTATGTATGCTCACATGTTTACATACATATATTTATCTATCTGTGTGGGAAGCTATAGCACAGGATACATGTATGTGCATAAATGCATATATTCACATAAATACACATGTGTATCCTTTACACTTTTTACTATACATAAAGGATACACTTTACTATAATAAAGGATACGTAAATGTACCCTATACTATAGCTTCACACTCAGGTAAATATATATGTAAATATAAAAATTATATATGCATGGTATTCTAAAAATCTCAGAATGCTAAGACTTTTGGGACACCATATACACATACACACATATACCTATGTGTGCATATATGTATATATTTGTATATATGTATATATGTATATATATATAATATAACTGCAACTCAAACTCATACAGCGGAGTAAACAAGTCAAAGACAATTGCAACTGGCTTTGTAAACAACAAGAATCCTTATTAGCTTCCATCTCCTATCTTCCTGACCAAGCTCTCTTCATCTCCTTTGCTGTGAGGGACAGACCAGTGGAGTGAAAAGAACACTGGACTTGGAATCAGGAGACCCAGGTTCAAACATCTCTCAGCTCTGACTACTTGTTTTAACCACCATAAGAATGTTAAATCCTTGAGGGGAAGGGTTGTTTTGCTCTTGTCTTTGTCCTTCTGACACCAAACATGATACCTTGCACCTAGTAAGTGACTAATAAATATTTGAGTGGCATTCAAAAGGCCGATGTAGTATAAATGATTTGTAGGGCAGAATCATTTCTGCTTTCAAACACTGACATTATAAAATGTAAAATAACATATAGAAGGACAATTATAATTTTCATCTGAAGATTTTAGAGTTTTGAGAAGCATTAATTAAAGGATCATCAGAACTCGCTGGTAAGATATGGTTAAGAGTTTATGTAAGTGCATACACAATGTTTCATTAAGCAGGCATACATTTATTTAGTTTCTAAGTCACTTTGTATTCAACTGAATTCTTCTTGACTTTAGTATAAGTGGTACTTAGAATTAATTTCGCTCTTCCCATAAACACTCGTGTATTTTATAGAAACATAGGGCAATGGAGATAATGCTAGGTTTGAAGTCAGTGGATCTGGGTTCAAATCCCGGTAGTGCCAATTATGAGTTGTATGACTTTGGGCTAGTCACTTAATTTAGGTTTCGGTTTCCTTGTTTGTAAAATGAGAGGATGAGGGGTTGGATTAGATGATCTCTATAGATCTAGCTTTAAATCTGTGATTGTATCATCATTGTCTAAAGTTATTAATAACCATGGTTTTTTAGTGAAATATGATCATCAAATATTAGTATTCTATAGATAAATTAGTCCAAATTACTTATTTCATAATTGAGAAAAATATAACCAAAATATGTTTGTGACCTGCACTGGCTGAATCTGGACAAAAGCCAATGCTGTGTGTCCCTCCAATGGTTGTTGCTTGCTTGTTGTCCTTCATTTTCGAAGAAGGCCAAAATGACATCACTATGTTAGAGTCAAGTTACAACGCGTCCTACTGTGGCTGATCAGACCAATACAAGCTTGGAATGCTGTGCCACTAGTCGGGCACAATTAGTCCATGTGAACATGTAGGGTAGATTCTCTAAATTTGCGCATCTAGCATTTCTTTTGAGCTATTTCAATTTTGCTTTGCTCATAGAGCACATCACCTTTTCTGATGAAGGCACTCCATGCTGAGCAGTCCTGTGCCCGTGTCTCTCACGTCATGCAATCAATTCCAAAGTTCTTAAGAGAGACCTAGTGGGTAACCTTGTACTGCTTCTTCTGGCCACCATGTGAGTGCTTGCCCTGTGTGAGTTCTACATAAAATAGTCTTTTAAGTAAGTAGACACTTGGCATTCAAATAACATGGCCAGCCCACTGTAGTTGTGCTCTCTGCAGTAGAGTTTGAATGCTTGGTGGTTTGGTTGGAGGAAAGACCTCAGTGTTTGGCACCTAATCTTCAGAATCTTCTTAAGACAATTCAAGTGGAAGCAATTCAGTTTCCTGGCATGGCACTGGTAGACTGTCCAGGTTTCACAGGCGTACAACAATGAGGTCAGCACAACAGCTCTGCAGAGCTCCAGTTTGACAGTCAGTCCAATACCTCTTCTCTCCCACACTTTCCTTTGGAGCCTCCCACTGAGCTAGCTCTGGCAATGCGTGCGCCAACCTCATTATCAATGTGTACATCCCTGGAAAGTACACTACTAAGGCAAGTGAACTTATCCACAGCATTCAAAATGTCTCTATTTGCTGTAGTCAATGTTTCCATGTATGGGTAGTGTGGTGCTGGCTGATGGAGTACCTGTGATTTCCTGGTGTTAGTTGTTAGGCCAAAATAATCTTTACCCTATATTATACCACACTGCCTTCTCCATTTTGTCTTGAGTGGAACTGAGATTAACCAATGACTACTAATCTTTTCCTTGATCATCCAGGAAGACATTACTACAACTTAGAAACAAAATAGGAAACTGTTTCCGCCAAACCTTATATCCACCAAATTATGGGAATACACAAAGGAATTGTCAGTGTGAGGAATTTCCTCTACCAGTGCATGTCAAAGTCCATCGATGACTTAGCAGATGAGTCCTAAGAAATAGCTTCAAACACATAGAGGTTAGGTAACTTGCTTAGGGTCACATGGACAGTAGGTAACAAAGCTAGGCTTAAACCCAGGTCTTCATGGTTCTAAACCCAGCACTCTATACTACATACCATGCTGAATCTATACATCTCCCAATTAGACTTCAGAAAACATTTTCATTGAGTCAAAGCACTATGTTTAACTTTCATAAGTTCAACGAGGCTGCACTGGCTACTTGACTTTGGCAATTTCTTGTTTGGTTTTGGCTCAATGCTGATGACGTATAGAAAGAACTTGATGGTGGTTACTGGAAATGTAAAACTACTTGTCCCCTATACAGCAGTTGAAGGTTGAAGAATGAAAGGGCTGTCAACCCTCTCTTTATCGATCATGTTTTGGGTGGCAATTTTGGGTGGCTTCTCCTTGAGTATGTATTTTGAAGGTCATAGTATATTTTCCTAAGAGTGAGGAAGAATGGTGTTGGTTTCAATAGAATTATAATTTGATCAGGGAAATCCTAAAGCAGAGATGCAAGACCTTTTCTCAGTTGTCAATATTTCCACTGCGCGTGTGGAATATCTTTTCATGTGTGCCTATAGAGCCTTGAGAATGAAGACCATCTCAGAGTAATACAGGTTTGTACACAAATTTGGACTTGATCATTGCCAGTAAGAAAGTAGAAATGCTGTCTAGCAGTGTTTACTTTTTTCACTTCTTATTTTTTTAGTTTCTTTCTTTTAGTTCTTTTTTCCTAAGGTAAATTCTTCGTATTAGTTTCCATTCGTAAGAATGTTGGTATTTTTTAAGATCCAAAATATTTCAGCTTAGATTTAGCCTTGATGCTGTCTTTTAATCCTGTTGGGATAGATTTTGCCACTTTGTCTTTCCTACTCAACCCAATCAACATGTTTTTTCTAGCAATAAAAAGCACAAATAGTGAAAATATCAGAATTCTAAAAGTCTTTTGAGATGAGGGATAGTTGAACAATTTGGTAGTTTTATTTCAGAGTAGTCTAATAGATAGAATTATTCAAAAGTAGAATGTACTACATTGTAAGATGTTTCCCCCAACCCAACACATACACACACATACACAAACACATACACACACATTTAAGTAAATGTCAATTGGCCCTTTGTTGGAAAGTTGTAGAAGAGATTCTTGACTGGATACAAATTGTACAGGAGAACTTTCAAGTTAGAGATTCTTTAATTCCAAAAAGTTAGAATTGTTGTTGTTGGGACATCAGTCAATCAATAACTTCTATGTACCTACCCCAGACCATACCAAAATAAGTTATGCTATTATAGAACAGGAAGAACCTAGGTTTATTTTTTTCTTTTTTCTGTACTATGAGAAGGCTCTGGGGACAATTTCTCTATAAGCTAAGAAACTCAATGCTGTTCTTAAGACTTAGTTTTCTCTTCCTTTTTTGGTGGCTTTTGGAAAGCAAAGCAATTTGAGGTTTCTTCTGTTTTTTTTTATGATTCTCTAGATAGACAGCTTTTGAATCCTTTCACTTTGGGTCATAAAAAATGTTCTTGGAATAGTCACCCTTGTGGTGTTTAACTTTGATCTTCCTGGCATATATATGAGTCTTATACATAGCTAGACTGACAAATTTTTGTAGACATAGAGGTAACAAATTACAGAAAGCAGTATATGAAAAGTGCCAAATGGATGGGAGAGATAATAACTTCTACTGGATCTCAAGAGATGGAGAAATCATTTTGAACAGAGTAAGGATTTACTTTCTTTAGCCTGAAGGGAAGAAGTCAGAAGAAAACTATTTGACCATATTTTATAGTAGTAGTAATTACCACCCGGGTTGTGGAACACTACTGGACAATGGAGAGGTACATGGTGACTGGAAATAGGCTGCAACACATAACAAACAAGAAACTATGAAGAAATTGAGCAAAGGATGCCGGCACTCTGTCCTGAGGCCTGAGATCCTGAAATTGTGTAATCTCAATGGTTATCATGAATGCGCTTGTCTACTTACTGATAATTCTTAAATGTACTCATAGAAGGCAAATCTCTTTGCTGACCTCCAGCCTTATATCTCCTACTGCCTATTAGACATCCCAAGGTGGTTGTCCTGAAGACATCTTAAACTCAACATATCCAAAAATGAACTCGTTATCTTTTCCTCCAATCTTTCTCTCTTCCTAACTTCCCCATTACTGTTGAGGGCACCACTATCCTGCCAGTCACCCACACTTGAAATTTGGGCATCATCCTCCATTCCTCGCTCTCACCCCCATGTCCAATCTGTATGTCATTACTTTCATAACAACTCTTGCATACACTCCTTTCTTTCTTCTGATACTTCCCCCCCGTATAGACTCTCAACATATTGTCTGTTGCAATTGCCTGGTTGGTCTGATTACCACAAGTCTCTTTCCATTCCAGTCCACCTTTCACTCAGCTGTCAGAGTAATCTTCCTAAAGCACAAATATGACTATATCCCTCCTCCCCACACTCAATAAACTCCAGTAGCTCCCTATCAAATTTAAATCCTCTGGTATTTAAAACCCTTCTTAAGTTGTCTGCACCCCTTCTCCTTCCCAGTCTTTTTATACCTTATCCTCTTCTCTCTCCCTTCCCTCCATATACTTTGCTATCCAGTGACACTGGCCTCCTTGCTGTTCCTTGAACAAGATAATACATCTCCCAACTCTGGAAATTTTCACTGGCCATCTCTCATACCTAGAACACTCTCCTTCTCATCTCTATTTCCTGCCGTCTCAGGCTTCCTACAAGTCCCAACCAAAGTCCTACCTTATACAGGAACCCTCTTCCAATACCACTTAATTCTAATATTGATTACTTCCAGTTTATCCTATGTGTAACCTTTTCATCCTAGTTGTTTGCATATTGTCTCCCCCATTAGACCGTGGGCTCCTTGAGAACAGGGATTGTCTCTAGCCTTTCTTTGTATCTCCAGCACTTAGCATAGTACTAAGCACAGAGTAGGCACTTTACAAATGTTTATCAACTGACTTTTGATTGATCAGAGAAATGCATGCTTGAAAAATGAGTTAGTCATGTGGTAAGGGTGAGACAACTTGTATATTTTGATTGTTTCTTTGGCAGAAGAAATTGAGAAAGTTCTTTAACACATTAGGTACACTCTCTGTAGTGAGCTTCATGGATGATATGGACAAAAGTTCCATAGGATGGACAGGAATGGATAGAATGCAATCTTCAACCCTGGAGGGAAAACTAACATTAAAGAGATTATTATTGGTCCATTTAAGGATTTGAGAGTAATAACCACCATGTGCCAATTCTTTTCTTTCTGAAGAATCAATATGAAAACTGAGAAATATATAGAAATGAAAGAACTAGAATTAAATGGCTTCTAAAATCTCTACAAATCCCTAGATTCTAGACTAAGATATGTATAGGGAACACCAAAAGTCTTAGAAAAGTTTTAAACTTTAAAACCATAAAATTGCATTCAGATTTTTGGAAAATGTTGTTTATACATACATATACATATAATTATATACATATGAATATACATATACACATAAACACACACATTTATATGAATATACATATACATACATACATATATATGTATATATACTCATGGGCAGCTTGGTGGAACAATGGATTTGTGGATAGAATGTTAGATCTGGAGTTAGGAAGACCCACTTTCCTGACTTCAAGTCTGGCTTCAGATACCAGCTATGTGACCCTGGGCAAGTCATTTAACCTGTTTGCTTCAGTTTTCTCATCTGTAAAATGAGCTGGAGAAGGAAATAGCAAAGCATTCTAGTATCTTTGCCAAGAAAACCCCAAATTGCATCACAAAGAGTTGAACATGACTGAAATAACTGAACAACAAAACATATATTCATATGCACATGTATCTGTGTATATATGTTGTTATTTGCCCTTCATTCTTGAGGAGGACCATGATATATAACTCCAGTCATGGCAGCACACCTGTGGACTGCTGCTGTGAATAATTTCAAGGGTCTAGTCACATAATATAATGAACTCTCTATTTATTCAGAAATAAACTAAAGCATTGTTCAATAAAGTAAAGCATAATATTCATAACAACATCCTTAAGCAAAAGAGATCATCTAATATATATATACATACATATATATATATATACATACATATATATATATAATAACCACCAGTATGTCATATGGCACATTAGCATATATCATTGCATTCAATAGCATTCTACAAAATACTTGTTCACACAATCGGGGGTTCCAGGCTAGGGTCTTCCCTAGCACAACACATCCTTAAGGGGTAGCAGAAAATACCACACCATCCACCCCTAGGTCACAATAAGAACAATCTTCTTAATTTATACCAAGTATTCAAGTAAAGTCCTCTTTCATCTTGACTTGAGGTTGATTTCCAAGTTCCGTGGCTCTTCCTCTGTGGGCTGACCGCTCCCAACTCTCACCTGGATTCACGTGCAGGCAGGCTTCTGCTCCTGCTCCAGGTCTCAGCTCATGGGGACTGTTCCACTTCAAGCTCTTCCTGCTCCTGCCCAACAGCAGGCTGCAGGGTCTCCTGCCTACAGCTTCTGCCTCTAGGAAAACAAAGCTTGACAGAGCAACAACAAACACTACCAGTACCACCATCTCAATTCACCTCCAAAGTCCAGAGGTTCTGTGATAACAGCTCAGCTCACTTTAACAGCTCTCAAAAGGAGCTTAAGCTAAGCCTCCTTCCCATAGGCAGGCTTCTGCCCTGCAGCTCTATTTGCTTTTATAGCTCAGAAGCTCCTTCAGCAAGTCTCTGCAATCGAAGGTCTTCTCTTTGCTCTTAGAGGTCTCCTCTCCACTCTCAGAGGTCTCCTCCCAGCTCTCAGAGGTTTCCTCTCAACTCAATGCTCATTCTTCTTCTTCTTTGTCTCTTCTCTTCATTGTCTTCTTCTCAACTCTGGCTCTCCCTCTCGATGCTGACTCTCTCAAGGTCTTCTTTCTCTCAAAGCTGGCTTTCTTTATATACAGTTCTAGTCAGCATCTGATTGTCTGAAACTCACTCCGTAAGTCTGATTGATTAGAACTCAATACACATGTCTTATTGGTAGAACTCACATACAAGTCTCTGATTGGCTAGAACTCAATCCAGCAAAAAATCCTACTTTGCTTGCCATTATATTCATCAGGAAGATGATTCCATAACTTGCAAGATTTAAGTGAGGGAGGGCTGTGCAAGGTTATCAACCTCACTTTCTCCTCCAGAGCCATCTGGGTCCAGTGGCAAGATATAGATCAGGATGACTGGAGATGGCCCCTCAGGTATGTACATGCATAAACACGAGCATATATATGTATATACACACATATATACATACACATTCACATGCACATACACACATTGACATATAATCATTTTGATCAAACTTTTCCAATTTAGAAATCCTCTCAATAGCCCTGGTAGATGTTAGGTCCAGGCTCTACTTGAACATTTGGGGTGTAGGGTATGTTCAGGAAAGACTAGTACCTCTGGTGTCAAGGCTACTGAGCCCTTTTCAGGGTTACTTTCCACTTTTGGGATACACCTATTCCATCTCACTCTCACCTGTGGCTCCAAGAAACTATGAAATACATAGCAGCTACATACTGGTAAATAATTTAGTCAGGTAGGCTATACCAGGCTAAGGGTAATGGAGGGGTCTCAAACTCATTGGCAAGTTAGGGGGGTATCTACCCCAAAACATGTGAAAACTTCCCCTGGTGGAGTAGGTGAATGAGAATAATTTGTTCCAATGGCCATAGAGGCAGCTGAATTAGCTGCTATGGAGCACTTAGAGGTTGGTTAGATATCAAAGACACCAAAGTCATCCATTGCATCTGGTGCCATCTTGACTTTGTCCTGCCACTGGACTGTGATGAATCTTGAGGAGACAGTGAAGCCAACAATTTTGTGCAACTCTGCCTCAATTAAATCCAGTTTATGCATAAATCAAAAAAATTACCCATACCAATTTACCATTTTACCTATCTCAAAGTCCTGTGGCAACAGGCAAATGACAAAGCAGCAGGTGTGAATATACTGGTAGCCTTAGTCACAACCCTGCATAGAGGCAGCCCAGGCCACAGGGTTGTCTTCTCACTGGAAGCAGCAGTAGAATTCAGCAGCACCCTGGGTGTTGGAATAGCCTTTTAAGGATTGCACTGTTCACCTCCTGGTGTGAGTAAGGAGCTAGAAAAGGTACCCTAAAAATTTTCTGCTTATCCACCCTTGGGCTGATTACCACAGCAGGTAGGGATCCTACCCTGTGGCTGAAACACACAAAAAAAATGTACCAAAATATCTGCAAAGACAATTCCACTTACCATAAATACATGGAATGTGTGCATGCTTATAGACAATACAAAATCCAGTAGACCTGAAAGATGAACAGCACTTGTTGCGAGAGAACTCAATAGGTATTACATGCAAATAGCAGCCCTGAGTGAAATAAGGCTGACAAGTGAAGGCCAGCTTACTGAAGTTGGAACTGGATACACATTTTTCTGGAGTGGCCACAGTGCAGAGGAGTGCCATGAAACTGGCATAGGTTTTGAAATCAGAACTGATCTAGTCAATAAGCTTGTATGCCTATCAAAAGGAGTGAATGACAGGTTCGTGAAAATGTGATTGCCACTTGCAGGAAAATATCACAGCACCATCATCCATGCCTATGCTTCCACTATGATGAACCCTGATGAGGTCAGACTTAAACTTTATGAAGACTTGGAGACACTTATCAATGTGCCAAAAGATTACAAGCTTATAATTCTGGGTGAATTTAATGCTAGAGTAGGCTCAAACTGCCAGACTTGGCAGGGAGTCTAGAGAGTAATGGACTTGGAAACAGCAACATCGGTGGTCACTTACTAGTTAAGATTAGTGCTTTTCATCACCTTCTCATCATCAACACTGTCTTTTGCTTACCTAAACACAAAAAAATTTCATGGATGCTCCCTCATAGCAAATGTTGGCATTTAATAGACTATGTGATTGTAAAGAGAAGAGACAGGATGTGAGAGTCACAGCAATGTGGGGTTCAGAGTGCTGGACTGATCATAGACTTATCCTCTCCAAGATAAATTTTCGTATTCAACAAAAGCAGCAGCTCTAAGGCAAAATGACTACCAGAAGAATTAATGCCAACAGATTAGAGCACTTCTCTGAGTGGGAGCAGTTTGCTGCTAACTTGGGGGGAAAGTTGAGCCAAGATACAGTTGACAATAGTGGAGCAGAAAAGGAGTGGGTGCCTTTCAGAGATTTTGGGTACAGCACTTAATTTGCTCATTTGGGTCAGAACATTCACAAACATCAAGATTGGTGTGATGAAAATGATGGGGAAACTCAGAAACTGCTAAATGAAAAATGAGAACTCCACAGGGTTTATCAACAGTATGGTTCATCCATCTCTAAGAAGGCAGCATTTGATTCCATCAAAAGTAAAGTAAAAGTGAAGCTTAGAGAGATGCAGGATTCTTGGCTCAGTAAGAAGACAGAGGAAATTTCATTTTATGCTTATAGTAACAACTAAAAGCACTTTTATGATGTCCTGAAGGCTATTTATGTGCCAAAGACATATGATGCATCTCAACAACTTAGTGCTGATGGAGCCACATTGATTAGTGATAGAGAAATGATCCTGGAGAGATGGGTTGAATGCTTCCATAGTGTGTTCAACAGAATGTTACCAATCAATGCTGAAGCCACTGACCATTTACCTCAGATTGAAGTCAATCCCTCCCTAACTGACATTCCAACTGAAGAAGAGGTTTTTGAATACCATTAGGCTGCTTTCATGTGGCAAAGCACCTGGTGCTGATTCTTTTCCATCTGAGATTCACAAGGTAGGGGCTCCATTGCTCATACAAAAGCTGACTGAAATTTTCTGGGTTATGTGGCAAGTGTAGGTTATCCCCCAGGAGTTCAAGGGTGCCTCCATTGTCCATCTCTATAAAGGCAAAACAAATAGATTGTCCTGTGACAGTCACAGGGTCTCTCAGTCATTGCTAGAAAAATTCTCACCAGAGTCCTCCTTAATAGGCAGATCCTTTACCCGGAAGATGGTCATCTACCTGAGAGCCAGTGTGGCTTCAGAAAATACCAAGGAGCAGTCTATGTGGTAGTTGCTGCCTGGCAACTCCAGCAGAAATGTAAAGAGCAAGACATAAGTCTGTAGACAACGTTTATAGATACCAAGGATTGTGATACTGTCAGTCATGAGGGTTTATGGAAAATTTTGTCAAAATTTGGTTGCCCGGAGAAGTTCATCAGCATTGTATGTCAATTTCATGATGGCAGGCTTGCCTGGGTTCTGGATGATACACAACACTCTCATGTTTTCCCAGTTACCAATGGAGTGAAACAAGTGCTTCCTCCCATGTTTTTCAGCATAATGTTTTCAGCCACGTGGTCAAATGCTTTCCAAGAGGACAAAAATGGCACCAAGATCAGGTATTGCACCTATGGTAAATTCTTACACTCAAAAAGGCTACAAGCCTAGAACAAAGTGGAGGGAGTGCTGGTGCATGACTTTTTGTTTGCAGATGATTGCGCACTCAATACAGCCTCTGAAGAAAAGATGCAACTAAGTATGATTGCTACTTTGCTGCGCGTGCTAATTTTGACCTAACAATTAACACCAAGAAAACACCGGTGTTCCACTTACCACCACCACACCATCCATACACAAAACCATCAATTATGACAAATGCAGAAGTTTTGAATGCCGTGGATAAGTTCACTTACCTTGGTAGAATACTTTCCAGGGACATACACATCAATGATGAAATTGATGCACAGATTGCCAGACCTAGCTCAGTGTTTAGGAGGCTCTGAAGGAAAGTGTGGGAGAGAAGAGGTATTAAACTGATTACCAAGCTGAGGGTCTACAGAGCCATTATGATGACCTCATTGTTGTATACCTGTGAAACCTGGACAGTCTACCAGTGCCTTGCCAGGAAACTGAATCATTTCCATTTAAATTGTCTTGGGAAGATTCTGAAGATCACCTGGCAGGATAAAATACTAGACATTGAGGCCCTTTCTCAAACTGCTAAGCATTCAAACTCTGCTATGGAGAATGCAAGTCTTATAAGCTGGCCACATTGTTTGAATGCCAAACATATGCTTGCCAAAAAGATTATTTTATGTAGAACTCACACAGGGCAAGCACTCACATGGTGATCAGAAGAAGCAATGTGAGGGCACTTTCAAGATCTCTCTTAAAAACTTTGGAAATGACTGTGTGACATGGGAGACACTGGCCCAGGACTGCCCAGCATGGAGTGCCCCTCGTCAGAGAAGGTGCTGTACTCTATGAGCAAAACAGAATTGAAGTAAGCCGAAAGAAATGCAAGATGCATGAATTTAGAGAATCCACTGCAAATGTTTGCATGGACTATTTGTGCTCTACCCGTGGTAGAGCATTCCAAGCTCGTAAGGATCTGATCAGCCACAGTCAGATGCATTGTAACTTGACTCTAGCGTAGTGATGTCATTTTGGTCCTCTTCCTCTGAAAGACAACAACCAATCAAGTAACTTGAACATTTCCAGTGACAGGGAAGCACCGCCTTGAACAACAACCAATTCTATCTTTTGGCAGTACTAATGATTAAAAAGTTCTTCCTTAAGCTGAGCTGACATTTTCCTCCCTTAACTCTCAGGCGCTGGTCCTTGTCTGCTCACTAGAGGTAGGCAGAAAGTCTGCATCTTCCTTTATTCTAGTCTTATTCTTCATCCCATCTCTTTTAACTCCTTCTCCTATCACATAGTTTCCAGACCTTTCAGTAATCTGTCTGTCCTTTCTGAACATGCTGTACGTTATTAATACCCTTCCTAAAATGTGGAACCCAGAATTGAGCACAATATTCCAGATGCAAGCTGATCATTTCTAACAGCACATTTAATGTAGTCTAAAATTGCATCGACTTTTTAAACAGCTATGTCACACTTTTGATATATTGATATTGTAATTCACTAAAATCTCCATGCCTTTTTCACATGAAATATTATTAAGCAAGGACTCTCCCACTCTGTACTTGTTCAATTAATTCATTGAACTGAAATGGAGCACTTTACATTTATCTTTGTTAAATTTCATCTAGCTAGTTTTATCTTGTAGTTGTAGCCTGCTGAGATCTTTTGAATCTTAACTGTGTTATACTGTACAACATATTAGCTCTCTCTCGCAACTTTGTATCATATTGCTAATAACTCACTTTTCAATGTGTTTTTAAGACTGACAAAACAGTTTTCTCCTTACACCCCTATGAGGTACATTGAGTAAGAATTATCATATTCATTTTACATGAGAGGAAATTGAGGGACACAGACGCAACATGATTTGCCTATGGTCATATAGCTAGGGTCAGAGCCTTGGCTCAAAACCAAGTCCCCTGAGTTAATGCCCTTTTGAATTGAATTGAACCTGAATTGAAACTCTTTTCACTATGGCATATTATTTTACCTACACAATTGCAGAAAGCATGCTTCTGATATCTTCATCCAAGTCATTGATAAAAATGCTGAACTGGGAAAGTCAAATCCATCACCCTGTGGCTTGTCACTAGAGACTCAGTCATCTTGTAATTAATGTCTGCCACTCAATTTTGAATCAAAATTATAGTTGTCTGTAGGCATTAGGTAGATAGAAACAAATACTCATAGACACATAAAGCATTTACTAAATGTTAACTATGTCCCAGGCACTATACTAAATATGTTTGAATGAAAAATGAAATCAAACAAGACAGTCCCAGCCCTCAAGGAGCTTATAATCTAACGGGGAAAAAACCTCACATAAATGAGGATTGTAAAAGCATAGGGGGAGCACACAGGGAATTTGAGGAGATTGGATGAAGTGGCATGGTGGCCTTGTGGCCTGGTTCTGGGCAAGATATGGCAAAAAGCTGATCTAGAAGTAGGGGTGATCAGAGAGCTGGACCATGGCAAGGAGATTACAAAAAGAGTTGGTCATTAGATTTGATATAACTATTGAAAGGAATAAATAAGGTAAAAGAAATAAAGACATCTTTACCATCATTCTGTTGTAGGGAACTACATTAGAATTCCCTTTTCCACATTATTTCAATAAAAAAAAACTTTCATATATAGTCCTGTAATGATTTTAATGGGTTAATGATTTAAAGATTTATACTCATAGTGATCTGTCCAGGTGCTAACAAGAAGAGTGCCGTACCCTTTTTTTCTCCTAACTTCTTGGTTTTAATTCTATCCTTCCTTTCCCTTTCCCTCATTTTTGAACAGAGAGAAATGGCTCTAGATTGCCAAGGTTTGTTTCTTCTCCTTTCTTCCTCCTCCCTTTCCCCACCCCACCCTCTTTTCTTCCCCTACAATTGCCCTCTCTCTTTCTTAAAGTCCAAAAAGGGTAAAAGAAAGAGCAACACCAATTCTGGCCCTAAGTGAAGTTGTGAAGTAGGTAGACTCTGTAGTTGTTGCTGCTATTCCTCAGTCATTTCAGTCATGTTCAGCTCTTTGTGACCCCATGTGGGGGTTCCTTGGCAGAGATACTGGAATGATTTGCCATTTCCTTCTCCTGCTCATTTTACAGATGAGGAAGCTGAGGCAAACAGGGTTAAGTGATTTGCCCAGGGACACACAGCTAGTGGTAGAGGCTGGATCTGAACTCAGGTCTCCCTGATTCCAGGCCCTCTATATACCTTGACAACTCAGCTGCCTGAGGTGAACTTTATCTCCTTCTTTTCTTTCTTTTTCTTTATTTGGCTCTTATTTCCATACCCTTCTTTCTTCAGATTGCGTGTTTTTCTGATTTCTTTTCTTTGCAGATTTACTTGGAGGAAATGATTAGATGCCATTCACCTATGTGAATTTGAGTTCTTGTTATCTCTCCTAGGAGTGTTTGTACTCTTAACTTTCTCTCTAAATGGCTTTGTCTTTCATTTTTAAAAAGATGTTTCTGGCAGCAGCTTTCAGGTAAAAGAGGTCCTGTGTAAGTAGCTGAGCCATCCTAACGCCCATGCGTGTGGCTGCCTTTGGAAAAGACTGACCCCAGTGGTTAGAGTAGAGGAGTGGCGACTAGAATCAGTGAATTAACAAACATTGTGGTTCCCTTTTTACCTCCTCTAAGTCTATAAAAATGTGATCTGCAAGCCCTCAGTTTATTAGGTTCTACGTATATTTCCAGAAAAGCACATTTCTTGGTAGTTCTTCATATCAGGAAAGACACAAACTAATTTATTGAAGGGAAGGGAATAGCAACTACTATGTGCTGAGAGCTTTTTATGTTTTTTTTTTTTTTACTAATACTATCATATTTAATCTCATATTGAGAATTCATTTGTTTAAATTATTCTATAATTTCTTTAAATTAATCTATAAGTTGGTGCCTTCACCGAAGTCCTCCACCAATGTTTTTTTTTGTATCATGGTGCTAAGGTTGAAAGGCCTCATTATAATGAATAAGAGCACTGGGCCTGGACTCAGGAAGTCCTTAAATCCTACCTTAGATATTTCCCAGCTGTGTGACCATGGACAAATATCTGAGCCTCAGTTTCTTCATCATTAAAATAGGAGTAACAACGGTAGTGCTTTTCTCACAGAGTTAAATTTCACTTTTGTATGCACACACACACACACACACGCACACATACACACAAATACATAGATGCGTACATGTGCTTTCCAAATCTTAATGAATTACATGTGCTTTCTTTTTCAATTTATATCTGTGATTTTGTTTGTAATGGGGCTGCCAGTGAAGAAACTTTCCACCAATGCAGTTTTGTAACAGTTTCACAACTTATATCATGAGAATTAAGCATATACAGCTTAAGTGATTAGCCAAAGTTCATATACAACCTTCATTTGTCTGAGCTAGGGCTTGTGTTCAAGTTTTCCTACCTCGTTATCTAATATACTATGTAATCTCTTCAGTGTTATGTGCGTCAAAGTCTTATGTTGCTCCAAAGTGTTATAATTTATTATGATATTTATTATTAATTATAATTCTATTCTATTTATTATTGTTTAGAGTAAACACAGCATGATGCATAGAGTTTTGACCTTGGAGTCCTAAAGATCTGAGTTCGAGTACAACCTATGGCACATACTTTCTGCACGACCCTAGCCAAACCATTTAATTCTTATTCTATTCTGGCTTAGTGCCGATGAAGAAAGCTTAACTATGGACATAAGTGATATGAAACAGCTCAGGGTCCCAAACAACTCTCTAGGATGATAAGTTGCTAAAGAATTGCCGAGCTATATTGATAGTAGGATCTTCCTCACCAAAAATTACAAACTTCCTACACCAATGAAATCAAAGATATGGACCAAATAATACTTGTAATTATGGATGGCTCTGCCACTGGCATGCAGGATCTAGAAGGTTTAAGTAAGCTGGAAAAGCATTCAGTACAGTATGTGTGATGGATGTATATGTCATTTGAAGATAAAGCTTAGATAAGTTTAGAGAGGATTATCATCAGAGAACTGGCCACTGGGTTATGCATTTCCTGGTCACAACAATTCATTAAACCATCTGCTTAGTAGTGGAAGTGCTGCAGTCTGTAGTGGTATCTCAAGCTTCCACGTTGATTCAATCTTTGATCCTTGAAATATGGAAGAAACGTCATTTGGTAATAAATTCTATAAATGTAATGAGGCCTTTCTTCCTGCCAAAGAACATGTACAGTTGTCCTCTGCCTGTGTTCAGTGGACCATGTGGGAGCTCTGCAGCTGGCTTCCTGCCATGTATGACTCATTACTGGGTTGATACCTTTAATTGGCTGTTGAAACTGGAACTCTGTGGACTTACTAAAGGGAGGACCTATCCCTCAGCTGTTCTTCTGCCTTCTGACTTCAAAGTGTGAGGATTACTCTGAGCAACGCAGGCAGTCAATTGGGGGTGGCCTTCCACCCACCTGGCTTCAAGTTGGGAGCACATGTCCTACTTACACAGGCCTATGCCTGGAATAGGGCTAACTTCCTCATGTGTCTTCTTTTCATGGGTACAAGGCCTTTTGAAAACTCAAAAGGTCTAGAGATCTGTGGTGGCATCTAGCAAGGCAGTGGAGTGGCATCCCCTGGAATACCATTAGCTGACAGCTTAGGGAGTTTGATCAGGAATGGGGCTCAGGAGTAGCCTGATATCAAGGGAGAAGTTAGAATGAGAAAGATGTGACCAGAATGGTCAAGCTCAGCAGACTGATCAGATAAAGCTAATGAGGGTAGAAATGTAACAAGGCTAATGAAAGTCTTTCAAAAACTGATTTTGTCCAACTGAGATTGGAATTTGGCCTACCAGCCAACTATAGCAAACCCAGTAGAAGTAGTAGTACTAAGTGAGCTATTAAAGTCTGTTCTGGTCATTCTTAAAAATGTGCTATAGGGGGGCGGAGCCAAGATGGCGACTGGAAAGCAGTAACTGGCGTGAGCTCCCCACCAAGTCCCTCCAAAAACCTATGAAAAAATGGCTCTGAACCAGTTCTAGAAATACAGAACCCACAAAGGGGCAGAGGGAA
>CM053624.1:297649894-297667524 GCA_028646595.1 Phalanger gymnotis
GGAAATGGGGAGAAAATCTGTAATTCTAACGCATGTGAAAATCAATGCTGAAAACTAAACATATTAAAAATAAATTAAAAAAAATTAAAAAAAAAGAATAAAAACTTCTCAAGGGTAAAAAAAAAATGTGCTATAATTTCCTTTTGCCTATCATCGCTTTTTTGAGAAAGAATACATGACTTTTCCTTTACCCAATTCAGTTTGTATGTTGAGTATCTCTTTTATTTTCCCCCTTTTTGGGGAAACCTTAGAACTGAACTTAGAACCCAGAACTAAAAATAGAATTGCCCCTAAGTAGCCAGGGTGGAAGTGATGAACCAATGAATGTGAGAGTGAGGAGCCCACTCCCCCAGGATAAGTGAGGCTCCTCGAGCAATGAACCTGGTATACACCTACAGAGCATGTAATCCTCTATGAGTTCAAACAACAGTTGTCACTAGCTTACATGCTAGATAAACATATGTTAAGAGCATTCTTTCCTGGGGCTTGGAAAATCTTAATATGAGTACAATCCAACCCCAAAATTTTGGACTCAAAAAATTCGTCCTTAGCTTTCGGACAGGTTTTAACTGAAAATCCATTCCCATTAGACATTTGGGGAGCATATCTAATAGCTTTCCTGAATTCCTACCTTTAAAGTCCCCAATCCTGGCAACTGAGGCTTCATTTGTCCTTAGTTTAGCCTCAGATTCTAGAACTAATCTGGCCCTAGAGAAAGTGAAGGACTATGGGCACCTTATGTCAAGAAATCACCAGTTTGGCCTTGCTGTTGATCTTTCTCTGATTTTGTTATGGATAACTGTTTCCCCAGTGACTGAAGGTATCTAGTATTACCCCTTATACACAGTGTCCAGTAGCTAAGTTATCTGCTTTGTATTTTTTTGTGACTTGACATCTGCTCCTGCATCTTGGTCTTTCCTACTACCTGTTGCTAGGTATCCCCCAACAGTGACCACCCACACCCTTGGACACTTTCCATTTTTCTGGGTTTTGGACTTGTGCCAATTGCTTGTTCTGCCCCTGCTTAGATGGGCACTATGAATCTTGAACTTTGGGGCTTATCCAATGACATTCATGTCAAATTAATTCTTTGCCTTCTTGGATAGATTTCTTGTTGCAGATGGACTTTTTGGATTCAGGTCCCCACCTATTCACCCTTGAATAATGTACTTCAGGCTATGTTTACACATTCAGAAATCTTGTTATCTACCCTGGACTCTTAATCAGTAGATTGAGCTTTAATCACAACTGTTGCTGATTTAGCCTGTATCATTGATAAGGTCAAAGATTTAGAAGTGGAAGAGACCTTAGAGGTCATTGAGTCATCCTACAGATGAGGACACTTAGACACAGAGTGGGGTAAGGTACTTGCCCAGGGTCACACAGTGACAGTCTGAGACAGGATAAATTTTCCTGACCTCAAGATCAGGACTCTGTCTCCTGTGCCAGGTTTTTCCCCGAGTCCCAATTAAATATGGACCCATCATTTCACACATCCATTCCAGAGCCAAGGAGAAGCAGATTATAATTACTTATAATTTTGTAGTGCTTCAAAGTTTAGAAAGTGATAATCTTCTCAATAACCCTATGAGTTAACTAGAACAAACTGGACTACTTGCTTTTTCCTATACATAATATTCATCTCCCATCTCTACACTTTTGCATTGGCTATCTCCCATACATGGACACCTCCCTTCCCACCTCTCCCTCTTGGAATTTCCAGTTGCCTTCAAGTGCTGAAGCATTTCTTCTTCCCTTCTCAAATTACTTTGCGTTTACTTTATATATGTTTCGTATTAACTTATCTGTATATGTGCTTTTTTCTCCCAGGAGAATGGAAGGTCCTTGATGCAAGGGATTGTTTTCTTTTTGTCTTTGTATTTCCAGCACCTAACTTATTCATAGGGGAAATATTTCCATCTATTCTTCAATAAAGGAGTCAGACTAATCTATTCTGTCTCCATTGTGTGTCTTATGAAGACGAAGAAAAAATAGGGTTAGAGCAAGCACTAGAATTGTATACATATACATACACTCAAAAATGTATAAGTATTATGTAGATACACACTAAAATATTTGTGCTCTGTATACTTGCACATTTGTATGTGTGTGTGTATATATACATATATATAGTGTGTGTATGTATGTGTATCCTTATATGTGCATACACACAGTCTATAAAAATAAATCTTATGATTAATGTGTAGGTAGAGTCAGGTATTTATGCTACTGGTTTTTTTTTTTTTAGTAAAAATAACTGTGAAATTTGTACAAGTGTCTACACAGACTTTTCTTTGTGGACTTACTACCTAGAAATAGATGCCTTTTTATTAAAGGAAATGATCTTCTTTGAAAGAAGGAAGAAAACAGTTCTCTGGAAGTTGAGGAAATGCAGCTAATGGGCCCAATACATAAAAACCCAAATGAAGCCATTAGAGACTATAACATAATGTGTCAGGATGGAGAGCTTCCATTGAGTCAGTAGGTGCTTAATAAATGTTTGTTAACTTGAGATGAATTGTAAGTATGATCATCCTCAATTTTTGGATGTGGATGTGGAAATTCACAGAAGTAGAGTGACTCACCCAGGGATATCAGCCCCATTCAATGAATCCTCAAAGTCAGACATGGAAGACAGTGGTATGCCCTTCATATGAGTAGTGACATATTAGGACAACCAAGATTTGCATGACCTTTATTTGCCACAGGCTCAGGCTACAAATTAGAGAGAACGAGTTTTAACACCTTAGATGAGGGATAGGAGATGGCAATGGGACATTAACCCAGGACATTTCTATCAAAGTTACAATTTGAAATTCAAGAAACTAAAAACTAAAAGTATGGATCCAATTATTTTAAGAATCAACAACAAGGAGGAACTTACTGAAAACTAGCATTGAGTAAGCAGGGAAGCATGACACATGAAAAGAACTCTGTACTGGTATCAGGAGACCTCCATTGAAAAGTCCTGGTGAGTGACCCTCAATTTCTTCATAGGAAAAATAGGGATCATAATACCTATCCTACCATTTGGCTATTGGAAAGAACTGTTATGAGAACAGTCCTTTATAAATCTTGAGTCACTCTAGAAACATGTGATGTGATTATGAAATGCAAAATGGATAATTTTGATTACATTGAGTTGAAAAGTTTTTGCACAAACAAAGCCAATGCAACCAAGATTAGGAGGGAAACAGAGAGCTGGGAAAGAATTTTTACAACCAGGGTCTCTGATAAAGACCTCATTTCTAAAATATATAGAGAACTGAAGCAAATTTATAAGAATACACATCATTCCCCAATTGATAAATGGTCAAAGGATATGAACAGGCAGTTTTCAAATGAAGAAATCAAAACTATAGTCACAGGAAAAAAAATGCTCTAAGTCCATATTGATTAGGGAAATGCAAATAAAAACAACTCTGAGGTATCACATCACACCTATTGGATTGGCTAACATGACAAAACAAGAAAATGATAAATACTGGTGAAGATGTGGGAAAATTGGAACACTAATGCATTTTGGTGGAGTTGTGAACCCATCCAACCATTCTCAAGAGCAATTTGGAATTATGCCCAAAGGATTACAAAACTACGCACACCCTTTGACCTAGCAATCCCACTTCTGGGTCTGTATCTCAAAGAGATCATAAAAACAAGGAAAGGACCCACATGTACAAAAATATTTATAACACCTCTTTTTGTTGTGGCAAAGAATTGGAAATTGAGAGGATGTCCATCAGTTGAGGAATGGCTAAACAAGGTGTGTTATATGAATGTAATAAGATACCATTGTGCTACAAGAAATGATGAGCAAGTAGGCTTCAGAAAAACCTGGAAAAACTTATAGGAACTGATGCTGAGTGAACTGAGCAGAACCGAGAGAGCATTGTACACAGTAGAAGCTACATTATATGATGACTGACTTTGGTAGACTTAGCTCTTCTCAGCAATGCAAAAATCTAAGACAACTCCAAAAGACTCATGATGGAAAATGCTATCCACATTCAGAGAAAGAACTTTGGAGTCTGAATGCAGATGGAAACATACTATTTACTCTCCTTTTCCTTTGTTATTTTGTTTTGTTTCTTCTTTCTTGTGGTTCCTCCCATTATAATTCTTCTTTACATCATGACTAATGTGAAAATATGTTTAATATGAATGCATAAGTAGAGCCTACATCAGATTGCATGCCATCTTGGGGAGGAGGAAAGAGAGGGAGGAGGAGAAAAATTGGAACTCAAAATCTCATGGAAGTGAATATTGAAAACTAAAAATAAGTTAATTTTAAAAAAAGAAACATGTGATACAGTTACCTAGTAATCTTGGTTTCTATATGGTGCAGAGGAGAACATATTGTATAACATCGAGAGCCAGCAGGGGTATTTACATCTGGTCGGTGCACTGGAAAACATTAGCCAGGGAAAGCAAGTTGAAATTAAAAGTTCAAATCGAGGCTTAAAGGCCAAGCTTCATTAACTCTTCCTCATCAACAGGTATAGTTGGAAAAACACTAGTCTCAGAGTCAATGAACCTTGATTCTGCCATTGCTTACTTTCATTTTATCTCTCAGGCCCTCAGTTTCCCTGTCTGCCAAACAGGGTTACTAATATTTTTACTAGCAACATCTCAGGTTGTTGGGGGAAAAACACATCATAAACTTTAAACATACTGCAGATTTAAATATTTGTCCAACAAGCCATTTATTACATTTTCTGAATTTAGACATTTTGAATACAGTGGATAAGTTCACCTTCCTTGGCAATATACTTTCCAGGGATGCACACATAGATGATGCAGTTGATGTACATGTCGCCAGAGCCAGCTCAGTGTTTGGAAATGCCAAGAAACTAAATCACTTCCATTTGAATTGTCTTTAGGAAGACAAGAGGATCACCTGGCAAAAAAAGGTACGAGTCACTGAGGTCCTTTCTCATGCTCAACTGCCAGGCATTCAAAGTCTACTGCAGAGAATATAATTCCAAAAGGCTGATCATGTTGTTCAAATGTCAAACGTACCTTTGCCTAAAAGATTATTTTACAGAGAACTCATATGAGGCAAGCTCACTTGGAGGTCAGAAGAAGGGATGCAAAGATACTCTTAAGGTTTCTCTGAAGAACTTTGGAATTGGTTAGGTAGCATGGGAGAAGCTGACAAAAAACCATCTAACATAGTGTGCCCACATCAAAGAAGGTTCTGTGCTCTGTGAGTGAAGCAGAATGAAGTATTCAAAAGAAACGTGAGAAGCGCACATTTAGACATCTCTACTCCAAATTTTCACTTGTGCCCAACCTATAGTAGAGCTTGTGAGCTCACATTGATTTGATCAGACACACTCTACCTTGATTCCAACATAGTGATGTCATTTTGGACAGCAACCAACCAACCAACTATGTGTGTAGAGTACTCTTTTTGGCTTTAGGTAGACAAAAAAGAAAAAAGGAGATACAGCCTATTTTCTCAAGAATCTGGTTGAACACATTCCCATTTAATTGTACAGAGTTGTGAAGAGGTTACATGTATATAGCATTTTAAGGTTAAAAAGCACTTTTCATGTTAATAGCTCATTGGATCCTTGCTATAGAACTATGAGGTAGGTCATGCAAATAATAGTAACTCTAGCTTATGGATGAGAAAATTGAGGCACAGAGAAGTTAAGTGACTTGGTCACAGAATCAGGAAGAGGCAAAGCCCAATTTTTTTCATTCTAAATCCAATACCTTTCCACCAGACCACCATGTCCTTTCTCTAGACTCTTTCCTACTCACTCTCTGCTCAGCATTCTACACAACATTTCATCTCTCTTGGTTTTTGGATCGTATAGTATCTTCTATATCTCTTCCTCTCCCATTTTATGCCTTCTAAAATGTGTTCACATAATTTAACTGTGTCATTCACTGGTCACCCTCCCCCTCCCCATACACCCATTCATTCTCACATAACACTCCCCAGGACAGAAGCGATGGGATGATGCAGCCAAAGATGGAAAATAGGGGGAAGAGGCCAAGGGAGGGTAAATTAGTGAATGCTAGACTGTTGGCCCATTTAGCTATCATTTCCCAAGAACTTTGGAAGCTTCTTTTTACCTCTGTGCTTTCAATCAATAAAAATTGTGGTTTTTATCTGAGAGGGGAAAAATGCATCCAACCACTAGACTAGGTTCATTCTGCCAACTAAGTGAGCCAGAGGCAACTTTATCTCATTACTTTTCTGAGCCTGATTACTGGAATGATAGTTTCCAATTGCTCTATTATTTGTCCAAACCACCATTCTGTACTTATATTTCTCAGCAAACTTAATTTTAAAAAATGTTGCCATTTTTTAGTTTTTGAATTTTTGTTTCCTACCTGTGGGGCAGAGATGCAACGTGTTATATTCAAGAGTCCTAAACCCAGAATAGAGAGATCTCTATTTGATTCTTGGCTTTGCCAATTACTTAGCTGTGTGACCTTGGGCAAATGTCTTTATCTTTCTGGTCTCCATTTTCTCATATATCAAAAATGAAATGGTCAGACTCAATAGCTAAGATCCCTTACAACTCTAACTTTTATGATTCCTCCTATATTTTTAGGAGTCCTTCTTGGCCTTCTTTGCTTATTCACTTTCTTCCTCCCATCACTGTGGTCATTCCCTAAGTCTCTGTCGCAATACCTTCTCCTTTATCTTTCATTTTTTTTTTTGGAAATATCAGATATCCTATTTCCAGCTATTGCCCTCTATTTCTACGTGCAAAGCTGCTAGAAAAAGCCTTCTCTACTCATTAATTCCATTTTTTCACCTCAGACTAAGTAGCCAACCCCTTGCATTCTAGCTTCCTATACCACCACCTGATTAAAATTGCTCACTAAGGTTATAAGGGATTTCCTATTTACAAAATCAGTGGCCTTTTCTTAGTTTTCATTGTTCTTGACCTCTCTGAAACCTCTGATGCTGTTGACCACTCAGTCCTGTTGGATAATTTCTTCTCTCTATTTTTTCCTTGACATTTGTCTTATGCAGTTTTCCTCCTCCATATCTGTCCAATATTTGTCCATCTTCTTTGCAGAATCATCACCAATATATCATGTATGCCCTACATGTGGGTATGCCCACTGGTTCTGTCTTAGACTCTCTCCACTCAATATTTCTCATGATGATTTCATCAGCTTCTATTGGTTTAATTATCATCTTAGAGAAGATGATTCCTAAATAGACATATTTCACCATCTCTCTTCTGAGCTGTCATTCTACCTTGTAAACTGGCTGGTAGAGGTCTCTTCCTAGAAGTTCTACAGATATCTTGAACTCAACATATCCAACATATAACAGTAGCTTTCTTCAAAACCTACCCCTCTCCCTAACTTTCCAATTTATGTTTTGGGCAACACTTCTACTAGTCACCCAAGTTTTTTAATTGGGAGACATCCTTGATTGTTACCTCTTCTGCATCCTCCAAATCCAATCAGTTGGCAAATATGGTCAACTCTATCTCTACAGCCTCTCATCTCCATCTCCATCTCCTTCTTTCCATTCACAAAGCCAGCATTTTATGCAACATCCTCATCACCTCTTGCCCAGGTCACTTTAAAAGCCTATTAACTGTTCTCACTTTCTCTCCATTCCATCCTCTGCATAGCTGCAAAATCTTTACTCCTAAAACACAGATCTAATCATACTCAAGAGTCTTCCATGGCTCCTCTTTGCTTCTAAGATAAAATGCAAACATGTCTGTTCAGCAATTATAATATGGCTCTATTTTTCAAAATCTTTAGTGTTGTTACTGTTTTCCAAAAAAATTCCCATTACTCCCCACCTCACATATTCTACATCCTAGCCAAACTTGCTGTTTTCTACACTTGCCATTCTGTCTTCTGACCCTATGCAAAAGGGGGAGGAGAACACTCATCCTTCTCGTCTCTCTATCTTTTGGAATCCAGATTGCCATTTAAGGATTTAAGGAGGGCTTTCCTGATAGTTCCAATTATTAACAATCCCACTGATTCCCCACCGATGGATTTGTCCTTACTTTGTGCTTTTATTTATTTATCTGTGTAGCTTTCATTTCCCTGAGTAGACTATAACCTCCTTGAGGACAGGATCTGTTTGGTATTCTCTTTCTATCCCCATTTTCTAGGACAGTATCTGGAACATTGTAGACAATTAATTAGTGCTTGTTGAATTCACTCATTCATATATATATATATATATATATATATATATATACACATATATAAATATATATATGTATATATATACACATACACACATATACGTATATACACACATACATATATGTATATATGTATGTATGTGTATGCATATATGTGTGTATATGTATATTATATGTATATATATAATATGTATTATATATATAATATATATAGAATGAGAATTATAATTCCACTGCTAATATTACATGGTGCTACAGAGTTTTAGTAAAATATGTAGTTCAGTTCAATTCAATAAGCATTTTAAGTGCTTACTACTTATTAATTACTGTGTGATACGAAGACGAAAATGCAGCATTTGCTACCGTCAAAAGGCTTACATTCTACATTGATTTTGCTTAACTAAAATATAGGAATTTATTTAAATTTGCCTTATACCAAACATCTTTCAAATTATATGACATTATAAGTGATTAGTCTGATTACAGGACTCAACATGCATATGGAGAGTATGAAAAATGGTCTTTTCTAGAGTGTCACACATCAAATGTTGGATAATATAACTATTTTTGTGATCCCGGCAGTTTACCCCTGATTCATGGATGTAAGCAACAAGAGGTGGTTGTCAAGGTTGACGATTGCTAACAGCTTCAGAGAATCAAGACAAAAAGTATACTTCTTGTACACTACCCAAAAAACCCCTGCTACAGCTAGCAGGCCTTTCTGACATATTCACAGAATCATAGAATGTCAGATCTGAAAGGGACACAATCGAGTTCAATCCCATCATTTCACAGATGAGAAAACTGGCCCAAAGTGGTCAATTTCTTGATTGTAACAATCTGGTAGACCCTTGAAACAGAGAATATTTTATTTTTGCCTTTGTAAGCCCAGTATCTACCACAGTGCCTGACACATAATAGACAGTTAACAAATACTTGAATTTCGAGAAAAGTCTCAAAGTTCCCTAACTGGTTCTGTAGATGTTGGTGTCATTGGAGACAACATGGAGTGGTCTATCTTCATGGCCAACATAATTTCATTGGAATTAGTCTGTGTAACACCTTCCCTCCTCAGTTCCCCAGGGATCACAGCACTTTGAGGACTCTCTCTGATGTTGATTTCTTTCCTAATATTTAATATCTCCGGGGTATTATGCTCAGAAGGCAACTTGGCTGATGATGTGTGCATGTTTTACACATGCTGTTATTTGCAGACACAAAATTTGGCCTGCATTTAATTTGACATACAATTGGCTAATTATGATTGAATAGGTCACTTGTGGACCCAATTAACCACTTGCCCTTCATTTCATGGTGCAAGTGGCCAATTGTACCTGCAATTAGCTAATTAAAGGCACAATTATTTCCATAGGCAATTTTGCCCTCACATAATTGTGGGTCTCAAAATGGACTACAGAAAAGTAGAGTTAAACAAGATTCCTCTAAAACTTGTGTTTCATCTTTCAAATTTGTCTCTACAAATGAAGCCAGGTCTAGGAAAAGACAGGTAGGCAGCTGCCAAGGGCATTATATCCATTAGGGTGAATCTACGGGCACGTTTTTGCATGATACATATTTTTAATATACAATTTTTATAAAATTTCCTTATAAGATCATCAATTGACCCATAGTAGTTATGGTTCTTTATATAATAGAGCAGGACGAATTAGGTCAACTTCCCATCTTACCTCTATCGAAAATTTTGCAAGAGGTTTTGTCCAGGTTCTATTCAGGGAGTAAAAGATTTAGTGATGTTTGAAAGCACATGCACCAAGCAACTCTCAGTAGGGCAACGCTTGCTCTTTATAAAATGCATCTGAATTTTTCAAGAGTCCACTGAATCACAGCAAATTCAGTTAGAAGGACCTCAGAGGCCATCCAGAGTCCGATCTATAACCGAGCAAGAATCCATTCTGTTGCATATGTGACACTTCTAGTCTTCAAGGAAAGGAGGTGCATGCATGGCAGCAAAGTCATAGCTAAAGAATTTGGAGCTGCAAGGGAATTCAGAGATCATGTAGTCCAACCTCCCCATTTTACAGATGAAAAGAGGGAGACAGTGACGTTAAGGTACTTGTCAAAGTCACACAGGTAGCAGATCTATGCTTGGAATGCAAGTCTACTGATTCCAAGGTCACTGACCAACCCACAGGGTTCAAAGACTCTAAGAAATCCTCAGCCTGTTGTCTTCAGCAGCAAGGGGGGCCATGGTCTCAAAAACAGGCAAAATTATAGCCCAAGCAGCCCCTGTGTGGAGGACAACACGAAAGGAGTCTTTCAACTCATGTATTTTGAAATTAAAAATACTGCCTTGAGTCATTGCTAGTTTCCAGTTAAATTGTTGAATGTTTATTCAGATGGCAAGGTCCTAGAGGGGGATGGGCCATGCCTTTATCTGGGTCTCAATTTCCTTATATCTAATATGAGGGGGTTGGGTTATATGCTCTCTTAAGGTTGCTTCCAGTTCCAAAATTTCTATAGCATTATGATTCTTAAACTTTGCTGTCCCTCCTACTCCCTGCTCTGTTGAACAGAGACAGTCAGCTAGCATTTACTAAGCACCTTGTTCATGCCAATAACTGTGCTAAGTATTGGAGATACAAAGAAGGTGAAACAAACAAACAAACAAAAATAGTCCCTGCTCTCAAGGAGCTGGCAGTCTAATTGGGGAGACAGCATGCAATCAACTTGTACAAATAACATACATATAGGATAAATCGGGAGTAGCCTCAGAGAGAAGGCACTAAGATTAAGAAGAGACTTCTTGCAGAAGGTAGGCTGTCAGGTGAGATTTGAAGAAAGACAGGGAAGCTAGGAAGTAGAAACGTGGAAAGAGTATTCAAGGCATAGGGGATAGCCAGTCAAAATGCCTGGAGTCCAAAGATGGCATATCATGTGTCTGAAGCAGAAAGAAGACCAGTGTCACTTGATCTCACAGCATTTGGAGGGGAATAGTAGTAAGCTATAAGCAGACTGGAAAGGGTCAGGTTATAAAGGACTTTAAAAGCCTAACAAAAATTCCATGTTTGGGGGCAGCTAGGTGAAGCAGTGAGTAGATCGCCAGCCCTGGAGTCAGGACCTGAGTTCAAATCTGGCCTCAGACACTTGACATTCTTACTAGCTGTGTGACCTTGGGCAAGTCACTTAACCCCAATTGCCCTGCCTTCTCCCCTCCAAAAAAAATTCCACATTTGATTTTGGAGGAAACAGGGAGTCACTTTTATTCAGTAGAGGAATGATATGATTAGATTTGAGGTATAAGAAGATGATTTGACATGCCTAACACATTCCTGTGGATGAATCAGTGAATTATCAAGAAAGAAGAGTGATCTGAGAATTTAAAAATACTTCTTTTTGTCATGTCAAGAGGAGTTCTCAAATCAAAGTCTCCAGTTTGACTGCAACAGGGTCAGGTTCTCATCCCAAATTATAAACCAACTTGATTCAACAGTTATGATATTTATAACAATTATTATATTCATAAATCTCTATTTGTTCATTGTATCTATCTACCTATCCACAAATCCATCTATAAATTTATGTTTATTTATTTATTGGCAGTGATCATGTTTATTTATTTATTGGAGATTTATCTGAGGTGTCCAGGGTTGCACAGCTAGTAAGTGTCTGAATCCTGATTTGAACCCAGATCCTCCTGACTTCAGGACTGGTGCTCTATCTACTGCACCACCTAGCTGCCCCCATCTATCAATTTATTGAGAAGCAGCATGGCATAGGACAGGGAGTCCTGGTTCCAGAGTCAGGAAATCCAGGTTCATATATAGCTTCTGACACATAGTGTATGTGTGAGCTTGGGGAAGTCACCAGATCACTTAGTGCCTCCAAGGAAGACATTAAGCCTTCATATTGCTGATGAATAAAGGGAGTTTTCTAACCAGGGGTTGCCCCTACTAGTAAAATCACAAGTCTGGACCAAGTACATGTAATATGTATGCAAAGAAGCCTTTCCAGACCCATCTTAATTTTCCTGTCTTCCTTCTTTTGGTTATATTTCCAGTTTATTCAACAAATATCTTTGGTGAATATAGTTGTTAGCATGTTGTCTCCTCCCATTAGACTGTGAGCCTCTTGAGATCAGGGCCTGTCTTTTGCCTTTCTTTGCATCTCCAGCATCTTGCTCATAGTAGGTGCTTAATGAATATTTCTTGGCTAACTAAATGGAAATATACATAAGTTGTATGTTGATATATTATATAATAAATTATATGTATATGTAAATATATAATAAATCATATATTCATGTATAAATATATAATAAACAATATAGTACATTGATATATAAGAAATTATATGTTCTATGTAAATACATAATAGATTATATATTTACGTGTGAATATAAATACATAATAAATGAATATTCTATATTTACACATAAGTATATTCTGTACTAGCTAAATGGTATAGTTAGAGTAAGGAAGATCTGACTCATAGACTTGTTAGTTGTGTGACCATAGGCAAATCCCTTAACATCTGCTGGCCTCAATTTCCTCTTCTATAAAATGGAGATAATGCTAGTAACTACCTCCTAGAGTTGGCATGAAGATAAAATGACATTAATAATATTGTTGTAAAACACTTCGAAAACCCTAAAGTCCTATGTCAATAATATGTATATCATTTAATATAGACAAGACATCTCAAAAGTCTTAGTGAAGTTATAAGGTATGAAAGCTCAAAAAAAAATCAAAAACCACTTTTGTAAATGGCAAAATATTAAATGAATCTCAGCAGTTATTGCTATTGCTATTTCTTTAAGAGTATACATTTCATCAGCCTGGGTAGTCCCTCTGTTAGAACACAGCTCCTTTAAGAATTGCAACAACTGAAAAAAAAAAAAACATCACCTGGTGGCCAACTTGTAAGGGATGAGCCTCTGAATTTAGCTACGCTTGTCCCTGCGTACTTACTCCAAACAATTTTTACCTAGTATAGCTGTGTGCGCTTGTATTGACCAGTGAAGCCTTTAAGAATGCAAGGTCACCTTTCCTATCATGACTTAAATGGAGATTTCTTGTTTTGCAGTTACTATTACTGTTTTCGGAGTTGTTGATTCAAGGCCTTCAGAGAGAGCATGGGTAGCAGAGCCATGGACCTGGAAGGGGTCATAGAAATGATCTCACTCTATCCCTTCTTTTCATTGGTAAGATTACTGAGAGCCAGGGGGGTTATGAAAGACTTGCCAATGTCACGAGCTCATCTCTGGCAATTCCAGGACTAGAACCAAGGTGTCTCCATTCCCAAGCTAATGCTATTTCTACTCCAAGGAGTTTACAATAGATCTAATGATTTAAAGGAACTCTGATTCTATCCAGGGTTATGGAAAGGCTAGATAATGAGAATCCCACTTAGAAGATTACTCTGAGGCTATACAGAAACTGGTGGGTGCATGCAATGCATGGGGAACTCACCTCCCCTCCCTTCTAGGCCTGTCTACTATCCACAAAGAAAAGGCAGACCTGATTAGTGACCAGTTGCCTTAGAGACAGGATGACTACTGGAATGTGGTTGTGAATTAAAGACGCGGAGGAAAATGCCAGAGGGGAGGAAAGTCATCCAGCATTCCAGATTGTGTAAAATAGTCTGCTTCTTGGTGAGATATGATTATTGCCAGACAAGGGTCTGCTATAATAGGATAAGGGAATCTTGAGCTAAAGCATTTTTTTTCTGTTGTTTTCTCTTGCTTGGCAGGGTGGAGAGCCATCCATGGTTGTTCCTTCATAATCTCCTCTTTTGTTTGGCCCTGTGCATGCTTCACATCCAGCAGGACCACTGAAATGGAGGTAATTAGGTAGGGAGAGGTTCTCTTACCAAAATGCCCACAGCTCTTCACTTTGGGGCAGCTTCTCCATTACGGATCTTGGATCTGTAATAATATTTCCGGTGGGGGCTGAACACCCACTTGGGATAGGTCCTTGTTGATGTGCCAGTTGAAAATTAAAGAGTGAGCCCAGGCTCTCCTGCCTCTGGGGGAATAGGGAGAGGGGATTTGGGTATTTAAATGGGCCCTTTGTAATAGCTCTCACTCTGTGGTTCACTGAGCAGCACACCCTGGCAGGCCTGCATTGATCATTCCCCTCACAGAGCTGTGGAGAAGAATAAGCAAGCTGTGAGAGATTTATCTGCAGGCTGGTCTTTCCTCCAGCTGTGATTTCCACAGTCAAAGAACTGCTATTATGGCTGCCACCATCATGGGGCCGGGACCCAGAAGATGAATCAGCCCTGGTGATGCCTTAGGCCCAGTCATCACAAAAACCCAATGGAGATCAGAGACTTTGCTTGGTGCATAAGTTTTCTCAGAGGATACAAATTATGGCAGGATTATCTAGAATTGAAGTGGACCAGGAAAGCAAGGGCAGAAAAGTGAGGAGTGTTGTTCATGGGAAGAGGCGGCATGTTGTATTAAAGGGAATACTGGAATTACAGTCTAAAATCTCAGCTTTGAATCCTGGCTCTGCCCCCTTCTACCTGGGTAACCTTGAACGAGGCATGTATTTCCTCTGTCTAGACCTCCATTCAGTAAAATGAATGGATTATAGGAGGTGATCTCTAACACCTCTTGCTGCTCTAAATTCTGTGATGCCAATTTTGTACCAGGATTCTCCTTGTTTGGTCCAGTCAGTCAGGTTGCAGCCCCAGCTGTGAGCCTCCAGCTCAGACTTCACAAAGCTAGCTGATCAACATGTCACTTGGAGAGCAGAGTTCTCATATTTCAGGAGCCCTGCGAGACTCTGGAATGCTGGCCAGTTAAGAATCCCAACATCAAAACTTTCAAATGTGGTCGGAAAGTCCAAGCCCAGGAATGTCAGGAAGCAAAACATGTTCTTTCATCGCTATTTTTACTAGTTACAGGGAATAGTAATGCCCAGAGTTGAATATAGAACTACTCTGTGCATAGAAAGAACTTTTTTTTGAAGATATCAATAGTGTGTAGTCTCTTTATCTCAGCTCTCACTCATGGGTAGAAAAGGTGGGAGGAGGGGAGGGAACTATCTATACCAGAGGTGAGAGGAAGTCTTGTGAGACAAATAGAATCAGTCCTGGGAGGCAGGAAGACCAGGGTGGGCTTCTAAGAAACACTAGCTGTGTGAGCACGGGCCACTCAGAAACCAGGCACCTCTCTGCAACTATTAGTTACAGAGAAGTTGCTAACATAAGGAAAGGGAAGGACCCACACCAATGAAATTACAGGTCTAGACCTCACTGCCACCACCTCCACTGCACCCTTCCCCCACCCCCAAAAAAAAGTCAAGCTAGCAACTTGACCAAAGGTACACAGTCAGATGTAGAGACAAGATTAGGCACAGCCATCTTAGTTTTTACTTTTAAAAAAATGAACAAATATCCAATAGTGGAACTGTCTATCTGAATATCTATCCAAAACTTAGGAACTGATATTTATAGATCACTATATAAAGTTGATGGAAAATATTCTGAAGGGGAAAGGCATAAAGAACTGGGGTTGGAAGGGGAAAAGGACCAAGAAGCCTCCTGCAGAAGGTAGGTTGGAGATAAACCTTGAAGGAACCCAGGGAAACTCAGGAGCAAATGGAGAAGAAACAGAGCATTGCAGGTAGAGGAGACAGCCAGTACAAAAAGTGAAAGGTGAGTTGGGAGATGGAGTGTCATGTTCAAGAACCAGTAATCAGGGTAATGTAGTTGCATCCAGAATTATAGAGTGTATAGTGGGGAATCAATTGAAAGAAGATTGGAAAGGTAGGGAGGAACAGTATTATGAAGAGGTTTGAATAACAAGCAGAAGAGTTTGCATTTGATTGTGGACATAGTAGAGAGCCAGAGGAGCTCTGACCAGAAGGATGACACAATCACACTTTACCCTTTAGAAAACTCCCAGGGTGCAGAGTAAAGATGATGGAGAAAAGACAGGGAGTCACCTGAGCTCTCCCAAATTCCTGTCCAAATGTTTTAAAATTAATGTCTCAAAATGAATTTTGGAGCAGCAGAACTGGCACAAGGATGGGGTAAAACAGTTTTCCAGCCCAAGACAACTTTAAGGTTGGCAGGAGATGTCTGTCCCACCAGGGTGAGAGTGGAGCATAGTCCAGTGCAGGCAACACCTCAGCAAGATGGCATTGGGGGTTGTGGATAATTGAATCAGCAGGAGTAGCGGCAACTTCCAAGCTCTCGGCCCATAGAGAACAAGAAGATCAGACAACTGGCCAGAAGGAGATTACAGGGCTCCGTTTGTTGGCACAGGGTGCAGGACTCTGTAGCATTGCTCATGTGTGCATCCAGGTGGCAGTCCTCAGTCTCAGTTCCAGGGTGACAAAGAGCACTAGCATACAAGCATTTACCTCTTCAGGGGAGCAGGGACCCAGGCCACAGGTCTAGGGCTGAAAAGAGATCAAAGCACAGACCAGGAGAATAGTTAACACACATCTCTTCAGATCATACCATCTTGGACAAACTGAAAATTTGCAGCCCCTAAACTAGCTCTGAAACTAGATGCACAAAAAAACCCCTGAAGCTTGGGACAGTGCCCTTTCTACTCCTGGAGTAGAGTACAACTTTAACTTAAAATTAAAAGTCAAGAAATTGTATGTAAAATGAGCAAATGACAAAAAAAAAAGATCCTGACCATAGAAAGTTACTATGGTGACAGGGAAGATCAAAATACAAACTTGGGGGGTGGAGAAAAGATGGTGGCTGGAAAGAAGGGACTTGCATGAGCTCCCCTCCTGGTCCCTCCAAACCCCTATAAAATGGCTCTGAACCAATTCTAGAAATGCAGAACCCACAAAATAGCAGAGGGAAGCAGGGCTCCAGCCCAGGACAGCCTGGATGGTCATGGGGTAAGGTCTATTGTGCACAGAGCTGGGAGTGGAGCGGAACAGAGCCTAGCATGAGCTGCGCCTGGACCAACCAGACTGGAAGCCGGGTGGAACAGGCCCTATCACCCTGAATCAGTGAGCTGTGGCAGTTACCAGACATCTCAATCCACAAACACCAGAGACAACAGAAAAGGTTAGTGGGAAAAGCTGCTGGGACAAAGTGAAAGGAGTTCTTGGTTGGCCTCTGCCCCGAGGGTGGCAGAGGTGGTGCAGCTATAGAACCACAGTTGCAGTTGCTTCTGGCCCCAGGCCCACCTGGTGGGAGGAATTAAGTGGTGGATCAGAGCAGGAGTGCAGAGTCTGCTTAAGATCTGAGTCAGGTCTGGGTTGGCGGTTTTTGGGGAAGGAGGAGTGCTGCTGTGGCAGAGCTGGCTGCATAGAAATAGCTCTGAAAACAACAGTGCATCCCCTCAAGCTTGGAACAAAGTACTCTTTACTCTACAAGCAGTCACACCCTGACAAAAACTCAAGGGTCAAGTAAGTTGGCTAGGAACATGGCCAGGCAGCGAAAATGGACTCAGATTCGGACTTAGACTTTGGAATCTTTCTTTGGTGACAAAGAAGACCAAAACATAAAGCCAGAAGAAGTCAACAAAGTCAAAGAGCCCAC
>CM053624.1:297668024-297712883 GCA_028646595.1 Phalanger gymnotis
TCAGAAAAAAGAGCCTAGATATCATCTTTCAAGAAATTATCAAGGAGAACTGCCCTGATATTCTAGAGCCGGAGGGCAAAACAGAAATTGAAAGAATCCACCGATTGCCTCCTCAAATAGATCCCAAAAAGAAAACTCCTAGGAATATTGTCTCCAAATTCCAGAGCTCCCAGATCAAGGGGAAAATATTGTAAGCAGTCAGAAAGAAACAATTTGAGTATTGTGGAAACACAATCGGAATAACATAAGATCTAGCAGCTTCTACATTAAGGGATCAAAGGGCTTGGAATATGATATCCCGGAGGTCAATGGAGCTAGGATTAAGACCAAGAATCACTTACTCAGCAAAACTGAGTATCATGCTCCAAGGCAATATATGGATTTTCAATAAAATAGAGGACTTTCAAGCTTTCTCACTGAAAAGATCAGAGCTGAATAGAAAATTTGACTTTCAAACACAAGAATCAAGAGAAGCAATGAAAGGTAAACAAGAAAGAGAAAACACAAGGGACTTAGTAAAGTTGAACTGTTTTGTTTACATTCCTACATGGAAAGATGATGTGCATAATTCATTAGACCTCAGTATTAGGGTAGCTGAAGGGAATATACATACACACACATATATATGTGTATATACATATATGTATATATATACATATACATATATATATTTATATATATAGACAGAAGGCACAGGATGAGTTGAATATGAATGGATGATATCTAAAAAATATCAAATTAAGGGATGAGAGAGAAATATATTGAGAGAGGGAGAAAGGGAGAGATAGAATGGGGTAAATTATCTTGCATAAAAGTGGCAAGAAATAGCAGTTCTGTTGGGAGGAAAGAGAGGGCAGGTGAGGGGGAATGAGTGAATCTTGCTCTCATCAGATTTGACCTGAGGAAGGAATAATATACACACTCAATTGGATATCTTACCCTACAGGAAAGAAGGGGGAAGGAAATAAAAAAGGGGGGATGATAGAAGGGAGGGCAGATGGGGGAGGAGGTAATCAAAAGCAAACACTTCTGAAAAGGGACAGGGTCAAGGGAGAAAATTGGATAAAGGGTGAAAGGATAGGAAGGAGCAAAATATAGTTAGTCTTTCACAACATGAGTATTATGGAAGGTTTTTGCATAATGATACACATGTGGCCTATGCTGAATTGCCTGCCTTCTTAGGGAGGGTGGATGGGGAGGGAAGAGGGGAGAGAATTTGGAACTCAAAGTTGTGAAAGAAGATGTTCAAAAAAAAGTTTTTGCACGCAACTAGGAAATAAGATATGCAGGCAATGGGGCATAGAAATTTATCTTGCCCTACAAGAAAACAAGGGACTTTTAAAGGGGATGGGAGGGAGTGGGGTGACAGAAGGGAGGACTGACGGGGAATGGGGCAACCAGAATATATGCCATCTTGGAGTGGAGGGAAGGGTAGAAATGGGAAGAAAATTTGTAATTCAAACTCTTGTGAAAATTGGTGCTAAAAACTAAAAGTATTAAATAAATTAAATAGGAAAAAAAAGAAAAAAAATACAAACTCAGAAGAAGACAACAAAGTCAAAGGTGCTCTATCCAAAGCCTCAAAGAAAAATGTGAATTGGTATCAGGTTCCAAATACAATTCCTGGAGAAGTTCAGAAACAATTTTAAAATTCAAATAAGAGTGGTAGGGGAATAATTGGGGGGAAATGATAGCGATGCAAGAAAATTATGGGGAAAAAAGAGTCAACAGCTAGGTAAAGGAGAAACAAAAATGAAGACAATAACACCTTAAAAACCAGAATAGGTCAATGGTAAAAGAGTCACAGAAATGCAATGAAGAGAAAAATGCCTTAAAAAGCAGAATTGGTCACATGGAAAAAGAGGTACAAAACTTCACTGAAGAAAAGAAGTCCTTAAGAAGTAGAATTAGCCAAAAGGAATAGAAGATACAAAAGCTCAATGAAGAAAATAATTCCTGAAAAATTAGAATTGCACAAATGAAAGTTAGTCACTTCAAGAGACAACAAGAAACAATAGCACAAAGTCAAAAGAATGGGGGAAAAAGAAAATGTGGAATAACTTATTACAAAGACAACTGACCTGGAAAATAAATGCAGGTGAAATAATTTAAGAATTATTGAAGGCCATAATCAAAAAAAGAGCCTAGACATCATCTTTCAAGAAATTATCAAAGAAAACTGCTCTGACATTCAGAGGGTAAAATAGAAATTAAAGAATCCATTGATCACCTCCTGAAAGAAATCCCAAAGTGAAAACTCCCAGGAACATTGTAGCCTAATTCCAGAGCTTGCAGGTCAAGGAGAAAATATCACAATTAGCCAAAAAGAAACAAATCAAGTATTGTGAAGCCACAGTTCTGGTAACACAAGGTTTAGCAGCTTCCACATTAAAGGATCAGAGGGCTTGGAATATGACATTCTATGGGGCAAAGGAGCTAAGATTACAAAAAGAATCACCTAGACAGCAAAACTGAGTATAATTCTTCAGGGGAAAAATGGAGATGCAATGAAATAAAGGACTTTCAAGCATTCCTGATGAAAAGACCAGAGCTGAATAGAAAATTGGACTTTCAAATATTAAATTCAAGAGAAGCCTAAACTGATAAATAAGAAAAAGAAATCATAAGGGATTTAATAAGGTCAAACTTCCCTGAGGGAGCTCACATTCTAGTGCGGGAAGACAATATACAAATAACTGTGCACTAACACTATCAAAAGTGGTTAGGCCGACTTGCCATATTAACTGGTAGAAATCATCACTTTTCTTTCTTAAGGATCACAATTCATGTAATATTTTACCAGAAATTGAAGCCACCTCACTGGTGAAGAAATCACAAATTCCATGTTGTTTCATTTTTCAAAGATGAGAACAGTATTTGTTCTTCTCCTGTCCAGAAACAATTTCCGTCCTCTCTGTGATTTTCAAAAGATCGCTGATAGCAACTCAGTATTCACAACCATCTGATAAAAAACCATCATGGTTGTTTGTAATGAGCACCTGAACTTGGGTGGTGTCAGTGTGCAGAGAAAGCAGTTCACAGATTGCAATGACACTGTAGAAGTGGAATGACAGGACTTGACAATGGATTGAATCTGGGGTCATGGTGAAGGACATGGAAGAGACAAAGATGACTGACATTTTTGAACCTGGACAACTGAGAGGATAGTGGTGCCATTAAGAGAAATGGATGAGTTAGGAGGGGTTTTTTGGGGTGGGACCATGGGGAGGTTAATATTTACATTGATTTGCCAGTGGGACAATTAGATGCAGAAGTCTGAAAAAAACAGTTGTAAATATGTAACTAGAACTCTCCAAGGAAGAAAACAAGCATTATTAAATACTTACTACATACTAGGCGTTGTGCTAAGTGCTGAGGATACAAATAAAAACAAAAGCAAAGCAATTCTTGATCTCACTGGGCTTACATTTTACTGGGAGTAGACAATACACAAAAGGGAATAAACAAGTTCAATAGATGAGAGAAAAATGGAAGTAGCATTAGTAAGGCTTACGTGGGGGCCATGGTTTTGAAGTCTAAAAAGTCAAGAGCAAAGGCAGGAGATGGCTTGGGATCCTGCACAAAATGGAAATCATTATAGAACTAATGAGCGAAGCCACACATTCCCCACCCCGCCCACTATGGGCAGCCATTTGCATGATGCTCTGGTTGCCATTCTAGAATCTCTCACCTTCTATACTTTCCCACTATTCCCACCCTGTTAATCCACAATCCTGAATAACTTCTCTACCATTCCTTGAATTTTATTTTTAAAATAAGTAAACTATGCTAATAATGTTTAACACAAATGATGTTACCTAACCTCAGCTATCCTTCACTCCTTCTTAGCAAACCTTATATTAGTCTCTGCCTGCCTCTTGTATTCTCTACAAGGACTCTTCTAAATCCTTTCTGTTCTCCTTAAGTCACTAACTCCATCCTTGATTCCTTCATTTGCAGTAGATAATCTCTCATCTTATTTTGAGACTATGACTGGATGTAAACGTCTTAAACTTTCTTTTCATACTTAAAAAATAAAAAAAACAACTTTTAAAACTCATCCCATCCTTGCTGCACCAGCAGAGTTGCTAATATTAACCCTTTTTCTATTGCCTCTTTCAGGATTTTCTCTATTAATCTCTGAATTTCATTTGCTTTAGTATTTTTATCTCTTTCTCCTTGACTTTTTTCTTTTCCCTATAAATATGCTCAGACCTTCTAATAACAAACAAAAATCTTTCTCCTTTAATTATGCAATGAGATAACCATTTGATCTCTCTCCCCTCTTTTGATGGGAAAATGGTTCGAAATACTCCTCTATACTCACTACCTCTAATTCCTCTCCATTTATTGACCTCTCAGCCCTTTGCTATTTAGATTTTGACTCTGGCACTTTTCTGAAGTTGCTCTCTTGAATGTCACCAGGTACCTCTTAATTGCCAGATACATTCGCCTCTCTCAGTCCTTACTCCCCTTGACCTTTCTCAAACATTTGACACAATTGACCAACTCCATTTTCATGATTCTTTGATACTATTTGTTTCTCATTCTCCTACCTCTGTAAAACTCCTATATTTTTCCTAAATGATGTTACTTGTGGCTCTATCCGCAGCCTTATATTTTCCATCAATGATTTGATCCTGTTTTATTCCTTTAATAACCATTTCTCCATGTATGGCTCCTAGCTTTAGACCCACATTTCTTGCAGCTACCTAAACATTATATAGACTTCATTGTTCTTCATCTACTCTTCAAGGTCAACATGCCACAAATTAAACTTATCTGCCATCCCCACTCCCCACACTAACAACTGCTCCTTATTCCTACTTTCTTCATTTCTGTCAATGGTGTCACCACTTCCCCATGTTCAAAATTTTAGTCACATTTCCCATCTCCTTCTCCTTATCCTCCCACATTCAATCTGCTACAAAATCTTGTCAATTCCATTCCTGTAAAACTCTTAGATGTGTTGCTTTTTTTCCATTTCTACTACCACCATTTCCAGAGTCTCATTACTTCTTATCTGGATGGTTTTCCCCCAATAACCTTTCTGCTTCCATTCTTTACTTCTCCTATTCCATTCTTCACATCATGATCAGATTAATCTGATTAGTATATAGCTCTAATCACCTTACTCCACTCTCCAGAAACATTCAGTGGATACCTGTTGCCTAAGAAACAAAGTCCAATCTCTGTAGCCTATCATTGAAGGCCATCCCCCAACCTGGTTCCAAGTAATGCTCCCCTGACACACACACACACACACCTTAACTCACACTACTCCCCATCATAAACTCTAAGGCGAAGTCAAACTACATTGTGAGTTTTTTGAATTCTTGCATTCTGTTCTGCTTTTGTTTCCTTCAGAAAAGATATATATTCAAGAAATATATATCTCCTCAAAAAATCCTTCTTTGGAATTATTTCTAGTCCTCTCACCTATTAGACATCTCAAAATAGTTATCCTATAGACATAATAAACTCAACATGTCCAAAACAGAACTCATTATATTTCTCCCCAAACCCTTCCCTCCTCCTAGCTTCAAAGGTACCATGATCCTCTCAGTCACCCAGGTTCAGAACCTATGTATCATCCTCAACTCTCACTTTCTATCACCATCCTACCCCCATTCAATCAATTGTCAAGTCCTGTGATTTCTTCATTTCTAACATCTCCCATGTATGCCCCTTTCTCTCCTCTCGTACTGCAACCACTGTGGTGCAAGCCTTCATCACCTCACGCCTGGATTATTGCAATAGTCTACTGGTTTGTCTCTCTGCCTCAAATCTCTCCTCACTATGATCCATCCTCCACTCAGCCGTCAACTTGATAAACTCCAGTGACTCCCTATTACCTCCAGAATCAAATGTAAAATCCTCTGTTTGACTTTTAAAACCCTTCATAATGTAGCCTCTCCATGTACTCTCAGATCCTGTGACAGTGGCCTCCTTTGTTGTTCCTCTAAAGGACACTTCATCTCCTGACTACAGATATTTTCACTGGCTGTCCTCTATGCCTGGAATGCTTCCCACCCCCCATCTCCATATCCTAGCTTCCCTGACCTCCTTCAAGTCTCAGCTTAGTCCCTCCTTCTAAAGAATTATTTCCCAGGTCCCTTTCTGACCATGGACATTTAATTCACTACAATCTTCAGATATTTTTCAAGTTGCTGTGTATGCAAACTTCCCATATGTTATATTTGTGCATTTTTAAACCGAAGCGTAAGACTTTACATTTACCATCACATTTTACCTTATTAATTTTATCCTATCCTTCTAGCTTGTTGAGATCTTTTGGGGTCATAATTCAGTCACCCATATTCTCAATTACCCCTATTTAATAAATGTTATCTTTCCCTTACTCAAAGTTACTCCCAACACCTCTTGTAAGTAATTTCCAAGTTATTCCTAACACCTAATATGCATGACTATATCTTTGTCTACAGAAATCCTGCTCTTAAGGCTCAGCCCTAAAATAATTTCCTCCATGCAATTGTCCCTGACACTCCCACCTGAAGCTGGAGGAAGTCTTGCTTGCCTTGGAGCTCTCATAAGACTTTGTGTCTCTCTTGTACATATTCTAATTTTGCTTGCTCATTTTTATATACCAATTTCAGGGTATCATTGATGAAAATATGGGAAGGGAATAGGCAGACTCTTCCAAGCAATTTTCTACAGCAGACTACATAGTTATTGTCTCACAATTGACTGAAAGATGCAGGCAATGCAGATCCTGCTGCTTGTCATTTTTATAAATTAGGAAAAGTCATATAATTCAGTAGAATAAAACATAGAGTGAAAGTCTCCCCTCCAACAAGGAGTGATCCATGTATACACTAAGATAATATAAGATTCCTTGATAAATGAAACTACAAAGATAACTATCCAATATTCCATGGTTATTAACATCAAGGGCTAAAACATGAAAATATATGTTTATTAGAGTCATCACCAAGAAGATCCCATGGAAACTTTGGATGGAAGGGGAATCCCCTACAGAAGGTAAAATCTTCTAGATGTTTCTCTTTGCAATTGATATTATACTCCAGAACAATGTAGGACACCACAAGGAGATACAAGATCACTAAAAATAAATTGACCTAGCACTCCGAGGAAGAAAACCAAATATATAGAAAATGCCTATTGACAAGATTATGGCATAGAGGTGAATTAATGATTGATGGAGTTAGTCAATCAGTACATATATCTGGGATAATGAATTGGGCCCAGAATTGAGTAGAAGGAAGAGAGATAGCACTAAACTGAATATTGGAAATTATACCATGCTTCAAGCTATCCCAAACTGCTTTCCAGAATGAAAACCCCTCTTTTCAACAACAATAATCTTCTCCAAATACTCCACGGTTTTGCTACTAGAAAACTACAGTCTTTGAAAATTCAGTTTAAGGTAACCTGAAGAGCAATAAAGAGATATAGTGGATCCAAGTAAGCTATAGAACCTTTCCTAGACTGTATGGGGTAGTCAGAGGGGACAAGCACGTCTAGCATGAGGATTTGCTGGGCCCTTTTCGAGGGCTGCTCATCCACCTTTGGTGTCCATCTTTCACCCAACTCTTTCCTGTGACCCTAAGAGACTATATAGCATGCACAGCAGCTACACCAAACCAGGCTGAAGATAACTGATAGGCCTCAAACCCATTGGGGAACTAGGGTGACGTCTACCCTAAGCATGTGAAGATAACCCTTGGCAGAATGAGAACACTTTGTTTCAATTGCCATGAAGGCAGCTTAAGTAGACACTGTGTAGCGCTTAGAGCTTGATCAGACATTGAAGATACAAAGGTTATCCACTGTATCTGGGCCATTGCTAGAGGTCTTGACTTTTGTCTTACAACTGGACTTTGATGACTCTGAAAGAGAGAGCGATGTTGACGACTTTGTGCTACTCTGCCTCACTTAAATCCAATTCACGTGAAAGAAAAGACATCATCTCATGATATTGCTGACCCTCTTCAAAAATGAAGGATGAGTAGCAATAGCAGTTTTCCTATAGTGATCTACACATTAGATGATAAGGGATATCACCAAGGAAATGTACAATGAGAAAAGGAAATATTCTAATCTTGTTGAGAAAATGAGATACGAATAAAAAATTAATAAACATTCTGTGTGTGTTGCGCTGTTTGGCACAAATGAAAAGGTACCTATATCAGGGATTCCTGACATCTAATGGATTTCAAGGGATTCATGACCCTGAATGGGAAAAAAAAAAAAAAACTACAACCTTATTTTCATTAACTTTTTCTTTCCTTTGTCATCCTATATATTTTATTTTATGCATTCAAAGACATTATTATAAAATGAGTTCCACTATCAAAGGAGTCCATGGCACTGGGCAGATCCTTTGTGTGAGATTTATGGTAAAATAGGGACAAACATTGAACAAGTTGAGAAGACATGAATAAGCTGTAGTCTTTGCCTCTGTGTAGATACTATCCACATTGATGGATATTATCAAAGATCCATTGAAATATTGAATCGGGCAGTGTAACAACAACATTGCTCACTGCTACTGTGGCTGTGTAAGACCAATAACACAAGCACACAGAAAGGCTTGCTAGCACAGGTCCTTTGATCTGCTTTTCTAGGGAAAGCAACTTCAAGGGGTTAACAATGTCGCTTTAGTTAAACATGCATATATCATTCACTTAGTTCAGGGAGAAAAGCACCCTGAACTTCAGAACAAATACAAACAGAAATTACAAGCAGAAATATAAACAGATCAACAAGCAGGCTTTTTTGTCTGAATAGCATTACATGCATATCTACCAGAATGAAAAGCAAGAACATCCGGGTTTTTCAAAGCTGGGGTGGGGGTATCCAACGGCTACCCAGAGTCTCTTCTGGCCAAATCATCAACACTCTTCCAATAAGTGTGCCCCCAAAGCCAAAACGCTAGCCTCTGAGTTTATGTACACTTCTTCAGGGTCAAAGGGCATCACAACCATGCAACTCAAACCCACATGACTAGGCGTTCCCTTGATATAAGCAGGTCATCAAAGACTCCTGATTCAATCAAAGATTCCTTAGTGGTGAGAAGCATTCCAAAACAAAGACAACAAAAAGTGCACTTTGCTTGCTTATTTGAAAGGCAAAACTCTTCAGAAGTACTTAATTACCTCAGCATTCCAAAAGAGAAAACAGTAAAAAAAAAAAAAAAGTCCCACCCTAATTACCATAACAGGCAGTTAACAAGCATTTTATCAAGCATTATGTGCCAGGCACTGAGCTAAGCACATACAAAGAAAGGGGGAAAATAGGCCCTATCCTCACAGAGCAACAGTTTCTAATATCAAAGCATTTGTGGATATGTCTTATTGCTTGTAATCTATTATAAGTTCTTCAGGGGGAAGGGAAAAGAGATAACAGAGTATAAATATAAAAAAGCATGTCATATGCCTGCTTCAGCCCAGTTCAGTTAAGTTGAGGCTGGTGAGGCAGGCTAAGGATGACAAACAGGGCTCTTTTTGAGCCATATTGGGAAAAAGAAAGGCATAAAGGTAGAAGGTTGTTACTCGGGGTGGGGAGAGGAAGATTGTTGCTGGAGGTGTACAACAGATGAGATGGAGAAGATGGAGCTCTTCCACTCTCTGGTCCTTTGTTTTCCACCAAAAGAAATTATCTCAGTATTGGAAAGGGAAAAACAAAAATGAGTAAAAGAGAAGTGATATCAAAGATAATGTGAGAGAAAGTGAGTATTTAGGTGTGCTTGAAGTCATCAGATCCAGACAAACAACATCCTTGGGTCCTGAAGGAGCTGTCAGGTGGGATTGCTGAATCATAATCAATGATATGTAGAATGGAAAACAGGGGAGGCACTTCAGAACTGGAAAGTGGCAAATGCCCCAACTTCCAAAAACAGGAAGAGAGAAGAGACAACGAATATTAGAGCAGTGATCTTGACAAATTATACTTTACCATAAAAATGCTTGGTAATTGACTACTTTACTAATTTTTTAGTCCAAATTCATAGCAAGGTGATGGAGAAACACACATCTATGTGTGCATACAAACATACACACATATCTATGTATCCTTGAAAAAATTTGAAAAAAATATCTCACCATTCCATTCCTAGGGGGTCCTATATTCTTGGTTATGTATGTTATTTGCTTCACCCAACAGACCAGAAAGGGTATTTAAGGGAAATTTCCTCTAGTTCATCTACAGGGAATAATAGGTTTTTTTATTCATCCATGCCACTTTTCTGACCTCAAGAAAAGAAAAGGCTGTGTATCAGCAGATCAAAGACATGTGAATCTATGAATAATTAAGCTTAGCTCTGGGTGAAAATGACATTGGAGTCATGTCTACGAAATTCAAGAAGCAAAGTAGGTGGATTTAAAATTTGTGAAATTGGACTTAGGGAAAATGCAGATGCTTGAATTTTGTTACCTTGGGAATATCTCAGGAAGTAAATAAAACTGATTCCTGAAGACTGTCAATTTTGGACTGGTCTTTTTTTCCTGAGCTTGAAATTCTACTGAGTTACATTCCAAGCTTTAGAGATCTCAGTTAAGTAAGAACAATCCAACAGTTAGCAACAGAACATTAAGAGGTGTTGAGGACATCTCTTGTCTTTTCCTGAAGTTCAAAATATCAAATAACATTACAGGATCATTTATTACAATTTAATCAACCCGTAAGATCTCCTGGCATACCTTCTAAGAAAAACCACCTGAGACTTTTATTGCAGGGAATTTGACTTGAAAGTAACTTTTACGCATTAAAATATACATTTACAGACTTTCCAGCTGTGTATATTATGACCCATCCATCTCCTCCAATCTCCACAATGTGTTTGTATAGGAAGCTCCTAGGTGGGGAAACTCTCTACCAATGCAGGCTACTCTTAGAGAGTAGTGAGGGGATACTGAAAATTTCAGTGACTTGCCTGAAGTTACACAGAGGATAGACTTGAACCCAGGTCTTCCTGTTTTTATGGCCATCTTTCTATCCAATAGGCCATGATGCTTCCAGTGCTTATCCATGTCTTCCATGTGTGCTGGAGATTACATATATGTGTGTGTGTATGTATATACACATATAGATATAGATAATATATTTATATGTACATGTATATATATGAATGTATATATACTCACAAACACACATATATATACATATGTAAATATGCATATGTATATGTGTGTCTCTATGTGTGTGTATACATCTACATCTATATCTATATCATCTATATCTATATCTATATCTCTCTATGTCTATGTCTATATATCTATATCTCTATGTCTATGTCTATGTCTATATCTATATCTACATCCACATCTGTCTGTCTATCTATCCATCTATCTATCTATCTATCTATCTATCTATCTATCTATCTATCTATCTATTTATCTATAACAGAGTGGCATTTCCTGGCCAGGGCTGAGAATATCCTCTCATACCGAGGGACATCAGGTCTAGGCACCTTCACCAACCAAACTCCATCTTGGGGGAATCTACCCTTGAAAAAAGGTGAGTAGGCTTTTTTCCTTTGTTTCTGCCTCTTTCTGCTCCTGTCTGAGAGCTCCAGGGAAAATCAATTAATGAAATTTTATGAATGGCTATGACAAAGCTATCTGTTTCCTCAACACAAAAGAAATGCTTAACACATACACAGATTATAAGTGTGCATTGACAAAGACTTAAAACATAAAACAGTAGCCCATAATTCCTATTTTCCTCTCCCAGGAGGCCAGTATTTAAAACTTCAAAACATGAAACACTTTATGGGACTGCTGGACAGACATTTCATTTTTACTTCATCTCTACACTGTCGGAAAATATTCACTCAAGGTCCTCCTATTCTGGCAAGCCAGGTCAAGATGGAATGGATGAATGAAAAAGCATTTCTTAAACACTTAGCCAAGCAATGGGGATAGAAACAGCCCAATTGAGATAGACTTGAGGGACAACATGTAAATTGATGAATCTATGAATGCAGGATGAAAGAAAGACTTCTGAGTCCTAATGACACAGACACAGGGGAGATTGCAAGACCCACCGGTCCTCAGACTGTATCAGTCAGTCAGATGACAGTGCTGGGGTCTAACAGGGCAGAACATAAGTCCTAGAAGACCAATAGATGCAGTGGCAGGGAAGATGGTAAGACTCAATGGTCCTACTCCTTCTCCATAGAAAGAAGAGAGGTAGTGGACCACATTTCTTCTAAGCAGTGTGAGCACTCAAGTGGCCCCAATGGATTGTGGGTGGCTAGGATCAGAGGAGGAAGCAAATAGAAGGTGCCAACACACATGCTTGATGCCATATATAAACAGTAAGCACTGCTGCCATGTTTTCAGGGCAGAGGTGAGAATGAAAGACAAAAGACTGACTATACTAGTATGCACAAAATAGTAAAATAACCAGAAAGAAGACTTTAAAATTTGGGCAAAATCCATTATAAAAGATTTATCTTTGTTGTGGTATGGTGGAAAATGTGATCAATTTGGCTTCAAAAGACCAGGGCTTTCATCTTGACTCTTCCAGTTACTACCTATGTACTCGCAGGCAAGTCTCTTCATCCCTCTGAACTTCAGTTTCCTCATCTGTAAAATGAGAGTATTAGGCTACATGACCTAGGGGGGCAGCAAGGTTTGGTGGAAAGAGCATACTGACTATGGATTCAGAGAACCTAGGTTCCAGCTCTGATGCTTACTACCTGTATTACTTTAAATAAATGGCTTAAATTTCTTGGGTCCCAATTTCTTCATCCTGAAAATGAGAAAATTCCATTAGATGGCCTCTGAGGTCCTGTGATCCCTTCAAGTTCCACATCCTTGGTCCTATGAGCATAAGATGCTTGTCCCTTTGAGGTCCTTTCCAGCCACAAATCCATGACCCCATAATTTATGGAAAATTATGGATGAGTTGAACAACACAGGAAATTTTGGATATGTTATTCCATCCATTAATGCAGACCATGATCCATTAAGAATGTCTGTACTTTGCAATTCTCTCTGTCTCTTTCTGCTCTTTTTCTCTGTCTCTCTCTGTGCATAGGTATTTGCATGTGCACACACACACACACATACACATATATAAATATATAAAGTACATATATATACAAAATGTATATGTACAAAAAGCATATATGTATATGTAAATATATAACACATACACACATGGGCATATATGCCCATATGTATATGCATATGTTTGCATATTGTATATATGGAACTTTACATCATTTCAGTTAGGCACATACATACATATTAGATAGCTGGATATATATATATACATATACATATAGTATACACATACACATACATACATATTTATATATACATATATGTGAGATATATTCTAAGTATACACTTAAACTTTTAAAGTTTTTTCTTAACACATAAAACCTCACCAAGCATAGCCATGAAGTGTCATCTCTTGATGGTGTGGTTAAAATTTACTCTATTTTTATATCTGTCTAGGGTTAAGATCAAGCACATTTTCTCCCCTCCAAACTTCTTCTAATTCCAGGATGGCAATTCAATTGAAAAAAAAAATCAAAGAAAGCAAAGAACATTTTATGACTTAAAAAGTTTTTCTTTTCTTGAAATAAAAACTACTGCTGGAGATCTCTCCTTCCTTATCTTATCACTACTACTACCCAGGGTGATTTGAATCACCCAATCCTCAGTACAAAACCTTTGGTAAAGTAGAGTTCCTTTGATCCTTTTCTGTTACTTAAGAAAACTCACACTGTATGTTTAACACATTCCCAACAAGCCAGGATAATGAAGCTCATGGGACAGAGAGTCTTAATTCCGTGTCTGTTTCTTTATTTTATTTTTTTAAACTATGATATATGGGCCAAGGGAAGAATAGACTAGACAAGCCAGGAGCTAACAGTAAGAAGCACTTGTGATTGCTGAGTTGGGAGATATCATTAAAAAGCAAACTGCAGAGCTCCAGTTTCGGATCTGAGAAGATTATTGATTCAAATCCTTTAAGGCATTCTTCAAAGAATGTCTTAAAATTGTGTATTGTCTGTGGAGTTTGTGTAAGGATATGGATGTGTGGGTGTGCAGGTTAGTATATGCCTCAAGAGTATAAGAGTAAGGATTAAGAAATAAGAGCAATAAGGGGTAGACGTGTGTGTGTGTGTGTGTGTGTGTGTGTGTGTGTGTTCAAGATAATGTGCCATGAGTTGTGTGCAAGCATTGTATCCAACTGGGGACTTAGTCTACCTAACTAGAGGTGGATGTTCAAAGAGGTCCCTGTGTGATTAGTCTGGTTTTATGTTTCCGTATGTTGCATTCTCTTGAGTGATTTGCAGAAGATAAGTGTCAGAGGATAGAGTGAGTGAGCCTATTTTGATCACAGGAGGGGAGTATTTGTGGATGTCTTTTTGAATGTGAAGAGTCTTAATTAGCAGTAGAGCTTAGAGGTGCTTCTGAGGGAAAATATTGAACAATGTTTGCTACCAACTGGTAGCAATCCATTCCTTCTTTCAGGATTTTTCTTCTCCAACTGGTTTTACCATTTTGGCTAACTTGACCATGGTGTGAAGCAAAAATATACAGGATGCATTTATCTTTTAGGACAGAAGAGTCACAAGCTGGGTGTAGAATTCTGTGTCTGGAATGAGATTCCCTCCTCACCTCTGCCTCTTAAAATATCTAGTTTCCTTCATGTCCCAGAGTAGAAACCATAGTCTTTTTTTTTTCCTTTTAAATTTATTTATTTTTAGTTTACAACATTCAGTTCCACAAGTTTTTGAGTTCCAAATTTTCTCCCCCTCCCTATCCTCTCCCTTATCCTCCCCCCCCAAGACAGCATGTAATCCGATATAAGTTCTATATATACCTTCACGTTAAACATATTTTCACAATAGTCAAGTTGCCAAGAAGAATTAGAACCAATGGAATGAACCACGAGAAAGAAGAAACAAAACAAAACAAACAAAAGAGAGAGAAAGAGCAAATAGTTTGCTTCAATCTGTCTTCAGGCTCCATAATTCTTTCTCTGGATGTGGATAGCTTTTTCCATCCTGAGTCTTTTGGCATTGTCTTAGAACCTTGCACTGCTGAGAAGACCAAGCCTATCAGAATTAGTTATCACAGATCCAATGTGTTTGCAATTGTGTACAACGTGTAGATGCCATATTCTAAATGAGGCTTTCCCTGATCCTTATGCCACTCCCAGGTGTTACCTTGGGTGCACTCTTGAATGATACATAATTTTGTAGGACTTTTCTATTGGCTTATCCTTTGTGTGCTATCGTCTAGCAGAATGTAAGCTCATGGAGGGCAGGAACTATTTTTGTTTTTACATTTCCACTTCTCAGCATACTACTTTTTCCACATGAGGAACTTAAATATTTAGTGAATTAAATTGAATTTCATATCTTTCCTCTACCAGATTCTGGCTTTTATAACAGCTCCTTAGAAGCAGATCCCATAGCCTATGACTGTCCAATACCATGTACAACAGTGTACACTTTCCCCTCCTTTCCTCAGATTGAGTATAATCTGTAATGTCACAATACTTCTGTGAATCACTATATACTCCAAGTACTTCAATTATGAATTATGAATTATCAATTATGAAAACCCTAGGGTTTTCATAGTTAAGAAACAAAACTCATATTTCTTTTAAAACTTAACCTAAATAAATAACAGATGTCCTTTGATCTTTTCCAACCTTGTGTGTGCTATCTTTCATGTTATTGACAAAAGACTCCTACTCCCTACTAGATCTGGGATCTCCTATTCCGAAATCTCTAGCTATGTATCTCTAGCTATGTTCTAGCTATGTAACTGAAGTTAGAGGTCAGCATGTGTCTCTCTGACTAGATCTATATTAATTTGCACCACTTGTGAAAATTCTGCTGAAGGCTCTCCCTAGCTCTAGGTCCAAGTAAAATATGCACCACCTCCTCAAAGCCTTCCCCAATTCCCTACTTTCACTTTTCAGATGAAAGTGGCTACGTTCTCTTCATATTCTTTGCTTTTTTCTGGACCTTTTCTTTGTACGTATCTTGCTGTTTCTCAGGTCACAGTCGTTTCTGTAGTTGATCTCTACTCCCTCTCTCTCTCACTAGATTGTAAGCTCTACAACCAAAAGGTTTGTGTTGCACCTATCTTTGTAACTACAGTGCTGAATATGAGATCTTTTACAAAATAGATGTATAATAAGTGTGAGTTTAATTGAATTGAAATGCAATGTGCCAAAAAAAAAAAAGAAATTCTATGTCATAATTTCTCTCTTTGTTTATGGACTAATGAATGTGTTGACTGGTTAGAATGTCAGGTAATCACATGTTTTGCCTGTTTAACTTATTCTGCAGACAGTTGCAACTCATAACCCATGGGATTGACATAAAATTCCTCTATCACCATGTGAATTTTAGAAGAAGTGCAACTTCTTCAATTCTTATAAAAAAAATTGGAAAAAGAATGACAGACCTAGATATGGGTCAAAATCTTAGCAAAAAATCTACTCCTCCTTTATTTGCTTTTAAAATTCATTAATTAAACTGCATGAGTCCATATGTTCAGGTGGTAGGTTTATAGAATATTTTGTTTGATTCTGGGTACAACATCCTAGGAAGAAAATTGCTATGATAGAACATGTCCAGAGGGAAGTCAATCCATCTGTGTCACAGAAGAATGACAAGAACTGGAGATGCTTTACCTGGGAAAGAGAAGAGTTGGGGTACACCTGATTTCTCTCTACACATTTGAAACATTGCTGTATTGAAAAAAGGAATGAGCTAATTCGTCTTGGTCTCGGAGGAGTAACAGATAAATATTTGGAAGGATATTTTGCTCAATATTAATCAATTTCTAACAACACTACCCCCAAATGGAATGTGCTGCCTTATGGGTAGTGAGTTCCCTGTTAATGAAAGTGTTCGAGCAAAGTCTGGATAATCATATATGTATGTTAATGGGAGAAATCACGTTTCATGTGGATATTGAATTAGGTGATATATGTTGTCCTTTCCAGTTCTTGCATCTTTTGATTTTGGGGTGTTAGTAATTAAAAATTGTAATACTTATATTTAAGAGCGATCAATTACTAACAAAAACAGCAAAAGGAATGGAATGCTAGACCCAGAGTAAGGATGACCTGGGTTTATGCCCTATTTCTGACATGCTGCTTGGTGACTCTAGGAGAGTCACTTCACTTCTCTGACCATTGCCATTTCTCTAAGACTTAACTGTTCAATTACGGACCATTGGTGGAGGGGGTTCCCATGCTGATGACCTCATGATCCTTAATGTGCTGATTATAAATTATTAATTAATCAAAAGCAGAAATGATACCTTCTGATTATTAAAAAAAGCATGTTGAGAAGAATAAGAATTCCATAAATCTTTTGCGATGATTTTGTTAAGGACCTTTGAATAGACCCTATTCAGTAGAGTGCCTCCTACAGCATCTTGCTTAATAAGTATTCTGTTACAGAAGGTAGTACTTGTGTGAAAAGAATCAAATATCTTTGTGCTGAAATCCTCCACTTTCCCAGACCTTAGGGGTCCTTTGAGGGAAACATAGCCATAATCTCTAGTTTATTTGATTTGTGGGAAAATCTGCTTTGTTCCTATAAAAAACATATTCGATAGTGTAGGATGTCCAAAGTTTGCATGGTATTTGCAATGAGTTATGCAGGAAATAAGTGGCCAATCATGTTCTAGGCAAAGATGATAAAACACTGTTCCAAAAAGAAATAAATTAGATGGTAAAGGGCACCAACTAAACGAGATTTATTCTCTTTCCATTTGGCTTCCCCCGTCACTTCCTTGTCTGCCTTTTAGGCTTCCTTTATCACTCTTTTTAATTTAATCCAAATATTGTCTTCCCTCTTTCTCTTCTTTCCAAGACAGAAATATGATGCCAACACTTGGTGCTCTTCCTTTTTTGGTAAACTTTTATTTGTTTGTAACTTCAGATTACCTTTAAATCATAGAAAATTCCAATTTGCATGCCCGCACCATGACTTTCTTTCTCTCTCTTCTCTCTCTTTCTCTCTCTCTCTCTCTCTCTCTCTCTCTCTCTCTCTCTCTCTCTCTTTCTCTCTTTCTCTCTCTCCCTCTCTTCCTCTCTCTCTTCTTCCCTCTCTCTTTCTTTTTTTCTCCATCTTCCTATTTTTCTCCATCTTAGCTCTCTTTTTCTCTCTTCCTCTTTCTCTCTCTCTCTTCATCTCTCCTTTTCTCTCTCTCGTTTCTCTCCCTCCTATCTCCCCTCCCTCCCATGTCTCTCTGTCTCTCTCTCTTTCTCTGTCTCTCTCTCTGCCTTTCTCTATCCTCTTCCTTGTTCTCTTCTTTTTCCTCCTCCTCCTGTGTCTCTCTCTGTCTCTCTCTTTCTCTCACACTTACACAATTACTTGCATTTGGCCTTGATTCTCACTTAGTACTTTGGATTTATTCACCACATCTTCTCTCTGGATGTAGATAGATGGAAGCTTGTTCCTTCTGTAAGGAGAAATAACAGAAAAAATCATATGAATTCACATATCTGTAGCATTTTAATGAAAGGCATCTTACAGAAAGTAGGATTTTAGTTGAGACATGAAGTAGGAGATAAACTCCTTGAAGAGAGAGGTAGCATAGTGGGAAAAATACTGGACCCTCTTTATAAAAGACCTGAGTTCAAATTCCATCTCAGATTAGCTCTGTGAACCTGGGCAAGTTAATTAGTATCCTTCAGTTTTAGTTTCCTCATCCATAAAACAGTGAGAGTAATAGCTCCTCCCTTCAAGGGCTATTGTGAGGAGCAAATGAGCTAATTATATAAAAGCTTGTCAGACCTTCAAGTGCCATCTCAATGCTAGCCATTATATTTTGTCTGTTTCTCTCAGGTGTAGCATTATACTCAACCAATGGTAGACACAATAGATGCTCCAATGTTTGAACTGAATTGGTCACACAGCTAGACCAAGGTCAGATTTCAAATCAGAATCTGTAACAATAGATAATAATAACGAAGTTAGTAATAATACTAATTCCCATTCTGCTTGAGGGTTTGCAAAGCCCTTCAAATACATTCTTCCCTAAATACTGTACTAGCTACGTGAGGTTGGTGATGCAGGAGCCACAGAACTCCCTAGCTTGAGGATTGAAAATTGGACAGGTTATTATGGAAGGAAGTGGTAATGAAGTGTGGCATTCAGCTTGTTCACATATCCATAGAGTAGGTGAAGTCTATGCTCTTCCCCTACCCTTTTGAAGAACACCTTGTCTGCCTCCCTTGATTTATGACCTTGGGAAGAGGAGAGGGGCACGAGATGAAAAGGGAAATATGGGAAAGCTGTGATAAAATGGATAACACCGAAAGGAATCTCTCCTGGCCAGAGACAAGGCAGATCTTACAGGCTACAGAAGAGAGGCAAGCTTTTTTCTAGTCTTCACAACGTGAAACTCTGTGTCTGTTCTGACTTCCCCATGGTTAGGACTATCAGAATCTGTTGGAGGAGCCTGCAAAGAGAATTTTGTCTTGAGAAACGATTCCTGTGCACAAGGAAACTTTGTCTCAAGATTGAAGTGAACTGTGCAATGTAGTTTAGGATGTCCCAGTTCAACCAAAGCACCTATTTGTGTACATTTTGGTTCCAGTCATGGCAGAGATAATATGTATAGGGCAGATCTGTTGATCAGCCTGCCCTCTCTCCTACTTCCAAGCACATCCAAAGAGCATCCCTCGCCTCAAAAAGAAAAAGAAAAAAGTTTGCCAGTACGCTCTAACGAAAAAGAAAATGGGGAAAATAGCAGCTTATTTTTAAAATGCCTTAGGAACTCAGGAAGGAAAAGGAAAAAAAAAGTATACCATTTCACAGCTTAGTTAACTATGCAACAATAATAATAATATCCTAACACTATATATAGCACTTTGAGGTTTGCAATGATCTTTATCTATAATATCTCATTTGAGCCTCACAAAAACCCTGGGGGAGGTAGGAACTTGAGATATTGTTATCCTTATTTTACCAAAGAGGAAACTGAGGCTCAGAAAGATTTAGTCGTTCTCACGACTCTAAGTCCAGTGATCTTTCCACCTCTTCTCCCCACCCCCCACAACAGTGACTTTGAAACCAAACTAAGCTTCAGATGCCCAATGCACGGGAATTCCTCCTCACCTTGACCTCAAACTGTTGGCTAATTTGTGCCTGCACACTACAGAAAGGAAATGTTGTTGAGTAAGAGCACGAAAGAGACATGTTGTAACAAGGCCAAGGTTCAGAGAATGTGTCTGAACTTATTAAAATACACATTCCTCCTCCCATCAATAATCGATTGGTTTCAAGCTCAGTTTTAGCCTCAGGGCTGAAACACAGAATGCACTGAGAGATGTGTGACTTTTGTCAGGTTTGCCAGTAGGCAACAGTTCTTGGGCCTAGATTCAACCAACAATAATAATAGTTGACATTTTATGTAATGCTTTCCAGTTTGCAAAGCCCTTCACTTACATTATCTCATTGAAGAAAGGGTTTGGTTTCATTTCTATGTTTCTATCTCCAGCTCACAGTCCAGTGCCTGGCACATAGTACATGCTTAAAAATGATTATTGTCTTGAATTCAGTTGATTCTCCCCAGCACCTTATGAGGTACACAGTATACATGTTATTATTTCTACTTCCTCAGATAAGGAAGTTGAGACTCGTGGAATTGATTTTTCCAATCAATTCCAATCAATCAAAGTAGGCAGCAATAGCATGAAATTCAGGGTCTTCTGATTTTAGATAGAATACTGCTTCCTCAACAATGGCTAAACAAAAATTCTCCATCCAAAATTGACCATTTGCTGGAGAAGACACTGTTCAGATTTTTCTCTAGCTAGTCAACGCGCCATTGAGTTCTTTTTTTATTCTTTCCTGCATTTTTGGTTGACTAGAGTTCCTCTGACTCAGGAAGATGGGGTCAAGTCGGTAAGTCAACCAACATTTATTGAGCACTCTCTATGTGCCTGGCATTGTGCTGCTGCTGCTGTTTGTCCTTCATTCTCAAAGAAGACCATGCCATGGGGGGGGGGGTGATAATGCCATGACATGCAAGTGAATTGGATTTAAGTGAGGAAGGGCTGTGCAAAGTCACCAGCCTCACTTTCTTGTCTGGAGCCATTTGGGTCCAGTGGTCGGATATAGATCAAGACAACTGGAGATGGCCCCAGATGCAGTGAGAGGCCTTGACCTTTTTAAGTTGAGGTCTTTAACAGGTCTCAGTTTGACTGAGGTGGTGATTAAGGCACTGTGCTAAACACTGAAGATAAGAGGAAATGCAAAAACAGTCCCTGCCATCCAAAAGCTTACAATCTAATAAGGGAGACAGCATACAATCAACTAGGCACAAGCAAGCTAGAGCCATGGAAGAGGGGGGCAGGGAGGTTTGAAGACTTACTAGAGAAGTTACTTGAAAGTACCTCCAAATTTGAAACTGGAGAAACAACTATTAAATCCAATGACTAAAGTGTCACATTACGAACTAATTATTTTATTTTTAGTACTAGTAGCAATAGCTCATATTTATATAATGTTTTAATGTTTGCAAAATACTTTACAAATAATGTCTAATTTAATCCTCATAACAACATTAGAAGGCAGGCACTTTCATTATCTCTAGTTTATAAATGAGGAGACTGAGGAAGCCACAGGTTAAATGACTTACTGAGGTCACCCAGGTAGTAAGTATCTGAGGCTGGATTTTATCCCAGGTCCTCCTGACTCTAGGTCCAGAGCTCTATCCCCTAAACCACTTGGCTGCCTCATTAGAGAGTGGTGATATTACTAAAAGCAAATGGACCCCTCCCCACACTTGTTACCCACAATCTTTCTTCCCTACGTGGAAACGGCCAATGGAATTTTGCTTTTATCACATGAAGAACTCTTTCTAGACACCTTTCCCCTAAATCTCACCCCTAAACTTCATGTTTTTAAATTCACTCTCAAGTGATGACAGTGGTGACACCATGTTCATGCCTATATGATTGAAGGTGTGGAACAAATGTTACAAACATTAACAAAATGTTAGCTGTAGGGTCGCCTTGCCAAGAGTTCCTCTCATGACAAAAGAGTTGTTGCTGTTGCTAATCAAAGCTCCTTGGAAATATTAAAGGGGTAATCCTCGACCCTAAGGGTCTTCTTGCCAGCTGCAGAGTACGAGAATCTTGGTGGGGGAGTGCGAGATTTTTAGAGAATTGGGTGGGGAAAGGCGTTTGTGTGACGTGTTTAAAATAGCCACAGCATCCAATTAAAAATACCCCCCCCCCCGAATGAGTTACCATTGCTAATAAGAAGAAGCCAAAAGATATTCAAGTATGATCTGAAGAAGGGTTGGTGGGGGAGGGCATGGCCAAAGGCACTAATTGAAAGACCCCTCAGGCACATACTCCAAGCTTCTGTGTGCTTACCCACTAAACTGTGGTATACCAACTGAACATGCCTCAAGGGAGGTGAAGAAAGGGCACTACATAGACATTACTATTTTTGAGACAGCTAGGTGGCATAGTGATGAAAGAACTAGATTTGAAATCAAAACAACCTGAGTTCAGATCTTGTCCATTTCCTGTGTGACCCTGGGCAAGACACTTACTTTCTCTTTTTCTTCATCTATAAAATGGGGACAATCATGGCACCTACATCATTAGTGTGTTTTGAGGATCAAATAGGAACATAATTTTATATATATATACTATGAAATGTTATTATTATTGTTACTATTCTAAGAAAAGGCACTTGACCATGAGTCAAGATACTTAAGTCCTGGTCACAGATCTGATACTAATTAATCGTGGTACCTTGGACAAATTCCCTCACCTCTTTTACTGTTAGATTTCTCATCTTGAAAATAAGGAATTTAGATCATGAGCTTTATGGTCGAATGTCTTGCCCTCATTAAAGCCATAAGGACTTATGAGTACTGGAAATGAATTTGGATTGCCCAATCTTGCATTTCAAGTGTAAAGGTGACTGAGGCTCTGCTAACAAAGGCTGCCAGCTTGTGCCCTTCCCCTCTAGTGGTACAGTGTCTTAGCCTCCCAACCTACCACTCCAAAAACTTTTAAAAAGCAAATCAAAGGCATTTGTGTAGTGTAATAAGAAAATTACCAAAACAATATTCAAATGCTGCATTTTAGAAATCATTTTATTATTTGCAAATCTACATTTGCTTATACCTCAGATTTTTTGGTGGGGGAGGGGTCAGGGCAGAAACTATGATTTTTATTAGATGATAAATTTCTCTTGAGGAAACTCCTTTTACCAGTGCCCTGCAATGTATGGCTTAAAGAATTCATCACTGAAAGATTAAGTGACTTCTCCAGGATTACGCAGGCAGTACTACTTAGAGGCAAGGCATGAACCGAGGACTTCCTCATTCTCTGATCTTCTCTTTACCCACTATACCATGCTTCCTTTCACCTCTGATGATACAAAATTTTATATGTATATACAAATTAGGTATACATGTATATCTATGTATATTATAGACATACATATGTATATATATTTAGCTATACATATATATCATATCTATCACTATGAACAAAAATTAATTTTAAATAGATGCTGAACATAGGAGATAAATGTGTTTATATATATATATATATGTGTGTATGTATATATATATACATATATATCTTAAATATATATATTTAAGTCCTAGTTGTAGATGTCAAACACACACACAGACAGATAGAACTTAAGTATTTGTCTCCTCTATCTGTCAGTCTGTCTGTCTGTCTCTCTCTCTCTTTATCTATCTGATATAGCCTCCCTTAAAAATAGAATTTGAAACATAAGAGCTGAAAGTCAACCTGTAATTTTTAAAAATAGTTACCAACAGAATGGCTGGCAGTGTACTACTCAAAGCACGGAATGGGTTTCTAATATGACTGGGAAGCCACATTTGATAACTGTCAATAATCTGAGAAACTCCTTTAGAATAAGAATATTTATCTTGTTACACACTCCCCTTATTTTATTTTTCACTTGATATTATTCAGCATGTGGTGTAGTGGGAGAAAATGCAGTCCTTGATTGAGAGAAATGAGTTCTAATCCTGCCTCTAATATTGACTAGCTATGTGGCCACATGCAAATGATTTTTTCACGTTTCAGAATTTCAGTTTCTTTATCTTTAAAATAGGAATTATAATACACCTACTACCAATCTCATAGAGATTGTGATAATGAAGGGGCCTAATGCAGTTAAATGCTTGGTAAATTTTAAAGCACCCTATATACATGCCAGTTGCCATCTTAATTTTCATTATCTTCATCATCATCATCATCATCAACTCACTAATTCTCATTTTTTTGGTGGAATTCAGATAGAAACAGTCCTTGGACTAATAATCACTATTCTTCTATTTTCTTTTAAACTTAATATTCTGTAGCCTACTTCACAGATGGATAAAATCATGGCTTTTCGAATTTGAATAAAAGCACCCAAAGCGGACCAGACGACAGGAAGGACGCCTACCTCGTCTTGTCCCCACGTGATTTGGATTTCTTCTGCTGCGTCTCTATGTTTTGAAACCTATTTGTTTTATGAAACTTGGAGAGTTTTAGAACTTGGTGTTGCAATATCTATTAAAAACATTGTTCAATATTTTATGGATCTATGTTACATCCAGTCTATGATTATGGTCTGGTTCTAGTAAAGTTTATAAATTGAGTTCTCCAGGATATTTTGAGGTCTGTATTTGTAGCATGGGGATTTGTTGGCTCTCAGTTGATAAAAGGTAGTGATTCTTCTGATATATGAGTTTGGCCGCTGAGTCATGTCTTCTTAGATATTTGGCAGGCACTACATTTTTGTAGCAAGCAAAGGCACATCATACCTCAGTCTGTATCACTTTTCATTATTAACAATAATAATTTCATCTTTTTTTCATTTTTTCCATGGAGTTAGGGAGAAATGATCATGGGACAATGATAGTAGCTAGCACTTATATGGTGCTTTATGGTTTGCAAAGTTCTTTCCAAGTATCCTTCTAGCAACCATAGGCAGTTTGGGTAGTCATTGTCCTCATTTTGAAGGAAAGGAAAATGAAACATGTTAAGTGAGTTGCCTAGGATCAGATTGGTAGTAATTGTCTAAGATTGGATTTGAACCCAGGCCTTCTCAACTCCAGGTGTGGCACCCTATCCATTGCACCACCTATGTGCTCATTATTCTCATATCATCGTCTGAATTTAATATTCCTTGGGCCAGGGGTAGGGAACCTGCAGCCTACATGTGGCCCCACAGATCCTGCAGCTGCACTTGTGGCCACAGGTGGCCTTGAGGCTGTGGGTTTCCCCCTCCTGCTTCTGGGCTATTGTACAAGTAGGTGAAATAAGCACTTAATGTAACCAATGAAATCATTGCTATATATGCTCAAAATTAAAAAAAGGAAAATTCTCAAACTCTTCCCTGTTCATTGAAAGCTCCTTCATTCTCACTCCTAGTGCCTAATGCCCAAGCCATGCCAATTGCCTTAAAACTTGGATAAGCATCTGTGAGACATTTAGAAGGACTGGAAAGGGAGAAATAGTGCTGGCAATCTCCGTCCTGCATTCCTGTCATCATGGCAAAAAGTTGCTGTCCTCCTTACTCTCTTGGCAATAAAAAGCATGCATTTTGGCCCTAATTATAAGGCAAAGGAGGCTGGCAAATGAGATTTTCTTGGGGCTTCCCAGTAGTTTATTGAACATCACAACTTTCATTTGACTAAACCACAACTAAAGCCCGGGGGTGATTTTTCCCTTTTAGTAGGGCAGAGGCATTTATAGTCATCCGTCCAGTTGTCCATTTAGCTCAAACAATGTGGCTAATAACAGGAAACATGGCTAACTCTTCTATTGTGTATCAGACAACAGTGAAGTCTCTACGGGAAGCTTCACAGCTTTTTATTACTGTAGAGTGGTGACCCTGGAGTGTGTTATTAAAATGTTCATCTTGTTATTCCTGTTATTAAAGAACTACAGCAACAATAACAATACATTAATCAACAGATGTTATTAAGTTCCTATATAAGCAGAGCACTGTACTTGGTGGTTGGGGACATAAAACGTCTGGATGTGATAGGGCTTCTGCTGTTCCGTTATTTACAGATTAGGAGGCCAATATGAACACAAATAATTATAATGCATAATATTATAAGAGAATTTTATTAAAGACATGATGAACGAAATTCCCTGAAAGGAACAAGGAAAAAAGTTAGTCAATAGGGGGATCGTGGAAGGCTTCTTGGAAGAGGTGGCTTTTGTGTTGGGGTTTTAAGGATTATTGGGAATTCTAAAGGCAATAGGGACTCTCCAGAGATAGGGAAGAGCATGAGAAAAGCCATGGAAGAAGGAAACGTAATAATAATAATAATAATAGTGTAAAAGTATATAATGGTATAAGTCTTGCAAAGTTCTTTATATATTATTTTATTTTATCCTTACAACCACTTTGGGAGAAAGGGATGATTATTATCCCCAATTTACATATGAGGAAACTGAGTGATATAGAGTTTAACTGACCTGCCCAGGGTCACATGATTATTAAGTGTTTCAGACTGCATTTGAGCTCAAGTTTTCCTGACTCCAAGTCCAGCCCTCTATACACTGTGCCACTTAATCTGTATGTTCAGGGCTAAGGGTATCAGATACTCATTTGGTCTGTCTGAAGCATAGAATGCATGAAAGAGAATAATATCATATATGACTGGAAATGTGGGACTGAACTGAATTGTGAATGGCTTTGAATGCCACGTAAATTAGTCTGAACTTGGTGAGAAAGTCAGTAGGAAGTCATTGAAAGTCTTTGAGCAAAGGAATGACATGAGTAGATCTACGTATAAGAAGATTATTCTGGAAACAGTATGAAGGATGAAGGGTAAAGACACTGCAGTCAGGAAAATCAATCAGGAGTCTATTGCAATAGCTCAGATTAATGGCAATGGGTTTCTATACTGAGTTGGTGGCAAAAAAGGAAGAGGAGAGGAGCTCAGATAAGAGAGACGTAATGGCTGAACAAAGGAAAAGATACAGAAAAAAGAGAAGATGATTACCACACGAAAGAGTTAGCAAGAGGATGCAGTGTCAGAAAAGAAGACAGCAAAGGAGGGATTTGGAGATGTAGGAGCATGAGGAAATGTGGCGTCTCTTAAGCCAAGGGAAAAGAGGATATCTAATAGGACAGAATGGTCAACTGTGTCCAGAACTGCAGAGCAATCAGAAAGGATGATAAATAAGAAAAGATCATTGGATTTGATGAAGATGAAGTTATCAGTTACCTTTATAAGTGCTAATTTCAGCTGAGTTCATGGAGATTGAAGTCAACTTCCAAGCTAATAAAGATAGTCCTTGATGAAGAAGCGGAAATGTTAGACATAGACAAGTTTTCACTCAGTTTAGTAGTGAAGGAGAGATATGGAGAAGTGGCTGGAAGAGGAAGAAATTAGACAATAGAGAGATAATAAGAAAAAGGGTTTGCTTTATTTTGGTTGGGTTTTGTTTTTGTTCTTTTTAAATTGGATCTCCCTATCTCACCCAGGCTGGAAGCGAAGCAGCCACTCACAGGCCCAATCTCATTGCTAACTGATATGAAAATTTTGACTTGCTCCCTTTATGAAATGTGACAATTCACCCTTCCTCAGGTTCCTAGATCACCTCCCCCAACCCTCAGTCCCTAGGCTTTCAAGATATTGGGGGATTGACCTGGTTTACCCATACCGAAGTTCAGAACTCCCAAGTTCAAGGGATCCATTGGCCTTAGCCTCCTCTGGCAGCAGGGATTAAAAACACCAGTCACTGTGCTTCGCAGTGGAGAGTTTAAGGGAAGGAAACTCAAATCATAAATATAAAGCTGAAAGAGATATTTGATTCCATCTAGGCCAAACTCATTATTTTATGGATGAGGGAACTAAGGCCTGAAGAGATGAAAGATTAAAAGTAGTGGCAAAGGCAAAATTTGAACTGGAGTCCTCTGATTTCTAAAGAATCAGTAACCCTTTCTCCTGTACCATGCAGTTTGTTTTTGTTTGTTTAGAGTTGGGGATATTATTCAATAGGTGTAGTTTGTTCTAATATGCACGCTTTCCATAGAAAGAAGATATCATGCCTCTTTATGCATGAAACATATTGTTTTTAAATGTTTTTTTTTATATTTTCGGTTTTTTACATCACTGTAGTAATCTCAAGTATCCTTCATCCTGCTTCCAGAGAGCCATCCCACCATAACAAAGAGCATTCTTTTAGAGAGAAAGAAAATGAGCACAACTGATATATTTAAAGAGCCGAAAATATGCACAGTGTGTAGCGCCATGGACCTCCCATCTCCACAAATGGGTGGGTTGGGGATGTCTTCTAATACCTCTTCATTTGAGCCCTGCTGGATCTAGATAATTTTATTATATTTATTTTTGATGTTTTGGAGTGTTGTTAATTTTTCCATTTACATTGTTGTGGTTACTGAGTATATTGTTTTCTTGGCTCTGCTTACTTCACTCTGCATCAGTTCATAGAGAGCTTTTTATATTTCTCTGTGTTGATTATACATAATCTCTTTCTTTGTTTTTCTAAAAGTTTATTTATTTTTAGTTTTTAACATTCAGTTCCACAAGCTTTTGAGTTTTAAATATTCTCCACTTCCCTTCCTTCCCCAAGACGGCATGCAATCTGATATAGGCTTTACATATACATCCATATTAAACATATTTTCACATTAGTCGTGTCATTACACATCATTTCTTACAGAATGTTGGTAATCCATTACATTCATGGACAACAGTGTGTTCACCATTCCCCAATTAATGGGCGTCTACTTTGTTTCTAATTCTTAGCCATCACAAAAGGTACTGCTATAAATATTTTGGAATATGTGGGAATTTTTTCATATCAATAGCTTCCTTGGGTATAAATCCAGTAGTGGAGTCTCTGGCTCAAAGGGAATGAACATTTTACTCAATATTTTTCATAATTCCAAATTACTTTCCAAAATGGTTGTACCATTTCACAGCTCTACCAGCAATGTATTAGTGTGCCTATCTTTCCACAACCCCTCCCACATCGATTGTTGCCATTTTTGATCATTTTTACTGATTTGAAGGATGTGAAGTAAAACCTCAGTGTAGTTTTGATTTGTTTTTCTTTTATTATTAGTGATTTGTAGCATTTTTCATGTGATTGTGAATGCTTTGCAGTTCTTTTGAGAACTATTTCTTCATGTCTTTTGCCCATTTGTCTATTGGGGAATGGGTATTAGTTTTATATATGTGCATACATACATACATAAACATATAGGTTGGTATATAGTTTATCTTTCTTGGAAGATTTTCCTCCATTTGACCACTTTCTTCTTTATGTTAGATGTATTAATGTTGTCTTTGCAGAAGCTTTTCAGTTTCACGTAACAAGGTTATCTATTTCGTCTTTTGCAATTACTGCTATCTCTTGTTTGGTTAAAAATACATCTTACCTGTTGCTGTGAGAGGTATATGGACTGTTTCTCTTCTATTTTTATAGTGTGTTCTTTAATACTAAGGTCACATATCCATTTAGAATGCATTGTGAAGTGTTTTGTGAGACATTATATTGTCATGGAAAAAAAGCAATGAACTTGGGCCCTATGCTATATCACTTACTGTTAGCCTCAGTTTTCTCATCAGTGAAGTAGGGGAGAATCCTATCTGAATTAACTACCTCACAAAAGAGTTATGATGAACAAATAAGAGATTGTATAAAAATCCTTTTTATCACTAGCTATGTAAATACAAAATATTTTATTGTGTATTTTAGAAACATAATGGCAGTCAAGAGTAAAGAAATGCCGGAAATTATCTAGAACTCCCATTAAATTGCCCCCAGGTACCAGTGATTCTTGCCCCAATTTAATAGGAAGCTTAAGGGCAAGCATTGTGCTCCCTGGAGTTAGTCTCTCTGTCCAAATATTCCATCGACTTGGATGAGGAAAGGGACTTGCTGTAGAAAATCTTTCTCAGCTTGGGCTTAATTGGGTCTTAGGCCCCAGAGCCTCGCTGGACTATTGATATGTGGTTCAATGTGAGCTCAGCTGTACTTTTCTGTTTTAAGCCCTGAGCTAACTAGAAAGTGCCAGTTACCAGGGGGTTTCTGCTTGGGGAAGCTCCTTTTAGGCAACCTTAAGAGAATGGACCGCCTGGCCTCCTGAGTGTTCCCTGGCCCATGGGATGCATCATTTATTGCCAAAGTTCTGTCATGGAAGCTTGAACTAATTGGCCATAAGTTAGCATTTTTAGATATAAGGAAAACTTCATTCTTCTTACCCAAAGGGACTCTGTAAACTGAAAATTGCTGTTGTTGTTTGTCCTTCTTTCTTGAAGAGGACCATGACATCAGGGAGGTGATTCCATGACACACAAGTGAATTGCATTTAAGTGAGGGAGGGCTGTGCAAAGTCACCAGCTTCACTTTCTCCTCTGCAGCCATCTGGGTCCAATGGCAAGATTTGGATCAGGACAATTGGAGATGCCCCCCAAATTGAAAACTTGTGGAGATGGAAACAATATCCTATTACCAATCTGTTACCAGTTTGTAACTGATAGCCAGTTACCAGTCTGTTAGAATGGCAAACATTAATAGGTCAATGATAGTAAGCATTAGTCCAATGAGCAGCAAGGTTTTATTGTGGAAAGAAAGCAGCCTTGGAGTTGGGAAGACTTCATTTCAAATCCTATTTCTAATACCTACTAGTGTTGCGGCCATGGAGAAGCTACTTAGACTCTCAGTACTGTGGCTAATTCTCAAAGATTATCCTTTATAGATCAGTTGTCAGTGCATCAGAGGAGGATGTTTCCACTCAGGTAGTTCCACTTAGGTAGATAATACATCAATGGCATCAGAGATCCCCTTCTAACTCTTACAAAATGTGCAAAAATACTTGCATAGATCCATGATCTCTTTCTCCTGGGGTAGATTTCACTTCTTCATGTTCTCTCATCCTGTACCATTCTTACACATGTCTTTTTGTAAATCTCCACTGGTGAGATGGTACACAGGTACACTTCTTCTAGCTCTATTAATATTTTGTGGACATCATTGTAGACACATGACTTCTTTTTCTTGTCACAAATTTCCTTGATGATATTATTTTTACACTACTTTCATTTTTACTCACCACTGATTATGTGCTTCAGTCTATTTATATCTGCCTTTTGGATCAACCTGCAAATGAGATTTTTCTTTAAATTGTGATGTCCCACAGCCATATAGCATACTTAGAGAATGACAATGCTTGTGGTCATTAAAACTCACTTTTATGCATTAATATGACCCTAAATATCATTTCCTTATAGCATGTTACCACCCTTCATCTACTCTCTGTTTCTATCTCTGTCCTCACATATCTTTGTCTCTCTTTTTTCATTCAGAGTTAAGGTAATGAAAGTATAATTATCATTTTTAGTTTTTAGTTGTTTTAGTCAGATTCCTATTCTGAATAACCTGACCATCTCAAGAGCTTGGGAAACTCCTAGCATTGCTACTTGGTGACTTTTCCTGTTGAGAGCGCATCCCTGGAAACTGTTCTAAGACCTGGGTTCACATCCCAGTTCTGCCACTAACTAGAACTGTGATCTTGGGCAAGTGATTTCACCTTCTTTTAGATTCATTTTCTTTATCTGTAAAATGTAGATGATAATACCACTTCAAAGTATTAGTATGGTATGGTACTCAAATTTCTCTCTCTCTCTCTCTCTCTCTCTCTCTCTCTCTCTCTCTTTGCATGTGTAAAAAAACTGTAGGATAACTCCATATCATTATTAATATTAAGTCTTTCTTCAGGAAACCACTTTCCTAATCATTCAGTTGTTAATTACTAGATCTGAAGAGCTCTGAAGAGTTCTAACATCTATTTCAATAGACAGATTATAAAAACTGCCCACACCCACCAAAGGCATTAATTCTCTTCATTTAGAGAGTGGCATCATTGTGTTCAGTTTTGTTTACCCTTATCCAGCTAAGACAACTTTTGCCACAACTGTTGAGCAGGGAGTGTTGCCTTGAGTGTCTTCATTTCACTAACATTTTGTAGTATTTTCTATGAGATACAAATATTTAAATGTTTTATCTAGGTTGGGATTTCTTTGCTCCTGATAGACTCATCAGTGATAGCTAATACATTTCTGCTAATTTGTTTACCTGATGGACTCCTTAAAGACTAGCCTAATTCTCTCTCTCTCTTTCTCTCTCTCTCTCTCTCTCTCTCTCTCTCCATATATATATATGTGTGTATATATGTATATATATGCATATATATATACATATATATACGCATATATATGTATATATATATGAGACTTAGTAGGACATTCTTTTTGGTTCAAGGCCAGGCTTCACCATTGGTCTTCATAATTCTTCTTTCCTAGTTAGTCTTATATTAGAAGAGTACCCAGTTTTAACAAAGCTTTTGTATGATTCTGGGCTTTTTCATCTTTTCTGCATTTGTTGTATAAATTTCATACTCTATTAACATCCTTAGACCAAGATATAGGAGTGCATCTTTCCCTGGTGGTACTTTACTACTAAGCTTCAGTCTCTTAACCTTTGGGACCCTCTTCTTGGAAAAGAGTTTTATCTCAGTGGATTAATAAGAATATAAGAAATGCCACACTGGATCAGATCCATGATTCAGCCAGACCAGTATTCTTATTTCTGCTTTCATCCCCCTCTCTGGTGAGGTAAGTTGTGGTAAGGCATGATTATCTTCTATGTCTTCCTTATTAAAAAGTTAGGAACAGTCCCTGAAAACCCTGTAAGTTCTTTTAAAAACCTATTAATGATCCACAAATTCTTTTAACCCCTGTCTAAACCTAGTTATATTTTTAGCCTACAGAATGTCTTGGCATAAAGCAATGTTTCTAGGACTGTGCTGCAAGGAACATTGAAACACCCCCAAGGACTTTTTAAATGAACCTTATGTTGTTTGTTGATAGCTATTAAAAATGATAATTTTAGAGGAATATATTATATTGGTTCGGTCAAAGTTTTGTTTAAACTGAAGGGTTCTACCACTGTAGAAAAAATTTAGAACCCCTGGATAAAGGAATTCTCTCTATTTACTCACTAAAGTACTAAATTTGCTATCCTAGAACACAAGCAATGATCCTTTTCTTATATAGAGCACTTGGCAGCTTACAAAGTGGCTTCACATATATTATCTTATTTAGGCCTCTCAACAATCTTGAGAATGCTAGTCAACTAACATTTATAAAGTCTTCACTGAGAATATAAATAGACATACAAAAAGAAAGCCGGTCCTTGACTTCAAGGAGCTTACGTTCAAAGGGAAGTTTTTTGGGGGTAGGGTAAGGAGAGAGCAGGTTAAGGTACCAAAATGGAGGCCTGAAGGAAAAATCCAGAAAGGCAGAAGTTGAACTGGGGTGGCCGGAAAAGACTTGAACATAGAACTAACCTGGGTACTTCCTCAAAAAAGAGGTTCTCAGATAAAGTCACCAATCAGAGATAGGGCTGTAGGAGAGATTTTTTCCAAGTAAAGAAGGTCAAACAGGTATTGTTGTCCCCATTTAACAGGTGAAATTGAGGTTCACATCTGGTAAATGACTTCATTCATTCACTTTTTCAACACCAACTATGTACAAAGCATTGTACTACAAATTTGTGGTGGGCTATATAGAATGCTTTACAATTCAGAAACTGACTCAAATTTAATCTCCTGACTCCTTTGTGGTGTTCTCCATACCATACAAACACTACATCTAGTCTAGCATATATCTATGTACTAGTATGCCTTTGGATAAGCATAAAGTTCATAACCTTTCCTTATTTAGTCCATGTCCTTGGATTCCTGGCCTATGCACCAATGAAGTGCCATGATAAAAAAGGAGCCCCAGCTCAAAATTTAGTGTATACGTCAATAATAAAAGCTTCATTGACACTGCAAGTCATGACATGGAGAGACTCCCATTGACTCAAAGAGAAAATCTCCATAAACCAAATGGGAATTCTATAAAGAAAATTTCAGCCAGTATATATAAGAAGATGAAAATGAATGAAATATAAAGAGCAGTTATTCTGGATTACAAACTATTCCCAAGTGCAAATTAACAAAGTTTCATATAAGGAGAGATAACCAGAATACACAGTTCTATCCTAGGTTTATAACTTATAACCAGGTTTAATTTTCAGGTGGTCTAGTGAATACATTCTTCAAAATATATTGTTATAATTGTAACCTTTAGCCTTTTAAGGTGCGTGGATTGAAAGGAAAATCCACTTTACACTAAACACTCAGGCATTTTTTCCCTGTTAGAAATTAATGAAATATGGCATTAGGCTGCCATTTTGTGATGATAAAAACATTAACTAATAAGAGAAAAATTTTGAGCACTATCTCACAATTATAATTTCCATTTGTTATAAACTTCACATTTTAATTTGTTATTGAAAATAAAGGCTCAAATTGTAAGCACCATGTTCCAAGGATGAAACTATAAGAACTTTATCTGTCCCTTTTCTATCTAGGTAGAAGGCTGGTAAGCTCTGAGGAGCTTATAGCATGGCCCTTACCACCTCCAAAAGCCCACAGGGCAAAGGCTCTAAGTAGATGAAACCTGCCTATAGAAACATGATGCCTTCTTCTGAAGTGGATACTGGTTAGCTCTTCTCTGTGCTCAGACTCAGCATTTTAGCCATCCAGACTTCCTTAGGCTTAGGGTTTGCATAAGAAAGGAGCTAATTCAAGTCCAAGCCTACACTATGAATGCCTAAAGTATGACTTGTTGAGCTTTTACAAGACATTTTTGGCCTCAGTTTCTTTATCTCTCAAATTTTGGGGAGGGGAAGGAGAAAACTCCAGACTTCTAAGATCTTTTCTGGCTCTAAATCAATGATCCTAGATAACTAGGTGGCACTATAGATAGAGCTTCTGGGGTAGATAAGATAAAAGCTAAAATCCAGCTTCACATACAGACTGTGTGACCCTGGACAAGTCACTTGACCTCTGGTTATCTGAGTTTCCTCACCTGTAAAACGGGGATAATAGTAGCAGCTACTTCCCAGGGTGGGGAGCTAGGTGGCACAGTGGTGCCAAGCCTACACACTAGCTGTGTGACCCTGGGTAAATCACTTAACTTTGTTTGCCTCAATTTTGCCATCTGTAAAAATGAACTGGAGAAAGAAATGGCAAACCACTAGTATTTTTCCCAAGAAAACCCCAAATGCGGTCATGAAGCACATGACTGAAACAACTGAGCAACAACAACCTCCCAGTGTTGTTATGAGGATTAAATGAGATAATGCTTGTAAATCTCTTTGCAAACCTTAAAAGTGCTATATAAGCACGAGCCAGCTATGTGATCCCATGACTACATGTTCCCTTAGGTCTCTTTCGACTCTAAACATTGTATTTTGCTGATATTCTGTATCAGAGGGCTTATCATCCTTGCAATCACAATGGTTAAAATTGTAATAAAATAGCTCACATTTTATAATGTATAAAACTTTTTAAAAATCAGTTTCCTTATGGTAACACAGTGAAATAGATATTCTAATTATTGCTTGAATACGTCGAGGTTCTGTGATTGTGTCAAAAGCAGATCTCAAACCTTCTGTGCTTTAATTGAAAGTATTCATAAGTTGGTGTGATTGAAAATATTAATTACCTGGTGGCCAACTGTTTGGTGCTAAGATCTTTCATACTGAGGAGTTATTCTTGGGCAACAGAGTTTACCATTGTGTCTATACTAAATGTTTTTCCTGCTTACTAGGATTGGCTGGAATCTGAGCTCTTCAAAAACAACTTTCAAAAATGCAGGATCCCCTTAATGCCACAATGAAGCATTGGAGAAGAACATTGGGAAAGTAGAATGTTTCATTATTCTTTTTAAGAAATAAGGAAGCTGAGACTCCAAAAAATATTTTAAATGACTTGAAGGCAATGTGGTGCAGTGGAAAGAACATTGGATTTCGAGTCAGAAGACCTGGATTGAAATCCTGGATTTTTTTCCACTTAGTACTCATAAAACTTTAAGCAAATTGTTTCTTTATCTCTATAGCAAGAGTTTTAGACTACGTATCTTTTTATATCCCCTCAAATTCTAAATCTCTGATCTTATCACTTCCCCAAATTTACACAGCAAGTAAGCAATGGAACTGAGTCAGATCTCCTGACTCCAAGATCAGTCAATGTTCATTCTACTACAACATGCATTTTCTCTCTCTCTGTCTCCTTCTATCTGTCTGTCTCTTCTCTCTCTGTCTCTGTCTCTGTCTCTGTCTCTGTCTCTGTCTTCTCTCTCTCTCTCTCTCTCTCTCTCTCTCTCTCTCTCTCTCTCTCTCTTTCTCTCGCACACACACACACATACACACACACACACACACACACACACACACACACACACACACACGGAGTTATTAAAAGAATCAGATTCTTTGTTATCCTTGTAAGCAAATCAGGAAACTTTCCCCCATTCATTGATATAGACCAGAAGTATCCAACATGCAACACCTAGGCCTCATGTGGCTCGTAGTACTCCTGAGTGGGGCCCAAACCATTTTAAAATATAGTTCCTATATGATGTTAATGCATTGATGTATTCCTTTAAAAAAGAAATTCGTAAATGTGTGGTTTTCTATGTCAATGTGACGTCTGCAGGGATCCTTACATATGCTCTATTGTTCCTCATTTCTATTTGAATTTGACGCCACCGGTATAGACAATAAACTTCCTTCACAAATTTAAAAGACACTTTTAGTTTTTCAAAGTTCTTTCCCATGAGAGCACTTTGCATAGAAAGTCCAAGTTTCATTACCTTCACTTTACATGGGATGAAACTGAAGTAAAGAGAAGTTAAGTTAGTTACCTGTAATCACATAGCTGCTAGAGATCAGCATCAGGACTTGAACTCAAGTCTCCTGGCTCATTCCACAAACCACAACAGAGTGAGCAAAACATTGTAGATGACATAATTAATAAATACAACCAATTTAAACATTTCAATTAGACCTACTAAACTCGATGAATGGTGAGAAAACTAGCAAGGTTCACCAGTAAATCAGCAATGGACAAGTCAAAAAAAGGGAATTACAGACTTTTAAAAAATGAATATTGAAACAAAATTTTAAAGAACATCTTTCACAGAGGTTAGAGCTACATATTAAAATGCTTAATTATACTGATACCAGGAATGCAAGTGTCTCTCCACTAAGAAATAAATAGCATAATTAAAGATATTAGTAACAAGATAATAAAAACTTTATCATTTTGTCGACATGCAAAAAACGTCTTTGGCATTCATTTCTATTAAAACCTATTTTAACAAGGCACAGGCTTTTCTTAAATATTATCAAAATAATTTATCTAAAATAAAATACTAGCATTATTTTTAAAACTAGAAGCTTTTCCAATGAGTTTAGGAGTAAAAGAAACATATCTTCTTTCTGATCTGATTTAATATAGTACTGGATCTTCTTGCTATAATAAGATAATAAAAAGCGACCAAGACAATAAAAATAATCAAATAGGAGACAAAAGTGTTAATATTGGCATATGATAATATAGTTTACTTAGAAAACTCTAAAGAATCAACAAAGAAATTAATCAAGTCAATAGCTTTGGCTAAGTAGGAGAATAAAAAAATTACTCCTATCGGACTTTCTATGTAATACTAAGAAAAAAGGGAAAGTTTTGAAAGAAAAGTACACTTAAAATAACTACAAAATTAATAAAATATCTTAGCCTAGACTAAAAACTATTTTAAATAAAAGAAGAACTCATTTAAGTAGAGCTATATTGATGTTTGTGATGGAGAAATATCAATATAATAAACACTAGCTAAATTAGTAAACAGATTCAGTCCTATAAAATGAAATACCAAGTGTATAGTTTTATAGTTCTAGTAAACAAAATCAAAATTCATTTAAAAAAAGACAAATGGTCAAGAATTTTAAAGGAAAAATCTTTTAAAGGAGGAATCAAGTTGGCATAGTGTTACCCCATCTCTAATTATACTATTAGCTAGGTGGTACAGTGGATAAAGCACCAGGCTTGAGGAAGAAAGACTTATCTTCCTGAGTTCAAATCCAGCCTCAGATACTTACTAGCTATGTAGCCCTGGGCAAGTCACTTAAACCTCTTTGCCTCAGTTTCTTCATCTGTAAATTGAGCTGGAGAAGGAAATGAAAAACCACTCCAGTATCTTTGCCAAGAAAACTCTAAATTGGGTCATAAAGAATCAGACATGACTGAACAACAACAATTATATTATAAAACAATAATTATGGAAACTATTTGGTGAGATTTTTTAAAGAACAGAAAATCAGGACAGTCTAGTGGAAAAGAAAAAAAGAGAGACTTTATGAAAATGACACATTGACCACTAATATTCAGTAAATCTAAAGGCACAAACTATTGGGGAGCAGACTCCTGATCCAATAAAATTATTGAGAAAATTGAAAACAATTTGGTGGGGGGGCTTTTAGGTCCCAACAAGATAGAGGACTAGACAGTTTCTCTGATATTTATAATCTTTCAGACTTCTACCAAACAGGAATTATTCATGATATGAGGTAATTTCATCTGTCTGTATAGTCTAAGACGCCAAGAATGAAAGAAACATGTGAGGAAGTAGGAGCAGACAAAGCTAATACCTAACCCCTAACAAGTTCACTCAGCACCAGCTACACCACAAGCCACTCTGCTCTGGTGGGGATTCTCAAACTAATCCCTAATTCTGCCCTCCCCACCCCCATCAGAGAAAATCAACAGGCAAAGGCCAGCTCTGGCTTGGATAGCAGAGCGGCAGCATTCTGTACACAGAAAAAGAGTACTCAGCCAAAGAACTTTAGGAACAGAGAGAACTGAGACAGCATTCCAACATGAGTGGCACTACACTAGGCTTGAAGGAAAGGGGACTGGCATCCACGTGAGGCTAGTTCTGTACCTTCATAAATTACTTGTGGCAGAGACGCTGACTGGTGAAACCTGAATTCTCCAGTATGGGAGGAAGCTAAAATAGCTTTGAGATCCAATTCCTAGGATGACCTCCATCAAAAGAGGAGGAGTCAGAAAGGAAGTGATAGGGGAACAAAAGAGAGGAAAAAACCCACCCAAATTGCCAAGGATCATAGGAGAAAGGAAGCTCAGTTAAAGACCTTTCACATAAATAGATGCATAGAAGGGAATATTGCCTCCAGATTAGCTAAAAGACTCTAGCCATCTACAAATATTCCAAGAAAAAGGAAAACAAATCAACACCCTGGGAGAGAGAGGACCCTGAGGATTTCCATAGGAGCATGAAACCACAGCAGAATTTTCCTGTAATGTTTAAAAGAGAAATAAGGACTATGAAAGCAGAACTTATGATACACATAGGAGAAATAAGAATAGAAACAAAAAACAAATCCATAGTGTGAAACATCACCAAAGAGACAAAAGAGAGAACAAATGATTGAGAATTCAAATATACAAAAGTGAAGGGCAAGTGAAAGAAGAGAAGGAATGAAAAAAAAGCATGGTGGAGAAAAAATTTAGAGATGGGGTTCTTGATTTTTGTGTGTGCCATGAACCCCTGTGACAATCTGGTGAAGCTTATGGAACCCTTCTCAGAAAATGGTTTTTGAAAAATTGAAGGAAATGCTAAATTACCATTAAAATTAATAAGAATGAAAAAAATTTCACCTAAGTTCATAAACCCCACAGTTTAGAACATTGTATGCTATATACAACAATCAATTCCAAATAAATGAATAATCTTATGATAATATAAAACATCACAAAGATAAAGGGAAGATCATTTTTTTCCAGAATGATGGTTTAGGAAAACAATTCAATACTTGAGAAAGAATAGAAGTTTTCAATAGATAATTCATATACAAATTTCTTAATGATTCTGTAAAATTGGAATCCTCATCTGGAATTATACAAAAGAAGATTAATGAAATGAAGAAAGGCCAAATACTACTACCACCACCACCACTACTACTACTACTGTCACTGCTGCTGCTACTGTTACAACTACCTAACAGTTATGTTATGGTTACTATGTGCCAGGCACTGTGTTAAATACTTTGCAGTTATCTCATAACACTGGGAGATGGGTGTTATTATTATCATCTCTATTTTACAGGAGAAGAAACTGAGGCAAACATGTTAAGTGACTTATCCAGGGTCACACAGCTAGTAAGTGTCTGAGTTCAAATTTGAACTCAGGTCTTCCTAACTCTGGGCACATTATATCCACTGCACCACCTAGCTATCCCAATATGAAATACAAAAAGTTATATTGCAAAACCGTTCGCATTAGTATAAATTAATGAATGAATATAAATGATAAAAAGAATTGTAAACATAGAATGTGCCCATTGATTGCAGAATGTTTGAACAAATTATGGCACATGAATTTAATGTGATATTACTTAACATTAAGCAATTGTACACATGAAGAATTTGGAGAAATACAGGGCAAAAAATGCATTCTCGCAATGCAAAGAAAGCAGAGCCAAAAGAAAAATATTCATAGTGACTACAATAATGGAAATGAAAATAACACTAACAAACAACATAAATTTGGTCAAATACACAGAGGTTCCTTATTTTCCATTAGAAACAATAAACTACAAGAGCATAAAGTTTCATGTCCTGTCAGCTGAAATGGTTATATTAGCTTCTTTTGTTTAACTTTTTTTTTGAAGGATGATGATCCTATGTGGGCCATTGAATGTTAAGAAGTAGTATTGTGTCAATACCAAGTGAGTCAATAAATACAAATTTTAAATGATATAAAAATGAATTATTTTCGTATTGCGCTAAGAATGAACCTCAGAGACCATCTACCACAATCTTCATCCCTTCAAAGAATTTAAAATGAATATATGGGAGAGTTGTAATAAGCTCTATATGTCTCATCCCCTTTTGCCCTCTCTCCAGTCAGTCAGTCAATAAACATTAATTAGGCACATACTATATGCCAAGTACTGTGCTAAGTACACAGATACAATGAAAGGCAAATTAGCTTTCAATTAGCTCATAATCTGGGGAAGAAATAATGTGAAAAGAATTATGTGCAGACAGGCTATACACAGGATAAATTAGAAATAATAGAGGGAAAGGACTAAAATAAAGTGGGATTAAGAAGGTCTTCTTGTAGATGGTGGAATTTTAGCTGGTAATTAAGGGAAGCCAGGAAAGCCAGAAGATAGAATGAGGAGAGAGAGAATTCCAGTTATGGGGGCAGCCAGTGAAAAATGTCAGCACATGAAGTGTCTTGTTCAAGGAACATCAAGGAAGCCACCATAACTGGATCAAAGTGCACAGAGTGGGAAGGAAGGAGTAAGAAAATTGGAAAGGGGTGTGTGTGTGTGTGTGTGTCCGTGTGTGTGTGTATGGGGGGCAGGTTATGAAGAGCTTTAAATGATGCACTCTAAGTACATTCTCTCTTAAAATTCATGTCAAAAACAGTAATATCTGACTAGGGTGTTTGGAATTTTTTATACAACTTTTAAGAAGCTCAAAGGTAATAATGCTATATACAGGAAGAAATTTGAACATTACCAGAAACTGAGGACAACAATGACTATGATGATTTTATTGTCACATTATTTCTTATTTGCAAATAATGGGTTAACAGACCCATTTCATAGATACAAAAATAAAGGCCAAGTAGATTAAAACTCAGAATCAACTAAAACTGGAGGGGACAGAAAAAGACAACAAAGAGTATTTGTTTTTGCTTTTGTTTTAAATGAGCTGTTAGGGAAAAGAGAAGGACCGAAAAAGGGATGGGACCACAATTTAGTATAGGTGGAATGACATTAACAATAAAAATGTCAAGCTTCCTGATGTCTATTTTGTTTCAGTCTCCTTGACCAAGGAGACTGATCTTTGGACAGGAAAGGACAGAACCAAAATGACTATTAGGGAGCTGATACCCAAAATAAATAAGAACATAATAAGAGAGCACTTGTCTGTCCTTAATAAATTTAAGTCACTAGGTCCAGGTAAATTGCATTCTCAGGGAATAAAATAAATTACTGAGCCATTGTCAGTGATCCTTGAAAGATTATGGAGAAAGGGGATAATAGTGAAAATATCACTGAACTAATCAGGCAGCTAAAAATACTTGAGAAAACCAACAAATTAACCTTGCCCTAATAAATTCAAAAACAGAAATTCTGCAAATCAAGGAAGAGATCAGCAGAACTGAAAACAAAGAATAAAACAGATACTGCAGATTTAGAAAAGGGCAAATATGTATATATATATATATGTATATATGTGCATATATACATATATATATATGTTTAAAGAGCTAGCTATTATGGGGCACTGAAGTTTACTTTGATTCCTTATATTTTTTTTTAAAATAGCATTTTAAAATTTACAGATGTTTTATTTTATATCATCTTTTTAATATATCCCTCTTATCTCCTTTACTCAGTGAACTATCCCTTATAATAAAGATGAACTTCCCTGCCCCAAACAAACTGATATATCAACCAAGTCTATTCATATGTGTAATGTAGTACCATTTTCAAAGAGATCTTTAAGAGTGTACAAGAAAAGGATAGCCACCTGAAAAAGAGGTCATCCCAAACTAACCTCATTTCCTTTTTTTGACAGGATCACTATTCTTGTAGGTAAAAGTAAGGTTTTACTGAGATTTCAGCAAAACATTTAACAATGATTTTCATTCTCTTCTTATGGGGAAAAAATGGGGAGATGTGAGAGATAATAATTCAATGTGGTTGATTAAGAATAGGTTGCATGACCAGGTCATTTATGGTTTGCTGTCAGATTGGAAAAGAATTTTCACAGGTATAGATTTGTGCTCAATTCTCTGCTATTTAACATTTTTATCAATGACTTGGATGAAGCATCAATTGCATATCTATATATTTTCAGATGGAGCATAGCTATCACAATGATAGGGAGTATGTAATAACAAAAAGAGCACCCAGTTTGGAAGCAAAGGACCTAGGTTCAAATTCTTGGTCTACTTTATGTATGTAGCCTCAAGGGAGTTTCTTCTTCTCATTGGGTCTCTTTTGTAAAATTCATTCCTTAAAAAACATTATAACAGAAATAGCCTTTTCGACAGGCTTTTAATCATAAATATCAGGTGACACATAAGACAGGGAGATTTATATTCACCAAGGTATTTAGCACTGTGATGAAGGAGATCGAGTTCAGTGTTCAAGGTGAAAAAGGATTCCTTGTGGATAGTGTGGTCCTCCAACTGCTCCTAGTTTCAGAGGACCTTGTGCTGATTGTATCAAGGCTCAGAATATCAGACTATCCTGGATGAGAATTCTAATCACTCAAAGAATTTTACTTGATTACATAGGAAAGACCAACTGGATGGAGTGTGCATATTGCCCAGATTACAATATGTTCATCTTGGGATGGAAAACTTAGGGAGCTTGTCTACCTGTATTTATCTCTGAGAAAAACAGTATATACAGACTAAAGGTGGGAGTCAAGAAGTGAGCAAAAGAAAGGGAGGCCTGGATTGCTTTTAAGAAATTATAAACCTTCATGGTAAGGCACCTCACCACTTTCCCCTGACTCCAAGGATTGCTTTCCTTCCATTGTGGGTCATTACAGGCGAGCATTGTGCAGCATCCGTAGGGTCACTGGGGTGGAGTGGAGCTCTGACCACCTGCCCTGGTGCTTTCCACTCCACCAGGCTGTAACATTGCAGCCACTGGGTGTCTGTATAGCCAGTTGTAGGTCATGGGGACACCCATCTCAACAGCCTTCTACTGCTTCCAAGCCTTTTGACCTGTCAGTGGCCTGCCTGCACTGCAATGACCTCCACCATGGCAGACTCCAGCCCTAGACCCACCAGCACCTATGTCTTCTGCAGCCCACCTTGAGCCCTGAACTGACAGACAGCATTGCCACTACGAGGACTACTTTAGGTCATCAGCTGAAGAACCTATTTGCTATGGAAACATTATGTATGACAAGGATTACAAGAGGCAACATTTATGCTCTACATTCATATTCACCATGTCATGGAGATTCAAGTGCCAAACTGCAGAAACTTCCTGAGACTCCAGCAGCTAACACCCTGGTAGCACTCTGTACTGAAAAAGATCCCTACAGGAGAGCAAGAAGGACAGAGGAACCAGATAGTACACATCTATGCTTGAGCTAGAACTCAACCCCACACCTGAATCTCTCTTTTGCTTCTCCCAGAACCTCAGAGATCCAAACTGCAAAGGACAGAAATTAATCCTACAGCATGGCACTACTTTTAAATGCTTGGGCAGATAACTGAGGAACAGCAGGAACAGGGGACTGGATTGGACTATGTGGCACTCCTCTAAGCCTAAGGAAAAGAGCCAATTCTGTCCTCCCAAAAATAACTTGGGCCAGAGACCTAGGCTAATGAATTTTGAACTGCCCAGTATGGGAGGAGACTGAGACACTTTAAGATCCAGCACCCAGGGAAACCATCATCATAGGGAAGGAAGGGAGTCAGAAAATGAAGAATAGGAGAAGCTAAGGGAGAGGAAACACTGAAATTACCAAGAATCTAAGGAGGATAAAAATTCAAAAGACCTAGAGCATAAACAGACAAATCAACAAAGAAATTATTAGCACAAAAGGAAATATGGACTCCAGATCTGATAAATGAGTTCAGGCCTCTATAAATAACTACAGCAAAACAAAGAAAGAAAATAACTCAACACTTGGAAACACAAAAGATCCTGTAGAATTTGAGAGCATGGAATAACAACACACTGTTCATACATAGTTTAAAAAGAGAAATTAGAGACCAAGTCCCTCCAAAAACCTATGAAAAAATGGCTCTGAACCAATTCTAAAACTACAGAACCCACAAAGGGGCAGAGGGAAGCAGGACTCCAGCCCAGGTCTGCCTGGATGGTCTCGGGGTAAGGTCTGTCCCGAACAGAACTCCCAGC
>CM053624.1:297713383-297741587 GCA_028646595.1 Phalanger gymnotis
CATAAGGATACACATGTGGCTTATGTTGAATTGCTTGACTTCCTAGGGAGGGTGGAGGGGAAGGGAAGAGGGGAGAGAATTTGGAACTCAAGGTTTTAGTAAAACAGATGTTCAAAAGTAAAAAAAAAAAGAGAGAGAGAAATTAGAATGAGTAGGATTTATGGCTTGCAAAAAAAAATAATGGGAAGAATAGAAAAACTAGAATCTGTGATGGCAAATCTTATTGAAGAAACACAAGAGAGGGTGGCTGATTGGGAATGAAAACACACAGAAGAGAAGGAAAATCTAGAAGAAAAATGAAACTAATAACATTAAAGAAAACACATTCTTTATTAAAGCAAAGATATTGATCTGGAGGACAAGATGGGAAGAAAAGAAACTAAGGAGTATATGTCTCCTAGCACAGTAAGACAAGTCAAAAAACTCAAACACCGTAATGCAAGAAAACTCCCCAGAACTTCTGAACATAGAAAAAGCAGTACCATCTGAAAGAATGAATAGATCACCTCCAGAAAAGAACCCAAGGCTCTAAACTCAATGACACGGGTGCTTAAATTTAATAATTCAATTTAGAAACAACAAATTATGTGAATAACCAGAAGAAAGATCTTCAAATACAGAGGAAAGGAAATTAAAATAATACAAGAGTGTTCTTCATCCACAAAAAAACTCGAGAATGGAATAATGTGTTCTAAAGAGCGATGGATGCTGCCCAGAGTGAATTGCCCTGCAAATCTGAGCTGAACCATAAATGAAAAAAGATGGGCATTCAGTAATAAAGAGGTATTTGAAATTTTTTTCAAAAAGAAAACCAGACCTGAAGAGATTATTTGCTTCTCGAACACCACAGCTAACCAAAATGTAGGAGGGATGAATGAATACAGTAGCCAGTGACAAACAGCAACAGAACAACAGCAGAGATATCATTAAGAGAATTCTTTCTAAATGTACACAAAGAGAAGACGTGAAAGCAGAAGTCAGGAGGAGATAATGGTGAAGAATGAGACTGGGGTATTATGGACAGAACACTGAGACACCTTGCCTACAGACTTCTCAACCTGATCCCATTGACTCCAAAGACAGCACGGGGCCAAGAGGAAAGCTTTTGCCAGAAAGCAAGCCAGAGAACGTCTTCAACTAAGAAGACCTGAATGTGTAGGAGGTAGAAAGCATGTTGGTGTACAGACAGGGTGATGTCAAAGAACACCACTTGCTGCTACAATGTGATAGTGAATATGGGATTTGCCACCTGACTGAAAATAAGAAGAGAAAATTTATATCCTGGCCTTTCCCCCATGAGAAGGAGGATGACTTTTTCTCGAGACTCTTCCAGACTTTTGGCACCAGAATAGAAACTTCCCCTATATGACCAGCCCTTGTCAATAATCTGTGGTGGTGATGACAGCCTTCCCCAACCCAGTCAGGAAATATTTAACATGCTTTGAAGGAAATGAATATTCATAAACGCTGCCAACAAAAAGGCCCGGGAATAGCTTAAGGAAGACCTCAACTCTGGGGCAATACACACCAGAACTATGTACATATTGGCTGCAGTTTTTAAGGATTTCCACAGGAGTATCCCACTCAAGCTACTTTCATCAGATCTTTCTGAAGAATGGATGGCAGCTCTAGAGAAACCAAATGAGGAGGACAAAATTGAGAGCCTGAAGCAGGTCACAAAGACACTACCATGGGCAGATCTGCTGTTCAAGCATTTGGTTTGCATGCTTTATGACATCAGCAAGATGGGCTCATCAATCTTGCCATTTGTATTGGACCCAACATACTGATCCTCAATACTGACCAAAGCCTGTCTTTGAATGCCCAGATGAAGTTGAACAACAAGATTAAGACATTGGTGGAATTCCTCATTGATAACTGCTTTGAAATATTTGGAGAGGGCATTCTGAGGCACTCCTCCAGCATTGCTTCTGATGACTCATTGGAGCACACTTACTGTTTAGATATATCAGTTTTGCAAAAGGACTCAGCCTACGAGAGTACAGATAGTAATGCAGAGGGCAGCAGCAGCACTGGCTCTCAAAACAAGCAGCCCCCAGACACTGAAGGACTGGTTAGTGACTTGGACAACAGAAATCATCAATAGATGAGACCAAGGTCTATTGTCTCTTATGCCATATTACTAAAAACTCATTCAGCACTCAAGAAAGGAGGTACTCAGAACCCAGCACACCATCCTTGAAAGACTTTCCCAGAGACCAGGAGAAAAAGGACCTCAAAAAGAAGGCCTAATTCACTGGAATTGTCCAGGAAAGCTGTGCCAAAGCTATTAGTGACTAAAAGCCAGCTCCAGAATGTGAGGGTTCAAAGTCACATCTCCTCTCAGTTGAAAAGGTATTCCAACTTGAAGATCAGAAAATCCCTTGAAGCCCACCATGCTATGAGGAGGCAGTCCAATATTGCTGCATTTCCAAAAATCTTCCCTATGGGAGTGGGACAGTCCAAAGTATAAAAAACACTATACTAAAGCCAGGACTCTAGACAGCCATCTCTTTTACTTTTGAACTATGGTGGGCACACCAAGAATATACACAGCAGAGAAATACTCAACAGAGACAGCATATCACCTGTTTGTGAAATGTGGGCCCAGAGTGGGGATTCCAGTGTATATGTGGAAAGGAAAGGACAAATGCCAAGGTCTGAGTTTTATCACTTAAGGATCTTGTCTGAATCTTTGATAAAGAACAAACAGGACTATCTCATTGGAAGGTGTAGTCAGCAAATCTTTGATGTTGACCAGGTCCAATACTCCAAGGAATTCTATGTTTAGTGAGCCAGACTATACACTACAAAAAGCCTTCAGTGACTTCTGTAAATATATGGGTTCCCTCAAAAGAACTGCTTCCAAAAACCTTCTTTCATGAAGAATAAGCTCCTTCTGAAAGTCCACATATGGTCTTCCTCAAAGAGAATGTTTACCCCCCAAAATTGTCATTTGTGTATGTATGAACCTGAGTATGTGAAATATGTAATAAATGTATAAACAAACTGTCCATAAAGTAATACACAAAAAACAAATTATAAACCTTTTTTAATGATCCCAAGATTCCTATGAAAGCAAAGGCCCCTGTCTTTAATACATAGCATTTTGCTGTGTGACAGCAAAGCATGGAATACATCATCTCCAAAAATAAAAATGAAAACCACAAATGTGGCAATGAAGAAACATATGATAGGTATGAACTGGCTGCAAAATGTAACCAATGAAGAATGCCAATGAAGAACAGAAATAAATGATGTCATCAAAGAATTGTAGAATAGGAGGAAAAGATAGGCTCATAACATGGTGAAGGTAGGGCATGATAAGTGGATAGCGAGAGTGCTCCACTAATACCTACATAATGCTAAGAGAAAGCAAAGAATATTAACTAATGGGGGAATATGGATGAGGATCATACTGGATGGGTAAAGATGAATGAGTTGTTATTTGTATGTTGGAGGGAACTTCTGAATCAATAAGATCCTAGATTCATTAGGGTATATGAATAAATTTGAAATATTTTATTTGGGTTAAAAAAACCAACTTCACCAGAACACAATGAGAAATGAATGGTTAGGTAGCAGTATATCTAGAAAGGACTGAGAGATTTGTGAATTGCAAGCTCAACATGAAGAATACATTTAAAATTATTTATTAAGAACCTCCTATATGGGGGGCAGAGCCAAGATGGCAACTGGAAAGCAGGGACTTGAGTGAGCTCCCTGCCAGGTCCCTCCAAACACCCATAAAAATGACTCTGAACAAATTCTAGAACTGGAGAGCCCATAAAATAGCAGAGGGAAGCAGAGCTCCAGCCCAGGACAGCCTGGATGGTTGCTGGGTAAGGTCTATCATGCATGGAGCTGGGAGAAGAGCAGAGCCCAGCTTGGGCGGTGGCAGGACCAACCAGACTGGCACCTGGGCAGAACAGGCCCTAGCACCCTGAATCAGTCAGCTGTGACAGTTACCAGACTTCTCAACCCACAAACACCAAAGACAACAGAGAAGGTTAATGGGAAAAGCTGAGGGGAGAGCGCCTGAAAGGAGTTTGTGGTTTGGCCACTGCCCCAGGAGCAGCAGGGGTGGTGCAGCTACAGAAATGCAGCTGCAGTTGCTTCCCACCCCAGGTCCACCTGGTGGGAAGAATTAAGTGGTAGATCAGAGCAGGAGTGCAGAGCCTGCTTAACATCTGAGTCGCAGTCCAGGTTGGTGGTTCTTGGGGAAGAAGGAGTGCTGGTGTGGTAGAGCTGGCTGTATAGAAATAGCTCTGAAAACAACAGTGCATGCCCTCAAACTTGGAACAAAGTACCCTCTACTCTAAAAGCAGTGATACCCCAACGAAAAACTCAAGGGTCAAGTAGTAGGCTGGGAACATGACCAGGCAGCAAAAGCAGACTCAGATTCAGACTCAGACTTTGGAATCTTTCTTTGGTGACAAAGAAGAACAAAACATACAGCCAGAAGAAGTCAACAAAGTCAAAGAGCCTACATCAAAAATGTCCAAGAAAAACATGAACTGGTCTCAGGGCATGGAAGAGCTCAAAAAGGATTTGGAAAAGAAAGTTAGAGAAGTAGAGGAAAAATTGGGAAGAGAAATGAGAAGGATGTGAGAAAACCATGAAAAACAAGTCAATGACTTGCTAAAGGAAAACAAAAAAAAAATATGAAGAAAATAACACCTTAAAAAATAGAGTAACTCAAATGGCAAAAGAGCTCCAAAAAGCCAATGAGGAGAAGAATGCCTTGAAAGGCAGAATTAGCCAAATGGAAAAGGAGGTCCAAAAGACCACTGAAGAAAATACTACCTTAAAAATTAGACTGGAACAAGTGGAAGCTAGTGACTTGATGAGAAAGCAAGATATTATAAAATAGAACGAAAGGAATGAAAAAGTGGAAGACAATGTGAAATATCTCATTGGAAAAACAACTGATCTGTAAAATAGATCCAGGAGAGATAATTTTAAAAATTATTGGACTACCTGAAAGCCATGGTCAAAAAAAGAGCCTAGGCATCATCTTTCAAGAAATTATCAAGGAGAACTGCCCTGATATTCTAGAGCCACAGGGTAAAATAGAAATTGAAAGAATCCACTGATCACCTCCTGAAAAAGATCCCAAAAAGAAAACTCCTAGGAATATTGTCGCCAAATTCCAGAGCTCCCAGATCAATGAGAAAATACAACAAACATCCAGAAAGAAACAATTTGAGTACTGTAGAAACACAATCAGAATAACACAAGATCTAGCAGCTTCTACATTAAAGGATTGAAGGGCTTGGAATATGATACTCCAGAGGTCAATGGAGCTAGGATTAATAACAAAGAATCACCTACCCAGCAAAACTGAATATCATGCTCCAAGGCAAAATATGGATTTTCAATAAAATAGAGGACTTCCAAGGTTTCTCAGTGAAAAGACCAAGGCTGAATAGAAAATTTGACTTTCAAACACAGGAATCAAGAGAAGCATGAAAAGATAAACAAGAAAGAGAAATCACAAACTGTTTTGTTTACATTCCTACATGGAAAGATGATATGTATGATTCATGAGACCTCAGTATTAGGGTAGCTGAAGGCAGTATATATATATATATATATATATATACATATATATATATATATATATATATATACACAGAGGGCACAGGGTGAGTTGAATGTGAAGGGATAATATCTAAAAAAATAAAATCAAATTAAGGGATGAGATAGGAATATATTGAGAGAGGGAGAAAGGGAGAGATAGAATGGGGTAAATTATCTCACATAAAAGTGGCAAGAAAAAACAGTTCTTTGGAAGGGAAGAGGGGCAGGTGAGGGGGAATGAGTGAGTCTTGCTCTCATCGGATTTGACCTAAGGATGGAATAATATACACACTCAGTTGGGTATCTTACCTCACAGGAAAGAAGGAGGAAGAAGATATAAAGGGGGGGATGATAGAAGGGAGGGCAGATTGGGGGAGGAGGCAATAAAAAACAAACACTTTTGAAAAGGGTCAAGGGAGAAAATTGAATAAAGGGGGATAGGTTAGGAAGGAGCAAAATATAGTTAGTCTTTCACAACATGAGTAGTGTGGAAGGGTTTTACATGATACGCATGTGGTCTATGTTGAATTGCTTGCCTTCATAGGGAGTGTGGGTGGGGAGGGAAGAAGGGAGAGAATTTGAAACTCAAACTTTTACAAACAGATGTTCAAAAAAAAGTTTTTGCAGGCAACTAGGTAATAAGATGCACAGGCAATGGGGCATAGAAATTTATCTTGCCCTACAAGAAAGTAAGGGAAAAGGGGATGGGAGGGGAGTGGAGTAACACAAGGGAGGGCTGAGTGGGGAATGGGGCAACCAGAATATATGCCATCTTGGAGGGGGGGAGGGTAGAAATGGGGAGAAAATTTGTAATTCAAACTCTTGTAAAATTTAATGCTGAAAACTAAATATAATAAATAAATTTAAAAGAAAGAACCTCCTATGTGATAAACACTTTTCTATGTACTAGTGATACAAATACAAAAGCGAGTCTCAAGGGACACAATACATTGTTTTCCTTTTATCTAGTTATTTAATTTTTCACTTTTTTCCTTTCAAGTAGCCAAATAAAATCCCCCTTCCTCTCTTCCTCTTCAATTTATTTGATTCTTTAGTTTTTGTAAATTTGATTTTCTGCACCTTTATATAAAAAGGATACCTTTCCCTCTTGATCTTCATTATTTATATTCTCCTTTGATGTGTTTCACGCTTTATTCTTTTATTTGTGGCAATTAAACTTATTTAGTCCTTCTTTAGTTTCTATATTCTTTATGGAAATAAATTGTTTAACTTACCTATTTTGGGTTCTCTCTTCTAAACAGTTTGTATTTTATTGATTTGTAGATCTGGTCCCTGAGCCACCTTTTCTGTTGTGTTTTTTTCTTAGAAATATCAATTTCAGCAGTTGACAAAGAAGGCATTGCCTCTCAATAGGAATTTCCTATGTCCATGAACTCAGTTCATGATTAATCTTTGCCTTCTTCATTGTCATTTTCTTCCTTTTTCCCTGGAAATCTTGTCCTTAGGTCTATGCTTTTCCTCTCCTCTTGGTGTTAGTTGCCCCCAGGAGCACTGGTTGTCTTCCTAAAACAGAATGAATGGTCTCTCTGAGCACCAGATTGCTACAGATCACACCCAGTGTAAGATTCCCATAACCTTTTATAGAACATATCTCTTCCCCGTGGGAGAATTAATCAATGTTACCTCCTCTTGCCACTGAAGCAAGTTTTCCTTTTTTCCCCTCCTATTTCCATTCTTTCTTAGGGACATGAATTATTTCCCCTTCTTTGTTAGCTTGGCTTCCCATTCTGTAATTCACTCACTACCACCACCACCTCCAACACACCCTCACCCATACCCATATACCCGCCCCTGCCCCACAAATATTGGTTCATCAGTAGGCAGAGGATTATGAGTTTTAGGTCACAACCTGGGCATATTCCTCTATCACAGTTTCTGTTTGGCATCTCTTTTTTTTACCCTTGCTTCTTTGTGAACTTTTAGAAAGAAACCTTTAATTGGTCTCTGTGTTGTTGTTTTGTTGTTGTTGCCATGGATTGCTATACTTGTTTATGTTTCTTGTATATCTATTGCCTTGAGTGTTTGCAAAACAAATACTTTTTTTCAGGTGTGTTTTTATTTCTAGGAATGCATCGAATATCTCTTTATTGGATATCTATTTTTATTAATAATTAGGATTATTTTTACAAGTTAGGTCACTTTGTGTTGCATCTTGAACACTTTTGCTCTTCCGAACACATTATTCCAGTCCTTTCTGTAGTTTCTAGTGGTTGCAGAATAGTCTTGGGTTTTCAATTTTCCTTTCCTTTATGTTTGAAGCTCACTCTTCTGGTCCCTGCAAGGTTTGTTGTTAGTCAGTAGAATTGTTCAATTTAATTATGATGTGTGTCTTGGAGTTTGTAGCATAGTTTGTTGATGTTGTTGTTTTTTTGATGGAGATTGTGGATTGTTTCAATTAGCACTTTTCTGTATTCAAGTGTTCTGATCAGTTTTCTTGAATTATTTCTGGTATTATTGTGTTCAGGTTTTTTTTTTTATTTGTGTTCTTCCTTGTGACTTATAATCCTTAAGTTGTCTCTATGTGCATCCTATGTTCAAGATCAAAGATTTTTTGATAGTGTGGAGAATATTTTTAGTGCTACTGATTTTCCTTTTCATTTCTCTTGATTGTGCTTCTGTGTATTTGAATTCCCAATCATTTGTTCTCTTTTATGTTTCTTTGTTGAGACTTGCTACCATGGATTTAAGAGTCTGTTCTGCCAATTACTTTTTGCTATGTAGGCCACAAATTCTGCCTTCATGATTCTTATTTCTCTTTTAAAAGATTCAAGAATGTCCTTCTATAGTTCTATGCTCTTATGGGAATTTATAGACTTCTTTACCCTGTCAGGCATTGCTTCATTTTCATTTGTATTGCAGTATTTATTCATAGATGTCTGGACTCAATACTCCTACTTGTTATTAATATCTTCCCTATTGATTTCTCTTATTTATCTGACTATACTTAAAGTCTTTGTTTTCTTCCTTTTGCAGTCTTTGGATCTTTGCTAATTACCTTTTGTTTTGGTTATGTTCCCCTACATTCATTTTCTGACTCTTTTCCATTGATGGTGGTTTCCTTGGGTTTTAGAACTCAAAGCTGTCTTAACCTATGCCCACACTGCATAATTGAAATTTCATAGGTCTCTGTCTCTGCCCCAAGTGACTTCTGTGACTACATAAATGCTCCCCACTGGATATTGGGCTCTTTCTTTCAGGTTTTGTGGAGTGCCAGGTGAGCACACACACACACACACATCTCATTTCGTCCCATCTCAGTTCCTTCTGCTCCTCCAGTTCTCCTCCAGAGTTCTATTGAAACACAGAGCACTTTTTTTTTGCTTTTTGGCAGGGCAATTGAGGTTAAGTGACTTGCCCAAGGTCACACAGCTAGTACATGTGTCAAATGTCTGAGGCCAGATTTGAACTCAGGTCCTCCTGGCCCCAGGGCCTGTGCTCTACTCACTGTGCCACCTAGCTGCCCCAAACACAGAGCACTTCTGTGCTATTGTCCCAGGCTAAGCAATCTTCTTTTGATTTTCCTCAGTACTGTGTGTTGGGGGGGTAGAGTTGTGTTCCATTGCAAGCCCATGGATCAGCTCATGTAAACTTGATGCCAAGGCAAAGCTTGGTAGTTGGTGAAAGAGGGGATACTGAGTGACTAGGTTCAGTATTCAGGATTAGCTATCTCTGCTATTATGTCACTGAAATGTTACCAGATTAGGATTTCTAGTATACTAGATTGTGGATACAGTGAAATTGTTTTATCTCTTACGCATAATTCTTATTTTGTGGAGGCTTGAGAGATCACAAGGATTGGATAAAATGTCTAATCCTTCATCTTGTTTATTACATTTGTGATTCCTTCCAATGCTAAGATTTTGTAATTTTGATCAGTTCCCCTATCACAACTTGTTTGTGAACCAGGAAATGGGAATGAAACCTATAAATATTGCAGATATTAAAATATATCAAATGGGGTATTTAAGGCCAGAGGAACTGGCAAAAAGAGCTAGAAGCAGACAAAGGAAGGTCATACTGAATTTTTCAAGGCCTTGAGGTGTCCTATTATTAATTAAATCCCATGTGTCTAGTTGTGATTTCATGCCAGTTCTGCCAGCTTCTGTAGTCAAAGAGATTAATATCATTGATTTTAACTATACCTTGCCATGTTCTCTAGTCCAGTTTTTCAGACCTCATGCTCCCTTTTGATACATCCAGTTAAAATGTCTTAGATTGCTTCCATTTCTATATATGATTCCTACTATAAGGTTTCTTTTATTCTGATTCTTTTGTCTTTCCTTAGCTTGCCTTTGGTATTTCTTGGCTCTTAACTGTAATTCCATTCCCATGTGCATATACACACAGATTCTATTATGGTGATCATTCCGCACTGAATGAAGACTAAGAGTGCCCTGAATATAGTAACGCATAGTCCCTGCCCATTGGGTTTGCAATCCAATTTCATCCTTTTTTATAGCTAGGGTCTCAAGAACAGGCTTTCATGAGATCATTTACAACTTTTCTTGTACTGAAAGTTCAAATGAAGTTGGAGGGCATAGAAGGGGGAGGGAGAAGAGAGAAGGGAAAGGGACTCAGAAAATGAAAGGGAAGGTAGCTCGAACTTGCTCTTTATCTTTCTATTATCTCTTCTGCTTGAATGCCTTTCCTTCAATGCTATTTCTCAATCCTCCTAGCCCTTTATTAAGTTAGTTTTTAAAAAGTATGCATTTTAATAGTCAGATGGATAATTTTGAGTAGATAGAATGTTTATAGGGGGCAAGTCCACAGTGCTGAAATCATCTGTGTGGGCAGCTGTCAGTGACCACAGTCATGGTATGTTTTCTTTCAGAACAGGAGAAAAATAAGTCCAGAAACACTTTTGACTGCCATATCTATGAGCAAAAAGATATATCCCCAAATCACTAACACTGATTACCCCCTAAATAGCCATGATTCTATCATACCTGATTGGTAAAAATGAACCTGGTACATTCTTAGAGGTCTCTCCTTGCTTATAATTGTGAATACAATCAGAAATCAAGTTTGGAGAGCTGAGGGTGTCTCCATGAAATAGATAGGAGGAAGCATCTCTGGGATATTTCACCTCCATCCCCTCCCCTTTAGAATTCTGAATGTCATTCTTCATTAGTTTAAAATGTACCTGACTCATTAGTTCCCTATAACATCTAATACACCTTAAATCCCTACATAATTTAATACAATGGAATATTCTAGCCTGACAACTAGTGAATATAGCTAATTTTGTTTTGAAAAAAAAGTCAACTCAACCAGCTTTCTGGTATGGTATAGACCAAGCAGTTGGTTGACTGGCTATGTATTTTACTTTTCAACAAGATGTAGTGGGATTGCACAGCCAGCACCTGAGATTTCTCTACCTTCCCCTGAAATCCTCTGGTCTGCGCTTCATTCCTTTTGCTCTCTTTCTCTCCCCTAACCCCCATCATCATCCCACCCTGCCAGTAAAAGAAAATCTCTGCAGGATTACTTTCTGGTTGGGTGACTTTGGTAATAGAGGTTGAGATGTTCTTGGAAAATGGATTAAGGAATGATCTTGTAAGGAAATTGTATGGAAAAATGCAGAAGACTAGTTGGTTGAGTTGGTCCAGCAGGGCTAGTACTAGCAAAGGAAGGAAAACAGACAAGGTCTGGGGCCCCTGTCGCGGGCTTCACTAGCCTTATGTTTTCTGAAATCACCTTCTTTTATAAGGAAAGCAGTGCCACACCAGGATTACATTGTTTGCAAAAAAAAGCACTTTTCTTATCAATTTTCATGATTCTCCACAGAAGGAATCTCCTAAGAAAATACTTGCATTCTGGACTGGGACTATGGCAGAGGGGCAGATTTCAGCAAGGAGACGTGAATGAATATGCTGGTAGGGGGAAATGCTTGCAGTTTCTCTCCTCCCCAACAATTGTTCTTAATAGGGGACAGATGGTGGAGGTCTATTTAACCTCTGTGTGTTTCCAGAATGTGACATCTCTCTGCTCATCATGCTAGCAAAGCCCTGAGACATAAGGAGGGGGTGGGGAGGGGGAATAAGGAGGAGGAGGGAAGTAGGTGATGAGCCAGATTTATATTGTCAAGGGTAGACCTTTTAATGAAATGTTAACTTCTAGCACCTCTGCCATATTCCTTCTGCTTTCAGCAAAAGATGGATGAAATGGTATGTTTCTCCACCTCTAAGGAAACTGAGTCTCCCAGAGAAGGCCACTAGTGGTAGGGAGGTATTAAAAGCAGCTTCTAGATTTAAAGCTTCTATCATATGAAGCAGCCTCCCTCAAAACTCAGTGGAGATGATCATGTGGATTCCTGGGTTTCATTAATGCGGTAATTTTACACCATTGGAAATGCAGAAAGTCCCTTTCCTACACAGTGTAATTTACTTGTTTTTTTTTTTTCATTTTAAGCACTGTACATCATGGAGCTCCAGTTCTGGTCCCTGGTACTGGTCTCTTGGCATCTCTCCTCCAAAATGTGTCACAGTGGGTGGTCACTTGTGTAGCTATTATAAGCTGGCTTTGTTACTTGCCATTGACACCAGGAATGCACCTATCTCCCTGCTAAGTCTAAACTCAAGCTACAATGTTTATATTCATTGGGTTCTAACTAATTAGCAACTTGGCCCAGCAAACAAGTTTTAATTTTAATGTTATCGGCAAATACCTTCAGGTACCTCAGCACAATAAACTGTTTCCAAAGACAAAGTTCCTTTTAATATAGATTTTGGCAAACAGAATTCAATTGCATTTCTCATAACTCTTCCTTGCCACTTCCTCTTGGAATCTCTATAGTATTCTTCAGGCTGTATTTTGGCCTAATGAATCCAAGAGGTGACATCATCCTTCCCTCCCATCTCACCCAGCAAGGACAGCTCCTATGAGGACACTGCAATTGATGGCAGTCTAGTTCATCTTCAAACAAATAAAAAAGATTAGCCTGATGCAAAATGGGCTGGCTGGCAGGCTGGGCAGAGTTGTAGGCTGTGATATTTCTGAGAGGGAAGTCCTAGTGACCACACCTGGGACTTTTGAATGAAATTCTGTTCTGACAAAAAGAAGAACCATTTTGTTGATTATAGGAAATAGGATGGCAAATGGTTTCCACTCACTACCCAATTAAAAAAAAAGAACGCTGGCTTTGATTCCAAAAATGTGGAGTCATTGGTGGTGTAGTTTGTGTTCAAGAAAAAATCATACACGTATCTCTGTTTTTCAGTGATACCTACTGTGTATTCAAGCCTGACTTCTTTTGATTCCCTTCCCCCCTCAAATTTCAATTTTTGCTTTTCAGATTAATTGCATTTTGGGGGGTCTTTTAATTTTGAATCCTGCACCAATGAGTCCCAACTCATTTCTCCAAAAGACCTGAGCTCCTTGGAGGGCTAATATTTGAAGTACCATTAATTTCACCAGATATTTGTTTGTGGGGGAGTTGAATTTCGGGTTGCTTTGAATTCTTTTCCGCATGATGCAAGGTTTTATGGTTTTTGTAGATTCACTTAATCTTCTGCAACACATGAATGATCCCACTCATTCTAAAGGCCACATGCTTGATTTGGTAATTACTATAGGTCTGTCTCTCACTGGTTTTCCTTTGTCCCCTTGTTCCTTTTCTGTTACTTAATTATTTCATGCGATTTTGCTCTACTTTATTTACCACTACCAAGAATGCAGCCCATCATCGTTTCTCCTCGGGCTTAGAGGTCTGAAACCTCAAGAACAGCCCCTGGTTTTCTCTAGATGGATTTGTATGTTATACTTTTCTTGTTAATCAAAACACAGACTTGGAATTAGACAGCCCCACACTCCATGGGATCATTTGCTGGGCTTGCTTCATGTTCAGTTTTGTCCCCAGGGACCTCATTCCCTGAAAACCAGAGTGTCATGAAGGATGGAGAGAGTGGCCAAAGGTCACAGGTTGGAGAGAAAACAGGCTGGGCAAATGTGTGTGCGTGTGTGTGTGTGTGTGTGTGTTCATTAGTTGGTCTGGTTGCAAAAAAAGATGCTTTCTAAGACACCTCTCTGGAAGGTTTTAGCCTCTATTGCAAAATGAAAATTCTCTTCAATCTTTGGCTCAGCAAGTACTCTTTTGATACTAATGTATGTGTCTGTTTGAGCATGCAAGCCTTTTGTTTTCTTATCATTGACTAGCATCTTAAATCTAAAACATAATGTTTATGTCCAGAGCTTTGATTTAAAATTGAGTCCAGTTAATTGGACAATAATGTTTTTGCAAAGGTGGGCAAATGTTTAAAATGACAATATAACAGGAACTAAATGCTGCATTCTTGAAATACTGGCTCCTCACCACCCATCTCTCCTTTCTCCAATCCATCCTCTATATCACTGCCAGACTAGTTTTCATCATAATGAAAAGCTCTCATCATGTCACTTCCTTGCTCATTAACCTTCAATAGCTTCCCATATTCTACTGAATTAAGTGCAAATTCCTTACTCTGGAATTTAAACCTCTCCAAGCTCTGGCTGCAACCTACCTTCTCCACCCCCAATCTCTCTAGCTTTATCTTCAAATACTGCCCTCCATTCCCACAGTGCTCTAGTTAACCTGAACTTGTCACTTTCCTGAAATATGCTTCATGGTGTTTTGGGGTTGTTTGTTTGTTTCTTTGTTTGTTTTGCCTTAGTACAAGCAGCTCGTGCTACTATTTTCCTAAAATGTTCTCCCTTATGATTTTCAGTTGTTGAAATTCTATCCATCTCCTAAAGGTCCAAATTCTATGGGAAGCCTTACCTGATCCCTACAAACAAATTTTATTTCTACCTCATTTGAAGCCCTGTAGCACTGTGTTTGTATCATCCCTGTAATATTTTCACATATTAGTTTACGGCTATCAATGTGCAGCCCTTTCTAAACTATAAGCCGCACAAGGATAGGAAATTGGGTCTCGTTCATAGTGCTCTCCACAGCATATAAGAGAGTGACTTTTATATAATAAATGCACAGTAAATATTTGCTGAATGGAAGAGTGAATCAATAAATGGACGACTAATCAAAAGAACAAATAGGTAGAAAAATGGATGAATAAATGGATAAATTAATGGATGGATTATTGTGTAAATGAATAGGTAGATGTATAAATGAATTAATAGTTGAATAAATGGGTGAATGGATGGTTCTATTTATGAATGAATCAATAGAGAGATGAAGAAATGAATGAATGATGTAGCTGATGGCCATTGCACCCATGTCAGACTTGATTGCCCCACACTTCATTTGTGATATAAGAAATTATCTAATTTCCCTTGATGGTAATGCTAGAAGACCAAATTTATATGATGCTATTTTTTGGCTGATGTTTTGTTTTTCATCTTTTTAAAATTAAAAAGTAACAGGAGAAAATCAAAATTGAAAATTCCTATTCACTTGTAACATAGCAGTTGTTTAAGTTCATTTCCTTTAATATGCATCGTGTTCTCATATGTGAATACCTCTGGTTCCATAATGCAGTCTGAAATTTTGAAGATTATCATTGGATTGAGACTTTTAGTTTATAAAACCAATATAGGAACCCAATAACAATAAATTAATGGATAGAGCAAACTACGTGCAACAGCAAAAATAGTATAAGATTTATTTACAATTCCTTTCATTCTTTAGTCAAGATTTAAGTGAAATTATATGTTTTTCTCAATTTATTTAGATTTTCTTAAATACTATATCAATGAGACCTCTTACATCATAATTTTCACTTACAGGAATTTACATTGCTACCACTCGCTAAATGTCCATTGTTGTTAATGTTTTTATTTTCTACCTTAAATTAACCTAGTATTTCTCTAATTTGCACTCACTTCTTATACATGCTTAGTAAATATTTCTATTTGTTAAGCTCTGAAGAGTAGATTCAGGTTTTTATATGAGCTTCCAATGAAGGTTTAGTGTGTCCATTAGAAGCCCAAAGCTTCCCTATTGGAGTCCTACTGTTTAGGGGTTCTTTTCCCCTCAGAAGATAACTCCTGGGCTAATGCTCAAGTTAACACTCTGGAGGAGGCTACAAAAATTTTGCTTTTTGAGAGGGCTATGTCAGTAGCCTGAAACAAGGAAAGCTTACTACTATAGACAGCTTTATTCAGCAATAAATTTTACTGCTATTGTGATCTCATCAATGTGGGAACTCCCTCCCACCGTGCAGATTGGAAGTCATGCATGCATTCTCATCTTAGGCAATTCTTATCTGTGTCCCCCTGTCAGTCCTCCACATTAGGTCCACACAAATGCTGGGGGCCTTCGTCCAAGTCTCTTCTCATGATGTGGGTACCAAGACAGCACGTGTGAGCTGTCCATCTGTTACTCCTCACTCTAGCTGCATGATTGGCTCACCTCTTTTTCTGGTCATACATCTTTTTGATGATATATTTTGTTCTGCATTTGTTTGCCATCCATTGTTGGGAATATACTACAGCCCTATTTATGTGTGCCATGTGTCTCTCTCCATTGCCCTTTGGGTGACCTGCAATGTTGATTCCTCCGAGACTGGGGATGTTTCATTGTTTAAGCCATACAGAATCACTAGAAAAATATTCATGATAAAAATATGGGTTTTGCTTCAGGAAAAAAACTTGGATCTTTCAAATTATGGCATGTTTACCTATATTGAATCTAGCCTATTCCTTTTTTTTTTATATTCAGCTCTGGGTCCATTCCATTGTCTACTTGTAGTGTCTATTCAATACACACAGACACACACACAGACACACATACACATTGTAAAAGTCTATAGCTACCTATAAATTTTATGTCTATAAATTATATATGTATATGTAACACATACGTCTATCTATAGACATACATATGTGTGTATAGGTATGCATCTGCGTAAGTTATTTATCCAACTGCATATCATGGCCTGGACAATAAACATTCCTTCTCTACTTGCTTTTTGCTGTTTTCTTCTGAGTGATGAAAGCAATTACTTTTTATAAATATAATGAAACTTCTTTACAGAACTGATTTAATGGAGAGCAAGACTGATATCTAGAGGCAGCACGATATAATGGAAAACATGCTAGATTTGAAACCAGAGAACCTAAATTTAAATCTCAGCTCTGAAATTTACTAGGTGTGTGACATTTGGCAGGCATCTTCTCTTTGGGCTTCACTTTCCTCACCTATAACATGAAAGATTTATACTAGATGATTGCAAAGGACCATTTCAGTCCACATCTATGATCTTTTGACTTTTGTACAGCCTTTCTGTTATGTATCAGGCTTCTAATACATGGGGTCCTATTTTAAGGGATATAGTTTAATCCATAATATATTTGAACACGTATAATAAGCAAAGGACTGAAGTGATCACACTACAACTGAAAAATAGGAATAGGTCAGAAATCACGTTATGTATGATGGCTATCCAGCTTACTTCTTCCATGAGTAATGACATTTTAACCAGCATAAAGTTCTGCAACCTCTTCTCTGTATCTTGGCATTCCATTCTTGCATGAGGATCTAGTCTTTGGGGAAGGTACTTTCCTTGATGCCAGGTTTCATGAGAAGAAATCAAAGATTTCAAATTTCATTAAACTGACAGGTTCAGACATCCGAAGAGAAGAACAAAGACAATTCATGTGGGTGAGAAATGTGAGTCAGCTCTCTCACTGACTAAGAGATACAAGAATACTGAGCCATAAATTCCAGGTAGAGTCCTGCTTCCTCTCCATTCAGAGGCTGCCTAATGAGTCACTCCATAGGCTGAAAAAACACTTCACAATGCCAATAGTAACAGTCCTTTTTCTGGTTGAGCCCACTGAAGCTTCTCTTGAAACTTTCCTTCCTAGTCCTCTGGGCCAAATTGTAGTGAGAACAGGACTTTTTCATAATTTTTAGTGCAAATGAAAAGCTCATTCAGAATTTACAGTAATGGATATAATTTTTCTCCTTTACTTAAGTCTTCTTTCAGTGATGTATGAGTCATGACATGGAGGTGAACCTGAATTCTCAAAAGTAATGCTAGCAGGCCTTATCAAAGTAGTAACACTTCACCTATGAGCTGATATTGGGACTGTAGGTCTATGATCTCAAGACCAATCTACCTAATGAAGAGGCTTATCAGAGGAAAGACTTGTCCTCGGTACATTTGAATATATCTGTCTCCAACAGCATTTTGTGATCAAGATGCAGGAATATGGGTTAGAAGATAGTATAATTGGAGTGACTAGAAGTCTATTGAATAACTAGTCATTCAAAACCAACACTGAAAGAAGTCCCTAAAAGAATGACTCAGGAGGCCATGCTTGTTCTTGTACCATTATTTTTTTTAAATAAATTATTTGGGTAAAGTCATAGTTGGCATATTTATCAAGTTTAAAGATGACACAAATCTAGGAGAAAGAGCTAACATATCAGATGAAAAAGTGGGGTTTCAAAGGCATTTCAATAGGTGGTAGCCTGCTCATGAACCCCTCCAAAATTACAGAGATCGGTCCTAGGAAACAAATATGCACTCCATCATTTGACTCATCTTAATAGAAGAATCTTATAAAAGTGAATAGGAACAATGTAGAACCTTATGCTTGGTTTTAAAATTTACTTTCACAGTTATAATATAGGGAAGGCATGGTTAAACAGCAATCTTTTCCCAAAAGACCTTAGGATTTTAGTGATCCATGAGCTCAATATGAGTCAACATTATGATATGGCAATCAGGGTATTTTACATTTTTAAGAATTTAAGGAAATGGAAAATTTAGGAAAGATGATTATAAGCCAGACAGCACACAAAGGAGAATGACCAAAACAGTTCAGAGCTTAAGTCCACGCCATATGAATACTGTTTGAAGGAACAAGAAAGTTTAGCCTGGAGAAATCTTAGGGATCTGGGGTATATTAATTGAATTCTATAATTTGAAAGAAGAATGGTCATTTGGAAAAGAATATAGACATGTTGTACTCAGCCTCAGAATACAGCAAAAAAAGAATGGAAATTGCAGAAAAGGTGATTTAGGCTTTATGTAAAGACAATCTTTCTTACAATTTTAACTCTTGTGGCATGAGTTACCTTTGGAAGTAGTGAGTTCCTACTCACTAAAGGTCTCTAAGAAAAGGCTAGATGGCCACTTCTCAGGTATGTAGGAGGGTCTCTTGTGAAGGTATGGGTTTCACTAAGTAGCCCTTGAGATCCCTTCCAATGCTGAGGTTCTATGAATTTGTGAGACCATTTATTCTGCTTTAGAGAAGACAGGATCTGTGACAGTGGAGCAGGCACCCACACTGATGAAATGACAGCTCTTTGAAATATTAAAGAAGAAAGATTATATCTTACTTCATGCTTCAATACTCTGAAAGACCTATGATTTCTGTGTGGCTTCTCCCTCTGTCACAGATAACAACTCTTCTGCAATTTAGTAAATGGTCTTTGAGAGTGGCTGTAGCTGAGAAATTTAACCCTCTGTAGCCAACTTGGTGCTGAGGCTCTCTGAACTTACCAAGGTTGATCCTACGAAGTATACTTGAAGCCTTTCCAGCTTGGAAAGACCTTCCAGAGCTTGCATTCTGTTTTCATATTCTTTGAGACCCCAGGTTCACCCACACAAACCAATGAAACATCAGAATAGGACTTTTATGAAGTCCTTGCATTGGCCATCCCTCATTCCTGGAATGTAGTCTCTCCTCACTCTAATTCATAGACTCCCCATCTTCATTCATGACACCGGTCAAGCACCACCTTCTACACAAAGCCTTCCTTGATCTCCTCAACTATGATAACGCTTCCTCTCAAATTACCTTGAATTTGACTACCTTATATACATATATATATTATGTATTTACTTATACATAAACATGACATCTCTCCCAATAGAATGTAAATTCCTTGAGACAAAGGATTATCTATTTTTCTGTCTTTGTGCCCTCAGAGTCCATTTAGTACAATGCTTAGCACACATTAGGTGTTAAATAAATGCTTGTTGATTAATTGGAGCATCATCTTTTTTCATATGTTTATTATTTAATATTTTTAGTTTTTAACATTGATTTCCACAAGATTTTGAGTTACAAATTTTCTCCCCATTTCTACCCTCCCCGCCACTCCAAGATGGCATATATTCTGATTGCCCCTTTCCCCAGTCTACCCTTCCTCCTGTCACACCACTCCCCCCATCCCCTTTCCCTTTACTTTCTTGTAGGGCAAGATAGATTTCTATACCCTATTGCCTATGTATCTTATTTCCCAGTTGCATGCAAAAATAACTTTTTTCGAGCATTTGTTTTTAGAACTTTGAATTCCAAATTCTCTCCCTTCTTCCCTCCCTACCCACACTCCTTGAGAAGGCAAGCAATTAACCATAGGTTACACATGTATCATTATGCAAAAACACTTCCATAATAGTCATGTTGTGAAATACTAACTATATTTCCCTCCATCCTATCCTGTCCCTCTTTATTCAATTTTCTCCCTTGACCATGTCCTTTTTCAAAAATGTTTGCTTTTGATAACCTCCTCCTCACAATCTGCCTTCTCTTCTCTCATCCCCCTCTCTTATCCCCTTGCCCCCTATTTTCCTGTAGGGTAAGATACCCACCTGAGTGTGGATGTTATTCCCAGAGCGTCATCTTTCTGACTGAAATTAATTTCCTTTCTAGCTTTCTAGATTCTTGACTATGAATCTTTGCTTGCTGAGAATGGGTATGTCCCAAACAAAACATGTTTAAGAGACAAGAGAATAGTTTTTCATGGGGATTAACTTACTTCAATGTTTTTAGAATGAAGTTTGAAGTGAGAAAAATGTCCTATTAGAGCTAGCCAAATGCAGAATGGAGATTCCTTGACTTGAGTCTGCCCTTGACTGTGTAAATCCCAATGCTTTCCATATCTTAGTAGATGGCATTCATGATTTTGTATGGATGAAAAAGATTATTACCTGCTGTACTCTAAAGAGATCAAAAAAGAGGAAAAGGACCAATATGTACAAAATATTTATAGCAGCTCTTTTTGGTGGTGGTGAAGAATTAGAAACTGAGAAAATGCCCATCACTTGGAGGAATGGCTAAATAAGTTATGGTATAGGAATGTGATAGAATACTACAGCGCTTTAAGAAATGATGAAAAGACTTGTTTCAAAAAAACAATGGAAGACTTCTGTGAACTGATGTAAAATGAAATGAGCATAACAAGAACAATTTATACAATAACAATATTTCAAAGATAACTTTGAAAGGTTTAGGAATGTTGATCAACCCAGTAACCAGACATGATTCCAAAGGACTAATGAGGAAATAAGTTATCTACCTCCACATAAGGAACTGATGGATTCAGAGTAGAAATAGAAGCATTTTTTCCCTTTTTAGACATGGCTAATGCACGATTTTGTTTTGTGTGATTATCGATATTTATAATGAGTTTTTTTCTTGCCTTCACCACTAATAGAAAAAGAGAAGAGGGAGGAGAGAATTTAGAATTGAAAATAAAATAAAATTGGATGAAATATTCTGTCACCTAGTGATAAAACTCTCTGAACATGGTTAGGCCAATTCTCACTTGGTAGCCAGTTATCAGGCCAGTATTTGAAGTGGTCTTAAATGTTGCATATTCTTCTCTACTCTCCAAGAGACAAAATTGCTGAAAATATGGTTAGTTTTGTATTTTCTCTCTGTATTCCTAGCCACTAGCATGGTGCCTTGCACATTAAAAAACACTTAATAAGTTCTTATTGTCTTGGAATAGTTTGGTTTGGAGTACAATCAACTGGATTTGATTCAGTTCAATAGAATTGGTTTAAAAAGAATATGAAGAGGAGGCAAGATAGTAGAGTAGAAGAAGCACTACAGCCAAATTCTCCCACTATTCCCCTCCAAAAATTTTAAAATCTTGCTTCAAATTGAGTTTTTGGAATGGTAGAGCCAATGAAAGGTCAGAATGAGACATTGTTTCAACCCAAGACAACTTAGGAGTTTGGAAAAAGAGATCTGTGACATGGGTGTGGAGGCTGTCCTAGAGCCCATGTGAATGAAACACCAATGGTGGGATAAGGTGGTGGTGACAGAAGCAGTAGTGGCTTCAGCAACTCTCAAGCCAGAGATTGTAAGGAAACCTAGCAGGTGTTCAGAAAGAGAACACAGAGGTCTTTATGCCACCACTGGATGCAAGACCAGATGCTGTCTGGCAACTCAATTGTGTATATACATTTCTGGGTCACAGTTCCAAGGCAGACAGGAAAGCCTACGATCAGTCACAAGGAGGCAGAGGCCCTAGTCACAGTTCCAAGGCAGAGAAGAGCTCTAGGGCTTGTGGTTTCAGGAGAGCACGAGACCTTTCTGGGTAAAAATCAGAGTGCAGACCAGGAAAGCAGTGATAACAACTCTCCCCAGATCCACCTTGGGAACACCAAAAATTTGCAGACCTCCAGAATTAGCTCTGAAAATAGCAGCATAAAAAAAATCCAGAAGCTTGATACAGTGCTTCCTCACCCCCTGGTGAACAAAATCCTATTTTAACATAAAGTTCAAAGTCAAGAAATAGGCTGGGGAAATGAGCTAAAAGTCAAAAAAGGAATTGGATCATAAAAACTACTACAGTAATAGGAAACACCAAAGAACAAACTCAGAAGATGACAATAACATGAAAACAGCTATAAGCAAAGCCTCAGAGAAAAATGCTAAATGAAAATAAGCCCAACAAGAATTCCTGAGTGAAATAAAGAGATGAGTGGTAGAGGAATGATGAAAATGTTATCCAGCCCCAGAGAAAGAACTGATGGCAACCACCCAGCTGAACTCTCCCAACAGTCTTCTTCAAACAATTTTAAAATGGCACCTCAAATCAAATTTTTGGGTGGCAGAGACAACAAAAGGTTGGGATGAGACATATTTCCAGTCTAAGAAAAGGGTAAAAGGTCAGCAGGAAATGTCTGTGATACCAGGTGTATGACACTGGAAGGCCTATGCAGAGGCTATACATGATGTGGTGGCAATAGTGGCCACATCAGCTTTGGTAGCTCTCAGTTCAGAGTCAGTTAGGAGGTTAGAAAGAGATTACCATGGAACATTTGCTGGTACTGGGTAATGTTGCACAAGTACTGGAAATTCTGTTGCCCACATGCAGTTCTTGTTCATAGTTCTAGGGCAGAGAAGAAAACTGAGGGTTAGTCACAAGAAAGCAGGGGTCCTGGTAACAATTCCAAAGCAAAAAGAGCACTATTGCTTGTGGTTGCAGGAGACTAGGAGGTCTTTCTGGGCAAACACCAGGGTGCAGATGAGGAGAACAGTAACAATACTTTTTTCATCATCACACCATATTAGAAGTACCAAAAACTTGCACATTCACAGAGCTACCTCTGAAAACAGCAGTATAAAAGAGCCTCAGTCTTAGGACACTGCCTCCCCACCCCCAGGTGAGGAGAGCCTAACTTTAATATAAAGCTCAAAGTCAGAAAACAGGCTAGAAATATGAGCAAACAACAACGAAAAGAATTTGACCCATAAAAAGCTACTACTGTGGTAGGTGAGTTTAAGGCATAAACTCAGAAGAATAAGATAATGTGAAAACAGTTGCAAGCATAGCCTAAAAGAAAAAAAAAATGCTAATTGGACCCAATCCCAAGGAAGACTTAAATAAAGAGATAAGAATGATAGAGGGGAAAATGGAAAAAGAAATGAGAGTAATGTAAGAAAATTATGAAAAAATAAAAGCTTGGTAAAGAGGCACAAAAAATACTGAAGAAAATAACACCTTAAAAAATGGCCAAATGGTGAAAGAGGCACAAAAATCCACTGAAGAGAAGAATTTCTTAATAGTATTTTATTTTTCCCCAGTTACATGTCAAGAAAATTTTTAACATTCGTTTTTACAAGATTTTGAGTTCTAGATTACTCCTGCCACACTTCTTCCCCTCTGCCTTCTGAAAATGGTAGGCAATTTAATGTAGTTTATATACATACTATCATGTAAAACATATTTCCATGTTAGTCACAGTTGTGGAAGAAGAAACAGATCAAAAGAAAAAAAGGAGAAAGAATAAAATAAGTAAGAAAATATGCTTCAATCTGTATTCAGAAACCTTCAGTTCTTTATCTATATATAGATAGCATTTTCCTTCCTGAGTCCTTTGCACTTGCTTGGATCTCACTGTGTTGCTGTTAAGAGCTGAGTCATTCATAGTTGATCATCACATGATATTGCTGATTCTGTGTATAATGTTTTCTTGGTTGTGCTCATTTCACTTTGCCTCAGTTCGAACAAATCTTTCCAGGTTTTTCTGAAATCTGCCTTTTCCTCATTCCTTATCCCTAGGGGCAGCTAGGTGGTGCAGTGAGTAAAGCACCAGCCCTGAAGTTAGGAAGACCTGAGTTTAAATCTGGCCTCAGACTCTTGACACACTTACTAGCTGTGTGACCTTGGGCAAGTCACTTAACCCCAATTGCCCTCCCTTCCCCCCTCCAAAAAATATCATTCTTCATTGCTCAATAGTATTCCATTACATTCATATACCACAGCTTGTTCAGCCATTTCCTAATTGATAAGCATCCCCTCAATTTCCAATATTTTTCCACCTCCAAAAGGGCTGCTATAAATATATTTGCATATGTTGGTCCTTCTTCCTTTTTTATAATCTCCTTAGGACACAGATCTAGTAGTGGCATTTCTGGATCAAAGGATACACACAGTTTGATTGCCCTTTGGTCATAGTTCCAAATTGCTCTCCAGAATGGTTGGATCAGTTCACAACTCCACCAACAGTGCGTTAGTGTCCCAATTTTCCCACATCTTTTCCAATATGTATCATTTTCCTTGTTTTTGTCATGTTAGACAATTTGATAGGTGTGAGGTGGAATCTCAGAGCTATTTTAACTTGCATTTCTCTAATCAAAAGTGGTTTAGAGCACTTATTCATATGCCTATAGATAGCTTTGATTTCTTTATGTGAAGACTGCCTATTCATATCTTTTGACCATTTATCAATTAGAGAATGACTTATATTTTCATGATTTTGACTCAGTACCCTATATATTTGACAAAAGACCTTTATCAGAGTCACTTTCTGTAAATATTGTTTCTCAGCTTTCTGCTTTCCTTCTAATCTTGGTTGCATTGGTTTTGTTTGTGCAGAAGTTTTCTTTTTAATTTAATATAATCAAAACTATCTTTTTTACATTTAATAATACTTTTTATCTCCTGGTTGGTCATAATTTTTCCCTTCCCCATAGATCTGATAGGTAGGCTATTACTTGCTTTATGTCTAAATCATGTACCCATTCTGACCTTGTTCTGACCATTCTTGTTACATAGTGTGAGATGATCTATACCTTGTTTGTATCTTATTGTTTTACAGTATTCCTAGAGAGGGTGGAGCCAAGATGGCAGCTGGAAAGCAGGGACTAGCGTGAGCTCCCCACCAAGTCCCTCTAAAAACCTATAAAAATGGCTCTGAACCAATTCTAGAACTGCAGAACCCACGAAATAGCAGAGGGAAGCAGGGCTCTAGCCCAGGACAGCCTGGATGGTCTCTGGGTAAGGTCTATCCTGCATGGAGCTGGGAGTGGAGGGGAGCAGAGCTGAGCAGAGCAGAGCCCAGCGTGGGCGGTGCCGAGCGACCAGACCAGGAGCCGAGCGGAGCATGCCTTAGCACCCTGAATCAGTGAGCTGCAACAGTTACCAGACTTCTCAACCCACAAACACCAAGGACAACAGAGTAGGTTAGTGGGAGAAGCTGCTGGGGACTGAGATAGAGCTTGCAGTTTGGCCACTGCCCCGGGGGCAGCAGAGGTGGGGCAGCTACAAAACTACAGCTGCAGTTGCTTCTGGCCCCAGGCCCACCTGTTGGGAGGAATTAAGTGGCAGATCAGAGCAAGAGTGAAGAGCCTGGTGAAGACCTGAGTCCAGTCCAGGTTGGGGGTTCTTGGGGAAGGAGGAATGCTGGTGTGGCAGAGCTGGTGCATCCCCCCAGCCTCGGAACATAGAACTCTTTAGTCTACAAGAAGTCATACCCCGCTGAAAAACTTGAGAGTCAAGTGAGTTGGCTGGGAACATGGCCAGGCAGCGAAAACGCACCCAGATTCAATCTCAGACTTTGGAATCCTTCTTTGGTGACGAAGAAGACCAAAACATACAGTATTCCTAGAAGCTTTTTTTTTCCATCAAATAATGAGTTCTTATCGCAAAGAGGATATGAAGGATAATTTCATAAGTAAGTTAGAGAAGCATGTAAAAATATACCTGTTAGAGCTATAGATAAGGGAAAAGTTTGTGAACAAGCAAGATATAGAGGAGATCATGGGAAGTAAAATGGACATTTTGATTACATGAAAGTGAGAACATTATACAAAAACAGAACTAATGTAGCCAAAATTAGAAGGAAAATAGGAAACTAAGGGGAAAATTTTGAAGCAATTTTCTCTAATAAAGCCTCATTTCTCAAATCTATAGGGAACTGAATCAAATTTCTAAAGATAAGAGCCAGTTGATAAATGATCAAAGGATATGAACAGACAATTTTCAGAAGAAATCAAAGCTGTCAATATGACATGTCAACATGAAAAAAAAATGCTCCAATGACATGTCAACATGAAAAAAGTGTTCCAAATCACTATTGTTTAGAGAAAGGTAAATTTTTAAATTTACTCTAAGATTCCACCTCACACCTATCAGATTGACTTATGTGACAAAGAAAGGAAAATTATAAAGATTGGAGAGGATGTGGGAAAATTGTTGGTGGAGTTGTGAACTAGTTTAACTATTATGGAGAACAATTTGGAACTATGCACAAAGGGCTGTAAAGCTGTTCATATTCTGATCCAGCAACATCACTACTATATCCGTATCCCTAAGAGGTCAAAGAAATGGAGAAAATGACCTATCTGCATAAAAATATTTATAGTAGCTCTTTTTGTGGTGACAAAGAATTGGAAAATTGAAAGGATGCCCATCAATTGAGGAATGGCTAAACAAGTTGTGGCATATGGTTGGGATGGAATACTATTGTGCCATAAGAAATGATGAGCAGGATGCTTTCAGAAAAACCTAGGAAGATTTATATGAACTGATAGAAAGGGAAGTGAGCTGAAACAGGAGAACTTTGTACACAATAATAGCAATATTATAAGGGTAATCAACTATGAAAGGCAACTACCCTTGTCAAAATGATGATCCAAGACAATTTTAAAGGACCTATAATTTAAAAAATGCCATCCAGCTAAAGAAATGATTAATTTTGAATGTGGATTGAAGTATTCTTTTGTAACTTTCTTTGTTTTTCTCGGGTTTTTTTGTCTGTGTTTTCTTTTGCAACATGGCTAATATGGAAACAGGTTTTGTATGACTTCTTATGTTTAATCAAAATCAAATTGCCTACCTTCTCATGGAGGATGGACAAGTATGAGGGAATGAGAAGATTTGAATCTCAAAATTAAAAAAAAAGAATGCTAACAGTTTTACATATAACTGGAATATATTTAATGAAATAAATACAAATATATTTTTAAAAAGTAATAAGTATGTCTCCTTTTACAAGAAGGGTAGCTTTAACATTGAGTGAAGTAATGTTCTGTGAAGCACTTGGAGTTCTTCAAAAGAAATGACATTATGTCTGGGGAAAATAGTATTGCTAATTTAAATAATCTGATAAATGGGGGAGGCATAGTGGCTAGGCTTGATTCTATTAGAAACACAGGTACAGGGGATGGAGCCAAGATGGCAGATGGAAAGCAAGGACTAGTGTGAGCTACCCGCCAAGTCTCTCCAAAAACCAATAAAAAACGGCTTTGAGCCAGTTCTAGAACTTCAGAACCCACATGGTAGCAGAGGGAAGCAGGGCTCTAGCCCAGGACAGCCTGGATAGTTTCTGGGTGAGGTCTATCCTGCATGGAGCCGGGAGGAGAGTGGAGCAGAGCTGAGCAGAGCAGAGCCCAGCATGGGTGGCGTGGACCAACTAGACCAGGAGCTGGGCGGAGCATGCCCTAGCACCCTGAATCAGTGAGCTGCAGCAGTTACCAGACTTCTCAACCCACAAACACCAAAGACAACAGAGAAAGTTAGTGGGAAAAGCTGCTGGGGCCTAGGATAGAGTTTGCTTTTCGGCCACCACCCTGGGGGGCAGAAGGAGGTGGAGCAGCTACAAAACTACAGCTGCAGTTGCTTCTGGTCCCAGGCCCACCTGGTAGGAGGAATTAAGTGGTGGATCAGAGGAGGAGTGAAGAGCCTGCTGAAGATCTAAGTCCAGTGCAGGTTGGGTGTTCTTGGGGAAGGAGGAATGCTGGTATGGCACAGCTGGCACATCCCCCCAAGCATGGAACATAGAACTCTTTACTCAACAAGCAGTCATAACCTGCTGAAAAACTCAAGGGTCAAGTAAGTTGGCTGGGAATATGGCCAGGCAGCGAAAACGCACAGATTCAGTCTCAGACTCTGGAATCTTTCTTTGGTGACAAAGAAGACCAAAACATACAGCCAGAAGAAGTCAACAAAGTCAAAGAGCCTACAACAAAAGCCTCCAAGAAAAACATGAAATGGTCTCAGGCCATGGAAGAGCTCAAAAAGGATTTGGAAAAGAAAGTTAGAGAAGTAGAGGAAAACTTGGGAAGAGAAATGAGAAGGATGTGAGAAAACCATGAAAAACAAGTCAACGACTTGCTAAAGGAGACCCCA
>CM053624.1:297742087-297770739 GCA_028646595.1 Phalanger gymnotis
TTTTCTAAATCCTTTTTGAGTTCTTCCATGGCCTGAGACCAGTTCATGTCCCTCTTGGAGGTTTTTGTTGTAGGCTCTATGACTTTGTTAACTTCTTCTGACTGTATGTTTTGGTCTTCTTTGTCACCAAAGAAGGATTCCAGAGTCTGAGACTGAATCTGGGTGTGTTTTCGCCGCCTGGCCATGTTCCCAGACAACTTACTTAACCCTTGAGTTTTTCAGCGGGTATGACTGCTTGTAGACTAAAGAGTTCTATGTTCTGCGCTTGGGCGGATGCGCTACCTCACCAGCACTCCTCCTTCCCCAAGAACCCCGTACCCGGACTGGGTTTAAATCTTCAGCAGGCTCTTCACTCCTGCTCTGATCTGCCACTTAATTCCTCCCACCAGGTGGGCCTGGGGCCAGAAGCAACTGCAGCTGTAGTTCTAAAGCTGCCCCACTTCTGCTGCCCCAGGGGTGGTGGCCGAACCGCAAACTCAGTCCCGCAGCTTTTCCCACTAACCTTCTGTGTTGTCTTTGCTGTTTGTGGGTTGAGAGGTGTGGTAGATGCCACAGCTCAGTAATTCAGCATGCTAGGGCACTCTCCTCTAGGCTCCTGGTCTGGTCAGTCCGCGCCATGCACCCTGGGCCCTGATGGGCTCAGCTCCACTCCCCTCAGCTGGGAGCTGGGAGTTCTGTTTGGGACAAACCTTACCCAGAGACCATCCAGGCTGTCCTGGGCTAGAGCCCTGCTTCCCTCTGCCACTTTGTGGGCTCTGCAGCTCTAGAATTGGTTCAGAGCCATTTTTTTATAGGTTTTTGGAGGGACTTGGTGGGGAGCTCTCACCAGTCACTGCTTCCCAGCCACCATCTTGGCTCCGCCCCCTCCCAATTACTCTTGAGGCGATCTGTGGATACTTTTGATTGAACTTTGATTTCTGTCTTCAGATACTCTGGACAATCTTCTTGCATTATTTTTTTTTTTACATTATGGTAGCCAGGTTTTTTGCCTTGTATTCTCCTGGGAGCCTTATAATCCTTAAATTGTCCCAATGCATCCTTTCCTCAAGGTCAATATATGTTGCTTACATGGAGAGATACTTTCTTTTAATATTTTTGCTTTTTCCTTCTCGTCTAGATTGTTCTTTGCATTCCTATTCATTCTCTCTTTTGTTTCTTTGGTAAGACTTTTTATATGTATTTTAGTCTTTTAATTCTGCCAATTTTTTCTGCTATACCATAATGTAAATTTTTACTTTCAAAATTCTTATTTGTTTTTTAAACCATGAACAATCTTTCTGTGATTCCATGATCCCTTGGGAATCCACAGGGTCTTCTATCTCATAAAGTATTGATTCTTTTATCTTTGTTTTGCAATATTTATGCATAGATGTTGGAACACTTTTTACCCTGATTGGAAGCCATATGTCCTTCTATTATCAATGTCTGTCCTGTTAGTTTGTCTATTTATGCTCATGACCTTGAATTGAATTTTCTTTTTTCTGAGATCTTTGGTAACTCCAGTTTTTTTTTCTTGTACCCTGCTATCACTCACTTTTGGAACTTTTCCCCTTGGAATGTGGATTTTCCTGGAGGCTGGACCTCAAAACTTCTAAGACTTTTTCCATGCTGGCCAATTCACATTTCACAGTCCTCAGTCTCTGCCACAAATGACTTCTGTGGGGATAGAATTGGCCCCAGATAGATACTAGGCTCTTCCCCTCAGTCTTAGTGGAGTGCCACAGAGTTATAAAGCCACATACAAACACATTCACACAGACACACACACACACACAAACACGCACGCACGCGCACACACACAGACACAGACACACACACACACGCACATACATCTTGCCCTATTGCTTCATGCTTCATTCATGTCCAACACTTTGTGACTCCATGGACCATAACCCTTCAGGCCCTTCCCTCCTCTACTATCTCCCAAAATCCTTTTCCATTAGGCTAATTTTACTTTTAAAGGAGTCATTTTCTCTAAATAGGTTCTTTACCTCCTTAAGTATTTCACCAATTTTACTTTTTAAGGATTTGTTCCCATCGGTGATTTTTTTCTATTTTTTTTCTTTTACCCTTCTAATTTGGCTTTTAAAATCCTCTTTGAGGTCTTCTAGGAATATATTTTGGTCTTGAGACCAGTTCATATTCCCTTTCGAGGTTTCAGATGTAAGTATAGTGTCAATGCTGTCCTCTTTTGAATTGGTATTTTGATCTTCCCTGTCTCCATAATAAGAATCAATAGTTCTTGTTTTTCTGGATCACTTCTTCATGGTGGTTGCCTTTTTCCTGGTGTTTTAAGTGGGTCTCTGCTTCTGGGGCCAAGGAGGCTCTATCCCAAGTTTCTTGTGTTGTGAGCTAGGGGCTTTGTTACTGGCTTTGTGTGCTGTGCCATCTGGTTTTATCAGCTAAAGGCTATATAATGCTGCCACCCACCTGGTGCTGAGCTGAAGTTGCCTGGTGTGTGCCAAGGATTGAGGCCCAGTGAAATCTTTCTGAGTTTCCTCGGGGGTTAGAGTGAGGAGGAGTGGTCAAGCTTCTGGAAGTCTCCTCTTCCCCTGGGCTGTGCTATAGTATAGGTGGTCTTAGCCATTGTCTGTGCTGGTGTCTGCTAATTCCCTGGCAGTGCAAAGGCAGGCCTGGGGTCCTGGTGATGGTGTTTGCTGGCTTCACCGCCCTGGGGCTCAGGAACTCCCACTGGTCTGCTAAGGTGGGGCTTGCTTGGATGCCTTCCTTCCTGCACTGGTCTCCTTCCATCACACTATTGAACTTTCACTTCTGGTTCCTCTCTTCCAGGGTTTTTCCTAGGGCGGTATTCTCTGGTTAATCAAGGGAGGGATGAGAGTCATTTTACCTGGTCATCATGGCTCCTGGAAGTTCAAGAAGGTTTAGACTGTGGGTTGATAGCTCCAGGAGTAGCTGCTGCTGCTGCTGCTGCTGCTGCTGCTGCTGTGGCAGGCTCTGTGCTTCTGTCTCAGCTAGCTCCAACAGACTCCTGTCCTGTGCATAGAGGCCTGGGGATCACCAAAGCAACCAGAAATTCAGCCCCAAGCCTGCTCCTGCTCCCTCTCCAGTATGGTTTAGTTCTGAGCACTCTCCCAGTACACATCACCATGCCCTCAACCCTGCAGACTCTCCATGACTGGAAATATGACACACTGACTTTTAGTGCCTTCTACCTCTCTCAAATCTGCTCAGATTCACTTTTTAGAGTTATCTGACAGAATTTGCAAGAGAGCTCTGATAAGTCACTGGTTTCACTCTATCTTCCAAAATCCAAGCTCATGTTTGTTGCTTCTACAACACTATATTTCCATCTCATCCTCTACTGTCCCCTTCTCCTTTTGCCTTCAATCGTTCCCAACTTCAGGGTTTTTTCCAATGAGTCCTGTCTTCTCATTATGTAACCAAAGTATTTAAGCTTCAGTATTTGGCATTCCAGTGAATAGCCTAAATTAATTTCTTTAGGTATTGATTAATTTGATTTCAGTACTGTCCAAGGGACTCTCAAAAGTCTTCTCCAGCAACAGAACATAAAAGCAGTGCTTCTGGGGCACTCAGCTTTTCTTATAGTCCAACTCTCACAGCCATACATTGCTACTGGGAAAACCATAACTTTGACTATGCGGACCTTTGTCAGGAAGGTGATGTCTCTGCTTTTTAGTATTCTGTCCAGATTTACCATAGCTTTTTTTTTCTTCCAAGAAGCCAGTGTCCAAGGAGCAAGACTAACTCTATTAGTCTCTGCTCTGCTTTGTTTTGTAGTCCAAAGGCAAACTTACATGTTATTCCAACTATCTTTCGATTTCCTATTTTAACATTCCAATCTCCTATGATGAATTTGACATCTTTTTGGGTGTTATTTCTAGAATATATGGTAGCACTTTATAGAACTGATAAACTTTGGCCCCTTCCACATTAGTAGTAGGAGCATAGACTTGTATTACATAAATAAAAAAAGATTGAATAAATTGAAAGGTTAGTCATTGTTCATAGTTTGATCATTCCAATATATGAAAAATGACAATTCTATCTAAATGAGACTATGCATTTATTGCTATGAAAAGGAATCTATGAAGAGGTTAATGTATGTAGCTATATGCAATACTATCAAAATTTATTTCGAGGAAAAAACATCTAGTATCTCAAGGGAATTAATGAAAAAAAGTAGAAATTAAAGAAGGGACAAAACTTCAGATGATCACACTATGTTATAAAGCTATAATAATCAAAACTATTTTTCAATGGCTTAAAAATAGAGACTAAAAATGGGCAACAGTTAAATAGGCAAGTATCAGAAATGATTAATATCAATAGACTAGTCTTCAATAACCCTAAGAAAATAAAATCACTTGAAGAAGAATTCTTTATTTGATATGAGCTGCTGGGAAAACTTGAAAGCAGTTTAGCAAAAATATATTTACACCTTGAACCATAGAGTATAAAAAGTGCTAAATAGATATGTGACTTAAATATAGTAGGCCACATCATTTTTTAATCAAAGGAAATCAATAAAGGTAACTCACAATTACATCTTTAGGGAAACTTCTTTATCAAACACATAATGGTGGGAAGAGAATAAGCATTTGTGTATTGCCTACTATGTGCTAGGAATTATGCTAAGCACTTTATAAATATTATCTCATCTGAGAAAACATAATAGAGGAGTATACAAATAAGAAAACAGATAATTTTGATTATGTGAAATTTAGAAAGTATGAACAAAATCAATGCAATTAGGTTAAGGAAGGAAATGGAAATGGGTAAAATATTTCACATCTTATATTTCCAATAAAATTCTGATATTCAAAATATGTGGTGAATAAGTGCAAATACATAAAGCCAACATTAATTCTTGATGTATATGTGGTCAGTTGATAAGAATGCACCATTTTCAAAAGCATTGCAACTATTAAAATACATAGAAATTGATCCAAAATCATCAATAATTAGAAAAATATAAATTAAAACACCTCTAAGTATTCATATCATATTCAGCAACTGGCAAAGATGAAAATAATCTATGCTGGTGAGGATGAGAGAAAGCCAGTTCATTATTATATTGTTTTTTGAATTGTAAATTAATCTAACTCTTCAGAAAAACATTTGGGAATTATGCAAAAAAAATTAAACCATCCATTCCCACTGATACAGATCTAATTACTAAGCATATAATCTGAGGGAGTCAGAGATAGAAAGAAAAGGTCTTATGTATCAAAATATTTATAGCATCATTTTTTGTGCATTAATGTTCCATAATTTGTTCATTCATTCACCCATTCCACAGCCAATGGGTGCCCACTTCGCTTCCAGATCTTTGCTAATACACACACACACACACACACACACACACACACAAAGTTGTTAAAACCTCTTCATGCTCTGTTGGCACGGATATTTTATAATATTTGAAGTAATCATCTCTTTCCCTTAAATTCTCAGTTTTGATAGTGTGTGCTCGCTTTCTCTCTCTCTCTCTCTCTCTCTCTCTCTCTCTCTCTCTCTCTCTCTCACACACACACACACACACACACACACAATCTTTTATTATCTCTTTATTGTGAGTTACCTTTGTTCATTTTTTTAAATTTGGTAATTAGGTTTTCCTATCTTTTATTAGATTGAAATTTTATCTATTTTATTACTCTTTACAAATAATCAGCCTTTAGTTTTTAATTATTTCTGTAAACTTGGTTTCTTCTTTCGTCTTTTCTCTTCTCTTTTCAAACCTTCTTTATTTTATGTTTGTCAATTTGGTTCTCTATTTTTTGACTTGAATATTTAGCTCAATAATCCTCTATTTTTCAAAAATCTTTGAAGATTTTTTCCCCACAGAAGAATTTTTATATTCTTCTCAAAAATGTTTATTATTATATCATTTTTATTCTCTCTCAAATTGTTATTTTTGTCTGAATTATTACTGGCCCTCTCTTTTGTGATTCATTATTAAGTCTCCAATTGTGGCTGCATATTTGGTTGTCTTCCTAGTATTAATTACACCTTTTGTTATATTGTAGTCTATAAAGATATATATTCAATGTTTTGGCTTTTCATATTTATTTAAATATTTTTCTGAATACACGGCCTATTTTGTAAAAAAAATATGGGTATATGTACATATATATACATACATACATACATTCTTTCATATTACCATTCAGAAAATGTTTTGTCTTCCAAATCTAATTTCTCAAAAAATATACTCAGTTCTACATTTAGACTGTTATGGAGTTACTTGATTTTGTGACTTGAGCACTAAAGAATCCATTCATTCCCCCTACCACCACCCCCCCACAAACACACCAAATGTAAAACACCAGAAATTTCTTTTTAATTTTTCTTTGTAGTATAATATTTATTAAATTTATTATGACTATTTTTGAGTTTCTACCTATTTTTCTTTCTGTTTTTATATATAACTATTTGGTTTTCTGCTTGAGATCTAGGCCTTTCTCTCTTAATATTGTCTCTTTTAAACTTTTTCTTGTATTTCCATGCTTTTACCACTTCCCTTTTTTCTCTCTGTCTTTTCTGCCACAGAGATTGTTGAAACTCAGCATATTCGGTTTTCTTGAGTTAGAGAAATGGAAGGGCCTAACTACAGAGTGACTGTGGAGAAGAGACTGATACCAGCTGATTTTTAGTCTCTTGATTCTTAGGCAAAAAGCCCCTTTCATTCCAACCTGCCCTGTGCTACTATATCTTTCATCCTCCCCCATCCTAAGTTGTACTCCTTTTCCTTCTTCTGGCTTCATAGAACCACTGCTTTCTGTTTCTTGTAGAGTGGGTAAGTATGTGAAGGAGGGTGAGGAGTTCAAACTGAATTATGGCTCTGAGGAAAGTTGGAAATGGATGCCCAATACTACAAGGTTCCTTGCATTGTCTTTCCCTGGCATGCACTTCGGGCTAGATGAATGGACAGTGGGACCTTTAAGTATCCAAGTCCCTTAATGTTGTTTCAAGAGCCTTTTATTTTGTGTAGTATTTCTATCCAATTACGGATCCATCTTTAATTACTCTAGATGCTTTTCATATTTCCTTTGCGGCTCTTAGGTAGGAGAAAAATAGATTATATATTTAAAAAGTAGGTTATTCTGTAAAGAAATGCAGGAACTGAAGAAGTGCATGGTGTAGCAATGAAGATCAACAGAGGTTGAAGCAGATGTAGTATGATCATGGGATCACAGTCAAGACCACCTGCATGGAAAGGAAGAAGAGTAAACAGATCACAAACATGGCATAAAGGCTTTATCTAGCAGTGATCTCTCTGGCAAAAGCTAGTAGTTCCTTGGCTTGCCTTAAGGATCTTTTAAAAGTGGGAGGAAGTGATGGGGGAGCTGCTATTCCACATATAATCTTCACTACAAAAAGGAACTGGTTGCTACAGTAGAAGCAATAGGCACTCCAAAATTTACAAGTCTATCTTGGAATTGTGACAGAGAAGAGGAAACGTTGGCAAAGTTTGCCGTTAACTTATTTTAACTTTTTTGGATAGTATACTTCAAAGAAAGGATATGGAAGATTGCGTGGCCTAAAATTCTATTGGATAAGTCAGGCCAGGAATCATGGAAAGTCCCTAAGGAGATGCAAAAAAAAAATACTGATGATGAAGAAGAGAGGGTGTAGTCTAAAGATACTGATGTTCATGAACTGGGATTTACTGACTTTAACTAACAGATTTTTTTAAAAGACTTATTCAAAAAATGGAAGACAGGTAAGACAACAATACTAACGTGAAAGCATGATACAATCCTTTAAAATAATGCTAAATAATGGTAAGAGTTAAGGCTGGGGTTGAATGCTAAGGACTACAAAAAGAAGTTTTTTAGTAATAGCTGAAAAAGATCGAAGTTGATATAGTGCCACACTTGGGATGAGTGGAGTGAAAATAATGAGCAATGGAGGGGGAAAAGGCAGTACTAAAGTTTCATTCTGCTTCTCCTTTCTCTGACTATTCATGGATTTTCTTTTTAAAATCCGTTAATCTTATTTCATCTTAATTCTACAGTTGAATGCAGAAACAGGAGTGGCTTAAGATATCTATGTGAGCCCAACTCCCATTTCTGTTTCTAACCAGATTTTCCAGGTAAATATACTTTTTCTCTACTTGTTCTTCTGACTCACCTGACTGTGACAATGGATCGGAGATAACTATTCCTTACCCAATTTTCTACTGTCATTCTCCCAAGTGAGTGGAAAAGGAAATACTGGAATTGTTTGTTGGGGAATAACAGCTGTCAAAATACTTGAAGGCAAAATGAAACACAATGGGTAGAAGTTGCAGACGTTTTTTGTCTTGATATAAGGAAAAATTCTCACAATTAAAACTTCACAAAAGTGGAATGAGCATTATTACCTGAATTAGCATTCAGGTAGTAGTGGGGAATGCCTGTTGAGTGTGTAATAGCAGAGATTTTGTTTGGATGCATCTTGGATTCATTGGGCCTTTATAGCTCTGAAAATTTGTGATTGCATAGAATTTCTGATTTGTACTTCACTTGGGATCCAAGAGAAACCCAGTTCATACTAATTAATAAGTCTAGGAAGCTCGTTAAGGAATCAGAGGTTTTACCTACTTGAAGCTATTTCTGCATATGACACTATCAAAAATGCCTGCTAGAGTTTTGTGGGCGGTTGTAGCACTAATACAAGACCACAAAGTTTATACAATGTGGCAGCTAATGCCACATTTGCTTACAAATGGGGATATAGTATAGCAAGGGGTGGGGGAGAACTTGTTCAGGGCTTTGAAAATGACACTGGTGTCATTTTCTCTCTACACTAATCATAGAGTTAAGCCTTGTTTTGAAATTAGAGATGCTTTTTAACCCCATGCCAAGTGCTTGGTCGACTTGTTGAGTCAGCAGCAAGCTGACCAAGGCAGAATTTAAAGGGTGGCCAGTCTATTGACCTGCAGGCATTTCCCAAAATCTTTAGGAATGGGGTTGCATAATATCAGAAAAAAAGACATTAAATATTAAGAAATTGTGTTATTAGGGCAGCTAGGTGGTGCAGTGAGTAAAGCACAGGCCCTGGAGTCAGGAAGACCTGAGTTCAAACCCGGCCTCAGACACTTGACATATTTACTAGCTGTGTGACCTTCGGCAAGTCACTTAACCCCAATAGTCCTCCCTCCCCCCCCCCCGCAAAAAAAAAGAAATTGTGTTATTTATTACTATAATGGACCTTATATTACTATGAGGGACCTTCTAATGAGGAAACAAAAGCTAAGAGAAGTGACTTCACCCAAGGTCACACAAAATAGTAAGGCTGCAGTTTGGATCCAGGAATTCTGACTCTATATCAACTTTTCATTTCTACTATGCCATGCTAAATATTAAAGATGTTCTGACTGTGAATGTTAGTTATCTAGGTCAAAGAGAAATGTCCAAATAGAACAATCCAGAAAACAAGTCAGATTTTGTATTAAAGCAGGCAGCAGCAGCAATAAGATCATATTGAAGTAGCAGTGGAGATCATTAGACTCAGGGAAAGAGCCTTTGGTCAGCCTCACCAACCATTAAGTTATTGAGCCTTAGAACTAAAAGGAGCATCTCCCCAAAAGCCAATGAAGCCTAACTAGGATCTGATGTTGCTTGCATATTTTAGATTAATTGCATTTCACAACACACACATATACACACATACACAAATGCATAAATATGAAATACCTTATTGTTTCAGAGCAATGGGTAACCCTGAATTTCTCAATATTTTCTTAATTTCTCTTATGATTCTATTATTCATGAAGTCACCTAAATCCTGCTTAAACCTGTTTATTTCCACATTATGTGCCATCCCTAATGCCTACTGGGGCTTTGTGGATGATCGAGGTGGCCCGTGATCTGACACCACAAAGTTTATATAGTGTACCAGCTACATAACTTCAAGTTAACTACATAACTACAAGACTTCAAGTAGGGAAACAGTAGAGCTGGAAAAAAAATAGCTTCCTTAGTGCCTTGAAAAGAACTCTAGCGTAATTTCCCCCCTAGACTAATTATGAAGCAAAGCCTTGTTTTGAAATTATAGAGGCCTTATAACTCTATGCCAAGCACTTGCTCAACTTGTTGATTATGGAAAACGGTACATTCATGGCACATTTTCCAGATTTTTCCATGGCAGTTAGTTCTCCAAGTGATGCTTCCCTATGCCAAAGCATTGTGTCTGTCTTCACAATTGAAGTGACTCAGATCATCTCTGAAATGGGTGAGGAATTGTTTCTGAAGTTTGGTTTAGCTGAGCATATATCATTATTGGAATGGGAGGGGGGGAATTTATCCAAGTATCATTGAGCCCATAAGTTTATTTCAATACTTTGGTGGATTCTTAGTCTTACAGTGGAAGGTTGTGCCTTTCACATAACAGGTGGTGACCTATTTATTTTTTCTCATCTCATGTAATTGTCTATGTCTTTCTATATATCCTTCATAGAGAATCCACCAAGAATGTTAGAAATTTTCTTTTGGTTCTGTGAATATTTCTTGAAGTGTAGCACTCAGACTATTCACAGTCTGTTTTCCTTGACTTGTGCTACATATACAGCCCACCTTCTTCTCTCTTTTTACACGTCCTTTATGCTTTTTATGTTACTCTCCAAACAAAAAGCATCATAATTCCTATGCTAGAACTTACTTAAGACTAGGACCTTTCTATTGAGTTTTGTGTTTCTTCAGTTTTGAATCTACTGAGATTATGACATTCTTTGATTCTTATCATATCCTGAAACAAGACAATCTTAAAATAAATACAACAAAGGAGATTTTAAAAAATAAAACTATTCTCTATAACATACTATAAGTCTATAAGTATATTCCTTTTCATATTTTCTTCTACACAAAATCCCCACTTGTTTGGAACTCGATGACAATACTTTATGCTAAAAGAATGTAAGACATCCCTAGAAGGCTAGCGAATCTGCCCTTGTCTTAATCAAAAGTAGTTTGAGTTTTTAACAAAAGGTTATAAATATAGTTGAAGCAAATCATGTAGGAAATATATTAATTGATAAAATCAATGCAGAAACAAATGAAAAAGACCTTGAAGCAATATGGGCAAATGGATGAAGTTCCCTTGATAAAAAATTCGAAACCAACAAATCTAGACATTTTGCTTTTGTTATTTTTTAAAGTCCAGCTATTGCAAAATATGCTGCAGAAGACATGAATGGAAAGTCCTTAGACAGAAAATCAGTTAAGGTAAATCAAGCTACCATCATTTGAAAATGGTGGTAGGCAAGAATCACTATTCCCTCCAAGAGGTTTGAGTTGGAAGAAGAGGAAGTAGTAGAGAAAAACTATTATCTTCTCATGGAGGGTACATGGATAATAATGGATGTTCTCTTCATTTCAATGTAGGCTCTTCCAAGTGATCGTTCCCTGTTAATGGGGGTCCACCACCATGAAGTGGCATTATTCTGCCTACAAGCCCTATGTCCTCTGGACAATCATGAAGAGTAGTGAAATTGAAAGAAAAAGCCCAGTGTTCTGGAAAGAAATAGTTGTGGAGATCCTGTGAGAATGCAAACAGTTATTGCTTGTATATGTATATGTATATGTATATGTATATGTATATGTATATGTATATGTATATGTATACGTATACGTATACGTATACGTACATGTACATGTATATGTATGTGTACGTGTACATGTACGTGTGTGCATTGTATGTTCAATGTAAATGTACATGTATATGTGCACGTGTAGGTATAGGTATGTGTATGTATATATGGATGTGTATGTGTATGTTTATATGTGTATGTTTTTGTGTATGTGTATGTGTATGTATGTGTACATGTATATGTATTGTATAAATATATGTGTGTGTATGTGTATATGTATATGGTGTTTAGGACACCAAGAAATAATGGCTGCATTACTAAAGAGAGTTATTTAAGCATAGATTATCAAAGTTCCCAGAATAGGCATGGCCATTTAATATACACAGATTCAGATATTTCCCTAATCTCTTGTCCAGACTCCAGTCCTACATCATCAACCTCCTCCCGGGCATTTTAAACCAGATGTCCCACAGGCATCCCAATTGATCATGTCTAAAACAGGATTCATGAGTTTTCCCTCAAAAGAGACCTTTCTTTCAAATTTTGTGATTTCTGCCAAGGCCCCCAGCATCTTTCCAATTACCTATGTTCACAACCTTGCTGCGCATTATACTTGACTCCTCACTCTTACTCCTGCTACATATCTGACAAGTTGCTGAATCTGATCATATTTTTAACCTCCATAACATAATTTCATATCCATCCCATCATCTTCTATCCATCCCCTTATATCTACCCACATGGCTGCCACCTTAGTTCTGGTCCTCTACTCTTCTTGTCTAAACTATTTCCATGACCTTCAGATTTATTTCCTTTCCTCAGCTCTCAATCTACTCAAATAGGTCTTTATCGCAGCTACCAGAATGATTTTCCTAAATATAATTCTAATCACTTCACTCCCCTTCTAGATAAATTCTAGTGACTTGCTATTTCCTTTCGGATCAGATATAAACTCCTGTGTTTGGCATTTAAAGCCCCTGACAACCAGGTCCTAGTTTACTTCCTGAGCCTTATTACACATTACTCCTCTTCATGATCCCCACTGTTCAGGCAGATGATCCTTCACGTTCTGTCTCTTGCAGGCCCTTCCACTTCCCCTTAGTGTGCCTTTGTACTGGCTATATTTGTATTACACTCATCACAGTGCCTGGCAAGTAGTAGGCATTGTTTAAATGCCTATTCATTCTCTTCTCTCTATCCTCCACGTGTAGATGGCACTTTTTCCTATCTTCTGTTTCTAAAATTACATAATGTCCTTCAAAATTCAGCCCAGGTGCCACCTTCAATCTACACAAACCTTTCCTGATCCTTTTATCTGATATTATTGTTTCTCCTCTCCCCCACTCTCAAACAGAAATTTTTCAACTTAAATTTTAAAAATTATTTTTGTTTAATTTGCTTCCTGTACCAATCAAAACTTAAGATCCTACTCTGCAGAAAACTTTCTGCATCTAATAGGTCCTCTTCTAACGGGTCCATTATGATAATGTGTTCCTGAGGTTCCCCTCAGTTTTGATTCCTTCAGTTCTTCTACACAAAGATTAGAAAGGATGTGATTATTAAGAAACTCGCCAACTTGATCGAAGATGCTTTAAACTGAATTTTAAAGTAGAGGGAGAAATGGATCCCTGATAAATCTGTAAAACTAGATTTTATGTAGGACAATGTATATGACATAGAAAAAATTGTTAAAAGTAGGGCATATAATAAATGATTCACTTGCCTTGTTGACAATTTCTCTCAAAAGGTAGAGGAAGAAACATGAGGAAATGCTATTCTAGAATTGTGGAAGAACTGGTTGGGAATTTATTTATTTATTAATTTATTTATTTTTAATGATTTAATTTGGTTTTATACTTATACATCAACAAATTAGATTTACTTTATAATGTAACCCATAGATCTAGAGCCCCAAAGGGAAGCTCTTGGCTTCCATCGATCAAGGCTCTTTCCTTGGATTTTTATTCCCACCTGGAGCTGATCCAGGAAAATCTCCAAAATAAAGCTTAGACACTGGTTGTATTTAGATTTCTCCCGAATATGTGTAACTGGGTCCCTAACCTTTGTACAAGTACTTAATATGCAATATAGGTATTGGGTATGTTATAGCCATTATTTCAGCCAAAGGAAAATTCATAATAAGCTAAAGACTCACAGAAGCCCATGAACAAATATAAAACAGAAACAAATGAAATAGCCTGTAAGCTTCCCATAGAAAGATGCTGAGCTTGAGGTTGTGATCATTGGGTTATAGATCTCAGCTGAAAAGGACCTTAGAAGTAATTTAGTACAAAGCCTTCATTTTATAGTGGAAACTGAGGCACAGAAGTGTTAAATTATTTTTCCCAGGTCTTACAGAAATCTTTTGTTATTCCAGTATATCCTTCTTTTGTACAGGGTACTACTATACTATCTCCTTAAAATGTGTTGTATGTCCATGTGTATTTAGACATTCCCCAGATACTCTGGAGGTTGCTGATGAAGCAAACTCCTTACAATGGAAACTGCCTGTCCAAGTAACTCATTATCCTTGTTCTCCAAGTAGAGTACTGCACAGGAACTATGTGGGCTAGCCTCTTCATTCTCTAAAGAGCATGCTACATCAGGAAATTTTTCTTCTTTAGGAGGTCTAGTGCCCAAGTTCTAAAAATAATCAACTATTGAACTTGAAAGTAACCATGAGTCAACTCTGAAAGTCGACACACCCAAGAAACCTCCTTTGTCTTGCTAGAAGGCACATCAACAAAATTGTTTACTTCTTTTCCTTTGGCTCTGAGCTTCAAACCTTGCTTGAGCCTAAAAGCCTGAGTTATGCTGGGACTACTTTCTTTTATTCTGTGTGGTTGTGAATCTATGTTCTATGGTTACTTTAAACAATAGGTACATTCCTTTTTTATGTCTCTATACACTTTTGTTGTTGCCTTTTCTGAAACCTTCTATCTAATTCTTGGTTTTCTTGTGTCTCCTTTAACAAGCTGTTGACTCATTTTTCATGATTTTCTTGCATCACTCTCACTTCTCTTCCCAATTTTTCTTCTACCTCTCTTACTTGATTTTCAAAATCCTTTTTGAGCTCTTCCATGACCTGAGACCAATTCGTATTTTTCTTGGAGGCTTTGGATGTAAGAGCTTTGACTTTGTTATCTTCTTCTGAGTGTGTGTTTTGATCTTCCTTGTCACCATAGTAACTTTCTACGGTCAGAATTTTTTTCTGTTGTTTGCTTATTTACCCAGCCTATTTCTTAACTTTTAACTCTGTTAAAGTAGGGTTCTGCTTCCATGGTGAAAGGCACACTGTTCCAAGCTTCAGAGATTTTGTGCAGCTGTTGTCAGAGATACTTCTAGGGATCTGTAAATTTTTAGTTCTTCCAAAGTGGTGTGATCTAAGGAAAGGTGTTTACTACTCTCCTGACCTGTGCTCTAGTCTGTGTGTGACCACAAGCACTCTTTTCTGCCCTGGAACTCTGACAAGGGTCCCTGCTCCAATGTGGACTCAAGCTCTGGTGTGCTAGTACTCCTCCTCAATCTGGTATTGCCACTCAGGATTGTGATGTGGATCTGAGTATGGGCAAAGTAATTGAGTCCTGCCTTGGTACTAGAAAAGAGACCCCTGTAATTTTCTTCTGACCAGTTGTTCTACCCCCTTACTGTCTGTGGTCTGAGAGCTCTGGAAGCAGCTGCTGCCACTACTGATTCAGTGGCTTCCAAGGCCTGCTCTTGTTTTGCTGGGGCTGGCCTGTGCTGGTCTATGCTCCACTCTCATGCTGGGACAACAGAGCTTTCCCGCAGACCTTCTCAGTTGTCTTTGGCTGGAAAATTATTTTACCTTGTGCTTATGTGGGTTCTGCCAGCCAGGAATTGTTTTATGGCATTATTTAAAAGTATTTGGAGGGGGTTTGGGTAGAGCTCAGGCAAGTCACTGCCTTTTCTCCTCCACTCCTCTCTTCATTTTCTTTATATTCAGGTAGTAAACTTATTATGGCTCCTCACTTTAACTCTATATGTGCCTTTATTTTAAAATGTATTTATTTATTTGTGAAGCCAATTGTTGGGTTATATTTCTTAATCCATTTTTTGACTCATCCATTTTACAGAGAGCCTGTCATTAACATTCAAATTATTATTGTTTTCCTTCCATCAAAATCCCTCTATAATCTCTTTTAAAATTTGGAACTACATATATGCATCTCGTTCTCTTTGAAACAATCTGATTCCATTATTTTCTTTCATAAATAAAATACCACCTTCTTCCTTTGCCTAGCCTAGCCCTACATTCTTACATCTTGTCTTTCAAAAAATGGCCCCAGGTATGTAAAGTTTATATTTATTAATTGAATCTGATGCCAGCCTCCATGTTAAAAAATAAACAACTCCCTACTCTATCCATCACAGAACCATAGCTCTTGATTTTACTTTAAGCATTTTAAAAGTATATTTACTTATAATTATGGAGGGAGGAGGGAATAAGCATTTATATAGCACCTACTATGTGCCAGGAACTGTACTATGTGCTTTCTATAAATTTTTCTCATATATGCATACATATGGACACAATATGTATGTATGTGCACATGTATCATATATAAGGCATACTTCCATATATACTTATTTACTTAGCATGCTTATTTAAAAATAAATAGTTTATATTTAGAAGCATAAATTTTATACTTCCTTTGCCAAGCCCAGGAGTTTTCCTCTTCAATCCTTGTAAGGCCAATCAGTAAGTGAAAGACCTTTCCTGCCCATTCAATAGACCTCAGGTGGGGCCAATTAAGGGAAGCTTGATTGGAGGTTTGTTTATAAGTAGGCCTACTCCCTTTACTTACTAGGCACTAATCCTCAGGCCTACACTCTTTTGCTGATTGGGTGTGAAGTCCTTGGGCCCTAAAAAGAGTATATACACCCAGAAGGTAGCCATTGAGAACTGAGAGCAGCAGAACTGAGGATTCAGAAGTCACAAGTGAAGCCAGGATTCAGAATTCAGCCTAAGGAGAAGGAGTAAGAACTCTGAGTTGAAAGAGCTGCAGAAAAGAGTGCTGAGCAGAGGGTGGAAACCAGAGAGCTTTGGAGACCAGAGAACTGAGGGAGGAAGAGAAAATGCAAGCAAACAGATAGGATTCATAAATGAGTGTTAGTCAAAGGCTTTAGCAGGGAGGCTACAGGATGACTTGGTTCCTTGTTATAATACTGTGTGAAAATTTCCTTGTTGTTACATTGAGGTGGGCTTACTGGTTTTGGAATATAATTACTGCTATATTGAATTGGAGTCATTGGTCTTCGGATTTGATGCTCTGGTGTCTAAATAAATGTTATACTTCCTCTGCCTTCTAGCTAGAGAGTTTTTCATACTTTATGATTCTACATCATACAGGCATGTTCATGGTCATCCTTGAGGTCATGAATCTTGCCTTACTGATAGAATCCTTCCCAATACCTCTTTGTTTCAGTTACCTTTTCATTTGATGGCCTTTATTAACTTTCAATAAAAGCTAATTTACTTTTCATACACTCCCCCTCATTCCTTCTCCCCTCTAAGATATTTCTTTATGAAAATCAAATGCGTTCTTAGCCTATAGATGTTCTCAATCACCTTTAACAAGCTGGAATCTAAGGGAGATAATAATCTTGTCCCCTTCTTATAATACATAGACAATGAGTGATCTCTAAGCTAGTTGACACTATTTAGACTTGATTACTTGGAACTCCACTTCATCAGTACACCCTGCCCCTCTGACTGGAGGATGGAGCCATGAAATCCAAACTCCACATTCAAGGAGGGAATTCAGCTCAGAACATCTCATATCTCATCTGGCCAGGCAACTTTGGGGCTTCTCTGACTTCTTTACCACACCCCTATGTTTTTAAGTTTCCTTTTGTCTGTTATCTTTCTTTATTATATTGTAAATTCTTTGAGGGTAGGGACTTTTTCATTTTATATTTGTTTGACACACTGCCTGGCACATAGTAGTAGGTACTTAACAGATATTTATTCACTATTATTCCATTTTTTATATCCTAAGTTTGCCTTTTAAAGACCTTTTCTGTATTTTATTTTATTTGAGGCAATAATTGTATGGTTTATTAAAGCTTCATATTTTTTTTCATGAAAGCTAGGTGGAACAGTGGATAGAGAGCTAAGCCTGGAGTAAGGAAGACCTGAGTTTAAATCTAGCCTCAGACACTTGCTAGCTATGTAATCCTAGGCAAATTATTTAGCCTCTTTTGCCTCAGTTTCCTCAACTACAAAATGGGCATAATGATAGCATCTACCTCACAGGGTTCTTGTAAAAGGATAAGATAAGATAATTATAATGTGCTCAGCAGATGTTATGTAAATGTTAGCTATTATTATTAACAATGCTAATAATACTTCATGTAGGACTTTGCCAAGCTTTTGAGGATATGCCATCTTGAGGTGTGGGCTACTTTCTGTCTCTTAGAAGTATGTGCTATTACACTTTTTTAAAATTAGTTCTTATTGGTAACATATAGTCTGCATATTTAGAATTCTTAGTCTCCAGAATGTGGGGTGCTTCTCCTGCTTTCAGACCCTTGCTCAGGAGCTGAAGTTCTGGAACTAGACTGTTTAGGACTTTTTGTTTCATCCTATTTTTTAATGTAGACCAATGTTTCTGAGCTTCTCTCACCCAACTCTTTTTTCACAATGAGTTGCTTTATTTTTTTTCCCTTTTTCTTTTGTTCTTTTTTGTTGTGAAAATTTTTTCCCAATTTTTTTTGTTCACATCATTTCATTCTTTATTTCCCCAGAAAATTCACTTCATTATTAATGCCTTTTAAGATTTTGTTCTCAATTGTTGATTCTCTTTTTGGTCTTCTGAAACAATTTTAATGTACTTTTCTTTAATTCCTTGATAGTCTATCAATCATTGTAAGGGGTCTTGTAGTTGTTCTATTCTTCCTTCTAGAATTTAGTTATTTTTGCAATATTATTCCTTTTACCTTCTAAATTTATTTTACTGTATAGTGTTAGTTTATTGGATTTGAGATTCTTTGTGTCTATTCTATATCCATTCCTTCAATCTCTCTACTGACTTCTCCCCAAAGTATTACTTGTGAAAAATCTCTTCACTTTCACCATTTTTGTTCTAGTCATATTTTTAGCTTTCTCTGCCATTTTGAGATAGTGAAGAGGAACTGGTCTTAATATAAGTCACTTGTTCATCTTGCTGGAAATCCATGTTTATTTTCTCTTGGGTTCTGCTATTCACCCTGAATCATTCATGGCTTTCCATTTTTTTTAAAAAAAAATCTTCATAATTATTTTGTCTTATGGTACAAAAATCAGCCACTCCACAAGCATTTATTTATTAGAAACCTATTTTCTGTTAGGCAATGGTAATACAAAGATAGAAACAAAACAAGCCATGACCTTAAGAATCTTACATAGAGTAAGGACATATATCTTGTATGGATGATTATATATAGATACATATGTATATGTTTACAAATACATAAAAATCTAGTATATAAATAAATCATGTATAAATATTTGTGGATGTGGATACATATATGTATGTACAAAATACACAAAATAAGTACAAATTTATTTTATATACACGTAGTTTATTGGAATGTCCATAATTATTAATATTAAGTTTATAATAAAAAGTACATTTTAAAACAATGATAATTTCAGTTGTTTATATCAAGCTTCACTGATTGTCAAGCTGATATTGTTTTTCCTCCCACAAATAAGTACATATATATAATACATATATATATGTATGTATAAATATATATATACACATATGCTTTTTATTACAAGCAATAAATAACAAATATGAACATTTCAATAAACAAAAATCAGAAAAGAAAATTAGATTTGAAACCTAAACTTCTGTTAAATACATTTATTTTTAAATATATATTAAATTTCACATGATAGTAACAAAGCTTCCTTTCTCTTTTCTGTGTATTATATATTATCTTCTCTACTTTGTGATCTTTATCATTACCCACCAAACTTCTCTTTCCCAAATAGAAGTTCTTCTTTATAGCAAATGATTATGTTATACTAAGTAAATTAACATATTAGCTACAACTGAAAATGTGTATTTCGTTCCATATCTCTTTTCTGAGAATTGATGAGTTCTTCAGTCTTTTAATATTATTTTATTTTGCATTACTGTAGACATTTCCAAGATTGTTCCCCTGGTTTTGCAACAGGTCATATAATTCTTGTCGAATTTCTCCAAATCCATGATAATTATAATTATTATATAGCTATATATTTCATTATAATTATATATCATAATTATTTCAGCAATTCCCAAATTGATGGGCAATCACTTTGCAATTCTTTGAGTCAATAAAATATTTTAATATTATGTAAATAATAATTATAAATATTTTCCGTGTTTACTTTCTGACTTTACTGTTTGTCTTTACTCTTTGTCCTTGAACTTTTCTGGGTTATACACCTAGTAGTGATATCCCTGGGTCAAAGGAAATGATGGTTTAGTGACTTTGGGGAATAGTTTAAAATTGATTTCCAGAATGATTGAACCGATCCGTAGCTATGCCTTAAGTGCATTTGTGTATGTGTCTTCTCATGACCTCTCCAGCAATTCCCGTCTTCTTTTGTCATCTTTGCCTATCTGATGGATATGAGGCTAAACTTCAGAGTTGTTTTAATTTGCATATCTTTTAAGATAAATGAATTGGAGCATTTTAATATAATTATTGATGAATTGGGGTATTTTGTGTCATTGTTGATAGTTAACATTTCTTCTTTTGGTAATTGATCTATTGGAAAATGACTCCTGTTCTTGTGTGTTTATAGTGCTTTTCTATATGTTGTGGATATCAGTCCTTTAACTGACAAATAGGCCATAAAGATTTTTTCCAGTTAACTATTTCCTTTCTAAGTCTGAAATTGTCTTTTTAAAAATCTTTCATAATCATCTCTTTCACTTTGTTTTATTAAACATTCCCTTTATGCATAATGGAGAAAGCTATCTCCTCCCATTGGAATCTAATTTGTCTATTATATGACCTGCTATATATAGGTCTTTCTCTGTTGTACTAGGTATGAAGGATTATTCTAAACTAATTCCTACCAAATGGCTTACAATTTTTAAAGCAATTTTTGCCTCATTAACTAGTGTATTCTAACTTAGTAATTTGTGTCCTAAGCTTTCCTTATCTCTTCTATTGGTCCCGTTTTCCATTTTTTTAAAAGCCATGACTTCTTCTTGGTAGTATAGTTAGACATCCGATCTTGCTGGACTCTCTTCATTCCTACATCTCCCTCCCCACCCCCAACATTTCCCTAGGAATTCTTAATCTTTGTTCTTCTGGATTAAATTTTTTATTTTGTTTACTTCTATCAAGTAAATCGATTCAACTAATGTTAACCTTTTTATTAAATTAGCATGGCCCAAGTACAAATCATTAATATTTCTCCAATTATTATTTGAGCCCTTTTATTGCTATAAATAACGTTTGGCCATTGTATTCAAATAAACCCTGAATTTATTTTGGTCTGTGCACTACTAGATATTTTGTATAGATTGTAACTATTTTTAATGGAATTTCTTTTTCTTTCTCTTCCTGCTGGGTTATATTAGTAATAGGTAAGGCTGATGCTGTTGTGTTTTTATTTTATATCCTGACAATTATTTTAATTTAGTTTAATCTCTCATATTCTCTAAGTAATCCATCATCTCATTTTCAATTAGTGGAAGTTTTATTTTTTAACTGTCTATTCCTTCAACTTTTTATTTTTATTGCAATAGTTAACATTTCTAGAACTATATCAAGTAATTCTGGTAATGATGGACATCCTTGGTTTATTGTGATTTTTTTTGGAAAGCCTTCTAGCATTTCTCCATTACAGATAATGATAGCTCTTGGGTTTAAATAATTACTATTTACCATATTGATGAAAGATCTATTTATTTCTATGACTTTTAATGTTTTTAATGAAATCACTTGCTTTCTATTAAAAATTTTTCTGTATATATTGATATAATAATTTTATTTATGGTACAATATTATAAATATTAGTTCATATATTTATTATAGTTTTCCTAATGTTGAACTAACCGTGTAGTCCTTATGTAATTCCAACCATAGTATATTATTTTTTAATATGTTGTCATCCTTTTTCCTAATATTATATTCAATATGAGTGTCTATATTTATTGTAAGTATTAGTCAATAGTTGTATCTCTCCCTCCACCCCTCTTTATTTTATCTCTTCCTAGTCTGGATACCAGGACCTGAATTTGTCTCATAGAAGGAGTTTGGTGGGATGCCTTCTTCCTTTCCATTAAAAATGATTCATTAATATTGGAGTGAATTACTGAATTGTTGCCATTTTAGCCAAACTTCTGTACACTTTTTCTGGCATTTTATATTGAACAACAAACACTTTCTCCCAAGTTTGGTGATTCCAAGTTTATCTATAAACTATATAAACTATATACTATAAATTACTCTACACATAGGGTTCCAGGTCATTATTTTCCAACCTAATCCACTGACCTTTATTTTCGGTTTTTTAATCTCCTGTCAAATACTTTTGATAATTCCTGCTTTATAGCATAATTTGAGACCTGTGCATCATCTTCCTCTATTTTCCCCTTCGTAATTGTCCTTGTTGTTCCTGACCTCCTGTTCTTCAATGCAAAATTACTATGATCTCATCCAATTCAAAAAGATATGTTGTTAACATTTTGATAAGTGCAGTATTAAATCTGCAGATGTAGGTGGGTTAAAAGTGAACACTGAATATCTTCTTAATTATTTATTTCTTCCTTTATTTATCTAAAAAAAATTGTACTATAACTAATCTGGTACAAATCCTATATGCTTTTGGAATGTAATTCAAAGATCTGTGGCATATTTTGTGTTCATTTCATATATTTCTATCACTTCTCACCTCCTTTTATAATTTGAAACCTATAGGGATGTTGTTTATTTCTAAGCATTTGTCACATATTTCACTATTCAGATAAAATGGATTACTCTATTAATTATTGTCTTGATAAGCCATCACATCATTCACAAATGCAGATGTTTAACTTGCTTTGACTGAGACATAATTTTAACTTCATTCCTTTTTGTCTTAATCTGGAATTTCAAAGATTAAATTGAATAATAATGTGGATAGTGGTCAGCTCCAACCTCTCTTTTGGGCAGGAAATTTCATGGTTTCCCCATTTAGGTAATTACTTTATAGATTTAAGTAAATATTTTGTATTTATTAAGGAAAAATCCTACTATAGCTACCTTTTAAAACATAAATGGGTGTTGTATTTTATCTCAAAATGTCTTTTCTGTATCTATTAATATAAGAATATGGTTTAATTATGTTCATTATAATATGAAGGATCACACTACTTATTTTTCTACTATTGAAATATCTTTGCATTTCTGGAATAAATCCTAGTTATTAGTAGGGAAAATTTTTCTAAATTTGAGAAATTCTTTGTCAGGACTTTATTTCTTTTATCAATATTTATTCATGATATTGGCCTATAGTTCTTTTTCTTTGACTTTTTTTCTTATTTGAGATTCTAGATATTACATATCTCATAGAAATAATGGGGCAATAAGAAATCTTACTCTGTTTTTGAAGATTATACATAATTGTGAATATTTGTTCTTTAAATATTTGATAGACTTCACTAGTGAATCCATCTGGTCCGGACTTTGTTTTGTTTTGTTTTAACATGGCAGTTTGTAAATGGCACATTAAATTTCTTTGATCATATAGTACTATATAGATGAGTATGTTTCTTCTGAAATTTTGGGTTTTATTTATTTAAGTACTTACTTTCGTTTGCATATGACATATTTCTTTTGCTGTCTCAGCTTGTTGTCATTTGATTATGTACACTATTCTATAATAACATTCTTTATTTCCTCACTAGTCCTTGGGCTTTCATTTTATGTTGGTAATTTGGTAATTTTGATAATTTAGTTTTCCCTTCTCTTCTTTTTCATTAATGTTTTCTTGGTCTTTCAGAAATTCTTCTTAATTAATTGTTGTTTTCTTATAAAAATATATTATTTCTCCTTTGACCTTGTAAAATGCATTTTTGACACATTAATCATTTCCCTAAAAAATCTTCCACCGGCTAAAGTAATTCTCACATAATCACAATACTTTACCACAAAAAAGTTAAGCAAAACCATTATAACCCTATGACTGACAGCATATGAAACTTTACACTATTAGGATTTACTATTTACTAACAAAAACAAAGCTATTATGTTTTTATCAGCTTGGAACCAACACTAGTCCTTTTATTTGACATAAAAACTTGTTTCTAACCCTTTTTTCTTATTCTAAATGGATTACTTCTGTAAAGAGTCTTTTGAACCACTAAAAATATTTGGGAAAACTGGAAAGTAGTTTGGTAGAAAATATGTTTATCCCCAAACCTTATACTATATTCCATAATAATTTCTAAGGTATACATGAAGTGATTAATGTCACACCATAAAAAGAGGACAAGAGAAAGCCACATCTTTTACCACTGTCTTTAGTGGACGAATACACTACAAAACAAAGAATAAATGAATCCATAAAAGAGAAAATAGACAATTTCAATTACATGGGTTAATTATTTTTTAAAAGCTTTTAAATTGTATATGATTGAAAATCTTCTGTTTGGATTGCCTGGAGTCAGAAAGACCTAATTTCAAATCCAGCCTTGGACACTAGCTGTGTGACTTTGGGCAAGTTATTTAATCCCATTTGCCTCAGTTTCCTCATCTATAAAAATGAGCTGGAGAAGGAAATGGCAAACCACTCCTGAATCTTTGCCAAGAAAACCCCAAATGGTCTCATGAAGAATCAGACATGACTGAAAATGACTGAACAACAACAAAATCCCTTTTGATTTATTAGGAACCTCCCCTTTCCTCAGCCATAGATGTAAAAGCTTCCTCTTCCCTTGAGAGCAATAAGGAAATAGCAAAGAAACCCATTTATCCAAATTGGCAGTAAAACAGAAATCAGAGAAGGTATACATAGGATAATGTATACTGGATGTGTACAGAGTGTAGGAACTCTCCCATTGTGAGTTAAATAACTCAGTCCTATCCAAGACAGAGAGTTTCTAGATCTCACTCAAGGGGAAACTTCCTGAAGTCTTTACTGTAGCAAGCTAGGGAGAGACATATAATATGGAGATTGCCACCTCTTATCACATCTTTCCAGAGTCTTTTCCTTCAGCAGTGTTAAGTAGAGTTGATTTCTTCCATTTTCCCACTCAAAGGTGGATGCCAAAAGCATCCAAAATGACTCAAGTCTTAAAGAGTCCCAAAGAAGACTTGAGAAGACTGGAATGATCCCTCCTCTTCCCTGTCCCTCATGAAGAGTAGGGCATTCATCCTCACCAATAAAGAGAGGGTCCCACACTAAGTCATTATATTCATTTTACAATGGCATAATCCTTTTTTTTTTTTTTTACAAAACTGCTTCCTATTTTTCTAGATGTTGGTGTTGTTCGACTAGTCATTCAGTTGTGTCTGACTTGATGACCATAACATGCTAGGCCCTCCACTATCTCTTAAAGTCTGTCCAAGCTCATGTTCATTGCTTCCATGAAACTATTTACCTATCTCATCCTCTGTCATTCCCTTCTCTTTTTGCCTTTAATCAGCTTCTTTTCCAGTGAGTTCTGTCTTCTTATTATGTGACCAAAGTATTTATGTTCCAGCTTCAGTATTTATCCTTCTAATAAATAATCTAAATTAATTTATTTAAGTATTGATGGATTTGATCTCCTTGCTGGCCAAGATATTTGCAAAAGTCTTTTCCAGCCCAATTCAAAAACCATAGATTCTGCAACACTCAGCTTTCTTTACGGTACAGCATTCACAGCTATGCATTACTACTGGAAAAACCATAGCTTTGATTATATGGACCTTTGTTGGCAAGATGATGTCTCTGATTTTTAGTATGCTCTCCAGATTTGACATAGTTTTCCTTCCAAGGAGCAAGTGTGTTAATTTCATGGCTGCAGTTGATGTCCACAGAAAACAAGAAAACAAAATCTGATGCTGCTTCCATTTCTTCTCCATTTATATGCCAGGAACTAACGAGACCAATTGCCATAATCTTAGTCATTGTTTTTCATGTTAAGCTTCAAGCCAGCTTTTACACTTTTCTCTTTTACTGTCATAAGGAAGCTTCTTAATTCTTCTTCCCTTTCTGCCTTCGGAGTGATATCATTTGCATATTTGAGATTGTTGATATTTCTCTAGGCAACCTTAATTATTCTGGCTTTTGATTCATCCAACCTGACACTTCACATTACATACTTTCCATATAAGTTAAATGTAAGGTGAAAATATTCAGCCTTGTTATTGTCCTTTTCCAATCTTAAACCAGTCAGTTTTTCCATGTTTTTTCTAACTATTGCTTCTTGACCCATACACAGGTTCCTCAGGAGACAGGTAAAATGATCTGGTACTCTTATCCCTTTGAGTACTTGCAAGTTTTGTTGTGATCCAAACAGTTGAAGGCTTTAGTGTAGTCAAAATGAAGCAGAAGTAGATTTTTTTCTGGAACTACCTTGCTTTCTTCATAATTCAGCGAATATTGGCAATTTGGTCTCTAGTACCTCTGCCTCTTTGAAAACCAGCCCAATCTTCTGGTAATTCTCAGGTTACATATCGCTAAAGCCTAGCTTGCAGAATTTTAAGCATGATCCTAATGACATGTAAAAAGAACCCAATTGTTTGGCTATTTGAACATTCTATGGCATTGCCCTTCATTAGAATTGGGACAAAATCTGATCTTTTCCAATCAAGTGGCCGCTGTTGAGTTTTCCAGATTCGATGGCATAATAAGTACAGCACTTTAACAGCTGGATTTTAAATAGCTCAGCTTGAATTCCATCACCTCCACTAGCCTTTCTGTTAGCAAGGCTTCCTAAGGCCCATTTTATTTCATTCTCTAGGATGTCTGGCTCTAGATTTGTAACTACACCATCACAATTATTGATGACATTAAGATCTTTCTTGTATAGCTCTTCTGGATATTTTGCCACCTCTTCCTACTTTCTTCTGCTTCTGTTAAGTCCCTACTATTTTTGTCTTTTATCATGCCCATTTTTGCATGAAACATTTCCTTGATATCTCTAATTTTCTTGAAGAGATTGCTTGCCTTTCCCATTCTATTGTTTTCTTCTATTTCTTTGCATTGCCCATTGAAGAAAACCTTATTTCTCTTTGCTGTTCTCTGGAATTCTGCATTCAGTTGAGTGTATCTCTCCCTTTCTTCTTTCCCTTTTGTTTTCCTCTTTTCCTCAACCATTTGTAAAGCCTTGTCAGACAGCCATTTAGCTTTCTTGTTCTTCTTTTTCTCTGGGATGTTTTTGTTGTTGTTGCTGTTGCTGCTGCTTCCTATACAATATCATGACTCTCTGTCAGTAGTTCTTCAGGCCCTCTATCTGCCAGATCTAATCCTTTAAATGTGTTCATCAGTTCTACTTCATACTCATAAAGTATGTTATTTAGGCCACACCTATATGGTCTAAGGATCTTCCCTTTTTTCTTCAATTGAAACCTGAATTTTACAATAAGAGGCTCATGATCTGAGCCACAGTGAGCTCCAGGTCTTGCTTTAACTAACTATATAGAGATTTCTGACCTTTGGATGCAAAGAATATAGTCAATCTGATATCAATGTTGACATCAGATGATGTCTGTGTGTAGAGGCACCTTTTGCGTTGCTGAAAAAGAGTGTTTTCTAGGGCCAGTGAGTTATCTTGACAAAACTGTTAGTCTCTGCCCTGTTTTGTTTCATACTCCAACACCAAACTTTCCTATTATTCCAATTATCCACTTCCTACTTTAGCATTCTAATGCCCTATGATGATGTGACATCTTTTTTGCTGTTATTTCTAAAAGATAATATAACTTTTCACAGAACTGATCAACTTTGGCCTCTTTGGCATCAGTGGTTGGAGCATAAACTTGTATTACTGTGATATTGAATGGCTTGCCTTGGATTTGAATAGATATCATTCTGTCATTTTTTCTAGATTATATCCCAGCACTGCTTTCTTCACCCTTTTATTGATTCTGAGGACTACTCCATTTCTTCTAAGAGATTCTCACCTATAGTACTGTATATAATGATCACCTGAATTAAATTCACTCATTGCCATCCATTTAACTTATGGACACCTAAATGTCTATGTTTAAACTTTCCATTTCCTGTTTGATCATATCAGCTTGCCTTGGTTCCTAGATCGTACAATTTTTCTATCAGTACTTGGCAAATAGGAAGTCCTTCCTTCCATAATTTATGTTCTTTACATTAAAAAAAACTTGAGTACTGCTTCTATTTTCTGCTGGTTCTTGCTTATCTGGACAGTTTCATTAATCTAATTTAAACTTTTTTAACTAATACCTTCATCCAAGCACTTTTGATGATTACTTCTTTATACTATAATGGAGATCTGGTAATGTTAGACCCCTTTTATTTCTACTTTTTTATAATTTCCCTTGAGATTATAAACATTTTATGCTTCTTGAACTAAATTATTTTTTCTCTAAAGTGTTTTCTAGTTGTATTTATATAGGTCCTTAGTGAGCCTTGGTAGGTTAAGTCACAGGTATTTTGTTCCTTTTGTAGCTATTTTGAATGGAATTTCTCTTATCATTTCTTTCTGTTTTGTCAGTACTATATAGAAATTCTAACGATGTTTGTCAATTAATTCTATAGTCTGCTAATTTTCTAAAGCCATTAATTGTCCCAGTTTCTTCACTGATTCTCTTGGGTTCTCTAAGTATACAACTTTTAGGGTTGTTTTTGCAAATAGTGATTATTTTGTCTCCTCTTTACTGATGTTTATACACTTAATTTCTCTCTCTTGTCATATTGCTATAGCTAATAATTCTAGAATAGTGTCAAGCAATAATAGGGAGAATCAACTTCCTTATCATACCATCTTTGTGTTGAAAATCTTGTAGTTTTTCTCCTTTTAAACAATTCTATCTCTTTTTTTTAAATTTATTTTTAATATGTTTAGTTTTCAGCATTGATTTTCACATGCGTTTGAATTACAGATTTTCTCCCCATTTCCACCCCCCACTCCAAGATGGC
>CM053624.1:297771239-297786819 GCA_028646595.1 Phalanger gymnotis
CAGACAACTTATTTAACCCTTGAGTTTTTCAATGGGGTGTGACTAAAGAGTTCTATGTTCCACGCTTGGGCGGATGCACTGCCTCACCAGCACTCCTCCTTCCCCAAGAACCCCCTACCCGGACTGGGCTTAAATCTTCAGCAGGCTCTTCACTCCTGCTCTGATCAGCCACTTAATTCCTCCCACCAGGTGGGCCTGGGGCCAGAAGCATCTGCAGCTGAATTTCTAAAGCTGCCCCGCCTCCGTTGCCTCAGGGGTGGTAATCGAACCGCAAACTCCATCCCGTCCCGCAGCTTTTCCCACTAACCTTCTGTGTTGTCTTTGCTGTTTGTGGGTTGTGAGGTCTGGTACATGCCACAGCTCAGTAATTCAGCATGCTAGGGCACTCTCCGCTCCATTCCTGGTCTCATTGGTCCGCGGTCTGCTGCGCCGCGCCTCGTGCGCTGGGCTTTGCTTGGCTCAGCTTCGCTCCCCTCCGCTGGGAGCTGGGAGTTCCGTGTGGGACAGACATTACCCCGAGACCATCCAGGCTGTCCTGGGCTGGAGCCCTGCTTCCCTCTGCCACTTTGTGGGTTCTGCAGTTCTAGAATTGGTTCAGAGCCAATTTTTTATAGGTTTTTGGAGGGACTTGGTGGGGAGCTCACGCCAGTTACTGCTTTCCAGTCGCCATCTTGGCTCCGCCCCTCCGCCATCTTGGCTCCACCCCTCTCTATCTCTTGATTTTAAAGATAAAGTGTTGATTATATTAAAGAAGGTCCCTTTTGCATTATGATCTACAAGGTATGACATGTCTATTATTTTTCTATATAATTGCAAGGAAAATCTGTTGATGCTAGGTGTATAAAATGCCATGTAAATTTCAAGTATAATTATTATCCATGAGATGGGCAGTAACAGGTACTCCTAATTTCAGAGTCAGGAAGACCTTGTCTGAAGTCTCACTTTTGACACTTACTGACTGTGTGACCCTGGAGAAGTCACTTAACTTCTGTGCCCTAGGCAAACTCTGTAGGACAAGGGTTCTGTCATGGACCTCTTCAGCAGTCTGGTGAAACCTATGGACTCCTCAGAACAATGTTTTTAAATGAATAAAATAAAATACATTGGATTACAAAGAAAACCAATTATATCGAAATACCATTATCAAAATACATAAAGTATCTCCCCCAAAAATCTTTGTGCAGTATAATGGGAGACACTGCATATACTTTTTAAGTAAATCAATTCAGAGACCACAAGTTAAGAATTTCTGCTCTAAGGTTATAAATTGTAGTGAAGGAAGGTAGAATTGGTAGAAGGAGCTTCCTCTTTAAGGAATTCCTTATACCAATTATGTCAGAGGTTCAGTTTCTATCCCTATTATTAGCAATGAGGAAGGTGTATTAGCTTTTCCTGCTCTCACTCCTTCCTGTTCTAGATGTTAACTAACCACTCCTTTAATAAATTTTGCCAAGACTCAATCAGTGTTATTGCTTATAAGTTGCAAACTCAATTCTATTTGTTGAAAACATGAACATTTGCCCTTCTCCAATCCTAAAGCTCCCTTCTCTCTCCCCTCTTCTTCTCCCTCTCCCTTTTCCTTTCCTTCTCCCTCTCCCTCCCTCTTCCCCTCCCTCCCTATCTCATTTTATATGATCTTTAGAAAATCTTTAATAGTGGCTTTGCAAACACATCTACTGTTTCTTTTCAGGAGAATAGCCTGATTTGCAAGGGTGAGGAAAACAAGCAAGTAGAAATTGAGCCCAGAAATCTAACTGGATATTTCAAATAGGGAAAAGTTCTAAAAGAATAGAAAATAAGCTGTTACCCAAAAAAATGACCAATAAAAAAATCTATTCCTTCTGACCCAAGTACCTAGTTTTTAAATTTTAAACATGTTTAGAAACCTAGTCTATATGTGTTTCAGATGTAGCTGTATAGAGGAAGTAGCACTGAACTTGCAATCAGGAAAACCTCCGATAATCAGTTAGGTACCCATGAACAAGGCACTTGATTTTTGTGCCCTTCAGCTTCCTCATCTTCAAAATGGGGATAAGGAAACCTCTGGTGCCTTTACAATACTCTTATTGGAATGAACGATCGAGAGTATTTGTGCTGTATAAATTTCAGCCTTTATTATTTTCAGGGATATCTATGATGAAAAAAATGGGATGAAACTGGATTATACAGATTTTGCTCTATGGCAGCCCATATTTTTGCAATCCTATAATGGATAGAGTTGTAGAAATTTAAAGATCCAGCAATTTTTAAATTTGTTTTGTTGTTAATAAAAAGTTTTTAGATTAGTAGAGCAAAATTAATTTCAAATGCTTTCCTCCTCACATCTGTTATCTTTCATACATGTGACAAAGCTAGACAAAATTCCTTTTTAGTTGCATCTACAGAGATAACTTTCCTCAATGATCTCTGATTATCGGCATCGATTGGACCAGGTAGATATGTTGTGGCCAAATATGTTAACTTCTATCAAGTAGGCCTATCTAAACAAAGTACAAATGATGGATAGATTCCTTCTAGATTTACAATTCCTCCATTGCTACTGTTTGTGGATGACTACATGCTTATTGAATTAGGACTGGACTCATAGTCACTCAAAAGAAATTATCCTAGTGATGCATGTAGAAGGAAAAAAATGGATGAAGAATACATGTTTCTCAGGTTATGATGTACAGTTGAGCATGCCTCTTTAAGTCACATAGCTATATATCCTTAAGTTACATATATGTATATATATATATACGTAACATATACATATATACATATACATATATATGTGTGTATATATGTGTGTGTGTGTGTGTGTGTGTGTGTTTGTGTGTAGTGGAGAATCACTATAGGGAAATATTAACCAGATTCAAATTTGAATAATGGGAGCAAGCTAAGGTACATTTGGGAAACTATATAATACAAGTTACCACCTAAATCCACATCCTAATACCTCTATTTTCACTATGATGCTATGTGGTTGTGAATCATTGAGTACTGTGATCGAAGAACTATCAAAATTAAAATTAACTCTAAAGACAACACAATGGAAAGACCCATGGTGATTATAAGTAGGATGTGATATCAACAAAGGCTGACATGCAAAAAAGTGAAATAAAAGGTATCAAGTGAAAAAATATTATTTCAAATAGAAGGAGTGAAAGATACCTCTTTTTAGTAGGAATCTAATATTTTCCCACCAAATATAAAGAATAGCTCTAGGTTTCAAATAGATATTTTTAATTGTATTGGGGAAAAATCCCCCTATTCTTCTACATTTTTTTTATCATGAAACAGTATTGCATTCTGCCAATGGCATTTGGCACATTTAATAATATGTCCTAATAGTTATCGTTAATATGAGACATTTTACTGGTGGGCTTTTTTCTAAATACTGAAGCAGATTTGCATTCCTGGTATAAATACTGCTTAACCTTGATGAATCATATTTCTGAAATCGTGATTGCTGGTATTTAAATAGAATGTATTTGTACTCCTAAAGGAAATTGTTATACAATTTTCTTTATTTGTGTTGCTTTTGCCAGATTTTAGAGCTGATACTATATTTCCCCTGGGTAGATATTAGTTGTTCCTAGAAGGTTCAAAAAAATTCCCCGTGACCCAACTGGAGCCAGGTGTGTTTTGTTTTGGGGCTTTGAGTGGGGGTAATTTATGGATGAAAAGATTTACTTCATCTTTTGAGATTGGTCTATTTCACATAGTAATTTCCTGGTATATCAGTCTTGGTAATTGTATTTTTGCAAATAATTCTACGTTTCATTAAAGTTCTTTAATTTATTAACTGTAATACTCCTTTATGATATTCTTGTTTTTGTTGTTGATTATTTATGTTTCTCTCCCTTAAAAAAAAAGCTTGACCAGAGTTTGTCAATCATAATGGTCTTTGAAAAAACAACCATTCTTAATTTCATTTATTTTCATTGTTCAAATGGTCTATTCTATTTTTGTTCATTAATGTCATCCTTATGATTTCTACTTTCCTTTAGACAACTATTTTTTTCATTTTTCTAGTGTCTGTAAGTACTAACTTCAGTCACTTGGTCTTTTTTCCCCTTTTAGTTGATTGACAATTTGGAAGTAAAAAAGTAACCACAGTGTGTTGGAATTTATAACATCAAGGAAATGAGACACTAGGCATAGATGAACGTACATTCTTGAATCTGTGAAGCTGATTAGACTAAATTCAGGACAAAGACAGAAATGATCTCACGACTCGAGATTTGAAAAAAATATTCATGATTCACCAAGGATCCAAGTTAAAAAAAAATAAAAGCAGATGATGACTAAAGAAACCAGTGTAGCTACACAAGGAGCTCTCTAATAAGCTCATATTTTAAATGGACATGTACAAAAGATGAATGTTAAGGAAATGCATTATTTCAACATTGCATTGATTTTTTTTTAAATTTTATCTCATGGCTACTCCATCTATGGAAATAGATCCCAACTTCTCTATCCAGAATAGATAGTCTTTTCTTGATTTTCTATATCCAAATAACATTCATGATTTGGTATTCAATATCCTCATGATGAAACATTTTACTCTCAGCCTGGTACTCAGACACCAGACACAAACCCATACTTGAACCTTTAACTTAGGAATATTTTCTGGAGCAGAGGTGTTAGACACACAGCAAGTTGCCTAACACTGGTAAGTGCTCTCTCAACCAGATTAAAATGAAATTGAGAAACTTTAACAATACAACATAGATAACATTGATATGTGGTTTTCTAAATCAATCCATGGTCCACAGGGATCCTTATGTACATTTTTTTTTTCCTATGATAGTCATTTATTTAAATAAATGCACAGCACACAGTTACAAATGGTTAGCTAACCTCATATTTTTCACAACCATCCCTATTAAAAATATTCTCAAGATTAATGTATTGATACTTTTTTGATGTGATTATTTCTTATTCCATTCTTCTCTCTCTTTTCTTTCACGTATAACTTCCTTTAGATATGGTTGAAGGTATAATTTGTCCTCTTCATATTTTGTCCACTGGTTTTTAGGCAAGATCTGGTGCCTCATGTTCAGGTCCAAAGCTCTCTTGATACGAAACATTCTCTCATTATACAAGTTCTCTGGAAGCCTCTTTATGGCCTCTTTAACATCTTCATCTTCATAAAGTGTGTCATCACGCATTAACCCAAGTTTGTTGAATCCTGCAGCATTGTAATACCACTTTCGAAGACTCTGGAGCCATCGGCTTGATGCTACAGTAGGTGCGCGCGTCGCCATCTTGACCTGGAGAGATCTGTCCTTATGTACATTTTAATGGGTCATATTTCTATTTGAGTTTGACGTCACTGTTCTAGGCTAATTTTAGCTTTGCTGCCATATCTTTTGGATCAGGGGAACATAGGTTTGGAAATGTCCTTTAGGGTGGCCTCCCCAAAATCATGAGGCTTAGGAGAACTAAGGCAAAGGATGGGGGTGAGGAGTGCCGTAAAAACAATGACAAATATAAAAACATTATATGAAACTATTAAAATTCCTTCAGCCAACACTAAAGCTCAGGATGAGTCAAGGCTTATAAAAATACTAAAGAAAAAAGCAAAGGAATACTTTTTAACTTCTAGCCTTTACTTACGTAATGATTCAAGGTTTACAAAACACTTTACATGTGTTTTGTTTTTATATGTGTATACATATACATGTATATATAATATATATTACATATATATGGGGGGAGAATATTATCTTCATTTTATATATGAATGGACTCCAATTTCAATTCTTCAGATATTGTAAGGTTCAAAGTTTAGCAGTCATACAACATCATTGGAAGAACATTGGTATTAAAAGATGAGCGTTTGTTTCAAAGAAGAATTTGGAGTCATTAAGAGAATCATGCTGTTTCCCAAAGGCAACCCAACCTCTTCCTATTCAATGCCAGTCTTCAAGGATTGATTCCCTTAATATGTTTTACTCTCATTTAAAAATTGCATACACATATATATGTATGCATATATACATGTGTGTGTGTAATGAAAGTCAGCAAATGAGCTGGTAGTTATGAAGACCAACTTTTTTGTGTGGTCATAATAAGGCCCGAAATTTTTCTGTGATTTTGGAATTTTCTCCTCCTTTAGAGACTTTGAAAATCAGTCTTTCAACATTTTGTCCTATCCATCATACACTGTTGCTTTACATGTTTGGTCTGGTTCATTTGTTATTTTCTTACTTGTTTTCTTACATGTCAATTCCACTTTCTTAAGAAGTACACCTGGGACATTGATTTTAGGGTCCACATATAGTGACTTCATTGACTTTGGTGGCAAAAAGAATTTGTTATAAAAAATTCCTTACAGATCTTTTCCATTTTTCATGTTTGTTATCCTCCTTCTACTTTTATCCATATATGCCTTTGGATGACTTTGCCTAGCTAGGCAACCTGTTAAGATTTATTCAAACTTGTTTTTTCCTTCCATTACTTCTTGTTGGTTTATTGGGAAATTCTTTTCATAATTTTCTACGATATTCTGTGTAAGATTTGACTAATGAGTTTATATTCAGAATTTTTGCTGCCATATTTTCTGCTTGGCAAGAGATCAAGTGTTTGATGACAGAGGAAGAATTTTGACTCTGTAGGTCTCATTATGGGCATCTATTTACATTGGTTTAACTTCTGTATGAATGGTAATCAATGTCAATGTTTTTTCTTTCATCCATTTTTCATGAACAATAAAATCGGTTTTGTTAAAGTTGTTATAGATGCATGTCATATCTTTTTTCATCATTCTAGTTTTGTATTGATTTTCATCTCTCTAAAAAGAAAGTGGTCTGACTATACAGAGGAAGCTGATTCATAAATTTTCTGTTATGTGAAATTAAGTTCATTTTTGTGATATCATTTGGTTTTCTTCAGGAAAAGCACCTTCCACTTCTTTTCTCAAAGAAAGTACTTTTCATCTATAGCTTTGCATTTCTAGGTAGTTCAAATGTCTTTGATCTCTCTCATTCCGGATCCCTGACACATAGCATATTTTTCCAAAATGTTTTTCACCATAATCATCTGCGCTCACTTTTGAATTGAAGTGCTTGAGTACCACATTATATCCTGATTTAATTTGGAAGGTCTTGTTGGGTTTTTCATATAATTTATCTACCCTTGATCCTCTACAACAGATGTTGGTTCATAAACAGCAACTATTTTGATAATGGCCTTTTTCCCTAATATTTACCATAAGCACTGAAATAATGACCAAATTTTCTATGAAGTGATATTTTGTAAAGCCTTCATACAAAAATAAAGCAAATTCTGTCTGTTTATTTATTTGCCTTTTCAAAGACTATGATTCATCCTTCCATTTATCATAAACCTCCATTTGTTTTTTGGTTTCATTTATAGCAAGCATGTCAAGAGTGACAGAATTCCGTTCCTCCATGAATATACCCACTTTTTGGTAGAAAGTTTATGTTTTTAGAGTGAATTTGCAACTGCTTACATAACTATCACTAAAGAATGCTGATTAATGGCTCATTTTCAATCTAGGCAGAAGTCTTCTACGGATTGGACTCTGTCCTTAGCTCCGTTCAATCTAACATTTTTCAATGATTTATATAAATATTATTCATCCAAATATTATAATTACAACGTTTAATAACAAATATCTAAATATCACAATAACAACATCTTTATAGCCTTATACATCGTTCAAGTAATCAACTTGACCATACAGAATGGGAAGTATCCTAGCCAAAATTTTTTTAATATAATATAATTATAATGTTAAGCTCCAAAAGGGCTCATTACCTCATAAAGTTATAGAAAGACAAACCAAAGGACAAGGGAGAATCTTCAGCTTTTGTGCCAGTAAGGCAAAATGGGCTTAGTTTAACGGATGCCCTTGAGGAGTTTCGCTTTTGTTTATGGTGAAAGTACTTTCACCTGTTAAATGCTAAGCCCCAGGCCCAAAGCCCTATCAGGTGTGAAACCCGTGTGGGTGTAGATTAATCACTTAAGAGGGGCCAACTCGGGAACCAATGGGTCTCTGGACTCTGGTCTCTAGTCGTTGAGGTGGGACTTGAGAACGCCAGAGGCTTGGCTGCGAGGAGAGGCGAGAAACTACAGCTGGAAAAAAGATCCGAAGCAGAGCTCACCCCTGTGTGGACCCAGGAGTTTGAGCAAGGTCTGGAGGCCAGTGAATACGATTTATGCCATCTTATTTTTCTGTGGCCTCCTGGCTACTCTTGTGAGGCAGGCCTACTGGGCCTGGAGGCTTGTGTTCACAATACTGGAATGGGAAGGTTGGTTCGCAAATTTGTTGCTTTGCGCCCTGAATAAATTTTTTGATGCTTTCTGCTTGGAGAATTCTGTATACCCAACGATTTCGAACCATTCGGATATTTATTTGATCCCTTTTGAGATCATAAATTCGGCCTTCCTACTACAACTTTTTAAGGATTGTCCTATAGAAGAAGGAATATATTTGCACTATGTAACTTCCAAAAGCAGAAACAGAACCAATCAGTAGAAATTAAAAGGAAACAGCTTTTAGTTTAATGTAAAAAATAGTTTTTAATTACTAAAGTTTCCTAACATTACAGTGGGCAACCTAATGAAGTAAATGAGAATGTTATCAATGGACTTTTCAAAATCACACTAAAAATATATATTTATACCTCACTGAGAGGAAATTTGACAATGGTAGAAAGAATGTTGAATTTAGAGATAGAAACTAAGGTTTTAATATTGGATCTGTCTCTTGAGGACTCTATGTCCTTTCTCATTTATCTTCTTTCTGAACCTCAGTTGCCTGTGAAATGGGGATAATAGCACCTAAAGTACCTTGGATCAAATCTAACAAGATGAAATTTAATAGGAATAAATCCTATATCATCCTATATGAGTTCAAATATCAACTTCATAATAACAAGATAGTGGGGAATCACCATCACTGGAAAGAAATTCACTGGAAAGAGATCTGAGGTTTTTAATGGACCATAAGCTCATAAACACACAATGTGATATAAAGGAAAACCAATTTAGGCTTAAATTAGGAGGGAGAGTGAGAGTGAGAGAGAGAGACAGAGAGACAGAGAGAGAGTACTTCAAGGGAATAAGAAGTTGATAAGTTGATAATCTTGCTATTCTCTGCTTTACTCAGGTCACGTCTGAAGAAATGTTTACATATTAGGAAGGACTTTGAAAAGTGAATAACAAGCATTATGAAGACTCAGAAGTCACATGCCATACGAATTTGGTTTGGAGAAGCTATGATTCCTATGGCCTTTCTAACTACATAAGGTTGGAATATTTGCCTCACAGGGTATAGACTTTGAAGTCCTATAGAAATCTAACAAAAGTGCATGTCATCAGCCTTGTTTTTGCTATTATTGCTATCATTATAATTATTATTGTTGAATGTTGTGCTATTGGAGTTTTCCCTTCCATCTGCTTCAGCACCTTGTCCCAATCCCTCCATAATACCTCGTTTATCCCTTTTCTACTATTAGTCAGTGAGACTGGGCCGTATTGAAAGAATGACCTGGGAGGGATTTGGACTCAGCAGAAGCCACACAGAAATATGGCTGGGTATGGGATGTTTTAAGAACATGGGTCCTACAATTGGAAGGTTCCTGAAAGGGACCTCGAAGGTCATCTCATCCAACACAAATGTGGAAACATGGCCTGGAGGGTCAAAGTGACTTAATTGGATACTTGAGAGTGAAGCTAATGAGGGAAGATTGTAAATGGGTATTAATTATATTATCATATATTTTCCTTGTATTTAATGTTTTTTCCAAAATACTTTTGTATACATTATCTCATTAATCCATATGTCAATACTATGTGGTGAGAATTTGGTTGGTAGCTATTCATTCCATGTAACTGATAAGCAATATGAGGGTCAGAGAAGTTAAACAGATTATCCAATATCACCTGGCAGTTTGTGCTGGACCTGGAATTGGAATTCTAGTTTCATGCTTCCTCATATAAGGATCTTGCATCACAACAGGCAGTTTGCCAATATTTCCAGAAATCTGACCAGTGGAGAGAATGCCTTCAGGGTAAGTTGAATCCATCATCTTACATGCTCTTCTCTGATTCACAGAATCCTAGAGTTGAAGAGATCTTAGACCTCATCTAAACCAATTATTGAAGAAGTGAGAATTAAGAATTCTATAGTATTCCAGCAAAAAGAGCCTCTAAGTTTCCTTTCCAATTCTAAAGTTTATAATCCCAGGATCCTCAGTGATCATCCATAGTCTTTTTGAACACCTCCTTTGATAGGAACTTCAACATCTCCCAAGGCAACCCAGTCCACTTAAAGGGAGAATCCTTTCCCCCTTTGACTAAGTATGTGGTGATCTGGGCAATCTCTATTGAATGCCATTCTCCAAATGATAATTGTTCTAAGAATAGTGCCATCAAGTGGTCTTAATATCTAAGCCTCTGTAATTCTCTCTGGTAGCTAGAGAAGGTGTCATGTGTTCACGTCAGAGCCTTTTTGGAATTTATTCTAGGAGATGCTCTAGCTGAATGCTACTTTTTCTGGTGCTTAGGAAGAACCTTGGAGGTTGGGTTTTTTTTTCTTCTTAAAACCCATGACATATGCTAGACCATGAACAGTATTTTCTTGCCATCAAGCCAATCACATTAGGAACTTATCCACCATCTTGAATCTCAGTTGACTCCTAGAATTAGATGTATATCCTTTCATAATTCCTTGACACATTTTCCAGACTACTGCTCTTCAGTAGATGTCTAAGAGCAATACTTTTTTAAAGGTATAAGGTGGAGAGCTATTAAAGAACTCTCAAAACCTCTCTAGTGAGTGTTACAGGATTACCAGAGAAATTTTGAGAAATTCCTGAAGAACAGTCTCTTGCTCGGCCAAAAGAATCTCTAAAGTCTGGTGCCTAGAATCCAATAACAGTTGTATGGATTCCTTGAGCATTAAGGTAGCTTAGGTTAACTTCTCATTTACTTGGAATCCCAGGACTTTGAGCAGGTGGAGTGTGGCTTTCAGCTTGAAACTGAGAAGTTACTTTTTTATTCACCAAGCCTATCTTGATAAACCAGTAATTTGATCAAGAAGGTTCCTAATGAACTGGGCAATTTGCATGAAGTAAGAGGTTTGCATATGTCTTTCAGAGTGACAGTTCAGATAAAAGGACCATCATTCACATCCTCTGGTAAATCATACCTTTCCGTGCAAACATAAGGTCTTTGTTTGTTCCTAGGAATGTGTTTACAAACTCATGGGCTCCATGTTGAAGAACACTCTGGCTCAAAGAGAATGGTCCCTTTGACCTGAACAACGTTTAAATTCTTCACTCAGAATTGTTCTGTTGCCTGACAGAGATGCAACGCTTTGTCACTGAAGTTAGACACCCTGGATAGTTAAGAAAGACACTTTTTATATGTGTAGTATGTCAATAGGCCTGAGGTCTTTGAACTTTGATGAAAAATAATAGAGGCAGTGTGGTCCAGTAATATGAGAGCTCCTTGGGAGTTCAAGGCATGATTCTACCATAAACTACCTTTTTGGCCTTGAAGAAATCACTTGACTTTTCTGAACTTCAGTGCCCCTATCTGTAAAATGAGAAAGTTGGACCAGATTATACTCATATTCCTTCTTGACACAGAGGGGTTGTTTCTTCATTTTGATTTCTAGATGATGACTAACATGATAAAGAAGGTAAAAATAGTAGCTCCTTTTTCTAAATTATCCTAAGGTTTAAAAATTGTCTTCTTCAACCATTTCCTTGGGGAAAGATAGCAAAAATGTTATAATAATTTTGCAGATAGAGAAACCAACGATCAAAGAGGTCAACTCATTTGTCCATCATCACAGTTAGTGAACATATTTAAACCTGGCTTTCCCAACTCTAAGTCCTATACTCTTTCTACTATATCAAAATTGAGCATCAGCCATTTAAAATTTTAATTTGATTTGTTTCAATCAGTCAACAGACATTTATTTATTAAGCAACTGCATTGTGCCAGACACTGTGCCAAGTGCTGGGCAAGGTGCTGCTTTTTGAGGAGTAATATTCTTAGCAGGTCAATTCCCCCTGGGTCTCTATCTCACTAACACTTTTCTTTTAAAAGAATTGGTGGAGGGGCACCTAAGTGGTACACTGGATGAACACTGGCCCTGGAGTCAGGAGGACCTGAATTCAAATCTGGCTTCAAATGCTTATTAGCTATGTAACCTTGGGCAAGTCACTTAACCCTGATTGCTTTCAAAAAAAAAGAAGAAGAAAAGGATGGAGGTGGGGGGGAAGAGTGTGCAGTATTGACTAACATGCAGAGAGAGAACACAATCTTCTTTTCTTCTGACACTACATTCTTACCAAAGAAAATTTCCCTTAAATGTTTTCCATTTTTAAGTAGACATGAATCTTTCATGGTCTCAATATTTTCTTGTTCATCAGTATTTATTAAGTGCTCACTATGTCAGGGTACTAATAGGGACTGACGGAGAGACACCATACATAAGACGTGATTCCATCTCCATGGAGTTTATAATATTCCAGAAGACATGAATTGCTCACAAATAAAAATAATGTCAATTATAATTATGATATTCATTCATTTGTAAAATATACATAAGAATCTAAAACGCTATAAAGTCATGTGAGGAAAAGGTCACTTCTAACAGCAGAATTAGGAACTATTTGATATGATTTAGAAATAGAAAGGATCTTGGAAAAAACTTGGGCCTCAAAGGAAGAATAAATTGTCAATGAGTGGAGGTGAGAGATAACAGTGCGAAAAAGTATTCTAGAGGTAAAGAACATGGTGAATAAAGTCATGAAAATAGGTTAAGAGAAGGTAATTTTTAGTGGATGGGAATAGGCCATCTTGATTGGAATATGATGTAGATATATGATGTATGTAGTAGATATATGATGAGAAGTGTAAGACTGGAAAGGTAGACTGGAGCCAGATTAGGGAGGGTCTTTTTTATTTCTCTAAATCAATCCTTTTTGTTGACCACAGTCAGCTAATATTTATTATTTTTCCAATTTTTTAAAAACATTTTGGGTTACAGTTTTGAGTTCCAAATTCTATCTCTCCCTTCCTCCCCTCCTCCCTCCCTGAGATGGTAAGCAATCAGATACAGGTTATACGTGTGCAATTATGTAAAACATTTCCATATTAGTTATGTTGTATAAGAAGACTCAAATAAAAGAAAAACAATAAGAAAAAGAAATGAAAATAGCATGCCTTTAAAATATTTTACCTTAAAAATAAGTAAAACAACCATGTGTTATTTGCTAATTTTCTGTAGCAAATTGCCTGCATATATTTAATAGGTAATTATATATCCTGTATTAAAATTATTAAATTATTTTCATATTTCATTTAAAAATTTATCCCATTCAAAACAGAAAAATAGCATGCTTTAGTCTGTATTCAATCAATATAAGTTCTTTTGCTGGAGGTGGATAATATGCTTCATCATGAGTCCTTTGGGATTGTCTTAGATAATTGTATTGCTGAGAACAGCTAAGTCATTCACAATTCTTCATTGAGCAATATTAATATTACTATGTACAACATTCTCCTGATTCTGTTTATCTCACTATGCATCAGTTCATGGAAGTCTTTCTAGGTTTCTCTGAAATCATCCTGTTCAACATTTCTTATAGCACAAAAATATTCCACTGGACTCATATACCACAGCTTGTTTAGCCATCCCCCAATTGATGGGCATCCCTTCAATTTTATGGAGGGTCTTGAAAGGCTAATCTAACAATGGTATTACAGAAGGGGCACTGCATTTGGAGTCCAAAAACTGGGTTGGCATCTCACCTCTGTTACTTTCTATTGTGTGAACCTAGGCAAGTCATTTTACTTCTCTGGGCCTCCGTTTCCTCTTTTGTGAAATAAGGTGGCCAAGCTAGATGTCTATGGCCTATGAAGCTCTAAATCCTAGGATGTTATGATACGAGTCAGCCAATAGATAATCATTTAGTGTTTTTTAGCGGTAGAATTTTGATGATGAGAGTCTATAAAGTTTGATTGATGCTTGGAAACCAAGTGATAGGGGAATTTTTCAGGAAAATAAATTCAAGCCCAAAGCCAGGTAGCTATAGCTCTTGAAGTTGTATGGCCAATGAGACCACACGTGCTATGTGGTCAGGGACCATGTATGAAATAAAAAGAAAATAAAGGAATTGATGTATTCATCCATCCATTCCACAAACATTCTCTAAGTACCTATTAAATACAGAACACTGGGCTAGGCATGGGGGATAAACCTAGCATTATGCTCTGTATACAGTAGGTGTTTATGCTTTTTGAATGAACACATCTTTCTAAATTAGTTTCCTTTTTATTCTAATGATGAAAAGAACATGCTAGTCAATAAGATTTGTTTGTTTGCCTTTTCCCCCTTTTAATCCTTAAGTCTCTGAATATATCATTTTGAGTCTAATATGGATGCCACTTATGCCATCTACAATTTTTAAAAATGTAGCAGCCATGTGGAAGGAAGATTTTCCAGTTTTATATTTGACTTTTCCATAAAGAAGCCAACTGCTAGATTCAATGTGCTCTTGCATGAACTTCCCAGAACACGGTCATAGGAACATAGGATTGTAAGATTTAGAGTTAGAAGTAAATCTTACCTATGATCTAAAGCAACACCCTTATATTTCAGTTGAGTAAACCAAGACATTGGAGGGTAAAGAGAGAGAGTTCAAGCATTGGATGTGTTGAACCAATGGTCATCAATAGCTGTAACTTTTTTTCTCTTTCAGCAGCATTAATGAAAATTATATAGCGAGCTGAAGGATTAAAAAGTGAACCACATAGAAGTCATGACTTCTTCTGCCTTTTCATCCTGTGGTCTGGTTTCCACATGTGGTCAGTATGCCAAAAAGAACAGTGGTTATTTTTCAGGTAGGGCATGTTACTAACCAGAACACATTTAGGCCTGTGGGAGAGCCCCATGAGGTACATACTACAGAGAGTGAAAAGTATTATAATGTAAAGTGTAAGCTAAGTGACAATGGTCAGTATGTCATCAGGAGATTCATCAATGTGACACATGGCAATGCATTTGTTACATCATGGACTTTTTGGCAAAATTTGGTAGTCCACCAAGTATGTCCTATCCATTCAAAATTTTGGTTATTCATAGAACTCATTTTCATTTTGTAAGAAATAATGAGACAGGGCGGAGCCAAGATGGCAACTGGAAAGCAGTAACTGGCGTGAGCTCCCCACCAAGTCCCTCCAAAAACCTATAAAAAAAATGGCTCTGAACCAATTCTAGAACTGCAGAACCCACAAAGTGGCAGAGGGAAGCAGGGCTCCAGCCCAGGACAGCCTGGATGGTCTCGAGGTAAGGTCTGTCCCGCACGGAACTCCCAGCTCCCAGCGGAGGGGAGCAAAGCTGAGCCAAGCAGAGCCCAGAGCGCGAGGCGCGGCAGACTGTGGACCGACGAGACCAGGAGTGGAGCGGAGAGTGCCCTAGCATGCTGAATTACTGAGCTGTGGCATGTACCAGACCTCACAACCCACAAACAGCAAAGACAACACAGAAGGTTAGTGGGAAAAGCTGCGGGACAGGACGGAGTTTGCGGTTTGACTACCACCCCTG
>CM053624.1:297787319-297814658 GCA_028646595.1 Phalanger gymnotis
AAGAGGGGAGAGAATTTGGAACTCAAGGTTTTAAAAAAATAGATGTTCAAAAGTAAAAAAAGTTTTGTTTTTTTTTCATGCAACTAGAAAATAAGATGTGTAGGCAATGGGGCATAGAGATTTATCTTGCCCTACAAGAAAGGAAGAGAAAGGGGGATGGGAGGGGAATGGAGGGACGGAGGGGAGGGCAGACTGGGGAATAGGGCAACCAGAGTGTACGCCATCTTGGAGTGGGGGGGGTGGAAACGGGGAGAAAATCTGTAATTCAAACACATGTGAAAATCAATGCTGAAAACTAAACATATTAAAAATAAATTAAAATTTAAAAAAAAATGTACTTACTCTTTGACCCAGTAATACTGCTTCTAGAGCTGTATACCCAAGAGATCATTAAAATTGGGAAAGGACCCACATGTAAGAAAATATTTATAGCGGGTCTCTTTTTTGGTGGCCAAGAAGTAAAAATTGAGAGCATCAATTGAGGAATGACTGAACAAGTTGTGGTATATGAATGTAATGGAATACTATTGTGCTATGAGAAATGATGAACTGAAGGACTTCAGAAAAACCCAGAAAGACTTATGTGAACTGATGCTGAGTGAAGTGAGCAGAACCAGAAGAACATTGTATGCAGTAACAGCCACATTGTGTGATGACTGATTTGGGTCGACTTAGCTCTTCTCAGTAATACAAGGACCTAAAACAATTCCAAAGGACTCGTGATGGAAAATACCACCCAGATCCAGAGAAAGAAGTATAGGTCTGAATGCGGAGTAAAGCACACTATTTTCTTTTTTTTCTTTCTTATGGTTTTTCCCATTTCTCATAATTCTTCTGTACAACATGACTAATATGAAAATATGTTCAATAGGAATGTATATGTAGAGTCTTTATCAGATTGCAGGCCATCTTGGAGAGTTAGTGGGGAGGGAGCAGGAGAAAATTGAAAATTTATCGAAATAAATGTTGCAAACTAAACATAACTAACTAACTAATAAAAATAAAGAATGGCAAAAAAAAGAAATAATGAGACACAATTTAGTATTGTGGAAAATATAGACTTCAAATGAGCAGACATGAACTTAGATCCTTTTTCTGGGTTTTTTTTTTGGTTGTTTTTTTTTTACTGTCTTACCTTGGGCAAACCCCTTTCCCTTTCTGGGCCTCAGTCTCTTCATCTGTAAAATGAAGATGATGATGATAATAATTATGAGGATGGCTAGCATTTATATACATCTTTACATACGTGAACTTTCTTGGTTTTCTCAACAACTTTGTGAGGCAGATGAGGAAACTGAGGCATATAGAAGTTAAGCAGCTTGCCCAGGGTCACACAGCTAGCAAGTGTTTGAGGCTGGATTTGAATTCTCATATTCCTGACTCCAAGTCCTAGTCTTACCCACTGCACCATCTAACTTCCTATGGCTACTATAATCTCTATAGTATGTATATCACAGGGTAACTCTGAAGGTAAAATGAGATGATTTATTAGTATTGCATTGCAAACCTTAAATTGCCATATAAATGTCAGCTGTCATTATTGTTATTGTTATTATCATAGCCATCTATAAAATGACAGGGTTGGACTAAATGATCATCAGTGTCCTTGACAGAAACAAGTCTAAATTAAGTCTAAGCTCTAAGGTATAATTTTTTTAAAAAATCCACATTAGTTAGTACCATATTTTGTAAAAGTGATCATAATTTAAAAAAAATTACTCTGTTACGTGTACATCGGAAACACAGGCATCAACATCTGAATAACTAAGAGACTCTCATTTTGACATAAATGTTAATTACAGATTTGTCTCAGAATTTTAAATTGGTATATAGAAAAGCCTCTCAGAAACACCTGAATGAGGTTAAACTGCCACCCTTTCTGTCATAATAGCTTAATATGATAGTGTTATCCCTGTAAATATTTTGGAAATTGCAGCATCTTGGTAATTGAGGGATCCTGAGTGTTAGCGAACTTGGTAAATAATTCTAACAGCAGCAAAAGCATCATTTTCAAAGAGTTTACTCTCCGACTTTCTGAATGAAAACCAAAAGAAAAAAAAAGAAAAAAAGAAACATAATGGGGTGGGGGGGGGTGTATGGGAGAATGAGGATAAACATACCAACTCCTCCTTTTTCTCCCAAGTCTTTTAAGAGCCTCTGGTAAATTGAAAACGTTACCTTCCTTCTGTGAAACTCCTGCCCTCCAGATGGTTGGCTGTGATGACATACACCTGTTTAGCGTCAGCAATTACCCATAGCAACATATGGCAGTTCACATATTGCTTGGGCTGCGGGATGGATCAGGGACTCTGGTCACCTGGGCTCTGTTTTCAAGTGGTGTGACAGCAGCTGTGGGAAACTCGATGACTGACAGAACATTGCTGCTCCTAGCAGGGGAAAAAAGAGAGAGGGGAAGCGAGAGATGTTTTCATACACCCAGCAGCTATAACTTGACTCTTTTAAAAAGAACAAGCCGCCTGCTAGTTTTCCCAACTGTGAGCCTGTACGATGGAAAGGCATTCTGAATTTCTAGAGCCCTGGGTTTCAAACTCCCCTGAAATAGACATTCTTCATGATGGAAACTGGGAAAACTGGAAGTTGGGATTCTGGGATAAGGGAGGGGGGGTTCTGGGGAGGGATAGAATTTACATTGTTCTGGATCCAGGGGTCCAGGGGTGGGTTAAGGAATTTGATAACCTCAAACTTTCTCTCCCATCTTCAAATGAATTTTCATTTTCAGAGAAACTTTGGACCATTCAGAAGCAAGTTTATTATTATTATTATTATTATTAATGATTAATGTAGTTCTTTAAACACCTAAAGCCAAAAAGAGTTATAGGATTGGGATCAGAGAAAACTGCAATTCCCTTGGACAAGGCAGTGACCTTGAGAAAGGCAAGATTTCTTGACTTGAGTTTTTACTTTGACACCAGCCCTAGAACCTGTTTTCACTGTATTTCATTCCAGTTTGAGTTCAGTTCAATAAATACTCATTAAGTACTTTGGATCATAGACTAGGGCTGGGAGGGACCTCAGAGTTCACCTTGTCCTACCCCTTCACTTTACAGATTAGAGATAAGTGACTTTTCCAAGGTCCCATAGGCTATAAGTAGCATAGTGTATTTACTCTTCACTAATGAAGAAAAGTTCCCATCTCAGGAATCCTAAGAATTGTTGAAGAAATCATAATTTCTTGGAAAATCAACAAGGCGAAATGGTAGATACTGGGGATATCAAAGATAGTTTTGGCTGGATCCATCCTGCTCTCTAATATTTTTTAATGTAATGGCTAGTAAGAGAAAGTATAAAAATATGATACAAAGGGAATAAAATAAGTGTTAAGAAGAGGCCCAGGAAATGTGTTCCTTTGAGAAGTCACTTTACCCTGAGGTGGAGTAGGGGTAGTATGACTTCACTGAGGAGATATTCAAATTGGCCCTTGAAGAAACTTCAGTAGATAGAAATTAGGGGTGGGAAAAGTCTATTTCAAGCCTGAGAGATGACTTGAGAAAAGTCATAGAGTCAAAAGAGGCCAGAGGTATCTCTACCAGGATGGTAGAGAATAGGATAATAGCATTCTAGGTTTGGAGTCTGAAGGGACCTCAGTGTCACTGAGTCTAACCTCCTCATTTTGAGAACACTGAGACCTAGAGGGAGAAGCGATTTGCCCAAGATCACAAAATAAATAGCAAAGACATAATGTGGACCCAGGTCTTGTGATTTCAAATTCAGTGTTCTTTGCTCAGTACCATATTATCTACCCAGTTCAGTTTGACTGGAATATAATATAAACTATATAAACTAAGAACAGCTGAGTGGCACAATGAATAGAGTGCTGGGCCTGGAGTCAGAAGGACCTGAGTTCAGATTTGGCCTCAGACACTTACTAGCTATGTGACTCTGGGCAAGTCACTTAACCCTGTTTGCCTCAGTTTCCTCATCTGTAAAATGATCTAGCCAAGGAAATGGCAAACCACCCCAGTATCTTTGCCAAGAAAATCCCAAATGGGGTCACAGAGAGTCAGATATGACCAAAATCAACTGAAAACAAATTAAAAACATAACAATGAGCAAGTATAGTAGGTTCAAGGGAGAATGTGGAGTCATAGCTTGTCATAAACCTTTCTAAAAGCTATCTTGAAGAACTAAGAATAATATTCCAGCTGTTGGCCGAACATAGCAGAGGACCCTAGAATATTTTGTCCCTCATTCCATATGCCACATCTCTTTTAATGCAACCTAGGATGCCACTAACTCTTTTGGTTATTCCATCACACTCATGATTCATATTGAGTTTCTAGAACAGTAAAACATCCAGCTGTTTGGCTTTGTTTTTCACATGAAGTACTATTTGTCTACACCTTACCTCTCCATCTTGTACTTATAAAGTTGATTATACGAGCATGAATGTAGAACGTCATGGATGTAATCATAAAATTTGGTTTAGTGCTTTAGCCAGTTAACAATTTTGGGGATCTTGGTTCTGTCACCCAATGTGTCAGCTATACCACCTCATTTTCATATCATCAGCATACTTGACAAGTATGCCAAATAAGCTTCTATCAAAGTTATTGCAAGGCCAAGGATAGATCTCTTAGGCACTTTTTGATAGAGACCTCCAAAGTTGGCATTAACCCATTAAAGACTAAGCTTGGATGCAGGTAGGTGTCACAGTGGATAGAATGCCAGAACTGAAGTCAGGAAGACTCATCTTTCTGAGTTCAAATCTGTGCTTAGACACTTAACTAGCTGTTTGACCCTGGGTAAATTACTTAGGCCTGTTTGCCTCAGTTCCTTATCTGTAAAATGAGATAAAGGAGTAAATGGCATACTACTTTAGTATCTTTGACAAGAACACCCCAAATGGCATCATGAAGAATTGTATAATGACTGAAATGACTGAATGACACCAAAAGTTAACTCAGTTCTGTATTATAATTTAGGACAAATCTCAGCATCTTGTTCCTAAGAATAACATGAGGCCCTTTTGTAAGAAGCTGAAAAGGAAGGGATGGGGGAGTGGGAAGTTGGCTTTATCCTGAAGGTTGATGAGTTTCTAGAGACCATGAAGTCCAGAAGGTCAGTCAAGTTGGAAATGATAAAGTGAATCCCATAGGTGACCCTTCAAACTGATGGTCTAGGAGGAGCTCCAAGATATCTACTTGCCCCACCTCCAACCAGACAGAGGAAGAGACCCTAGGGACAGGGAATGTTGAAAAGGTGTGAGTTTCAGAGTTGATTTCACATTGCAGAATGATGAGTTTCTGGAGCTCATGAAATACAAGAAATCAGGTTTGTGTGTCCCATCATTACCCTAGAGTTGAGCGTATTGGAGACAACTCAAATGGTTCATGAAAATTTTCAAGCTACGAATCAGGGCTTGGTTTAGTGTTTTGTTGATTATCACTCTAGACTTAATAAAGTGATGAAAAATGTTAATAATACAAATTAAACTTATAGGTGTGTTATGCATGCATTCTTCTTTCTGAAGAGAGGGATGTTAAATATTTACCAGCACTACCCTATAGTAGGTCTATCTGGGCCTGGTGAGTCATCAGGGATTGAGATTTTTTGGAGTCAAAGAAGGTTCAAAGGTCATCACCTTTGAAGTTGGAGAATGCTGGGGCCATTAATACAGTATTAAGAGGTATTCGTCGGGTTTGGGGAGAAGATGATAGGTCCAATTCCAGACATGTCGAGTTTGAGGTGATGGCAGTTGGGGCATATAGGCATCAAGCAGCTGAAAATACAAGCTTTTCAATGATTTTCCTCTGTTTGGGACTTTAGATTGTGACTAGGATTGTTTTTTTTATATTTACCTAGCTAATAGCAAGATTCTCCTCTGCTCTCCTCTCCCTCTCTCTATTTCTATATATATATATATATGTGATTTATATAAAATATATATAAAAACATACATATACACACATACATGCATACACATATATGTGTGTGTGTAATATACATATTATATACATACATAATATATGATAACTCTGATCCTGGAACGTTAGCTGATTGACTGAAGTCCCTTGATTAACTTTGACTAGGGAGACCAATGTTAGTAGTGAACAGGAAAGGAATCCTATTATACTTACAAGATAGGTCAGAATCTTATTACTTCTGGACAAACAGAGATAGCCTGATATAAAAGCACAAACTCTGACCTGGGTGAGAGGCAAGCCTTGGGGTTTTGAGTCTTGTCTCTCTTACTAACCAGCTATTTGACTTGGGATAAGTCATTTCAAGTCTGTGGGTCTCAATTTTCTCGTGGTAAAAAAAAAAGTAATAGCTCGAATCAAGACAGGTGTTCTTAACCTTTTTTGTGTCAAGGACCCCTATGGCAGTCTGGTCAAGTCTCTAGACCTCTTTTCAGAATGTTTTTAAATAAATAAAATAAAGTATTTAGGATTAGAAAGGAAATTAATCCTATTGAAATAAAGTTATCAAAATATTTTTAAGCCAAGTTCAAGGACCCCCATTAAGAACACCGGGATTAGGGGATTTCTAAGATCTCTCCTAGCTCTAAAAATAAGAAGTTAGAGACTGTTGCAAAATTTACACAGAGCAGAGTAGATCTAATGTTATTGTTATATTATCAAACACCAAAAAAAATTAGGATGCACTTGAGTGTAAGAAGACGTAGAGTTTTTGGATTGAACATAGCCATGGGCTATTTAGCACTTAATTGTTTTCCTTCCCACCCTCCTCTACTCAACCTATCCCACCTGTGATAAATTTCCTGCTGTAGAAACTCCACATCTGTAATTTATACAGTCTTTAAGAATTACTTGAGGATGCTGAGAGATTAAATGACTTGCCCTTGGCCACAAAGCCAGTATCTGTATGAGGGAAGACTTGAATCTGGGTCTTTCTGCCTCTCTAATAGCTTTTTAATTATTTTAATTATTTCTACCTGACATGTAAGATCCTTGGGGGTAGAGACTATCGAAGGTATTTTTGTATTTTTCTTTCATGGGGTTAGCACAGTGCCTTGCATATATAGTAGATGTTTAATAAATGCTCGTTGAATTTTAGTGAATTGAATTATAGGTATTTAAAACAATATCTGTTGACTTGAATTGAATGTGTGTTATCTCTAATTCCTTAGCTGGACTAAGGGATTCTATGATTTGGGGGAGGGAAAATGGGGGAGATGCCCTAGAGTTTGGCAAAATATTTAATATTGGGCATGTGGTAGGCATTCAATAACCACTTCTTAATTAACTGTGCCGTTAAACAACAGGCAGAAAGACTAAGAGACGTTTAGTTGTGTCTGCCTTCTTTTTCTAATTGTCTTTCAGTTTGAGGGAAACAAAAGCGTATTTGGCTAGAGACATTCTCTAATGTTCATCTTAGCCTACGGTGTGGGAAGTGGTAAGGCAGGAAGCCTAAGGCAGGTGGTTGTATGGGTGACAAGGATATAGAATACACATTGATTGGAGCTACTTGGCAGAATGCTCCAATCATTGTGAAATTGCCATTTCTCCATTGTATCAGCCTTTATTTTCAGTACTTTCCTCTTTACCCTGACTAGTGACTAAACTGTCATTATTTTTATTCCAAACTTTCAGGGCTTCTCAGTTGCCAAATGCAAAATAGTGCAAAGGTGTCCCTGTGTTAGTGAACTCTCTGGCTGCGTATTCCTATGAAGGACAGAGCTACATTTAGATTTCTTGCTGGAAGCCAGATGTCCTTTGGCACACGCGAGTATAGGGTCTCATGCTCTTTAACTTTAGCAATAGCTGGAGACCAGAGGATTTTTCTTTCTGAAGGTGACATCTGAATGAGTCATGGAGTGGACACCTCACTGAACTCAGAAACAGCTCCAAGGAGACACCAGCCTCTAGCAATTTGCGATCTGGGAATTTGGCACTAATGTCCAAAGTAGAACAAGTCAGGCCTCAGAGCTCTAGCTCTGAGGATAGCACCCATTTCTAGCCCCACTTGAAAGTATAGAAGAGGCTGCATGGGGCACAGAATGCTGAACTGGTAATCACCTGGGTTCAGATTTGACCTTTGACACTTGCTTAGTGACCCTAGCTAAGTAACCTGTGCTTGCCTTTGGGCAATTCCCTAAGATTTTCCCCACTAAATCATAGGCAGATTGTAATCTGTATTGGTGAAGGCAATTTCCAAACTGGAAGCTGACACAATCAGCTGATCTTTCCCTTACTAAGGCTTGCTGTTGTTCAGGCCTTTCACTTCTGTCTGCCTCTTTGTGACCCCATCTGGGGTTTTCTTGGCAAAGATACTGGAGTGATTTGCCATTTCTTTCTCTAGATCATTTTACGGATGAGGAAACCAAGGCAGACAAGGTTAAATGACTTGCCCAGGGTCACACAGCTAGCAAGTGTCTAAGGCCAGATTTAAACTTGGGCCTTCCTGACTCCAGGCCCAGTGCTCTATCCACTGTACCACCTTGCTCCAATTAAATGAAAAAGCATTTATTAAATGCTTGCTATGCACAAGGATCATCATTTCTATTTTACAGATGAGCTTAAAGATTTCCCTAAGTTTACAGGGGTAAAGCTGGGATTTGAACTCAGATCTTGTTACTCCACATCTTTCTGCTTCAGCATTCTTCCCCCTTCCTTGAGGGAAAAGACTGACTTTTACCTCTTTTTCTGTCCCTAGCACTTAGTTCCATGACTGGCACATAGTAGGTACTTAAATGTTTATTGACTGACTGACTGATTCCAGATCATGCAGCTAATCATTGTCAGAGCTCAAACAAGAATCTAGAGATACTTACTTCCATGGTTCAATGCTCATTCCATTATACCCTTGTCTTTGCACACAGTGTTGACATCAGCACCATTTTTTGCCTTCTACCACATGAGAAAAATCTAGCCCTGGACCTAAGGCTCCTATTAGTCAGCTTCCTGCACATTCCAGCTACTCCTTGGAGGAGATCCAGGCAACCTTTGCCTTTGGCTCCAGGGCTGCACAAGGCTTCTTCTGCTTTCACTCCCTTGCAAGCCTCTGTTAGTGCTCTCATGCCATCCATGTAATCACTTCATATTTATATGTACTTTTTATTTACTGATTTGTGCATGTGTTTTTGCTCACTAGTCCCACTCCCTAGGAGAATATAAGCTCTATGGAACAAGTACTATTTTGTTTTTTCCCTGGTATGCAGCAAGTACTTAATAAATGCTTTTAGAATTGAAATTGCCCATGTCTTACTCAAGAGTCCCTTGAAATTAAAACCTACGATAGGTCTATTTTTTCCTATGTATATTAATACGTAACATAATAGCATACTTTTTAAAGTCAAGAGAAAACCTTATAGAAGATGCTGCAGCTTGTGAATCCCAGCTAACATGACCATTAATTTCAAATTTCCTTTCTTTGTTCTCCAATAATAATTCTTCATACCAGGATACACTATCATGCAGGTTTTTCATTCTTCCATGGGGCTACATATGGATTTCTGTTACTAAGCCAGTGCGAAAGTTATCTTCCTAATGTCCACCTTTGATGTGCAACTCAAAAGCCTTCAGTGGTTCCCCATTATTTAACAAAACTAGTCAAAACTCTTCAGCCTGGGATTCGAGGCCTCCCACAATCTGGTTTCCATTTTTATTTCTATCTTAATTTAATAGTACTTACCTTCATAAACTCCATGTTCCAAGCAAATCGAGCTATTCCTTTGAAGCCCTCTCTGATCTAGGTGTGTAAGGTCTCATTTCCGGCTGAACTAAACTCTTCCCCAGCCCCACCATCTTTGCCCATTGACATCTCCTTACTACTTCTGTCTTGGACACCACCTTCTTCATAAAACCTACCCTGATGTTCCAGCTAAAGGTGACAGCTCCCTCCTTGAATCTCATGGGCTGCTGTGTATGTGTATGTGTCTACACACATAGTCATTCTCTAAATTATGTTGTAGTTATTTATATTCCTGATCTTTAATTAGCCCTGGCACCGTAGAAGGAGTTCTCAGTTTGGAATCACAGGACCAGGATACAAAAAGTGGCTGTGCCATGTAATGTTGATAAAATTGCTTAATCTCTCTGGGTCTCTGCTTTTTTATCCGTAAAATGAAGGGCTTGGCTTGATGGTAGACCAATGTCACCTGTAGTTCTACAGCTGTACTCTGTGCTCTGGAAGCACCTTAAGGACAGAAACTTTTATTTAGGATCAATCATAGATGAAGCACTAGAAGGAACCTCACTGACCATACAGTAATAATGATGATAGAATTCATATAATGCCTTGAGGTTTTCAAAATGTTTTAAAAAACCATCTCATTTTATCTTCACAACAACCCTAAGAGGTTCACCATTTTTACAGATAAGGAAACTGAGGCAGAGGTGAAGTGACTTGCACAGGGTCACATAGCTAGTATCTGAGGCTGCATTAGAACTCAGGTCTTCCTGACTCCAGATCCAGTGCTATCCCCTGCACCACCTCATCTAGTCTCATCTAGTCCAGACTCTCTGCCCTTCATTTAACAGGTGAAGAAATTGAGACCAAGGGAGTTTAAGGTCACCCACATAATAAATGTCAAGGATGGGTTTGAGCCTAAGGTACTCTGATTCCAGAGACAATGGTCTTTCCACCGTCTTTACCACCCCCAATTCTGAGCACAGTACCTTACATAGACTGGGGGCTTCAAAAATATTCATTTGTTATTTTAACCCTCCCCCTCATGACATCCAAGGCAGTCCCACATGACCTTGAATTATATTGTGTGAATTACAGCATTAGCATGAAGTCTCATTAATTTCTAGTTTTGTCTAAATAGTAATAATTAATATTAATAATATAACAATAACCAACATTTACATAATATTTACTCTGTGCCAGGAACCATTCCAAGCACTTTACAATTATCTCATTTGATCCCTACAACAACCTTGGGAGGTAGGTGGTATTATTATCCCAATTTTACAGATAAGGAAACTGAGGAAAACAGAGGTTAAGTGACTTATTTGCCTAGGGTCACATAGCTAGTAAGTGTCTGAGGCTAGATTTGAACACAGATCTTCCCAACTTCAGGCCACCTGAGCTGGCTGTGTGATCGTGAGCAACTCATTTAACTTCTCAGTGCCCTAAGCACCTCTCTAAGTTTCAAAGAAGTTGGCAATCTTCACCAGTAGAGGGATTTTCCTCTTCTGGGAGTCCTTGCTCCTCTTCCCCATCCCCCATGAACCCAATGCTATGTTCTGGAAACTGCAAACCACACAACCGATTGGCTTCAATCAAGGGCCAGCCATTGGGGATTTTGAGCATGTTTGGTGTTTAGAAGTTGGATGATAACCATGTGTTGAGTGCCAGTTGTTCAGTGTCTACAGGCTGCGTTTATCTGGGTTTAATTTCTACTGTCTGTCAAGAGAAGGCTTTGATCAATGCCTGAATTTTTTCACTTCGCCTAAGTGACTAGAGGCTACTGCCAGCCTATCACTGTCTCCCAGTTTGGGCTTCAACTTTGCCAAGATGTCAAAGATTTATTGACAGGAGTTCTCCTGGATCTGCTCAGCTGCATCACTTTTCTTTCCCACTCCCACCCCCCACCCCACCCCCCAACCCCTGGTATTTTACTTGTTGTGGTTGGGTGGTTGAGGGGTTGGAGGGAGGATTGGGCTAGAGGGAGAGACCAGGCAGGACAGCCTAGTGTGAGAAACGTGCAAGAACACATGTATTGCAGAAAGGAAGTGCAGTCTTAATAAGTGACTGCAGCTGGAGATTTGGAGCACCTTTCTTCTTCCTTGTCCTCATCTTTTGAAAACTAAAAGAAACTCTTTGTAATATGTGTTAAAAATTATGGTTCAAATTTCTGATGATCAAGTTACATAGATTAAAATAATGGATCCCAGACTCTGCATCAATGCAGGTATAAATATGGATGAAACGAATGTACATTATCCACTGTCATAAATCTGCATGTTCAAGGAAAGACATAAATTTCCAGCACCTTTTCTACCTCAGGCTATGGAGGAAAGGGTGATTTTTTTTCAGTGTTTTTGATGAAATTATGATTTGGGATAATTTGCTGGTTCTGCAGAAACCCCTGGATTTTTACAAGAAATGGTCTGGTGTATTATTTATAATGGCATATCATTAAAATGCATCAGGTAATCAGCATTTGGGGACGGAGGTTAGCATGTGGCATTCCAGATGTACATGTGTGCTTAGTGTAATGCATTCCCAGAAATGTACAGTGCCGTGCTCATATTCCTTGGCCCTGACACCTCCTGAACACAGGGTTGTATCTTACCTCTCCCACAAGCAATGCTTGGACCCTAAGCCTGGAGTTGGAGTGAAAGCAGCTGGGCCAGTAGCCACAATGCATGGTGGTTTGGAAAAGAAGAGGTGAATTTTGCCTCTCTGTAAGCCACATGTATGGCAGAATCACTTCTGTACCTCGAGACCTATGAAAGATGCTGTAAATATCAAATTTGAAGACCCAATGGTGGCCTACGCCTAAGCTATGTTCTTTCGATCAATCAACAAGCATTTATTAGGCACCCAGTATGAACCAGTCCTATGAACTGGGAACACAAATACAAAAGTGAAAGGTCTCTGCCCTCAAGGTACTTACATTCTAATAGAGCTATTCCACACATACTCAGAATTGAAGCTATGGTAGAAAATTTTGTTCTAGGTAATCACAGATTGTTAGTGTAACCTTAGAGCGTTCCTTTGTCATGCCCTTTACAATTGCAATGCTCATATTTATTTGGTTATTATATTGTTGTCCCCAGAAGGAGCTACCAGTGGGGGGAGGGGTCTATTTTCCGAGGGACACCCAGTATGCCCAAAGGCCTATTGCTATTGATAGCTGGCTTCAGAACCTCTCTCACTTCCATTAGAATGTGAGGGAAAGGACTACATTTTTGTATTTGTATCCCCAGCACTTAACACAGTGTCTGGCATATAATAGACTCTTAGTAGAAGCTAGTTGACTGACTGACTCACCAACTGCTCTGGTGGCTTAGCAAAGCCCTGTCAGCTCAAGCTAGTGAAGATACAGAGGCAGAAGATGTATTGTTTTGTGGGAAGAAGAGCAAAGAGGTCAACCCCTCTCTCATTTTTTAAATAAAGAAACTAAAGTCCAGAAAAAAGGAAAGGACTTAAATCAAATCACTTAGGTAGTAAGTGGTAAAGCTAGTGTCTATAGCCAATTATCCCAATCTTCATTCCAGGCCTATTTCCATAAGACTTACTTGTCTAATTATTTGATGATTTTAACACAGTGCACATTCACTGAGGTTGAGAATAAGATTAATTTACTAACAATAGATTAGTGTTTAGTTTCTCCGAGCATACTCAATTTTAACATGGAATCAGCCTTCAGGAACCTATGAATATACCCAATTTGTCTTTAAAGCTGATGAGACCATCAACTTGTCCATTGGGCTGGTGTGTAGCAAGTAGGAGTCCCAAAAAGATGGTGGAAGAGAAGGAAACACACTCAGTCTCACCAGTTTTAAAGATGCAGACTCATGTGGTAAGGGACACATCAGGCTCTGTGTTAATACTGGACATGCTCAGAGAAACCAAACCCAGGCTACAAGTAGGTAGGATGTGGTATTGCAGAATGAATCTCCATTTTCTTTGCTTGGAATGAACTCTGTCCTCACCTCAGTCTATCAGAATCCTGATCTTCCTTAAATGTTCAACTCAGATGCCATCTAGATTCATTTCAAGTCAACAAACATTTGTTAAGCACCTACTGTGTTCCAGGTACCATACAAGGAACCAGAGAAACAAAGACAAAATGACAGCTCCTGCTCTCAGAGCTGACATTGTACTAGGGGAAAGAACATATATACAAGTAAATGAATATGAAATATATACAAAATACAGAGTAATTTTGAGAGGGAAAGAATGTTAACTGGAGAGATCACATAGGAAACGCCACCTGAACTGTGTTCCAAAGGAAGCTAGAGGTTTTCTGAGGCAGAGGTAAAGAAGAGCTGCAAACTGGCATGGGGGAACCATTTGCACAAAGGCATCTAGGTAAAAGACAGAATCAAATATACGGGAAACATTCCTTAAGTTGCTTAAATGTCTTCTCAGAGATCCATTCAATGCCCAAATTCAGTAATTAACTTGTTTTGAGTGCTTGGTAACCTCCATTTATGCTTTTCCTGCTTTTTGTAGTCTCGATTACATGATTTATTTCATTAGTTTTCTGCATATATGACGAAAAGGAAGCCTGAATCACAAATCCTGAATGACACCTCACACATCAGTGAGGTTTTCCTATTATGGTTGGATAGTTTAATGAAAGAAGGCCCACACTGTGAAAGAACTAATTACACAATGAAAGAAATCACCATATATAGGCTATGAGGAAAGGGGCAAACTGAGAAGAATTGGTTAGATTTGCACAGAACCCATGCCAAATGTTTAAGGGGCAATGGACTGGGAACAAGACAATTTGCCTAAAACCAATTTACCTTTAGCCAATTTGCCTCAAAGCAATTTGCCTCATGTTGCCAGTTGATACCACACCAAAAAAAACCCCTTTTTTAAATTTTCATTTTAGTGAATTGGTTTTAAGTGACTTGACCTAGTGCCATTTAGCCTTTGTGGATGAACCCACTCAGGCTTTACCAAGACTGTAGTGATTTCATGTATGTCATGTATGTGAGTGGACAAGTGTGGAAGGTTTGTTATATAGATACATGTACATAAGACATGAGTAAAAAAGAAAGGAGAAAGAAAACTAAAGTGGGAGGAATCAATTTCTAATCATTCATAGAAACTTTTCTTTGCAGTTTTGAAATTTGTAATGATTGGGAAATCCAAGCAGAGGTCAGCTTTAATTCAACATATATTTATTAATTACCTAACATGCATGTATTATACTTGGTATTGAGAAAACAAAGTGAGATATGCCAAATATTCAGTTGTTTTTCAGTCATGTCCAACTCTTTGTGACCCCATTGGGGTTTTCTTGCCAAAGATACTGGAGCGGTTTGCCATTTCCTTTTCCAACTTATTTTATAGATGAGGAAACTGAGGCAAACAGGGTTAAATGACTTGCCCAGGGTCACCCAGCTAGTAAGTGTCTGTCTGAGGCCACATTTGAACTCAGATAGTGGGTTTTCCTGACTCCAGACCCAGCACTCCATCCACTCTACCACCTAACTGCCCTGTCATGCCTAATTCTCCCTTCCAAACTTCTCTATTTCTGTCAAGGACATCACTAATCCTTACAGCTGCCCAGGGTCACAATCTCTTTGTTGTTCTCAGTTCCTTACTGAGTGCGCATCCTCCAAGATTCTTTCCCTTTGCCGTAAGGAGTCCAACCAACATTCTGGGACCTTCTTTACTGTTTTTGAGCATTTTAAAGATACACAAGAAACATGATCATATGAGCCTGTAACCATTCATTTATAACTAGAAGGGATCTTAAGCCATCTAATCAAACCAATCCCAGAATTTTACAAATGAAGAGATGGAGAGTCAGCATCTAAGTTACTTATATAGATCACAAGATTCCAGGATTGAAGCCCAAATACCCTGGCTCTAAATCCAGACCTCTTCCTATTCTACTGGCAATATCAAATCACCACAGGCAACTAGGAGCTCTCACCATACTTTACTAAACTTGATATCAACTTACTGTTTCAGTCTCTCTTACTCTGTTCCTACCAGGCCAAGAATCATGCACTCTTCAAATAAATAAAAGCAAATGATTTGACCTTATTTGCCTTTGTTTTATCATTCATTAACATTATGATATCCTCCCTGAGCTACAATTTTCTCTGTTCTTTTATAGTTTTCTTTCTTATCTACCTTTTCATTATCCTTAGGTTTGTTGTTCTTGTTTTGGGGGGGAGGGGGATTGTAATAATTTTCTTATTTTGTTTTGCTCATCCTGAGCTTTTGGTACTGCTGACACTTTTGTAACTGGATCTTGCCATGCTTTGTATTCATCTTCTTTTACCTTTCCTGGCTTCCATCTTCTGGATTTTTGGAAATCTAAGTTGCTTGATGAGTCCCTTGTGTATTCATGCAGGTGTTTTCTCAATTGTTCTATTTTCTTCTTCATGAGAATTTTTTTCTTTGTGTCATCAGGATTCAATTTTTGAGAATTTTCCATCCTCCTGGGCTTATTTTTAGTTCATGAGACCTTAGCTAATTTTGGTTCACGAGACCACACTTTATACATTTAAAAACAGGGTGGTCACTTCTCATCTTGGTTCCCATTTCTACCCCAGCAAAGAGTCACTGCTTATTGGTAAGACTCAGGTCCAAAATGCTAGCTCCTTCATTGGTCTCTCCCCCTTTCCAAGGTTGTAATCAAAAAGTTCGGCTCAGAGAATGTATCATTGAGTAGATAATATCTGAATGGGTCTTGAAGGGAGTTAGGATCTTCAGTGGAAAGAAATAGGCAGAGATAGAGTTCCTTACAGGTACAGTATGAGTGAAAGCAGGGACTGCCGAGAGGGTTTCACAAGAGAAAGACATGAAGAGTAGTCCAGATTTGGTGTAGAGTGTATGTGACTGAAAGAAAAATCAATGACCACAACAGATGTCAGGCTGGTGCTATCACCCAAGCTTCCATACTGCTTTTGTAGCACTGTCTTGGCCATGCCTTCTATAGACATTGCCAAGGAAATGAGAAGGCTAGAGACGGATAGAAATCTCCCAGAGTCCTCCTTGAGTCCTTCCTTCCAAGAAGTTTCCCCCTGACTTTGGGACTCATAGACGGGGATGACTTTTACTGACAAACTCCTTCCTCCTTTCCTTTGTCGTTGTGGAAAGAAGGAGGAAAGGAAGAAGCCGAGAGTAATAGGAAATGTAAAAATTGTGGAGATACTGAGCAAGAAAGCATGTGAGGATCAGCTCCCAAGAGCTGTGTCAGGGAAGATTTTGAATCACTGAAACCTGGGGAAGTTGGTGGCCCTTCGTCATTCCTCCTCCGCTTTTCCACTCTCTTCTCAGAGACCAAATCCACAGTTCTGAGACTAATGTTTTCCCTGGAGAGGAGGAGGCTTACTCTTGTTTCTTAAAAGCTTGTTTATCCTTGTCTATTTAAAAGTTTGTTTTATCTCTTAAGCCAGGGACTGTGATAAAGCTGTTAACCAACCAGGTTGCTAAACTGTGTGTACCATTGTTTGAAAGAAACATTGAGAGGAGGTGATTTGGAATGCCAGTAAGGGAAGAGAGAGAGATTTAAAGCAGTGGTATTTTGCCAAAGTGTGATTTCTGTGGGGAATCAAGGCTGAAAGACAGAGATGTTCATTCATTTTTGCAACTTCCCATGATGGAGAGAATTTTTTTATTGGAGTTGCTATAAGCAAATCAGTTAGTAGAAGCAGTGGTTAGCTAACTACCTGGTCTGGCCTTGAGGAGGCCATTCAAAATCTCCACTAAACCCTGGGTGAAAAAAAAAACACTGGAGAAATTTACACCCAAAAGGAGTAATAGCCCAGCCCACAGAAAAAGTAAGGGAGAATACAAATGGAAAGCCTTGGCCTACCTAGCTGCCTGTTTACCACTTCAGCTACAGGAATACCTTTGCCACCTTTCCACAATTATTATTATTTTTTTTCTTCAGTCTCAAAAGTTCTAATGCAATCAAATTCCCAGTGGAGTTTTCAAGATCCGTATCCTCACTGGATACCATGGCTCAGGTACATCATCAGATTGCTTATTGGTTGCATCACCCACTTTGAGAGCTCACTTGAGGTCAGATTCTTTCCCAAAGCACATCTAGAAGCAATCACAACCCAAGCTTACATCTCTCTCTCCATAGATTAACACCAAACTTTCAAAGGCTAAAGCATTATACCTTGTAATTCTGCTCTATATTGAGAGATGAGAAGAAATTTAGATATGTATGACTTAGAAAATATTCTGTGCAGTGACTCATATGCCAAAGGAGAAAATATATCATTTTGTGTTTAGCAATCAGAAGTATGTGTGTGTGTGTGTGTGTGTGTGTGTATGTGTGTTAGAGTGTCTGTGCCATCTCCAGTCATCCTGATCTGTATCTTATCACTGGACCCAGATGGCTCCAGAGGAGAGAGTGAGGCTGGTGACTTTGCATAGCCCTCCCTCACTTAAGTCCAATTCACTTGCAAGTCATGGGGTCACCTTCCTGAACAACAAGAAGTATCCATTTTAAATATCGTAAGTGGTGACTTTATCAACTCTGTGTCAGGCTGAGAAAGGAAGCCCCATAAAATTGTCCATTGGACCAATTCATTCATCTTCCTAGTCATGACCTTGAATTTCGCAAGACAAGAAGATGCGTAATTAATGTTGTGATGATTTGTGATGTTGAAAATATTTTGCAGTTAGAAGTTTGCTTTTATTAGCCAGGCAACACTAAATGTCTCTAAAACACAGACACATTTTTAAAAGAAAGGAAAATTAATACTGATTGCCTCCAAACACCATTGGTCCTGTTTGGCTATCAGATGGATGGGTACAGGTCCTGGAATTTGGCAAGAAAATGGGTTAGGGTTTCAGAGGATAGGAAAGTGAAGCCACATTTTTCAATTTGAGTAACTACAAATGTATGTTCATCATTGTGTGACACTTACAATTATAAGATTATAAGCAGGATTTAAACATGAAAAGAACTTTAGTGATCATCTGATACAAGCCCTCAATAGAAAGATGAGGAAATAGGTTCAGAGAAGTTGTGAGTTGACCAAGGTCACACAGTGGGTACTTAAGATTATGAAGCTTGGCTCTCATTATATCATCATGTATGCTACATTAAAAAACCCAGAGTCTCTGAACAGGGTTCAGATTGTCTTTAGTATGACTAATGGAGGCAAGCTATGTCTAAGGCGTGTTTGACAAGCATAAGACTTGTCAAGAGGGAATAGAAAATGAGAGAAGAAGGAGGAAATCGAAGTGAGGAGAGATAGAAAGGAGGGAAAAGGAAGGAAAAGGAAGAAAAAAGGAAGGGAATAAGATAGCTATGCCTTAATACTCACCTACTTCTTCAGAGGGTAGAGTGTCATCAAAAATTGAATCAGTGTGGTCCATGTCATAGGCTTTTGGCTACTTTAGTTCTAAAGGATGCTTGGATGTCATTTCATAGCTGCCAAGGAATAGATAGGTCACCAAGACTGAGTGGTCTTTGCTAGCTCAAAGCTTAATGTTGTGGAGTCTCTCTAGAGCTATTTATTTAGTCTGAAAAAGACAGGTGGAGTAGTAGACACACACACTAAATAACTCATGTTGTTGTTTTTTTTTTATCTGACATAAAATTATTTAAAAAAAAACACCTCCAGAAAGAAAAAAAAAGTTACCTATAGCTCACAAGAGCATATTTTATTAGGCACTGTGATACAATGGAAAGCCTATTCAAATCTTTCCCCTTACTGTCTATACGCCCTTTGGTAAATTACTTGACCTGTCTGGTCCTCAGTTTCCAAATACGTAAATTTAGGGAGTTAGGCTAATACGAAGCATAGAGTTTGATCCATCTCTGATTCTGTGCACTAAGAATCTAAATCTATGATCTTCTGAGTTTTCCCCTCAATCAGCTGTTAGTCGAGCCCCTACTCTGCTCAGTATTGTACTTGGTGCTGTAAGAGATACAACATTCAACAAATAAACGCCTACAAAGTCTAAGATTTTAAATTGCCCTCTATTAGCTTACAATCTAGGTGGAAAAAAATATATTAAACAATTGAGTGTGAAATTGTGTGACACCGAGGTAGCTAGGTGGCTGTGTATAGAATGCTAGGTCAAAAGTCAGAAAGTCATGAGTTTGAATGTGACTTCACATTAGACATTTACTAGCTGTGTGATCTTGAGTGAACCACTGACTTTCTGACTTCCTTGGTTTCCTCAGCTACAAAATGGGGATAATAGTAACATCTCAAGGCTGTTGTAGAGATCATACGAGGTACTGTTTGTAATATACACATATAGGCACTTAATAAATGCTTGTTTTTCTCCTTCATTGACTATAAGTGAAATAGGAGTTCGGTGAAGGAAGAAATCAGTGTAGTCTAGAGAAATCATGGAAAGTATTACGGAGAAGATAGAACTTAAGTTGGCTCCTGAAGGGTAGGTGTTACTGATGACAGTGGAGATGCCAAAGCTCTCACATGAATGTTACATTATACATTTACAAGGCGCTTTCAATAAAGTCCTTACTTTCAGCCTCACAATTGTGGCACTATCATGATACCCATTTTGCAGTTGAAGTGACTAAGGGTCAAAAAGATCAAACAACTGGCTCAAGGCCACATGGCTAGGAAGAGGAGAAGGAGTAGAATATTACACTAATGGGCAAAAAAGCATGAATATGCTTAACAGAATGGTAAAAAGACTATCTTGGCAGGTTCAAGTATGAATTGGTAGAAAATAAAGCTCCATAGCTCAGGACCTGGGAGGAACCTTAAAGACTAACTAGTCTACTCCCCTCATTTTGCAGATGAGGAAATTAAAGCCCAGAGGGGTCAAGCTGTCACCCAAGGTCACACAGCTAGTAAGTGGCAGAGTTATGGTGGGTCCAGTTTGGGAGCTATGAGTAATCCCTTCCTCCTTTCATTTCTCATCCAGATCATTTCCTAGATCTCTTCTTTTGCAATAGATTTTTTGTACTCTTGACCAACCACTCTTCCACGAGTGTCTCTCCTCCCTGAATTTATATGAAGTTACTCTTTTCTGGTTCTCCTCTTGCCTTTATGACTTTCCTTCTCAGTCTCCTTTGCTGGATCATCATCCATGTGCAACCCCTATACATGATTGCACCCAGGATTCTTTACTGAGTCATCTTCTCTCTTCCCTCTGCATTCCCTATTTATGGTCTCATCAGTTCCTAACAGTTCGATTACCTTCTCTAAGCAGGTGACTCCCAAATTAACCTATCCACCTTTCACTCCTCTCCTGTCCTACATTACCAGCGTTATGCACTGGACCTCTCCACTTAGGTGTTTAGAGTCATCTCTAACTCTTTAAGTCCAAAATATAACTCATTATCATTCCCCTTTAACCAATCCACCCTCCTTATTTCTCTATTTTTATCAATGGCACCCCCACATTAATCATCCTCCATTCTTCACTTTCACTCATCCTTAGTGTCCATTAAGATGGCAGGTCTTGTCTATTCAACCTCCATAGTATTTCTTGCCTCTGCCCCCTTCTTTCAACTCACACAGCTACCACCTTAGGACTCATCACCTCTCTCTGACACTGTTGAAATACCCTCCTAATTGGTTTCCATACTTCTATCCTCTTCTTTTTCCATGAAACTACGTCAAATATAGGTATTACCATGATCAAGAAGCTTCAATGCCTTGAAGATAAAATGTAAATTCAAAACCTGACTCTAGTTTGTTTTTCCAGACTGAGTTGACACTACTTCCCCAAATTCGCCCTATGTCACAGCTAAAGGGGCCCACTTGCTGGTCCTCATATTCAACATTCTATTTCCCACCTTCATGCCTTTGCATGCCTGATTCCCTGTCCTCACATCCACCTCTTAGAATCCCTGGCTCTCTCCAAAGCTCAGCTCAGGTGCACCATTTTCTGGGATATATTTCTGTACCCATTTCCTTTCCTCAGCGCCCAGGAGTACTCTACTATTCTCAAATGACCTAATATTTACTTTGTTTATATTTTATATTTTCTCAGTGGCATACAAATATTTTCTTGTCCTGAAAGTTCAGATGAATAGGATCATGAAAAATGATGATGGTGAGAAAGCTAAACTGCTCAACTCTTATTTTCTTGTTTTTCTGTTCCAAGGAGGATGATCTTTGTACAGTTAGCAGGAAGTGGAAAGCCAAGATAAGTGAGAAAACAGTAAACAAACAAACCAAGGAACCTAGCTACCCCTGATGAGCTGAAGTCACAGGGCCTAGATGAACTATATTCTTGAGTCCTGAAAGAAATGGCCCATGTTACTGTTGTGGAAAATTCTGAAAATCTGAAAAAATATCTTGAATAATAAGAAAGGATCCCTAAGTCTGTAGAAAGGTAAATATTCCCATTTTCACAAAATGGATCAGGGTGGAGATTGCAAACTTCTGACCAGTGAATTTGATTTCCAGTCCCGGCAAAATTATAGACAACATTATCAAAAGGGTAGTTTATGAGAACTTAGAAAAGAAGGCAATGCTTCCTTTAAAAAAAAAACAAGATGTCTTTATCAAGGACCTGGCATGGGAGACCAACCTTATTTCTATTTTATTTTCTTTTTTTAAGCAATAGGTAACTTGATATATCAAGGGAATACTACACATACCATATATGTTGATATTTTGGGAAAACATTTGATAAATCTTCTGTCATATTATCCACATGGACAAAATAAAGAAACATAGGCGGATGACAATTTGAAACTGATGGATATTCTGAGTCCAAAGAGTAATGTTATTCAGTCGTGTCTGATTCTATGTGACCCTTGAACTTTTGCCCATGGTGTTTTCTTGGCAAAGATACTGGAATGGTTTGCTACTTCCTTCTCCCATACACCCCCATTTTACAGATGAGGAAATGAGGCAAATAGGGGTTAAGTGGCTTGTCCAGGGTCACATAGCTAGTAAGTGTCTGAGGCTGGATTTGAACTCAGATCATCCTATCTCCAAGCCTGGTGCTCTATCCACCCGACCACCTTAATGCCCCAAAGAGTAATTAGCTAATAGGTTAATGTTAGTATTGAGGAAAGTTCTCATTGAATATTTCGGTGATGTCTCTTTGAGGTTGATTTATATGAATGGATAGATGGCACACTTGTTGAATTTGTGGGTGATGCAAACTTTTGAAGAAAGTTAACATTTTGGATGACAGAATTTAGATACCAAAAAAAATCAATATACAAGAAGAAGGGACTAAATAAAATAAGGTGAAATAATAGGTAGTAAAATTCTTCACTTTTTTCAAGACAGCAACTTTACAAGAATAGGATGGAAGACACGTTTCTAGTTACTTTGAAAAAAACATTCGGTGGTTTAAGAGGCCTGTAAGTACAACAGGATCCAACATGATCTGACAGCCAAGAAGACTAATGAGATCCTGGGCTATGTTAAGAGAGCCATGGCATCCAGGACAACAGACATAATAATTTCCTCATACTCTGCTCTACTTGGGCCAAGTCTGAAATGCTCTGTTCAGTTATTGGCACCAGATTGTCCAAAAAATGTAGACGAGAACCATTTGGATGAACTAGAGATGTTTAACTTGAACAAACTAAAAAAAAATTATTAAGTGCCTACTATGTGCCAAGAGCCATACTAGGCACTGGAGGATACAAATACAAAAGTGATCCAGCCCAATTATACTCTTATAGAGGGGAGACGACACATAGAGGATAGTGGGAACCAGGGAAAAATATTTTGGTCTGAGGAATGCCAGGGGTTATTAATAGAGGCACAGAGTAGGTAATTGTCATGTCCCTTCCAGGAGAAACGGCAGTACTGATTTTATTTACTGTTTCCTCAGTAATACTGTTCTATCATGTTTGTTTGTGTGTGTGGGTGGAAGGAGATTGGGGAGAGAGAATCTAAGCCTTCAGTGGCAGGGCAGATGGCAAGATTTCTAGGTAGATCCTGATGTCCTGGTCAATGGTTGGATGGGATATGAAGAATGGTCTGGGACTGGCTACTTATAATGGGTCAGGTATATTTAGATTTATTCTTTCACCAATCAGGACAACTCTGCCCCATGGCAGAGTCCCAAACTTGAGTTCACTAACAGGGAAGGGGGTGAAGGATGGCAATCAGAAGCTCAGGCCTGGAGGGTGAATGTTCTAGATGAATAGAAGGGCTGCAGAGACAAGATAATAAGATGATCAGGTAGGCCCAGGCTTCCTGGGGGGTGGCTATATTAGATATGAAGCTTGGGGACAAGAAAAAAAGATAGCTTGTAAGGGCAAGCAAAGTGGGATGTTTTCTTGTTTTTTTTTCTTTTGGAGTGCTTCTCAGCACTAAGGCAATCAAGTGACTTTGATGGAGAGTTGTCTTTGTAAGAAGGCTCACACCCTTTTGCTAATTAAGTCTCTGAAGTTCTTGAGAGGGGTGAAGCCTTCAGGCCCTGAAAAAGGGTATATTTACCCAGAGGATAGCCACTGAACTCAGAGTGGAGAATTGAGAATCAAGAACTCTCATAACTGTGGGAAGAGAGATTTTGCTTTGGGGGCTCACTCATTGGAAGAGTGTTGGTGTGGAGACTCTATGTAGCCATTAAGGAGCGCCCCATCCCCAGCTTTGAAAAATCCAGATGTTGATGCTTCTCTCTTTGGTAACTATGTATGTATACCTTTGGTCAGACAGCCAGAAGCCTGTCTGTTGATTCGTGTTATTTGCTCTGTTTATATTTTCTCTGTTTGTAATTTCTGTTTGCATTTTCTCTGAAGTTCAGGGTGCCGACTTTTCCCCCTGTACTAAGTGAATGATATATGTATGTTAAATTGAAGTAAGATTGTTAACCTTTTAAAGTTACTTTCTTTAGAAAAGCAGATCAAAGAACATATGCTAGCAGCTCTCCTGTGTACTGGTGCTATTGGCCTTACGCAGCCATAGTAGTAGCAGGTAGAATTGTTGTTACATAGCTGTCTTCAAAGATTTGTTCTACTTGGCCCCAGAGGGCAGATTTAGAAATAATGGGTAAAAATTTCAGAGACAGATTTGAATTCAATGTTAGGGAAAACTTCCCAATGATTAGAGGTATCTAAAACCAGAATGAGCTCCCTGAGAGACAGTAGCTTTCCCCATATTAAATGTCTTCAAACAGAGGCTGGATAGATTCATGGTCAGGTATAAGGTGGGAGAGATGGATTCTGAGGTCCCTTCCAAGTCTTAGATTTTGATTTCTGTTATTTGAATTCATTTTTAATTTAAAATTTATGTATGTATTTAAGATAGTTATGGTTATTCCTGCGTAGTTGCTCTAGCCATTTGTATAGGAAAAACAAAGACAATTAAGAATATATATGACTTAAACAAAGTTGGATGGACAGAATTAGTCTATCATTCATTCCTTCAATAAAAATTTATTAGGTGCCTACGATATGCCAAGTACTTTACCAAGTACATACATTCTGGACAGATGCTACAGAAGGACAATGAATTGGACCCAAAATTGTATACATGTAGATCAATTAGTCAATAAGCATTTATTAAACTCCCACTCTGTACTTGGCACAAAGCTAAACAATGGGGATACAAAAAAGGCAAAATACAGTCTCTGCCCTCCAGGGAGCTTGTAATCTAATGGAGCAGACCATATGCCACTATATATAAAGAAACTACATACAGGATAAATGTAAAATAATCAACAGACGGTACTAAAATTAAGAAGGTTTGGGAAAGGCTTCCTGTACAAGGTGGGATTTTAGCTAATAAAGAAAAGCTAGGACGGAAAAATGAGGAAGGAGAGCATTTCAGCCATGGGGGATAACCAGAGAAAATATTTAAAACTAAAAGATAGAACGTCTTGTTTGAGGGACATGGAGAAGGCTAGTGTCACTGAATCAAATGGTATAGGGGGCATGGGGCAGTGTAAGATGTGAGAAGACTTGGAAGATAGGAGAAGGGCTAGGTTATAAAGGGGCTATGAATGCCAAGCACAGTATTTTATTTTTGATCCTGGAGGTAATAGGCAGCCACTGGAGTCTATTGAATAGAAGAATGATACAATCAGACCTCCATTTTAGGAACATGACTTTAGCTGCTGAATGGGAAATAGAGTGAAGTGGGGAAGACACTTATGTCAGGCAGACCAACCAGCAGGTTATTGCAATAGTCTACAGGTATGAGGTGATAAGAGCCTACACCAGGGTGGGCAACAGGCTGGGCATGATGGTTGAGGGAAAGTGAGAAGTTCAGGATCACATCTATGTTGCTAGCTTTGGGGACTGAGAGGATGGTGGTACCCTTTGCAGTAATAGGAAAATTTGAAGGAGGAAAGGTTTTCAAGGGAAAGATAATCAGTTCAGTTTGAGACATGTTGAATTTAAGATATCTATAGGACATCTAGGTTGAGATATCTAATAGGCAATTGGAGATGCAAGATTGGAGATCAGCAAAGAGGTTAGGGATATATAGATTTGAGAATCACAGAGAGATGATAATTGAATCCATAGCAGCTAATGAAATTGCCAAGTGAAATAGTATAGGGGAAGAAGAGAAGAGGACCCAAGACAGGACCCAGTGGGACACCCATGGTTACTAAGGGTGACCTGGATAATGATCCAGTAAAGGAAACCGAGAAAGAGTTGTCAGTTAGGTAAGAGAACAACCAGGAGATAGTAGTATCCTGAAAACCTAGAGAGAAGAGAGTATCAAGGAGAAGAGGATGATCAACAGTGTCAAAGACTATGGAGAGGTCAAAAAGGTGAAGACTGAGAAAAGGCCATTTGATTTAGTATTGTATGACTTTCATTGATCCCAAGCTGATCACTGTGATAGAAGGCCATCTCTTCAACAGAAGTATTATACTGGTGATACTAATAGATGGCCATAAATCTTGGAACACCATCATCTGAGAAGATTAAAAATGGTTGCAGGCCCAAAGTACAATGGAAAGATATAAATAAGAAGGCTAAAGCATATTCCCAATAATTTCTTTTATAAAAGATGATATTAAGAACATGTATGGCTGGGAAAGTAGGGTGAGGCTCTTAAAGGATGACAAAAGGGGTGTCTAAGCATTATACTGGCCTTTGAAGAATATTAAACGGATATTATATTAATATTAAAAGAAACTTTAAATTTTAAAAAGAATATTAAAAGAAAGCCTCTGGTGGAATGGATCAATTCTTTTTTTTAAATTTATTTAACATAAGAGAACATAAGGGAGGATTCAAAATATGTAACAATAAATTTTCATTTCAAGAAAGCCTGTATCATAAATAATATACCTTGTGTTAAGAATTGTCCATCTATTCTTTGTTTCTTTGTGTTATCTTTTGTTCTCTGCTATGTACTTTTTAACTTTGTTCTTTTTCCTCTCCCCCACCCCCCAGAATGCTACAATATAGTTTAGATGTTTCTTGATTATATACAAAGACTTATGTATATATACATGCATATATAGACATATACTTTCCCAAAAACACTCTACTCCTAATCTTTGTTTTCATGTTTGTACATATCTCGTATCCTATCCCTCTTGCTTCTTCTACTTTACTTCTACGTGCTACCTTGCCCTCCTATCACTTGACTTCCCCCCTCCAAGGATTCCCTCCCCAATTCTCCCATTCCCATTAATCTAAAGACCCTTCTATACCCCTCTTTTTAAATTTTTTTTAATTAGTTAGTATATTTAGTTTTCAGTGTTGATTTTCACAGGAGTTTGAATTACAAATTTTCTCCCCATTTCTACCCACCTCCAAACTCCAAGATGGTGTATATTCTGGTTGTCCTGTTCCCCAGTCAGCCCTCCCTTCTGTCACTC
>CM053624.1:297815158-297849516 GCA_028646595.1 Phalanger gymnotis
TGTTGAATTGCTTGACTTCTTAGAGAGGGTGGAGGGGAAGGGAAGAGGGGAGAGAATTTGGAACTCAAGGTTTTTAAAAAATAGATGTTCAGAAGTAAAGTTTTTTTTTTCATGTACCTAGAAAATAAGACGCACAGGCAATGGGGCATAGAGATTTATCTTGCCCTACAAGAAAGTGGGGGAGGGGGAGATGGAAGGGGAATGGGGGGACAGAGAGGAGGGCAGACTGGGGAACGGGGCAACCACAGTGTACGCCATCTTGGAGTGGGGGGGTGGAAATGGGGAGAAAAATCTGTAATTCAAACGCATGTGAAAATTAATGCTGAAAACTAAAGATGTTAATAAAAAAAATTATAAAAAAAAATTAAGGGGTGAGAAAGAAAAATTCATTGGGAGAAGGGGAAGAACAGTAAAAATTATCTTATATAAAACAAGTATAAAAGGAAGAGGTTTTACAGTAAAAGAGAATATGGAAGGTGGCAGCCAATGCTTTAATCTTACTCTAATCAGAATTGGCTCAAAGTTCCCACTAACATACTGACATACTGATATACATAACATACTGACTAAGTTGGGTATGGGAATCTATCTTACCCTACAAGGAAGCACAAAGGGAAAGAGATAAAACAAGAGGGAGTGGTGATGCTTATAGAAAGAGGCAGTGGACTATAGCAAAGTAGACTGTTGAGGAGGGAGAGGGTAAAAAGAAAGAGAGAAGGATAAACAGGGAAAATAAGGTGGAGGGAAATATGTAGTTATCATAATTTTGAATGTGAATAAGATGAACTCACCCATAAAATGGAATCAGATAGCAGAATGGATTAAAAACCAGAATCCGACAATACGTTGTTTACAAGAAACACAGTTGAAACAGAGAGACACACAGAGTAAAGTTGGGGCTGGAGAAGAGTGTATTACACTTCAGGTGACATACAGAGAGAAAGAGAAAGAAAGAAAGAAAGAGAGAGAGAGAGAGAGAGAGAGAGAGAGAGAGAGAGAGAGAGAGAGAGGGAGAGGAAGGAAGGAAGGAAGGAAGGAAGGAAGGAAGAAAGAAAGAAAGAAAGAAAGAAAGAAAGAAAGAAAGAAAGAAAGAAAGAAAGAAAGAAAGAAAGAAAGAAAGAAAGAAAGAAACAAGGAAGGAAGGAAGAAACAAAGAAAGAAAGAAAAAAGAAAGAAAGAATGAAAGAAAGAAACAAGGAAGGAAGGAAGGAAGAAAGAGAAAGAAAGAGAAAGAAAGAAAGAAAAAAGAAAGAGAAAGAAGGAAAGAAAGAAAGGAAGGAAGGAAGAAAGGGTAGTAATCACGATCTCAAACAAAGCAGAAGCAAAAATAGACCTAATTAAAAGAGATTAGCAGGGAAGCTACATTTTGCTAAAAAGTACCATAAACAATGAAGTAAAATCAATACAATCTGCACATGCACCAAGTGTTATAGCATCCAGATTGTTAAAGGAAAAGTTAAATAAGTTATAAGAGGAAACAGATAGTAAAACTATAATAGTGGGGACCTGAACTTTCCCTTCTCATAACTAGATTAATCTAACTATAAACGAGAAAGAACTTAAGGAAGCAAATGGAATTTTAGAAAAGTTAGATATGATAGACCTCTGGGGAAAAATTGTATGGGAGTAGAAAGGAATATACCTTTTTCTCAGCTGTACATGGCACCTTCACAAACATTGACCATGTATTGGGGCACAAAACCCTCACAATTAAATGCAGAAAAGCAGAAATATTCAATGAATCCTTTTCAGATCATAAGGTAATAAAAATAATATTCAATAAATGGCTATGGAAACAGATTAAAATTAAATGGAAACTAAATAACCTAATCTTAAAGAATGAGTGGGTCAAAAAACAAACTATAGAAACAACAATTTCATCAAAAAGAATGACGACAATGGAGCAACATACTAAAATTTATGGGTTACAGCAAAACAGTACTTAGGAGAAAATTTAAATCTCTAAATGCTTACATCAGTAAAATAGAAAAAGAGCAGATCAATGAATTGGGGGTGCAACTAAAAAAAACTAGAAAATGCAAAAATTAAAAGTCCCCAATTAAATACTAAATTGGAAATCCTGAAAATTAAAGGAAAGATTAATGAAATTAAAAGTAAGAAAACTATTGCACTGATAAATATTGTTGGCTATATTTCAATAAATAATTTTATTATAAATATTATAAATTATGTAAATAAATTTTAAATAAATATATAAATAAAATAAATAAATGTCAGCTATATTGTAAAAAGCTAAACTGCATAAACGATTGATTTGTTTTTTTTCTAAAAATGGAAGAAGAAAACCAAATTACCAGTATCAAAAATGAAAAGAGTGAATTCACCATGAGTGATAATGAAATTAATGCAATTATTAGGAGCTATTTTGCCCAATTGTATACCAATAAATATAACAATTTAAGTGAAAGGGATGAATATTCACCATAATATAAATTCCCAAGAGTAAAAGAAAAGGAAATAGAATCTGCAAATAACCCTATCTTAGAAAAAGAAATTGAACAAGTCATTGATGAGTTCTTTTTCAGAAAAAAAAGACCTAGGACCAGATGGATTTACAAGTGAATTCCACTTAACTTTTAAAGAGCAATTAATTCTAGCATAAAAAATATTTTGAAAAATAGACAAAAAAGTAATACAAAATTACTTTTACAACACAGAAATGGTATTGGTACCTAAACCAGGAGGAGCAAAAACAGAAAAAGAAAACTATAGACCAATTTCCCTAATGTATATTGAAGCAAAGTTTCTAAATAAAATGCAAGAAAGGAGACTACCACAATTTATTGCAAAGATCATACACTGTGACCAGGTGGGATTCATACTAAGAATAAAGGCCCGGTTCAATATTATGAAAACTATCAGCATAAATGATTATATCAACAACAAAAATAACAGAAATCATATGATTATTTCAATAGATACAGAAAAAGCTTTTGACAAAATACAGCACCCATTCCTGTTAATATGAATAAATGGGGCTTTTCTTAAAACGATAAATAGTATCTTATCCAAAACCATCAGCAAGCATTATTTTTAATATGGATAAGCTAGAAGCCTTCTTAATGAGGTTGGGGGTGAGGCAAGGTTGCCAATTATCACCATTATGATTTACTATTACACTAGAAATGCTAGCTATAACAACAAGAGAAGAAAAAATGAAGGAATTAGAATAGACAGTAAGGAAACAAAGCTATCACTCTTTGCAAATGATATGATATTATACTTGGATAATCAGCTAAAGAATAGTGGAAATAATTAACAACTTCGGCAGAGTTGCAAGGCATAAAATAAACCCACATAAACCATCAGCACTTCTTTATATTACCAACAGAGTCCAGCAGGAAGAGATAGAAAGAAAAATTCCATTTAAAATAAATGCAGTCAATATAAAATACTTGTGAGTCTACCACCCTGAAACTATATAAAGACAATTGCAAAACATTTTTCACACAAATAAAATCCAGTCTAAACAATTGGAAAAATATTAACTGCTCATGGGTAGACCAAGCCAATATAATTAAAAATGACACTTCTGCCTTAATTAATTTACCTCTTCAGTTCCATACCAATCAAATTACCAAAAAATTATTTTACAGAGCTAGAAAAAAGTATAACAAAATTCATCCCTGAGAACAAAAGGTCAAGAAAATGAATGGAAAAAAATGTGAAAGAAGATGGCCCACCAGCACCAGATCTCAAACTGTATTACAAAATAGCAATCATCAAAACAACCTTGTATTGGCTAAGAAATAGAGTAGTGGATCAGAGGGGTAGATTAGGCACACAATATGGAATAATAAAATGACCATGGTAAGCTAGTGTTTGACAAACCTAAAGATCTGAGCTTTTGGAACAAGGACTCACTATTTGACAAAAATTGCTTGAAAAAACTGGAAAACAGTTTGGCAGAAACTAGGTATAGAGTCAATCATTCTAGAGAGCAATTTGGAACTATGAACAGAGGTCTATAATACTGTTCAGCAATACCACTACTGGGTCTGTATCCCAAAGAGATAAAAAAAAGAAAAAGGACTAATGTATAAAAATATTTTCAGCAGCTCTTTTTGTGGTGGCAAAGAAATGAAAATTTAAGGGATGCCCATCAATCGGGGAACAGTTGAACAAGTTGTGGTATATGATTTTGATGGAATATTATTATGCTATAAGAAATGATGAGTACAATGTTTTCAGAAAAAACCTGGGAAGGCTTAAATGAACTGATGCAAAGTTTGGTGAGCAGAAACAGGAGAACATTGTACACAGTAACAGCAATGTTGTAATGATGATCAACTGTGAATGACTTAGTTGTTCTCAGCAATACAATGATCCATGACAATTCCAAAGGACTTACAATTACAAATGCTACCTTCAGAGAAAAAAATGATGGCATCTTATTGCAGATCAAAAAATACTTCTTTTTAAAATTTTTCTTTATTTTTGTGGTTTTGGGTTGTTTTGAGGGGGGGTCTGTTTTTTTACATGGCTATTATGGAAATATTTTATATGGCTGTGCGTGTATAATCTGTATCAAATTGCTTGTCTTCTCAAAGAGGAATGAGGGGAGGAAGGTATAGAGAGAATTTGGAACTCAAAAATTTTGAAAAAGAATGTTAAAGTCATTTTTACATGCTATTGAGAAAAAAATAAAAAACTAAAAGTTAAAAAGTAAACTAAGGCAAACAATTTAGCCTTAAAATAAAAAAATCCAAGCCTCCAGAAGGCAAGGATGGTCTCATTGTTTACATTTGTAATTCCTCTGCAGCTAAGCACTGTTCCTAGCACATAACAAGGGCGTAATAAGTTCTACTTTATCCATTCATCCTTTCATTCATTTATTCAATTCTTAGTTCAACATTTTATGAAGGATGTTGATATGTGAAAAGTGTGCAGAGGAAGACAATCAGGATGGTTAAAGTCATTGAGATCATACATATGTGGATTGGTTAAAGGAAGGAAAGAAGTTTAACATGGAGAAGAGAAGACTCAGTGGGAACTTGATAGCTGTATCCTCTGTATTTGAAGAGCTATCAAGTGGAAGAGGGATTCAACTTGTCTTTTGGTTGTTAGGGTTTGTTTTTTTATTTATTTGTTTGTTTGCCTCATAGGGTAGAGCAAAGATCAATAGGTGGAAAGTGCAAGAGACAAATGTAAGCTTAATATAAAAGAGTTTAAAAAACAAAAGAAAAGAAAACCATGCTAGGACTTTGAGTTATCCAAAAGTGGAATAGGTTGTCTTGGGATGCAGGGAGTTCTGTCTCACTGGAGGTCTTCAAGCAAGAAGGTCGCTTGCCAGGCAGGTTTAGGGAAAATTTGTATTGATGTAAGGTTTGGAATGCATCATCCCTGAGTTTCCTTCTAACACTGGGAATCTGTAAAGAATATTTTCCAACTGACCATTATCATTATGTGTTCACCTATGACTGTGCTGGATATGGAGCAAGGAGAGTCACGCTGCCTTTATACAAAGGTGGGGACTGCTTGACAACATTCTGAGTTCACCATCAGACAATAGAGTGGTAGAATTATCAAGTGATTTTTTGAATGAACATCAGTCAATAACCATCTATTACAACTCAGAAATCAACTGTCTGGGAAACTCACTGCAGTACAGTACAATTTCATTGTTCTCAAGTGGAAGAAAGGCAGTAGTTACTAGTAAAGAACTGATTTCATTTTCCTCAAACGGTAGAAAAATGTTAGAGTTTTTTTGGTTGTTTTTTTTTAATCAGACTCTCCAAACACTGTTGTAGTTCATTTGAAATATTTGTTGAAGAAAATTTGGTAGCTTTTGTTGTTTATCTAGACAGCACAGAGATAAGTGCGTTGAAAAAGCTTATCTGGGAGCCAGCTATAGAATAGGAAAACAGCGATGCAGCACCTTAAATCTTCAGAAGGCAAAAGCTGGCAGCATTCAACGCCTTCTTGGGTATCTTCTACCCTTGTGTCAGAGAATGGAGAACAAAATATATATAGATATATATAGATATATCTATATATATATATATACATACATATGTATATATAGATATATATATTATCTACTTTATATTATCTAACTTCAATTGGGCCCTCACTGCAGCAAGGCAATCATTTTACTCCACTCTAAATGATTCTCTACCTCACTCTCCATGGAGATGTTCTAAACTTCCTCTTCTCTCTTCAACCCCCACCCCCATACTTAGCGCACCCCTAACTTCTGGTTAGGCCTGTTCTTCATATCTTTCTTTGTAAACAGAGACCATTCACTTTAATCTCTATCTTCTCCCTTTTTCTTAATTTCAAAATAATTTGACGCCATCTCTCTTCTTTTAATTCAGTCTCTAATAATGAGGAGGCCTTTTTCCTTGGCATGGCCAAGCTTTCTACATGTACTCTTGATCTCATTTCCTCCTGTATTTTTTCATTAAACTGTTCCCTCAAGTATTCCTCTATGCTATTCATTATTTCTCAGTCTTCTTTTCCCTTTAGGGATTCCCAAGGCTTCCCATCTATAAAATACACAACACACACACACACACACACACACACACACACACACACACACTTCATTAGTCCCTTAAAGCTATCATCTTATATCTCTTCTATCTTTCATGGCCAAATACCTAGAAAATGTTATCTATACTCAATGCCTCAGCTTTCTCTATTTTTACTTTTTAGCCCTTTGCAGTCTTCCATCCAACTTCATTCAAATGACCTCTTTATTGCCAAATCTGATAGCTTTTTCTTAATTCTTCTAATTCTTAACCTCTCTGTAGCATTTGCCAATTGATAGGATTGACTATCCTCTCTTCCAGGATAGTCTTTCTTCTCTGAGTATTGTGTGTGTATGCGTGTGTGTGTGTGTGTGTGTGTGTGTGTGTGTGTGAGAGAGAGAGAGAGAGAGAGAGAGAGAGAGAGAGAGAGAGAGAGGGAGAGAATCTACTCTGCTCGTTAGCCCCCTTCTTGTCTGCTTCATCTTAGGCTACTTTATATATTCATCCTATATTCAATCGATAGGTACAAAATCTCATATGGCTGATATGAGGTAGCTAGCAATAGAAGGCAATTATATTTGGGGATATTGTAAAAGGCTCATGCAGAATAGGGTTTTTTTGAGGGGAAGGGGTCCATGAATGTGTTTCTTTTTTAGTATTTTGATAACTAGTTCAATATAATTGATTTCCTTCAAAATGCTATGTATTTTACTTTATGCATTTATAAAAAATATTCTTAGAAAGAGTCCATAGCCTTCACCAAACTGTCAAAGGATTCTATTGCACATTGCACACACATAAAAATAAAAATAAGTAAATAAATAAAAAACTTTGATGTAGAAGGTCATGCTTGAGCCACAGTGGTAGAGGTAAAGGGGTAAGTATGAAGGACAGCCAGTGCAAAGTCCCAGAGACAGTAGATGGAATGATGTGTTTGAGAAACTGCAAGTAGGCCAGTGTTGCTATACTAAATAAGTAGTGAGTAGCAGAACTGGGTATTCAAACCCAGGGCTCTGACTCCAAATGCAGAGCCCTTTTCACTACATCAAGTTGCCAACACTCAAAATTGGACTTGTCCCTCCTCACCACCACTTTTGATTGGAAACTGGGAGCTGAGCCTGCTACTAGTTTCCATCTTGTTCTCCCTCACAGGAGCATTTGCCTCTCAGGTACCATAAAGGGGAGGTCTCTCCCCACCCACCCACCCCCAGCCAGGCTGTTCCTATTATTCTTCAATCTCTGGCAAGGTGGGGCTCTTGCAGCAGGAGAGAAGACTCCAGATGCCTCCAGCAGTGACAGAAAGCCTGCCTGCTTGTTTTCAGAGAACTGCTTCCCCTGCCCTCTCCCTTCAGCTCTCCCTCCCCTTGCTGGAGTTGACAGTCTGAGAAAGCCTTTGGTAGCTCCACTTGTAAACTACAGTTTCCGTGACATGTTCCATCATTCCCTCACCAGTATCAACCTGGAGGTCTGAGCCGCCTCAGTTTTGTCTCCAGACAGCTGGGACTAAGTGAGCTGCATCACTGTTTCCGGAATTGATCATGGCGCAACCGAGGAGTCATTTAACAAGGGAGAAAAGCTTTGGTTGAGTTGCAGCACTGTCTGTCTCCTCAGTAAAGGTCACTGTTGAGTGCTGTTTGATGAGCCTATGATTAACCTTATTCCCCAATCAGGATTTTGATCTAATCTCTGGGGCTGCGTGGTTAACACATATGGTCTTTTTGTTTCTGTAGAACTGGAGATCTGAAATGTGTCAGCTCAAGATACCTAAAGCAAGGGAGGAAAACCACAGAGTTCATATTACATAGATTTGACTCTTTTGTTTCCAGCTCTCAGGCAGGCTTGAGAAGACCTTGGTTAGTGGACGATCTCCCTCAAAAGCAATGACCTCCCCCTCCTTCTCATGGCCTTGGGATCAGAGGACGCTGACACAGGGCTGAGTTCATTCTCCTCCACTGTAATGGATCTCAATTGCATTTTGTAAATGGCAATAGAGACTCCTGCATCTGAGCTGAATGTTATGGAGAGCATTCATTTATATTGCTGCATGCTGCTCTGATAGGCCATGGAAGATGAAAGGGAAATTGGCATTGACCTTGTAGTTTTGTAGGAGCAGATGGAATTTGAAGTCTGGTTAGCAAGGAAAAATGAACTCAGGCACTGCCATGCCATTCTCATAGAATTAGCTGAGCTGGAAAGAATCTTTCCATCCATACCGTTGTGCTGTGCACACACCCTTGCAGACACACACACACACACACACACACACACACACACACCAGCATACACACTCACCCATGTACATTCTCTCTCTCTCTCTCTCTCTCTCTCTTTCTCTCTCTCTCCTCTCTTCTCTTCTCTTCTCTTCTCTTCTCTTCTCTTCTCTTCTCTTCTCTTCTCTTCTCTTCTCTTCTCTTCTCTTCTCTTCTCTTCTCTTCTCTTCTCTTCTCCTCTCCTCTCCTCTCCTCTCCTCTCCTCTCCTCTCCTCTCCTTTCATATTCAGGAAGAAAACATGCTCTCTCATCCATGCCGGTTCTCTATTGCATATCTGGCATTTGATTGACGGGTAAAACTCCCACTGACATCAATAAGAGTATGGCTTCTGGAGTGAGCTCAGAATATGTAAGAGATTCTTGCTGTAGATAACAGAGAGGCAAGAGAGGAGAATATGCCCTTAACACTCATCAATCTGCTGAGGTTCCTACAGCAAGAACTAGTGAAGCAATACATCAGGAATAAAGCTGAGCATACCCAGTTGTGTGCTGGGAGATTCTTCTTCCTGAGGTCTTCTATGGCCTCTAAGTTCTGGACAGAGTCACTCTGAGTGGAGACAGGCTTACCACAGCTCCCAGGGCCTGTGCCAAGAAAGCTCCTCTGGGGGCTTCAGGCTGTAGACTGAGAGGGCCAAATGAAAGCCTGCCATCACAGAAGGCAGGCAGTAGCCAGAACAGAGCCAAGGGCTGACTGGGCAGGAGTGCTCTCTGCCTTGGTGTCTCGCCATCAGCTGGCAATGCAACAACTGCCACTTAACCCAGTGCTGAAGTGGCTGGTTCAAATTTCAGAGTCCCAAAGTTAGCATGTCCACTTAAGCTGTGCTGCATGGCTTCAGAAACAGCAAGCTGCAGTCCCTCTATTCGGTGTGGTAATAACTTCCCCAGCAGCTTGAAAAAACTCTAGTAATAACATTAGGGTGCCTGCCTTTGAAAAGCTATGATTATTTGAAATAGATCAGCCCATTGCCTTTGCTCATTCTCCTATGATTACTGTGCCTCTAAGTGAGAGGGAGAAGCTGCCTCCCTTTTTGCCATAAAGTAATGGTAGCCACGGGAATTCTCCCTGTGCAGCTGACATAATTCTCTGGAGAATAGCTTAAGGGAAGCCCTACCCTTGAGTTGACAGATGGACCAGATCACTGTTTCGGAAATAGTTGAATCATGACTCTTAAGTGGGTTGTGAAGATACCCTGGACATACCATGATGTCCTTATGTCCTCCTGACAGCCTGAGTTTCCTTACACTCCATGACCGTCACCCCCACCTCACCCTCAGAATCACATTACCAGCTTGTAATAGACACTGAATCTAATTGCAAGGATAGTAGGTCTAAGTGTCCAGTTGTTGGTTTGTGGCAGTAATTATTTAACCCACAGCTGGAATGATTGCTCCTAGCAGACCCCTAAAGCTATCCTGTCCTCATCAAGTTTTACCATATGGACTCTATGAGAAGGTTACTGCACTCATAAGTGAGGGCATGATTATGGATACACTTTAGCTGTTTAGAAACACTTTCAACAAAGTCTCACACACTATCTTTGTGGATAAGATGGAGAGAGAGTCTAAAAATAGAATAGTTTCAATGGTTAAACCTAAAATGTAGTATCAATATCAATGCAGTAAGAAGTCTCTAGAAAAGAGCCCCAGAGATCTATCCTCGGGCCCAGGCAGATCAAAATTTTAATTACTGATTCAGTTAAGTTTTAGATGATACTTTTACCAAATCCACAGATGACTGAACATAGAGTAGAAAATCTAATGGTTTGAATGACTGAATATAGACCTGAAAAGATCTCGACAGGCTAGAAGATTGTATTCATTGAATGTAATGATATACAACAGCAATAAATATAGTGTCCAAAACCATATTTAAAAAATTAACTACACAAGTAAAAGAAGGGAGAAGTTATGGCTAAAGATCAGTTTGTCTGGAAAAGAGAAGGAGGTCTTGGTGCATTACAAGCTTCGTTATGCTTAGCAACATGACAAGGCTTCAAGGAAGCTAATATCATTTTAGTCTATGTTAAGAGAGGCATAGCTTCAGAATGAAGAAAGTGATAGTCCTTTTTATTCCACCCTGATTAGTCCACATATTTCCTTTCTAGTCACCACTAGAACTTTTTTTTTAAGAAGGAAGGAAGAGGGGCAGCTAGGTGGTGCAGTGCGCAGAGCAGAGCACTGGCCCTAGAGGCAGGAGAACCTGAGTTCAAATGTGACCTCAGACACTTGACAGCTGTGTGACCTTGGGCAAGTCACTCAACCCCAATTGCTCTGCCTTCCCCCCTCCAAAAAATTTAAGAAGGAAGGAGGAATTTTTTAAGAAGGGAATTGATGAAATGAAAGGTATTCATGATGGTAAAAGACCTTCAGATAATTCCTTATAAAGAAGATAGTTGAATGTACTAGTGATAATTTGCCTGATGAAGAGAATACTTAGGGGTGACAGCCATCTTCTAGTATGAATAAGGTTATCAAGTAGAAGTCCCCTCCTTAATTTTCCTAAACTTATTCTGCTGGTTGCAGAAACAAAGGGTATAGGTCACTCACTTTCCCTCACCCTACATATCCATTCAGTTGCCAAGTCTTTACAATTTGATCTCTGTAGTCTCTCTTACATCTATTCCCTCCTTTCTATTCCCATGGCCATCGCCACCCTAGTTCAAGCTCTCATCACTTCTGCCTTAGACTATCCCAGTAGCCTCTTAATTGGTGCCTTAAATCATTCCTTTCTCCAATCCATCCCTACCCAGATGCAAGTCAGATTCCCAAAGTACAGGTCTGTTCACATCACTGCCCTGCTCAAAAAATTCTAGTGAACCCCTATTACTTCTAGGATGAATAAAAATCCCCATTTATCGTCTAAGGACCTTCATAATCTTGATCCAACCTACTTTCCCAGGCTTATCATATCTTCCTCTCTTTTATTTATTTTTTGGTTTAGACCAACTGGTTTTCTTACTTTTCCTCACACGTGAAGTTTTCTGTCCTATCCACATGCTTCTGGATCCTTGCCTGAAGCCTGTAAAGAACTTCCTTCTTACATCAACCTCTGAAGTAGTAGGAGAAGGAGGAGGAGGAGGAGGAATAATAGGAACAACAATCACTCAGGATACAAAGAAATGCAAAATCACAGTCCCTGTCCTTAATAACATGGAGGTGACTTGTAAACCATTAGGAAGATATAAGATATATACAGTAGAAGTACAGTAGAAGTGTCAATTTCTTTCAAAGCTCAGCTCAAACCACACCTCCTACATGATGTTTTCCCTGATCTTCCCAGCTCTTAATGTCTCTCCCATACCTTGAATTTATTTCATATGCATTTTATATGTACTTAATATAAGTAAGTAGGTGGTGCAGTGGATAGAGTGGCAGACCCAGGAGTCAGGAGAACATAGGTTCAAATATGGCCTCAGACACATTCTAGCTGTGTGAACCTGGGCAAGTCATTTAACCCTATTTGCTTCAGTTTCCTCATCTGGAAAATGGAATGGCAAACCACTTCAGTATCTTTGCAAAGAAAATCCCAAATGTGGCCATAAAAAGTCACACATTACCTGAAAACAACTCAACAACAATAAAATGTATGCATGTTCTCCTTCCCACAGAATATAAGTTCCCTGAGTTTAACCACAATCTAATTTTTATCTTTGTATTCCCAGCATCTTGCACAGTGCTCCATAGCTACGAGGCACTTAATAATAAGTGCTGAGGGGCAAATTTTGGCTTATTGGAAGCAAACCAGAGGTAGAATATGATGCCTTAGGATATAGTGAGTCCCTAGAAGTCTTCAGACAAGGACTGGACAACCACAGGATGTTGTAGGGGATACTCTAGACTAGATACGGATTAGTTCAGTGACCTCGGAGGTCCTTTCTATATCTGAGATTCTGTGATTACTGAATCCTTCTGCTAGAGCATAGAGGCCAGGGAAATATTGTAACTGATTGGATCCTAATATGACAAGAATAATTTGTCTCATGGCATATTTATTTAAAAGAATCACCATAAAATGGAATGAGTCCTAGAATTTAAATCAAAAAGGCCTTTAACTCAGCTTTGTTATAGTCTAGTTATGTCACCTTAGGAATATAAATAAATCCCTAAATAAATCTTGCTTTATCTGTAAAATGGAAAATATCACACTTGTCCTAATTACCTTTCAAGGGTCTTGTACAGATGAAATTATTTATGTTTGTATGCACATATATACATATCACATTATTGTCCAAATGTATATATATGTATGTATATACATATAAAGTGCTTTATAACCATGAAATGATAGTTCCTTCTCCATTTCCCCAGCTACAAATGCCTTCTCCTTTCAGAGAGCCTTTTATGTACTCTGTATGTATCTTATATCTTCCTAATGGTTTACGAGTTTCCTCCAGGTGTTTAAGAACAGGGACTCTGATTTTGTCTTTCTTTGTATCTTGACTGCTTGTATCCCTGTTGTTACTACTACTGCTACTGCTACTGCTACTACTATTAATATTATCGAGTTCTACCATGAGGTGGGTTGTTTTGTTTAGGGCAAGAGTTTAGGGGGATTTTAGAGGAAGATGAGGTAATTAGCTAAATGAAGAGTTATTTCATTGAGTAATGTCAATAGCCTGTGCTGGATGTATAAACTGAGTTAGTATTGAATAGTTTCCTTGGGAAATATTTTTATTTCAGCATCTTTATTATGATTTAGTTTAAATTTAGTTCCAGGAAAAAACTGTCTCTGCAAATGATTTACATATTTTCTTTTGTCAATAAGGAAACTATATTGCCCGTGGTGTCTTCCCCATATCTTTAGTTGATTAAAAACCCAGTCAAATCATTGCCCAAATGTCACAATCTACTCTGAAATTCCCTAAAGCATTTCCTCTTTCTGTTTTCTTCAGACAGCATCTAGTGTATTTTATCCTTAATGATTTACATCACAAAGCTTGCTAACTTGTAATTCACTATATATCCTTGAGACTTTCAGAAGACAGAGAAGATACTAATACCAAATATTTACCTCAATATTTCACTGGATTCATGACTTCATTAATGTGAGTACTCTGCATGTTGGTAAAGATGACAATTTGTGCATTTCTTGTAGTTCTACAAAATCCGTCTAGCCATCTACCCTGAAAAAACAAAGCGGATAAAGAATTCATATTGTCTAAATAATGATATTGGATGGCTAGACAGTTAGTATATGTCCAGTAGTACGTCTATCTTGGAAAAGCACTACAAATGGACAATAAGTCAAGCCCAAAATTAAATAAGAGAAACAGATGGAGCTGAATCATGTCCTCTGTTATATCTTTTCACACCAATCCATTTTTTGTACCAATATTCTCTTTGTGTGCTATTTTACTAACCCATGGGACAGCCCATAGATCATTTTCAATGATCCTTGTCCATTTTTAATACCCACCCAACATTTTAGAGCCCTTCTTCTGGACACCAGCACAGCAACAGACTACCCAGCTGTCATCTCTAACTCTAGTTGCATAACTAGCCCACCTCCTTTTCTAATCACAGAAGTCCTTGATAATGCCCCTTATACTGTATACAAGTCACCATGGATAATCTATTATAGTTTACTTACTGCCACAAAGTATCTTTACAAGGTACTTTAGATCGCTTGAAATTTTCATTCTTCTGAGATTGACATGTTCTTTGGAAATGGTGGCATTCCCTGACTGCAACCATATATCATCACCAGAAGAACATTGCCGAATCAACAAAGAAAGGGAACAAACATTTATTAAGTGTCTAATATGTGCCAGGCAATTTGCTAAGGACTTTATAAATATAACGTTTCATACTTACTATATAGTCCTGTGAGGTGGGTGTTATTATCACAATTTTATAGTTGAAGATACTGAGGCAGACAGAAGTTTAAATTATTTGCCCAGGATCAAAACTAGTAAGGGTCTGAAGTCTCTGAAACTAGAAGAGAAGATAGCTACTATGACATTTAACCAACTGCAAATATCTCTAAATAAATATTTCAAGATTAAGAAAATTAAACCAAGTCTTATAAAAGAGAGAAACATGAAGTCTCCCAAAAGAACATGAGGATCACAGCAGGATGTTCACACACACACACACACACACACACACACACACACACGCAGAGAGAGAGAGAGAGAGAGAGAGAGAGAGAGAGAGAGAGAGAGAGAGAGGAGAATGATAAAAAAAAAAAACTTAAAAGGGAAAAATGTTAAAAATCAATGAACTTCATGCCATCCACAGTGACAAATCTCCGTAAAGAAGTGAGAGAACAACTGATCGGGAATAAAAATATACAGTGAACCACCTGGAAGAAAAGATGCAGTAGCATTAAATGAATACATGATCTCTATACAAACAAAAACATTGATCACAAAGGCATGGTGGGATTGCAGGCCTTGAAGAAAGACATGGCAAGTAAAGAAAACTGAACACCAAAATGCAATGAATAATACAAAAAAAAAACTTCCCAGGACTTCAGAGTAAAGAAAACAAAGCACTAATCAAAAGGATTGTACTTTTCAGTCAATTGTGAAACTTCGGAGATGTAGAATGTTTTAGAATCTTATTTGTAAAAGCTTGCTTGTTTTCTTCCCATTCAGTCATTTTTTAGTTGTGTCTGACTCTTGGTGACCCCATTTGGACTATTCTTGCCCCTGCCCCAGGAATACAGAACCTCTGACTTTTCTCTCCAACCCCAGATCGCTACCATCTATCCAGCTGCATTCAGGCCTTCGATAATGCAGAATCTTGTCCTGTAGCTTCCAACCCTTATCTCCTTCTTTTCAGGTGCCTTTTGGTAATAGAAACATAAACAATTTTTTTTTCTGTTCCTTTGGAATGTTCTACCCTTTGAACTAGCTTGAAAATCCATCCCCGTGTGCCTTTAAAATAATATCACCTCCAGAATGTATTTGTTCTATATACATTTGGTCAGGTCCAGATACTCCCCAACTTCTTTTTGAGTGACCTTTCACCTTTTTCTATAATAAATTTGATGCAGAAGGCTAAATATAATTCTTCTACTACTAATTATTCAGTAAGTATTTGCTACCAGGCACACTACTAGACCTCAGAGTTACAAATATAAGAAATTGAGAAGTCTGTTTACTCAAGGGGTTCACCTTCTTCTAGGGGGGCATAATATGTTTTCAAATAAGGTCATATAGGGTATACACAAAATAAATAGTTATTAGGGCCAAGGGTGGGGGACACTATCAAATGGAAAATTCAGGAGATGTCTCTTGAAATAGGTGTCATGAGGGAAACCTTGAAGGGTAATGGAGATTTCAAGACACAGAGGTGAAAAGAAAATGCTTTCCAGGCATTAATAAAGAGCCTGAACAAAGGCACTGGGGGCAAGATGGAATTTTGTGTATGGGAAACTACAAATAAAACAATTTGCCTGGAGTGTAGCATGAATGTGGGAGAGCAACATAAGTAGATTGGAAAGGTAAACTCAATCCAGATTGTGTTGGACTTTAAAAATACAAAATGGAGTTTATAATTTGTGTAAAGGACAATGCTAAGTCACTGTCTTAAGCCAAGATTGACATGGTCAGATTTGTACTTTAGGAATATTAATTTGGCAGCTACTTGGAGGATGGGTTAGTGATAGTGAGAGGTTGGATGTATGGACAGCAATTTGTAAACTATTTCAATAGTCCAAATGAAAGGCTATGAGGTCCTGGATGTAGGTGGTTATAGTATGAAGAAGAGGAGGAGTACCAATAATAACCACAAACATGAACATGTATATTGTGTTTTAAAGCTTACAAAATGCTTTAAATATATTTATGATACCATTTGTTTCTGACAACAACCTTGTGAGGTATGTGCTATTATTCTCCCCAAACTGATTAAGTGACTTGTCCAGGGTCACAAAGTTAACACAAGCCCAAGGCAAGATATGAAGTCAAATCTTCCTGATTTTCAAGTCGAGTTTTATCTGCTATGCCGCCTAGTAAAAGAAAAAGGAATACATTCAAGAGATGATAGTATTGACAAGGCTTGGTGATTGATCGATTACATCAGGGTGAGAACATAAAGAGGCTAGGATAACTCATAAATTTTAACCTGACTCACTGGAAGAGTGATGGCAACCTTAAATGAAATGGGGAAGTTAGGAAGAAGGTATGTTTGGGGAGAAAGATAATATGTTCTTCTTTACATAGAGAGGTTTGATATTTGTAGGACATCTATTATTATGATAAGAATAAATTGCTATAGAAACATTCGAAGGACATTTCATATCTATTTCTTGTTCTTATTCCAGTTTCCTTCATACATAATCTCTTTATGACCTGGATCTCATGTCAAGCCTACTTTTGTCTTGTTTTCCCCTCAGCTACTTTTTCGTTTTTTTGTAAAGTGAAATAGCTCATATATTTTCTATCATCTTCCTTTGTAATGATCTGTACGTAAGATTGTTCTTTAAACTCATGAAATACATGAAATATTAGAGATATATAGTAGGCTACATAAACGAAAAGAACAACGTGGAGAGATTTTTAAAGTGTAGATTCTGCCCTTTTGAGACTTTATAATACAAAAGTTCTAGAAGCTGTACTAATTATAGAACATCTTGTGTTTTTGGTTTCAGAGCCACTCTACAAAACCAATTTGACTTTCTAAAGAGAACAATAGGCGCTTGATCAAAGAAGTGGATTGGAATGTTTACCTAATGTGGCTCAAATAAAGGGATTTGACTGAAGTCTTCAGTAGATACCTGATTTACTTTTAGGAATCTATATGCTATATCCATCAGAACACTTGGTATTTCGTGAACAGCTTTGTTGCTTGGTGATATGTCTGGAATCATCAGATGAAGAAATTTTAGAATTCATAACTAGATTCAAAAGTATCTAATAAAAATAACATTGGTAAATGCTTTAAAATTTTCAAAACTCTTTACATGAATTTCATGAGATATAGAAGATAATATTACTCTCATTTCCTTAATGAGAAAATTGAGAACCAGAGAGGCTATTAGTTTTGCCCACAATTCAAAAATCTTCATTCCTAATCTAATGTTTTCTTTTGCAAATAGCAAAATCATTATTCAGGCTCTGGGTTTTAATTTCTACTGTAATTGTTGTTCAGTTGTATCTGACTCTAAGTGACACTGTTGACCACAGTGTCCATGAGGTTTTCTTGGCAAAGATATTGAAGTGGTTTGCCATTTCCTTCTCCAATTGATTAAGGTAAATAGAGATTAAGATTAATAGAGTTTATGTGGAGTCACTACGGGTTGCTAAAGGTCAAACACATAGTAAGAGTCTGAGGCTGGATTTTAGCTCAGGTCTTCCTAGCTCTAGGCCCAGTGTTCTACCCACTAAGCCGTCTAGCTGCCTCATAAACTTATTACAATTTCTTAGCCCACTCTTCGATTATGTGTTTATACTTGAAAGTGAATTTGTCTTAAGTAATAAAGATTATGAAACTCAAACATAAATGTGACAATTCAATCCTATTATCCTGCATTCTTGGGAACTTATATAAAAGTTTGATAAACCACGCAAAATGGCATAAAGGAAAGAACATGAACTTGTAATCAGATCAGGTATATTTGGGATTTCTAATTCTAATTTTTACTAGCTGTGTGACCTTAGGTAAGTCATTTAACCACCATCAACTAGAGATAACAATATTCTCACTATCTCTTACTTCAAAAGTGCTGTGTTTGAGTTACTATCACTAGAAGGGAATTGTTCTTCTCTGCTGTGGACTTGCATCTAAATTTGGTCTTTGGCTGTGACAAACACCTTCACACCAAATTTTTTCTTGTTTTGAATGAATGAAACTATTAAAGAAAGTGGACTATGCTTTAGCCAGTGCTGACATATCTCAGGTTTCCATTAACAAACAAAATAATCCCATTACAAGGAAACTATTTAACTGCTGAGGAAACACCCATATTAGAACAAAGGCATACTCTGTGAGAGGAACCCAAGACAGATGAGGGAAGAAGACCTCAGTAACAAGACTTCATCTGATTCTCTTCTTTGCTTCTAAAGTATTGTACCTTGCATCATATGTATTTTAATTTGATTTTTTTCATTTAACGCCAATATATTTTCTCTCCCCACACATATATATACACATATATATGACATTATAGGAATTCCTATATTCCTATTGTAATTATATTAATTAAAAAATAAATTAAAAATATACACGATGCCAAGTACAATGCTTTAGAAGCAACATATATGTATATATATATATATATATAATCTACATGCATATGTGTATACATACATATGTATATACACACACACATACATCTCAGATCTGTAGAATTGTGGTTGGTCATTGTATTGATCAGGGTTTTTAAGTCTTTCAGAGTTGTTCATCTTTGCAATGTTTTTATTATTGCATAAATTGTTCTGGTTTTGATCACTTCACTCTGTATCAGTTCATACAAGTCTTCTGAGGTTTCGCTGAAACCTTTGATCATTTCTTACGGCATGGTGGTGTTCAGTCATTCCCAGATTGATGGGTATCCTTTCATTTTGCAGTTGTTTGCCACCAAAAGAGTGCTCTATAAATATTTTTGTACATATAAGTCCTTTTCCCATTATATGTGTGTTTGTATAATACATTAGTTGTATTTTTCCCCTTTTTGTTCTTGTCGTGTTACCCATTTCACTGTTATCTTCCCAGGGGCATAGACTGTATCATTTTCTGTCATTGTCTCTCTAGTATCTATTACAGCACTTCACATAGAGTAGGTACTAAAACATTTGTTGAACTGTATTCCTCTTATATTCAGAGAACACAGGATAAGCCCTTTCAGATTTGACCATTACAGAAATAAATCCATAATGGGGAATTGTCTTTAAGGGTATAATTCTTTTCCCAGGTTCTTATCTCCATCAGTTCCTTCCTTCCTTCCTTCCTTCCTTCCTTCCTTCCTTCCTTCCTTCCTTCCTTCCTTCCTTCCTTCTTTCCTTCTTTCCTTCCTTCCTTCCTTTCTTCCTTCCTCTCTCTCTCTCTCACTCCCTCCCTCCCTCCTCCTCCATCCTCTCCTCCTCCTCCTTCTTCTTCTTCTTCTTCTTCTTCTTCTTCTTCTTCTTCTTCTTCTTCTTCTTCTTCTTCTTCTTCTTCTCCTCCTCCTCCTCCTCCTTCTTCTTCCTCCTCCTCCTCCTTCTCCTCCTACTCCTTCTTCTTCTTCTTCTTCTTCTTCTTCTTCTTCTTCCTCCTCTTCCTCCTTCTACTTCTTCCTCCTCCTCCTCCTTCTCCTCCTACTCCTTCTTCTTCTTCTTCCTCCTCCTCCTTCTCCTCCTACTCCTTCTTCTTCTTCCTCCTCCTCCTCCTCCTCCTTCTTCTTCTTCTTCTTCTCCTTCTCCTTCTTCTCTCTCTGTCTCTCTCTCTCCTCTCTCTCTTTCCACCCCTCCCTGTATTTTCCTGACTCTATCTCTCTTTGTGTCTGTGTCTCTCTGTTTCTGTCTCTTTGTCTCTGTCTGTCTGTCTCTCCCTCCTTCCCTCCCTCACTTCCTCCGTCCTGCCTTCCTCCACCTTAGAGAATTGCTTCCCTTGTGCTGGGTGGCCCACTTAGAAGACATTTCCAGCACAACCACCAGTTTAAGTTAATGGAGCTGACCCCTATTTGCAGATGTTGGAAAGGAGACATTTTGTATTTAATTCTGCATTCCTCCACTCTAGATAACCTTTTTCTAATTTCAGCCTAGCTGCAAACATGGAAATCCTTATTCCTGGAATCTTATCATAGATGTTTTCCCACCCTAAGGAGAGATCCTACCCACCGAGCAGCTTGCATTCAGGCAGAGGATTTAAATAGGCACACTACGGTGCCGTGGATGCAGGCACCTAACATCCCTCCTTGCACGGATTCTCTTGCGACCACTAAATTCCTAAACAAACTTGGGCATTGCACGTGCTTCATGATGACTTTCTCTATCCAGTTCCTGGCCCCTTCTCCTTGGCAGAAGGAAACCTTAACCCCATTATTTGGAGACACAACAAATAGAACAATGTGTCCATCTGCAGACTCTTCCCTGCCAGCTAGAGAAAAGTCTTACCTGGCTCTTGACTGGGAAGTCACTTGAGCTTCAGGTGATCAGACCCACACTTTACAAGCTCCGGGTCATCAACAGTTGCACAGCACAGCGGCCCCAGATCGGGGAATGTTTGCTTGTGTTATGAAATGTGGTGGAGGCAGAATGCACACCGGGGATTAGTTCATTTTAGCAAACTTGGCAGAACCTCCCTGTGACCTAAATAGAATACCTTGCTCTACATAAAGCATGCATCAGGGTATTTCCTGATTTATTCATGAAAGGTTTGCTTTACAAAGGCATTTGGAGCAGTGTAATCTCAAAGTACATGATACATAGAGCTGGCTTCTCAGGTGGGGTAGGCACAAACTGCTGTGATGTATGGACTCTTTACGGCTTGGTCCATTCAAATACCAGATGTCAAGGGTTACCTAGTTTAGGAGAAGAAATGAGACCCAATCCTCAGAGCCCCTGGCAATGGCAGAGAGACATTGTGTCCCTCTGAGGTGAATAATTGATAAAGGAATGGAAAAGGAAGCCTGCTGAATGAATTAAATCCTCATGTATTAAAGGGTCTCATGGATTCTTTCTGGGGCCTCCTAGAGAAATCTACCTGATATGAGCTAGAGGGCCCAGGCTCTCTTTTGCCCCTTTCTCTGAAAGAAGGGGAAATGCCCTCATTCCTCTCTGATGGAAGCAAGGGAGTAAAACAGTGACCAGCATGCAATGCCTCTCATTATGTGTTTATCTAACGCTTTATGTGCATTTCATGTTGGGGTATTTTTAACAACAGAGCAGATGGGGCTGGTTGTTTGCAAAGAAGTTTTATTTTGGAGCTTTGGGAAGAGATTGGGGTTAATTTACAATAAAATGAAAGTGACATTTGTAAAGATGGTCAGAGTGGAATGCCAGGATCCATTACACTGATAACCTCACAAGTACCCAGGCTTTCTACACTGGTGAGTTAATGTTCAAATTCCATCAACATCACTCGCTGGATGGATTGCCACTTTATGGCAACTTCCCAGGGGTTTCAGCATGCCAAGCATCTTCTAATAAGTAGGGCAAGGAGAGATGGCATAAAAACTTTGCTTTGTTGCCTAGAAGTTTGAGAAAAGCCAGCACTGATCCATCTCTAGGTCTCAGTACCCGGGGATGCTCATTGTTTGTGACTTGACTTAGAGTCCAAGTTGGGATTCTTCATGAATCTTAAGTTAAAGCCACGGAGAGAAATCATTGGAAAAAGCAATTGGGACTGGAATGGCCTATTCAATGAATGGACTGAGCTATGATGGGACTGTTGTTTTTCCTTAGTCTCTAAAGAAAGTCTATCAGGATTGGAGAACTAAACTGGTTCTATGGGCAGAAGTCACTAAGGTAGAGCAACTAACAGAAGAAATTCTCTGAATGACTTCCCATCAAGATACTGCCTCACCCATCTAGTGACCTCCATGTGTCAAGGTAGGGAAAATCCAGGGGGCTCTTGCATGGACTTCAGTCTTCCCTAATCTGGAAGACCTTTGGGTAGAACTGGGGATAGAGAGACTGGACTGAGTGGTTGATTCCAAAACAATCTTAAATCTTTCGGTCAGTTAGAACTTCCTTGGTCTCTGCTGGACTTATTCCATTTTGGATCTGCAATCTTAACAGTGACTAGAAGTCAGGCTGTCCTTTAAAAGGCCTTTTTCTTGAGGAGAGGGAGAAAAGGAAGGAGGAAGGGAGGAATTCCTTCCAACATAGGTATGTTCCTTTCCCAGATCTGGTCCTGTAAGAAGCAGCATTTCCGAGGGTCGTGACCTTGAAACTAACCATCTTGGTTCTAGATTAGCCAGAACAAATGTTCAGCACCATTAAAGTAGATTGTGTGTTTCTGTGGAATTTGATCCCAGGTCTTCTGATCCCCATGTCAGTGCTATTCTATTATAACAAAATGCCTAAAGGGAAGGGCTTCCTAGTGATGATTTTTGAGATCCTATCTACCTATAAATCCTATGATTCTACAAGACCATAGCAGAGCAAGAAAGACTTATGTAACCATTGGAAATCTGTACCCATGGTGATCTTAAATTTCTGTCCTTACTCATTTTCTTTTGTGGAACTGAAGTTTCAGTTAGTACTGTCTCTCAGCACTCTAGGAGAGGAGAGATTGAAAGCAAGTTAAAAATATCCCTCCCACCAACCCTTCTATTTTCTGGGCTAAAAGTCTCTAGTTCCTTCCATTGATCCTTATTGAACATAGTTATTCATCCCCTTGTGGTCCTTTCATCTTTCTCTGAAATTCCTCTAGTTCAATATTATTCTATTTAAAACATGACATCCCGAAGACAATAATCTGGATGTGGTCTGACCATGGTAGAATACAATGGGGCTCTAACCTCATTCATTCTGGATGCTGTGCTTATATCAACACAAGGTCTTATTAGCTTTTTGGCTTTCATGTCCCAGTGTTGAATCATATTGAACTGAATTCACTAAAACCCAGGTTTCTTTTCATATAAATTGTTGCTTAGTCATTTCTCCTCCATCTTGTACTCCCCAAGTACGGGACATTGCATTTATTCAATTGAATTTCTTTTTAATAGATTCAGTCCATCATCCTGGCCTTTTGAAATATTTTTGAATGCTGATTTTCTGATCTAACATATGAACTATCCTTACACCTTCAAGTTATCCACAATTTGATAATCATAATTTATGTACTTTTATTAGAGTCATTGTGAAAAACACTAAATGGGACAGATCCCTGGGGCCCTCCACATGAAAATTTCTACTAGGTTGACTTCAATCTATGAACCATTACTATTTGGGTCTGACCATTCAATTAATTCCTGCCTAGCTATATATACTTTGCAGTGCTATCATTCAATCCATTTTTCTCTATCTTGTCTTTTGTCAAATATCTCACTGAAGTTCAGGTATATTTGATTTACAGTATTTCCTTCATTTGTCAGGCTAGCAATGCTATACTCCTTTAAAATGCAGAAGCCAGTCTAATACGACACATTCTTGATGAACTCATGGTAGCTCCTAGGAATCACCATGTAACTCTCTGACTTCCTCACTAGCCATCCCATTAATGGCCAAGAGAAATCATATTTGCCTTACTTTCCAGGTATTGTCTACTTTGAATTTCCATGCCCTCCTCCTACTATTCTTCTGTCCACGTCTATGAGATCTGGCTTAAATAGAAGTAATTTGCAGCCTCCCTTTTTCAATTTTAGTATAAAGCTTGATTCTTCAGCTATCAAATTTTCCTCAGAGTGACCCAAGGAACATTCTGATGTCTTTAAGAGTTGCAGTTCAGGTGACAATATGCATATTTCTTAAACAATGACATTTGACCCCTCTAGGGTTATTTTTACATCTGTAAAATGAGGGCAGTGGGGTGGTCTAGACTCTAAGGACCTTGCCCAGTTCTATGACCTCTGCCATACGTCTTTCCTTTTAGGAAAGGTGGCTCTGGCATAAAGCATTGACAAAATTCAGTCCTAAGGAATGATTTCCTAGTTTGCTCATAGAGAAACATCTAGGGCAGGAGTCCTGGGGGACCAGGAGGTGGGGGTAGCAGGGTCTGGTGAAACCTGTAGATCCCTTCTCAGAATAATTTTTTAAATCCATAAGATATAATACTTAGGATTACAAAGAAAACCAATTATATTGCAATACATACTCTATGTTAAGACCCCCTGAAGAATGTAGGGCTCAAGTCCATCTCAAACTCTGGGTAGGGGCTTGGTAAGGGAGATTAGGATGCAAATTAAAGTGTGTCTTCCTCTAAAACCACCATTTTTATACTGATAAACTCAAATTAAAATGAATATCAAGGAAAGCCTTGAAGGAATAAAGCACAGAAGACAAGAGTGGGCTGGGGTGGATATTGGAAGTGGGATTCCACCCACTTGACCTTGGTGATGACATAAGGAACAAGTTTTAGGACATTAGAACTGGAAGGGACCTCAGAGATCTTCTCTTCCAAAGCCTTCTTTTTATAGGATGGACTAAATGTATACTGGTTTATAAACTTCAGGTTTTTATTAGTAGCATCTGACAGAGCCAACACCTTCTCATTGCCTTCCCTCTCTCTCTCCCAGTCACTGCCCAGGAGACTAGTTGTTGCAATGCTGGAGGGCCTTGATTCATGGTACCCTGGGGATGGCTCTGGTTTCACATGGAGGGTGTCTTAGGCCTTTATGGGGAATCTCACCATTAGCTTAGCCTGCCCCATTCCTGCATTCATCATTAAAGTTGTGGAAAAAGCTCCACCCCATGACAACTTCCTTCAGCTCGTGGGGTAGCTGGGGCAGCGCCTAGCTGTCTGACAAGCCCAGCTTTCTTTCCTTGAAAAGGATTTTCTCCTTAGCCTTTCTTGCAGGTCTGGGAAGTCAAGAGTTAACCACAACCCTGCTAAGAGCAGGAGAACATGAGGTTCCCATTAACCAGTGGTATGTGGACAAGTGGTATAAGCATGGATTATGTGGTAATAAAAACACACTGGGCAGTATTTATGTCAGAGGCCTCACTTCACTCCTTCCCTGCCTCCCCAACACATTGGAATCAGGAACTAATGACTGTCTAGGTTGTGATTGCTGAAGCAGCCTAGGGTGGACTTCCCTCCCCAAATTTACTCAACCTACTATGGCATCCTCATCTCAGATAACAGCCCCCAAAGAGCACTGATCATAGAGGACTGTGTTTAACAATGTTTCTGCACCAGAAACACTTTGCACAATCAAGCCTTTCCATTTGGACCAGCTCCAGAGAGGACCAGCTTAGAGTCTGTGACTCCAGAAAGATGATTCCTAGAGACAAGCAAGGAATAGACTCTAGAAGGAAGGGAAATTCAGCTGGGGAGGGGGAAGAGTAGATTGAAGTATCTCTGCTGAAAGCCTCAGGGAGGCACTATGCCATAGAAGAAAGGGGAGTAGGCTTGGAATTAGGAGACACCTTGAATCATGGCTCGAATATTTACTAGTTGGGTCACTTGGTTTCTCTGAACCTCATTTTCCTCATCTGAGAAAGGGGGACAATGATATGTATGATATTTACTTCACAGATGTTGTTGTAAGAACAAAAGCTTCATAAATCTGAAAAAGATAGGTACCAGAACTGTGATTTAATACAGAGAACTTTCCAGGTAAGGAGACTCCCACTCTCAAGACAAATCTACACCTTCTGTATAACTTATAATCATGGAGACTTGCCTAGTGTCCTAAGAGTTTAAGCGACTTGCCCTGGGTCACACAACTAATAGTCAGGTAATATTTGAGCCCGAGTCTTGCTGACCCTGAAACTAGCTCTCTATCCAGTACCCCTACAATTCTAACTCTGTAGACCTTAAAGTACAATAGGCATGAGAGCTATTGTAAAGAGCTCTCTTTGCTCTAATGAGCTGTGATGGAAGAAGAGGTACCAGCATATTGTCTCCACTCCACTCTTTCCAATGTATCCCAGTAGCACCACTCTGGTGCCCAAAGCTGAACTACACAAAGGGGTACATAGGCCTCTGGCCAAGGACCAGCAGGTTAGTTCATTCTTTTGAGATGCTAGCTAAAGCAGGAGCAGAGATTGTCGATTATTGACCTCTGCCTTCAAGCCAGTTCCCCAGCAATGTAATATGAGGCATCTCCTGAAAACTCACCCTGAAGCATCTCACCTTTCAGAAGCTCTTCCCAGTGATGCAGCATCTTAGGAATGTGGATAGCCTTTTGAGCAGAAGTAGTCCAACCCCAGGGTGATACTAATTTAGAAGGGAAGTCACAAAGGCCCTTCTTTTCCAATCTGTCAATCAGACTATGACCTGGGATAATGGTGGAACTCTAAGAAGGTGGGGCCTTGGGCAAAATTACATGGTTTTTCTTTTCCCACTCAACCGGGCCTGACCTTCAGTCTTTTTGTCCAGTCAATTCAGCTCTGATGTTAGTACCTAAGAAAATAATGGACTGAATGAAGGAGAGACACTGAATTGACAGCTTCCTTTATTCATTCTTCAGCATCTATTGGGATCAGAAATATACTCTTGGTGGTTGCTCCTCATACAGTGGGAATGGCTTTGGTTAAGCTACGTAAGAAATTAGCCCCTGTTCACTGTTCCAGTTTCCAGAGAACCAGAAAAGACAGCTAGTTCTCTTGCAGCATAGAAAGAGATGGAACAGGGTGAAAATCAAGTTTTAGGAGGTCTACTCAAGCACACCCTTACCCATGCATGCCTCCAATTATACTCTCTTGAAGGGAGGCTCTAGGTAAGAAAGTTCTGGCTCATATCTGCAGCCAGTGTCAGGCCTGCTGCATAGCTGCAGCCCTCAGAAAGCATAGAGGTCAGGAGAAATCTGGAGTCACTTGTGGCCTGTGGCCTGGACTTGAGACTGTTCTTTTTGGAGGGGAGTTCAGTCTCATACCATGAAACTCAACCTCCTCATTTGAGTAATAGAGGGAGAAACTGAGGCCTTGAGAAGGGAAAGAATGTGTAGAGCTCCTGAACAGACTACAGCAGGTCAACAGTTTCCCAAACATCAGCTGAAACAGAGTGCTCCAACTTGCTGTAACTCTATCTACTGTGTGCACAAGAGACTTCTTTGTACAGCAGAGTACTCTGCCTGAAAACAGAGGCCTCCACAAGGCAGGGGAAGCAGGTGCTGCCCTGACGTCCTCTCACTGGAATCTGATTACCAGTTGGGTTACTTTTTCTTCTGTCTATTTGATATGGCTGTCCAGGAAGACAGTGCTGATGATGCATTCTTAAGCCAAGCACTGACAGAAATCAGGTGTCCTCACTTCATAAAAGAAACATTAACCCATCAAATGGGAGTTGGCTGCAGCAATGCTGACAAAGATGTAACTAGCAAGCATTCCACAGGGCCCCAATATGTGCAGTGTTTTCCTGATTTAGGGGCTTTTCCAGGCTTTCAGATCTTAGAGATAGGAGTTAAAGAGGCTGGAGCTGAAGAAGGGAAGGATGGAAGAGACTGGGGTGGGGAACAAGCAAGGTAAGGAGGGTTAAAGAAAAAGGATTTGAGAAGGAAAGATCATCCCGAATGGGGGGAGGGAGGAGATGGAAACATCGGAGAGAAGGACGTGAAGAAGAAAAAAGAGTGAAGCCCATAGGGGTGTCATGGATGGGTTAAAAAGATGCAGGGAAAATCAGTATGCATAAACTTCTACCAAACAGTCCAGGACTCTGAGGATAATTAAAACCTAAATTAATATCTGAGAATAAGAAAAACCTAAATGCAAAGGAATCCATTTTGCCAATGCTGCTTCTTTGAACTAAACAAAGGGTTTTGGGAAGCCACAAATCCCTCCCTCTATGGAAACAAAGCTTTCAGAGACTTAGGTTTATGTGGCCCATATGCCTGCAGGCAAAAGCAGAATGGAGATCCCAAACCCACCTCAAAAGCAGTTGCCCTGTAAGTGCAGGAGGTCAGAGTTTGACCTTAGAATAGTGCTTTAATGACCCTTTTGTAACACTCAAGAGACCATTGTATTTTGCTTGGCCTTAAGCTTTTGAATCCCAGTAGTGTGGGGGAGTTGAAAGTGTACTAGCTACCTAGGAATGAAAGGCCCAGGATTTACTCCCTGTGCCCTGAGTCCTCCAAGTGCATTGCAGACTCCTCCACTCCACTCTGCTCATCTAATATTACCTACCTATAGGTATGAATGGGATGGATAATTGTGAAGACTTCACAGGGTATGTCTAATGGAGAAGTTTTGGGATTTGGCCTTGTAATTTTGGAAGGCATGCCCTTCCCCCTCTCTCTCAGATGTTAGAAGATAATGAATTTCCTGTGAGCTATTTGTTCTTTGCTCTAGGAAGGTCTCTCCTTCCCCTAGACTTTCAGACACCACCCTGGCAGTTGAGTTCTGATAGGGAAAAACCTGAATGGATCCGATGAACCTTAGTCCTCTGTGTAGTTTTCGCGCCTAGACTGTAAGCCCACCTCCTAGCCAATGGTGAGAAGGAATAGAGGTGGGTGGGACTCTTTTTTCATTAAGACTATAAATTAGGACAGGTTCCCTTTTACCTCGCCTCCTCCATTATGGAGGTGTGCTCAAATCTTGCAAGGTTTGTGAAGTAAGTTTACTTTGTTCCTCCTAAGGATGTCTCTCCTATTATTTAAAAATCTGTCCCATACAGTTTGGAGGTCCCACCAAGATTTGCACTCTCCATGTGGGCAGGCACCGGACTCAGGGCTTAGCCAGCACACGCACCGGAGACTTCTCGGACTAGCTGAGCGCTTGAGGGCAGGCCTGGTCTCACTGGAGAGTCACAAACTCGGAGGAGAGGTACTCGGAGAAGCAAAGTAAAAAGGCGGAAATTTGGGTGCACTATGCGCTGAGTGGAAATCCGCGGGCTGTGAAATTTTCAGTCGCGAACAGTCATACGATGTGTGACTCAGGGTAAGAACTCAGTGTGCTCTGTCTTTGCGATCCAAGAGTGTCGACTGACAGATTTAAGGACTCTGAGAAGACATTGGGGGACTGAGCTAAGATGGTGAGGTCTTAGGAAAAAAAACAAAAAAAAAACCAAGCCACCTGGCCTTGGAGTGCCAGAGGATTGGAATTTGTCTAACCCGGAGACAAGGACAACCTGTCTTGTGTAAATTGGTTGCAAATCTCAGTGCTTGGACGTCCCTGATGTACTGTACCAAAGTAGAAAGGAACGACCATAGAAAGAGCTCTTAATTTGACTCAGGTGGGGAAAATGGGTTCCCCTGGTAATGTTGGAAGTGGGTCTGAATTCGAATTTGAAATTGTTCATGTGAAATGTCTGTCTGACTAATGTTTTGTCTGTGTTTTTTTTGTTCTATGTTCAGGTAAAAATGTTTAACTGTAGGAGACTGAAATGGGCTCCTTAGGTATGAAAATTGTTAGATAAGGATTCAGAGCTGAAGCTGTCAGCCAGGAGGGCTGGGGGCTCAGAATTAAGGGTTGGTTAGATTCTGAAGGGGAAAAAATCTGTGTATTTTGTATTGAGTTAGCCTGTCTAACATCAGGCAAGTGTTTAAACTGTAGAGGAGAAGTAAAGGGATCTGTATGAAAAATTGGATGACCACTTTAGAGGTTCAGTGGTCTGCTTAGGATGTGATTAAAACTGTTGATCATTTTAACCTTTATGTTTTAAGGTGAAAAAGAAAGCAGCTGGGAAAAAGGAAAAGCTGGGTGAGTATGTAATTTATTATTTACTTGAAAAGTTTGAGGTAGTTTGGGTCAAGATTAGGGAAGAAAGATTGAAATTGGAATGCAGAGGCTAAACGTTAAAGTAAAATTTGGGAAAGAGAGAGAAACTTATATAAAGGAATTTAGGTGTGGGGGTAGAACTGCAGCTGAGTCCAAGTGGCTCTGGGTCCATGTGCTCTTGGCCACCTCTTCTCCCACTCTACCTTAGAAGACTGGGTGTGTCAATCAGGAGCTGAAGCTAAAAGAACCTTGTAACTTGATTGGGAAATAGGGCTGATTAGTTAGTGATGAGAGGTTTTATTGAATCTGGGTATTTACTATAAGAAAGATTTTGATTTGTATAATCATTAAGCTTTGCCCATGTAAGGTATTACTGAATTTTGTTTTCATGGAGATTATATAAAATCATGATTTGAAGCCATATGCTAATGGCTAGGAATAGGAAATTAGCATATCTAATTTGCTCCTTTGGTCTTAGAAAGGCTTCGGGCCCAAATGTAATACACCTAGGGCAACTGAGAGGGATTTTTCCCCTCCATGTTATCTGAGAAAGCAGGATAAAGGGGAAACAGAAAAATGTTTTAGCTTGGTAGAAAGAATGAGTGGGGGAGTTGCAAATTCATGTGCTCTTAAGGACCACTCCCTCTTACCTTTCTTAAGAGTCCAAAAGTTTGTGTTTTTTTTTTGGAAGAGAAATGCCCGCACCCTTTCCGCCTCAAAATCCGTTTAGGCATTTTGTTAATTGCCAGTATGCATAAGATGAAACTTGGAGAAAGCAGGGTGCAAATAAAATTTTTCTTTTCTTTTACAAGTTCATTCATGGCCAGGCAAATATTCCTCATACTTGGGCCAGAGGTAGTGGGTGCTGAAGAATATACAGCTAAATAAATAAAGTATATTAAAGATATTAATGTATTAATATATGTTATGCATGTATTTCTATATTGATGTATTAATATAGAAATACCAGAAGTAACAGGATCGACAATTCCTATATGCGATAACCTGGAGATGCAGTTGATGTCATTTGAAATTTATTGTTTCTGTATTTCTAAAATTATATTGTATTTCTAAAATTCTCTTAGATTGTGTAATTTGAGAAGACCATTTTGTGATTTTAGTCTGAGTTTGATATATGTGAATTGGGCACTTTTAAAGGATGTGATGAAAATTTGATGATTTTAAACTGTCATATTTGGTTTAGAAATGTATTTACCTAGACTGAAATGAGCATTTCAAATTTTACATACATAATAATGTTTAGGGCATCATTACATTTCTATAGTATAAATTTTGTTAGAGTTATATTAGCTTAAGAAATTGGACAATTGCTGTAACCTAAGAAATTATAACTTTCAAGTTTTGTCTGGAAGTTCAATGGAAATTGTTTTTGCTATAAATCAAGTATTTATGCAAAGGCCTTGTTGGGATGTGGTTTTATAAACAGTAATCTTTTCTTTTACAGTGCAAAGAGTATTGGGCCTTAGAAATTAAAATGTTACCACTAGTGATTAAAATAATTCCTCTTATAATCTAGATGTTGTTAAATTAAGAATTGTACTTAATTAAGAAATTGAGGTTTTTAACTGAACCAAGGACGTTTGGATGTTCAATCTTGTGTAAAAGTTTTCAGTGTAGAGGAATTCCTATGGACAAAGCTTTAAAGTCCTGGTAAACTTTGTTATTGTGATAAAGCTAATTTAATTGGGTATGTAATGTATAGAAATTAAGCGTTCTCATTACAACATCTTTTTGACTAAAGAATTTTTGTGATATCTAGAAATTCTGTAATAACAAAGGACTGAGTTGTTATAATACTTTGAAAAATATAGGGGTGTGATTTTCAAGCCTGTATTATCTAAAGATGTATTTATGTATGTTAATCTGGAGGTTTATGGACTAATTTGTGATGGCACTTTGGGAATTTGTGAATGAATCCCAATGTTTAAAGGTTATTTTGCTTTAAAAAGGAGACACATCTCATTTTAGAGCTGTCCAAATAATTCTTCTTCATGAAAGTTTAGTGACAATCCCTGTTTATATCAGGATCAATTTTAAACTGTTTTAAAGAAGGGAAAATGCTTTTGAAAAATGATCTGTAAAATCTTTTTGTATAATTTTCAGAAAGCCTGCTGAATTTCTACCTGTAAGCTAATTGGTTGCAGTTTTCTGTGAGTTTTCCAAGTTCTGGGTGAGAACCTTATACTTGGGGAATTAATGTTTATCTATAGAAGTCTCGGGGAGGGTGGTTAAAGCATGTGTTTTATGTACCCCAAGAAAGGCCCATTGAAGAGGCACTAAGAAGAAAGAGTATTACCTTTGCCCACCTGTCAGAAAGGAAGGAAGGGGGAGAAGCAGCAGTTAAAGAAAGAAAAAAACAGTAGGGGTCAGAAGCCTCCAAACCTGGCTTCTTAAAGTCAGCAAAAGTGATGGGTTTTTAGGATAAGATTAGGCTTTGAGGATGCGGGTCTTAAGGATATAGTTTTTATTAGTGAAGCTTGCCATCTGATGGAAAAGAACCCACCTTAAAGGGGGAGGTGATATGGCAGATCTCTTTAATCAGAAATGAGCAGGTAGTGACAAAAGGGAAGTTATCTGCCAGAATCTGTTACCATTGTGAAAAAAGTTGGTTTTATGGGGAAAAATGGAAAATTGGATAAATGCAAATATGTGAAATTTTGTTGTTTCTAATCAAATGACTAGTTACATTGGCACTCTTGTATAGCCAAAGGAAAGATAATATGGTTTCTAAAGTATTAATGGGAATACTTTGGGAAAAAGGGAAAAGAAGTTTTATGAGATAATATTGTTTACAAATGTAAGATTGAATCATTATCCCATAGACAAAGGCTGGGATTTTAAAGTTATATTGTATCTATGTGAGATAGAGTTCTTAGATGTTTTAAAGTGATATGAGAGCAATCAGGTATTAATAAAAATGGTGTAATTAATCACTGGAACTAAATCGGAGACATCTTCAGTTTAGGGAAAAGAATTTCAGTGTAAGTCTCTTTAGGAGAGATAAGTTGTAGAATATTTCTGTATTGATGGGAAAGTTAAATGTGCATTTGAATTCATTCCATCATCTAAAACATAAAGATAAAGTTATGGTTCAATTGTTTCAGATTAGGTATAATTAGAGAAGAATAGGAAAACAGAGGAGAAACTGATGCAAATGTGTTAGAGCAATAGCTTATGATCTTAATGGGAAGACTTTATGAATAAGGGAGGAAATGCATGCAAGCTATTTAAAGCTAGCTTTAAGGATGTTCCTGAAACATATTCATTCAATCTTGCCATTCAAAGACTTAATGGGACTGTTAACTGACAGTTTTTCTGAGCCTAACTCCAGTTGTGAGTATCCAGGAAGGCTGACCTAAGATGCCAGCAGCCTTGTAGGAGGGCACACATGAGCTGCAGGTATGATTTCTTGGCAAAGTTGAGAATGCAACTGTTCAGCATGTGCTGAGGTGGGACCCTCTTAACTGAAGCCTGGAAGACTAGGCCTGGCTTAATGCAGCTTACAGTTTGACATAACTTCTGCCTGGAGTTGATAGGAAGCTGGGGAAAATATGGTCCCCTTACTCCGAGTCCCTATTCTCTTGGTGGCAAATTTCTATAATCAGAAGGTTTTATAAGTACAGTAAAAAAAAAAACAAAACTATTGATTATGGAACATCTTAGATTACTATAGGACTGGGAGTAATGTTTTCGTATAGGTCCGTATATAAGTTAGGTTTTTCTCTGTAATGGTATGGAGATAATTAAGTCAAGGGCTTGTGAGAATATTTATTTTGCTATTTGGTTAATATCAAGCTTGTCTAGGGTTTTGCTACAATTAATAATGTTAAAAGAAGAATGGCTTGTGTATTATCCTGTAAATGTATTACTCTGTAATTATCAAAGAAACATGGCATAACAAAAGTTTATGATATTGTATGTACTGTGATAAAAATTGGTTATTTAATGTGTTTATGTATGTACTGCAGCCTGTTAATTCTTTAAGTGAGATATCATCCTCCTGGTGAGGAAATTAATAATGAATGAATGTAAAATATAAGAAACTGGGTCCTGATGTGAATTTCTTAAACAGAACAATTGGTCAAGGTTCCAATTTTGAATTTGTAAAATGATCAGGGTTATAAGGATTAGAAATAGTAACTTTTTTTTTTTATGTTTTCTTCTTCTATGTACTTCTCTCTCTCTTTTTTTTTTAATTTATTTTTGACATGTTTGGTTTTCAGCCTTGATTTTCACAGGCGTTTAAATTACAAATTTTCTCCCCATTTCCACCCCCCCCACTCCAAGATGGCGTACATTCTGGTTGCCCTGTTCCCCAGTCTGCCCTCCCCTCCGTCGCCCCATTCCCCTCCCATCCCCCTTTCCCTTCCTCTCTCCCCTCT
>CM053624.1:297850016-297883887 GCA_028646595.1 Phalanger gymnotis
GGGGGGGGGGAGGAAATGGGGAGAAAATTTGTAATTCAAACACCTGTGAAAATCAATGCTGGAAACCAAACATGTCAAAAATAAATTTAAAAAAAAATAATAAATAAATAAGTAAATAAATAAAATTGTGAGGGCAAAAAAAAAAAGAAAGAATCAACATCACACATATGACTGATGTAGAATGGGAGACTGCCTCATATATAAATTTAAAGAATCAGAATAAATCAGGGGTTCTTAACCTGAGGTCCTATGTTTAGGAGGTGCTTAACCTATGATGATAGATATATAGATAACTGCACTTCACTATATTTGATTACTTTTATAATGCTATATATTTTATTTTGTGCATTTAAAATATTCTGAGAAAGGGTCCATAAACTTTGCTAGACTTCCAGAGGTGTTAATGACTCAAAAATGTCAATTACCCCAGGACTCAATGTTTCCTAAGGTCCTTAGAGAGCAGATGTGCCTTCTCCAGGGTCAAATAGGTAGTCGGTAGCATGGCCAGAATTTGAAAACAAGTCCTCTCACTCCAAATCCAACCTTTTTTTCCCGTTACACCACAGAATCAGAATACTTAAGCTAAAATCCAGGTCATGTCACTTATTACTTGGGTCACCTGGAAGAAGATGCTTGACCTCTCTGAGTTTCTGTTTGCTTTTCTACAAAGATCCTGTGCTGTCCATGAGGTTCATCATGAGATACAACAAGACTAATATTATTTGTTGAGTTTTGCTGACTCTCTTAGGAAAGGTTGGGAGAAGGAGGTGAATAGACTGAGCATGCCTAATGATACTTGAAAGTACCACATTTGAATTTCAGAATCATAGAGTCGTAAGACTTTGGAATCAAAGCCTTTTTAGAGCTGGGAGGGACTTTTAAGCTCATCCCCCTCATTTTTACAGATGAGGAAACTGAGAACTGGGAGGGGGGAAATGATGGACACATCATGTGCACTCTGTATGTGCTCGTTGTAGAAGTCATTTATCGTGAGCCCTAGGAAGAAAAATAAGATAGGGTTTCAGGTTGGAGCAGGACAGGCTGAGAAGAAGACAAAGAGAATAACCAGCATCATAGGTGTGATGATGTGACAGATGATCCAAAGCTATGAAGATGGTTGGTGGCAGCAGGTCTGATAGAAGCTTGATTTGAGACCAAAAAATAGCCATTTGAGTCCACATGGAATGAACAGTGTATACCATGTCACTGACGAAGAAGTTGACAAGTCCTTGTTCCTCCAGGGAATCTAGTTCTCTTAGTAAACGTGAGTTACTTCATACTCTAAAATGTGTGAATCCACTAAAAAAAAGACTTTAGAGGAAGATGATTAAAGTTCAGAACTATAACAAGGACTAGACAGCTGGGGCTTTGCCTTGAGGTAAGAAACTTAAGGCGTGCCCCCTAAACCTTAGTCGTTAATAATAACAATAATAGGTGATATTTGTATAGCATGCTAAAGTTTACAGAACACTTTACCTATATCATTTGATTCTTACAAACCCATAAAGTAGGCATTATTCTTATCTCCATTTTACACGTGAGAACCTTAAGGCCGAAAGAAGGAAAATGACTTACCAGGTTATACAGTGAATATCTGAGGAAAGGAAAGGAAAGGAAAGGAAACCCCAAGTTTAGCCCCCCTTCTACTATGCTACCTAGCTGCATCCCTTTTTCCCAAGCTGCTTCCTCCTCTTTTTATAAGGTGACAGCCTTGTCCCTGGGGCACTTCCTCCCCCTTTAGTAGCTTTGAAACTTTCTTGAGGCACCCTTCTGAGAAGGATTCCAAGAGATCTGACTCCTTTTCCCAAGTTCTGCCACTTGCCCCAAGGGCAGAAACTGCTAGGTATGGTTCTGTCAAAATGGTCAAAATACCAAGAGAACGGATAACAGGAAAGAGAGGAAGCTAGATGGCACGATGTCTTAGAGTGTTGGACTTGGAGTCAGAAAGACCTAGATTCAAATCTTCCCTCAGATGCTTACTTAAGTGTGTGACCCTGGACAAGTCATTTATCTTCTGTCAGTCTCAGTTTCCTCATCTGTAAAATGGGTAATAATATTATTATTGTGAGGATTATTGTGGGGATCAAATGAGATAATACATGTACAGTGTTTTGCAAACCTTAAAGCACTAAATAATGCTTAGTAGTAGTAGCAGTAGAGCAGCAATAGTAGTAGTACTAGTAGCAGCATTATTATCATTATATTGCTTGACTTTGCAGGACATAAGGGACTTCTAGGTCTGAGGGTGACTTTCAGATGACACCTAATCAGTGCCACCATATATAAGCATCCTATGATCCCGTGGATGAGTTAAGCCAGTTCTTCCTGTTTATCTCCATTCCCTTTTTCCTCTCCTCAAAAGCAAGGTGAGCCATTGATAGTAGAAGAGTCTATAGCTGAGCGATAATGTCTACTCCTGGTATATAATAACTAGCTTATATTTAGATAACATCTTCTTCATTCAAGTTGTTTCGTATTACAAAAATCAGTTATGGTACTCTAAGGCACAACTCAGAGCTTAGTAAGAAATTAGAAAGGAGGAATTTGAGACTATAGACAGATCCATCATCATCGTCACTATCATCACCATCATCCTCTGCAGCAGCAGCAGCCACAGGATCTCCTCCACTATCCCTGCTTCCTCCTAAGGGCACTTACTCTTCTGGGCACTATTCAAAGGTCAAGCAGGCACCTCCCCAAATACCAATTTAGCAGCTCTCCTAGACAACACTTAATTTTGGAAGTTTGCCAGAAGAAATGATAGAAGCCCTCTGCATACTTAATGCAGAGTGAACTGGCAGTTACATGGCGTATTTAGGGCACTGATTTGGCATGGATAGTGGAATAGACCAATAGAACACCAAGTTCTTTTCTGTCCTCTCGCTTAAACACTGCACTCAATACCTACAGTGTGCTCCATGTATTAATTGATCCTCCGTATTACAGAATTTATAGAGAAGATACCACTTAAGTAATGAGCGTAATTTGATGGGAAGGGAAAGAAGTCCGAATGTAATGGAAAGTACTAGACTTCAACTGATAAGACTCAAAGAATCAGAGAATCACCAAATTTCAGCATTGGAGGGGAGCTCAGGGTCCATCTAATACAGCCTTTATGTGAAAAAGAATCTCCAAGTGCAGCATACCTAATAAATGGTCATCCAGGCTTTATCTGACGATCTCCTAAGAGGAAAATGCACCACTTCCTGAAGGAGCTCATTCTGTTTTGGAACAGCTCTGATTTTTAAGGATTTTTTTTCCTTTCCTTAAAACAAACCTAAATTTGCCTCTTTGCTTTTTCTACACCTCGCTCCTAGTGCTTCCCTCCCAGCAAACTGAGCATGTGCTGCCACATAATACCTCTGAAGAACTGGACAAATCATATGATAGTTTAAAAGTGTATTAAGATTTTGGGGACATGCAGTATCATAAAAAGAATGACTCCTCAATCCTAAAGAGAAATAGACCTTGGCACGCCTCATGAAATCAAGATAAGTAGAGGAAGAATTTCTGCCAGCTATTTTTGTTCCTTTTTACATTCTCATAGCATGTCATATTCACAAAATTCTTTTTTAAAAATTTATTGAACACTCATATTACCAGAGAAATGACAGGTAAGTAAAACAACATATGAAGGAGGTAGCCTCAGAGTCAAAGGATTTAGGTTTGAATCTTGGCTCTGCTAATGTCTGAGTGACCTTTAGCAAGCTGGTCAATGAATAAGCCTTTATTAAGCATTGATTGTACCAAGGGGCAGCTCAGTGGATAGAGCATTGTGCCTGGAGTCAGGTGGACCTAAGTTTAAATCCAGACTCAGACACTTCTTAGCTGTGTGACCCTGGGCAAGTCACTGTGATTGACTGACGAAGTGGACCCACTGGATCCATTTAGAGAAGGAAATGGCAAACCACTCCAGTATCTTTGCCAATAAAACACCAAATGAGGTCACAAAGGGTCAGACACGATTGAAACAATGGAACAACAATGTTCCAAGAACTGCGAAGCTCTCAGGAAGCTCAGATTCTAACGGGGTAGACAATGTACATCCAAGTCACTTAACCTCTCTGACCTCAGTTTTCTCATCTGTAAAATGAGTGGGTTAGAGTCAATATCAGTCATCTTAGATGGAGTTAGGTGGTACACTGCATAAAGTGCTGGACCTGGAGTGAGGAAGACCTGAGTTCAAATCCAGCCTCAGACATTTACTACCTATGTGAACCTAGACAATTCACTTAATCTCTGCCTGATTTAGCTTCCTCAACTGTGAAGTGGGAAATAGAATGATAATAGCACCTACCTCCCTGGGTTTTTGTGAGGTTCAAATGAAATAATATTTATAAAGCACTTACCACAGTACCCAGGGGACACTTGACATTTAATAAATGCTTATTCCCTTCCTTCCTTCTCATAATATTTTTCCACTTTTATATATAGGGGAATTGCAGCTGAGAGAAATTGTCACTTAATTGTCAGAGTCAAGATTGGTGAAGATGAAGAAGAGGAGAAGAATGATGATAGTGGCTCATATTTCTACAATACTTTAAGGTTTACAAAGAGCTTTTTGCAAAAACAAGCCTATGAGGGAGATATTACAAGTATGATTGTCTCCATCCAACTTTAACACTAGGCCTAGAGGAATCAAGGTGATTGAAGTCACAGTATACAGTCAAACTTCCGAATTGTGCATCAAATTAGGCACCAAATACACAGAAGAGGATATTGAAACATGTTGACAAAAAGGAGGGCAGAGAGACATGTTGTCCAATTCGCCCACCAGCCTCAAACTGTCGAATCAGTGATTTCGGGCCATTCTCATATTTCAAACACCTTTTGTGTGAAGTTTCTGCCCTGTCACATATTGGTTGATGCAGGTCAAAAAATGTTTCTAAGCCCAATGTGACCTGAAGAGCTCACCTCCCTAGGAACTGCAGCTGCCTAGCAGTGGATGCTCAGACAACATCTGAGTTCATTCCTGCAGAGGGAATGTGTGGTTTGTGTAAGAACCTAAGTTACTACAGTCGCTTATGAATCCATCCTTTTGTTGTTCCACCGTTATAGATCACAACCTTCCCGTATCTTAGTATACAGGCTTCATGAGTTGTGATGGTTGAAAAATCCATTACTCTGCCACCAAACTGGTAATGAGCCTCTCCGGGCTTAGCTAGGCTGGAGCTCTGATGACTTGTAGACAGTCCATCACCAGACCTGCACTTGGTGCCTTTCTAGGTAGGTAAGACTAGCATTCCACTGTTACAGCCTTTGAGAAGCCAAGGTCAGCATGGTGAATAAAAGCAGCCTAGTACAGTGAAGCAAGCAGTATCTTTGGAGTGAGAGGACCTGCCTCTAATTCTCAGATTTGCTACTAAAATGAGTTACTTCTCTTCAGGTCTTAGTTTTCCTTTTCTATAAAATGAGAAGATGGGGCCAAATGACCTGACAGGGCCTTTCTATTTTGTTAAAATGTTTTATTGATACTTCTTTTTTTAAGTGTCTTTCACTGGCATTTCCTAATACCAATTTCTAAACAAAATCCTGTCTTGTAACAAAAAAGTACAAGTAGGTAAAAAAGAAAAAAGGAAAAAAAAAAAACGTTGGACATGTCTAATGGCTTATGCTTCATTCTGTGCCTATACAGTCAACCACTTCTCTGCCAAGGAAGATCTATTTCACTCTAAGTCCTATAGTGACATTTCTGTGTTCAGAGTTCTGATTCCAAAGTCCCTGTCAGCTGTAAACCTAATGAAACTACAAATCTGCATGTTACTTTGTGACATTGGAGGAAGATGTCAATGGAGCTTATCTATCACAATGAATAAGAACTATAAACGTCTCAAAGGAAAGCCTAGTGACCAGCTTCAAAGTTGGAAGGGATGTGCTGCCGACTCCAGTTTCTTTAACTGTAAAATTGGGATAATAAAAATAGCACCTACCTCCCAGAGTTGTTGTGAGGCTCAAATTAGACAATAATCGCAAGACTCTTTCCCATAGTGACTGGCACATATTAAGCACTATGTAAATGCTAGCCATTATAATTATCATTGCTACCATCATCTCCATCATCATCATCGCTATTATTACTGGAAGAAGAACTCGAAAGACCAAGTCCCCTGGCTCTACCATTGCTCTGTTATGTGAACTTGGGCAGGGCACTGCCCCTTTCGGGGGATCAGTTTCCTTACCTGTACAATGAGGGTTTGGCCTCAACAATCTCCTAGGTCCTTTTCAGTACTAACATTTTGAGTCTATAACCCTATATATCTAAAATATACCAGCAATCTTTTTCACAGTTATAAGCAGTCCTATAGGCTAGTTAGAAACAAACAATACAGAGAACTTCTCCCCACACTCACCCCCCATTCCCGAACCTCTCTTTCGAGTGACTGGTTAGATTTAAAGAAACCTCTCCAAAGAACTTGTCCTTCATTTTTCAATGTTTTCTAAAGCTCCAGTACATGTACTGAATTTTCATCAACAGCCAAGAACAAAAAGTTCTGTTTTCATTTCTGGCCAATTCTGATTTACATCAGCAGAATGAATTTGACTCGTTCCTTAAGGTCACCTCTGTTTTCTTCCTCTCTCAAATGCAGTGTGAGACTGAGTAATGGTAGGAAAGAAGCAAATATGTCCCTTGTAGTTGGCTATAGACCCTCTAATGAAATTATTTTTTGTCTTGATTTGTGATATCATCATCGTGGGGAACTCCTGGTGTGGAAACTTCTTCCACTATGTAGATGAACAATTCATTGGTAACTTATGCTCTTAAATAATTGGAGGGGTGTGGCTCTGAGAAGAAAAGTGACTTACTCCTGGTCACATACCTAAGATACACCAGAGGCAGAACTTGAATTCAGGTCTTCCTGATTCCAAGGGCAGCCCTCTATTTACCACACGATGCTTCCTATTTATATGTGTGTATATATATTTGTATATATGTGTATGTGTATTATATATGTCTATATATGTCTCTGTGCATATATGTATAGATATAATATATGCTTGTATACACACATATACATATACGTGTGTGTATATAAGTGTGTATATACATATACACTCATATATACATACATATGTGTGCATGTATATATATATATATATATATATACAGATATCTATTTAATCACACAATTTTTGCCTCTTCCAGTTCTAAAGGTATAGAACTCCATAGCTATACTTTTGTGTAATCTTTGGTCCTCTGCACTTAGCCTTGGAAATAGGAATAGGCTGTCAAACTACCAGATTCCTTCTAACCTAGCCCCCATAGCCATCACCGAAGGGAGCAATCATCATGGAGAAGGGGTCCAACTAAACAGATAAGCATGAGAGGAGTGGGAGTGGCAGCACCCCCCAATTAGAAGACCACCAGTCTTGCTTCTAGCCCAACCCTCACAGCCGTCATCAATGGAAATAACTCCTGCAGAGAAGTGGCTAGCTATCCCCACCAACTGCCAATCCACTACAACCCGCCAGGCAGGCAAGTTAGGCTAGCTGAAGCAGCAAGACACCCTGTGGGTAAGACAGGAAGTAGCATGTGTCAGGCAATAATAAATGTGTGTGTGTGTGTACACACACACACATATACATACATACGTATATGCACATATATATATACATATATATATATATGAATGGGTAAGTAAATTAATGAATGAGCGGATACATGGATAGATAAATAAATAAAGGATTAGATATGTAGAAAAAAATAATTAATTCGTGACATTTATATAATGCTGATTATATACCAGATGCCACACTAAACATTTTAAAATAATTGTCTCATTTGACTCTCACAGCAACCCTCAGAGGTAGGTGTCAATTTACAGTTGGGGAATCTGAGGCTAATAGCAGTTAACTGATTTGCCAAGGGTAAAACTTCCACTAAAGTCTTCCTGACTTCAAGTCTGGTGTTCTATTCAACACATCACCTAGCTACCTTTAACACAAATCAAACCACCACCACCACCACCTCAACCACCATCTCCCCTCAGAATCTGATGGAGGCAGCCCAAAACCCTGCATCCAAGAACTTTGGAAATTGTAATTTGCTATTTATTGTTTAGTCATTTCAGGAATGTCCAACTTTTTGTGACTACATTTTAGGGTTTTCTTTACAAAGATACTGGAGTGATTTGCCATTTCCTTCTTATTTTACAGAAGAGGAAACTGATACACATAGGATTAAATGACTTGCCCAAGGTCATACAGCTAGTAAGTTTCTGAGGCCAAAATTGAACTCATGAAGATAAGTCTTCTTAATGCCAAACCCACTGCTCTATCCTACCTGTGCCGTCATCCTGGGGAAGTAACCCCTGGGGAGATGCAACCCAGCAACTGCTTGTCGAATTCCTACAGTGGCAGCTATTGAAGATCTAGAAAAGAAAGATCTTATCAATTTTATCAGTGGAAATAACATTAAAGAAGAACCATTACCATCTGTTTGGCCACTGGATTCAAAGGATCATGGAACCTTTCCATCTGAATTACTTCTGAAATCTTCCATATGTACTGTCTCCCCACAATTGGAATCTGAGCTCCTTGAGTGTAAGGACTATTTTACTTTTCTACCTCTAACACTTAGCACATTGCTTGTGTAATATGTAATGTAATATACACGGTGTATGTAATAGCATAGATTAGATAAAATATAAAATAGATATAAGTAATAAAATAATATATAATATAAATGAATTATATTATAGAAGAATAATACAAATATAAAATAGATATAAAATACTATAAAACAAGTACATATATATTTAAAAGTATAAACTTGATATAGTATAACTTCATATGTACAAAGATATAGACATGTATATATATAGTAATAATAACCATAATAATAAACATTTATAGATCATTTATTATGTGCCAGGCATTACACTAAGCATTTTATAAGTATTATTTCATTTACTCCTCATAACAACCCCGAGATGTAGGTACTATTATTATCCCCATTTTATATATAGGGAAATTGAGGGTGAGAGAGATTAAGGGACTTGTCTAGGGTCACACAGCTAGTATTCGAGGCCAGCTTTAAACTCAGATCTTCCTGAGTCAAGGCTTGGCATTCTATCCACTGAGCTACCTAGGTAAAGTCAGTACTATATAAAGTACTATAGGTAAAGTCAGTGCCATATAAAGTACTATAGCATACATAAACATGTATGTGACTTGCACTGTGACTTCATTGTAATAAGGAACTTCCTCTCTTGAGACAACTACAGTCTTAAAGATTTGCAAAGGACACTGAACTGTCGAACAACTTGTCCAGGGTCACATAGATAGTATGTGCCGGGGCAGGACTTGAACATATATCTTCTTGACTCAGAAGATTCTCTGCCATGTGTCTTCTACTTTATACATATCATGAACTTCATAAATGGCTGCTGAATGAATACATGAATGTTCTCCAGCACACACAGCTCTTGTTTATAGCCAGTGTGATCGATATCAAACTTGAGGAATGAGGACATAGCAACAACAATAAAATTATATTATTATATTGTATTTATATTATTTATATATAATGTAATTATATATAATGTCATTATGTCATTAAAATGTTTTTCTCAATGAAAAGAGTTCAGTTCTACTCAACTGAACAAGCATTTAGTAAGTGTATATCCTGTGAGACAGTGGGCTAGTTGCTGATGATACAAAGACTAAAAACAAAATAGCCCTTGTCTTCATGGAACTTGCAGTCTCTGGCACAGGGGAGGGGGAACATTAGGTAGGCAAATATATTAGAAGAAAAATTGCAGAGGGAGAAAGTGCTAACTAGTATATGGGGGGGAATCAGGAAAGGATTTATGGATTAGGGAAGCTGAGTTAATCCTTGATGGAAAACAAGAATCATGAGCAACAAAGATATAGAAGGAATGCATTCTAGGCATAGGTATATTTGTATGAAGGCATGGAGGCAAGGCTTGAGTATCAAATTCAGAAGATGTCTAGTATTCTAGTTTAGCTGGAACATAGAGTATGTAAAGGAATTTATACGAAATAAGTTTGGAAAGGTATGTGCAGGCCAGATTGTTTAGCGCCTTAAAAGCTGCACTAAGGAGGAAATATTTTATTCGAGCAATGGGAACTGTTGGCAGTCTTGAGTAAGGCAGTGACATGGTCAGAACTGTGCCTTAGAAAACGTGTTTTGGTTGCTATGAAGGGGATGGATTGAAAAGAGAAATTAGAATCACTGAGACCAAAGAGGAGACTCTTCCTATAGTACAGCTAAGAAATGAGGAGGGTAAGAACAAGCATGGTACTTTTATGTAGAGAGGGAAAGAAACAAATACAAGAGATGTTAGAGAGGTAGAGTCAACCAGACTTGGAAATTGATTGGGTATGGGGAATTAGGGACAGGTTGAGAATTGGTCTAGAATTCTGAAAACTTGAGTTCTAGTTCTGACCCATTTACTACCTAGGTGGCCTTTGGAAGACCATCAGAAACTACTTTCTGAAAACTGGTGCTCCATAAAAAGCTGACTCCTGCCTTCCTTTTTGCTAAATGGCTTAACTGTAGCAACTTTACTGCAGACATGGAACCTTTTCCTCTCTTACACATGGCTCTTACAGGTATAGTGACTTCTGCATTCTTAGAAATCGCAAGTGGAAGCTGAATGACTGCTTGTCAGAAGACATTACAAAAGATATTTTCAATCAGTTCTGCATTGGACTATGTGACCACTAAAGTTCCTTCCAGTTCTAAGTCACTGGGGTTTTATGAAATCAGATTCATCTGTTCTATTCTTCTTCTATGTCTGAAAGGCTCGAGGAAAATATTAGAGGTAACAGAGTGTTGGACCTATGTGGTCACCTTGTGCCAGATGGAGAAAGAGTTTTGACTGGGAAGGAAGTAGCACAGACGTATTGGATTCAGCTGGGTTCATGACTCAGTCCTGTTCCTCCTACAGTAAGGTTGTCAGGGACAGCATTGCATATTTCAAGCTTTTTCAATACACAGGATCTCCTGCCAGTTACATTAGCATTTTGGGGGGATATCAGTGAACTTTCAACTACTACCCATATAGCCAGCATGGCTCCATCACCTCTGAAATGATTGAAGCAACTGTGAGTGAGAAAACTCTGCTTATATCGATTGTAAACAAGGACTTTTCTTTCTGTCAGGTAGAAGCAGATGGGAAGAAGGATGTTTCAGGAGCTAATACATCCATTCAATTTACATGCCATTTCCCTGTTGAATTTTATTATGTGCCAAGGCTCATCTATATGTTAAAGGGGGGCTTTGACATAGAAACCAACTTTGAAAGAAAATATCTATAAATAAAGGGGGGAGAAGGAGAAACTGAGCTTACTTTGCTATTCATTTTCTTTATCTTCTTAGCTCTTTCTAAAAATATTTAGACTAACTTCCAACAAAGCCCTACCCTGATGTTTTGAGATGGTGTTGAGAGGACTCTAGGTTCTCAATAGCAATGTTGAGCAAGCTTGAAGTCTAACAAGTCCTATCGAGTTTGTAAGGCCCAAATGTGGGCCTTTGGAAAAACTAACCAACTGACTCCTACTGGCAAATAAGCCTAAAGAAGTAAAGAGAAGTTCATTGCCAGCAGGCTGGAAACTGAGTGATGAATGTTTTCAGCCATGCAACTCTTGAGGACCATCTATTATGTTGTGGAGCGGTTATGACCTGTGTCAGGGAAGGAAGCACCCACACCGATGAAGTCAGAGATCCTTGAAGGATTTGCATGGAGCATTTTCCCCATAGCAACCTGGGATTTCCTCCCATTTCCTATCCCAAGTAACATCCTAAATCCATGTGTTTCCAACATTATAGTCAACTCTAGAAATTATTGTGATGTCACCTAAGTGTCATTATGTTTTCCCTATAGGACTCCGACAGAGGGGAAGAACAGCCAAGAAAAGGGTAAAGTGTTATTTGAGATACTTATACCTTTGATAATGAGCATACATGGAAAAAAATAAATTATAGTGGGAGAACATGGGACTATATGTGAAATAGATTTATAAACCCTAGTTTATTTAAGAATCATCCCTCCACCTTCAGCTGAAAGTGTCTCACTGTGATCTCTGTGGAGCTAGTATGCTTTGTATTTTACCTTCAAAGGGAAAGAGATAAAGATCATTTTCCGAAAAGAGCAAGTAGGAGTCCAGATTTTTAAAGACATTCCTGACTGCCATCCTTTGCTTATGTGCACAGCAAAATGAAAGGGAAGACTTATAACCTGGGAGCAAAAGATAAAGAATTGGGGAGAGAAATGAGACATGAGACTACATAAGAGGAAAGCAAAAAATGCCCCCCAAATGAAATTGGAACCTTTTCTTCATATTTTTTCTTGCATTGCTCCTTGTCCTTCCTTCTCTCTTCCCCTCCCATTGTTCCTTCCTCATATTCTCTTTGGACTTTATTTCCCCCTTTTATTTCCTATTGCCCTCATCATTCCTTAATTTTTTTCTCATAAAGCTTTATCTTTTTTAATAGCCATTATCTTTGTAGCATTTTTCTCTCTGTTTCCTTTGCAATGGACTTTTGCAGGAGGGCTCCTCTTTATTCCTCAATTTCCTTTAACATTTCTCTGATTCTCTCATCATTCACAATGAGATACAAGTCATGCCCCTTCTTTATGATTCATATCTTCACTTCCTTCTTTAAAAGAACTTCAATTTTTTCGACACAAGCTTGATCCAGAGACAGTCCTCCTTTTTAAGAACTACAATTCCACCTTATGAAAGTTGAATTCTGGTGGCCAGTTGCCTGTCTTAGAGCCACATTTAGGTCATCGGAGAGTGACAGTGTTCGCTGATGAGAGAAAACTCCAAAACCATTCTGAGAAGCAATGGAGCAGAAGCCCAGGGTGCCATCTTAGTCATCCTTGCTGGGTGGCCTTAGCACCACCTGTGCTTCCTCCTCTTCTATTAGTATTGTTGGCAGTGCCGTGGGAATGGTGTCTGACTCAGAATGACTGCCGAAGGGGATGGCAGGATACGCCCCTTCACAAGGGATGATCTATCAGGCTCCAGCTGCTGGATTACTCTAATGAACAGAATCCTTTTGTTAGGAAAGTGGCAGGATTAGCTTTCTGCTGCTATCGTTGGCTCCTAAGAGTAAAGAGAAAGTCCCCGGTGCAATTTCTCTTCTGGGGCAGCTCTTCCTTTGACCACAGGAAGTCCTTCAAAGAGCTGCACTACTGTGTCAGTGGGGGGTGGGGGTGGGGGTGGAGGTGGGAGACAGGCTGTTCTTTGACTCACTCAAACTGGTGATAGGGACAACAGTGTTAGATGAGAGAATTGGGAGGGGGAGGGAGCCTGATGATGCTTCTGTCTAGTAAGCATAGTTTGTTGGTTAAACCAAACTAGTATAACTAGAGAGGGTGGGTGCTCTAGACATAGAGTAAATACCCTTCCCCCGGAGAAGAGAAGAGAACCTTCCTCGTTCTCTCTTGTCCACCTCACTTCTCCTCAAAAATTCTTTACTGTTTCCTTCCCATTGTCCCTTCTTAGTCTTCCCCTTAGCCTTTATTTCCACCCTTTTTTCTCTCATTGCCCTTATCTGAGAGCTTATATTCCTTCTGTCTTCCTCAGTTCTTAATAAAGGAGAGGCAGCATGATACAGAGATTATAAGATGAAAGATCTAAAGCTAGAAAGGCCTTCAGAGGCCATCTAATCCAATGCCCATTTTTAAAGAAAACTGAGGCTCTCTCTTAACTCAGAAAGGTTAAGTACCTTGCCCCCAGCCACGTAGGTACTAAAAGACAGAGGCCAATCATGAATATAGCTGCTCTGGTTCTATCATTGCCTTGGAGTCAGAAAGGCCCAAATTTCAGATTTGGCCGCTGACATGTATTAGCTAAGTAACTATGAACATTTAGATTCTTAGTATTCTAGGCAATTCTCTAAGACTATAAGTTGCAGATGACTATCAGAGCTATTCAGTGGGGGGAGTTCCCACACTGAGAGTTCTCTATGAAAACATAATCCAGAACAAATAATAATGAGAGGGAGAGGGGGAGAGAGAGAGAGGGGTGGGGGGAAGGGAGAGAGAAAATGGAAATGCTGGGAGAGAGAGAGAGAGAGAGGAAAGAAGAAGAAGAGGAAGAAGAAAAACAGAAGAAGAAGAAGAAGAAAAGAAGAAGAGGAAGAAGAAGAAGAAGAAGAGGAAGGAGGAGGAGGAGGAGGAGGAGGAAGGGATGAAGTGGGAGGGAGAGAGAGAAAGAAAGAGAGAGAAGCCTTTCCAGGGCTACTTCCTCATCCTCTACTCACACTGGTAGCTAGTGTGGCCAAAGGGGAAATATTACTACTTATAGAGCATCAGGGCTCCAGAAATAATGTTGAAGGGTTAGAGTTTTTCTAATACTACTGCTTACAAGCTCCCCTCCAACCCCCACCCCCACCCCAGTACATTCACCAATATTCATTAGCCTTTTGGTATCTTCCAATATCCATTAATCAGTTGATATAAATTAGGTTATTTACTGATAAGATATAGCAAAGACATATAAAAATCACCCTTCCAAAACTGAATGACACATGCTCCTCTCTGTATATACTCTGTCATTGGGGAGAATGAACATCAAGTGGGAGACACAAAATGTTTTTGTTTTTATTTTTGCTGACTCAGGACATACTCTTCCTCCTACACATATAGAAGATCCCTGAGAAGAGTGGGTTCAAACTTGAAGCTCAAAAGTAGTGAAATATACATGTATGTCCTCAGAGTCCTTTTCTCCCTACAAGGAGTCCCAGAGGAAAAAGTGAGGCTCGTGACTTTGCACTGCCCTCCCTCACTGAAATCCAATTCACTTGCATGTCATGGCATCACCTCCCTGATGCCATGGTCCTCTTCGAGAACAAAGAATAAACAAAAGCAACACCAAACAATGAACAAGTCTCTCTTTTGCTTTCAGGACAGGATGTATCAGTACTAAGATGGTTCACTGCTGAGCTAGATCAAGCAGGCTTCTCGTCAGATTTGACTTTCTTGGACGCTAGCAGAATTTTTTTCTGACTCTAGTTTCTGGATGCCTGATGGCTTGATTATAACTTGGTCCATTTATCTCCAGATACCTAAACAGGAAAGAATAAATGCAAGAGACAAAAAAATAGTGACTTTGTGTTCCAAGATATGGGATAGCAAGGTGAGAGATGCCTCTCTGACATCTAAAGGTAAAAAGAAGTTCTACCTCCTGACTCAAAGCCATAGGAAGACATCTTTTTGCATGCACACTTAGTTTTATTTCTTCAGCCAATTAAAAGGATTTTCATCACCATGTAGTAAGCCATCAGGAAACAGAAGAGACATCTACATATTCTGAAATGGGAGAAAGGGCCCCCATATTATACATTATACTATTACTCAGGGAAACAAGCTCACCAAACTTCCAAGTAAGTTGGAACTAGACAAAACATTTTGCACATACTCTAAACACTGGACTCTCACTCATTACATATATGTATGTAGCACATACATACATATATGTATTCATATATACATGTATTTGCTGGGTTACATAAATATATCTGTCCCCACCCCCCTCCCAAGGAGACATGATGATATAGTTGAAAGTACATCATACAGAGACACGGGTTCTGTTAGATAATGACCTCCCCAAGGGAGAAGACCAAGTCTCATTAATCTTATCTCCTCCAGCAGCAAATATAGTGCTCTGCACATAATAAACACCTTAAAAAAAAGCTTGTTAAAGTAGTGATTCTAGTCCCAACCCCTCCCTCTTTCCTGTAGCTTTCTACAAGTTACTTCATATCTCTTAGCCTACAAAATGAAAATGATACCTTCCCTCTCTATTTCTCAGGCTTGCTGAAGAGATGGGAGATAATAAATATGAAAGCACATTATGAACCGTAAAAGATCCATAAGTATCAATGATTATTATGTGGATTCTTTTTAATCTCATATCATTGGCCCAGGGAGCAATGTGTACTAAATGGAGTCCTGAACTTAGAGTCAAGAAGACCTGGGTTCAAATCCTTCCTCTAGCTATGTGACCTTGGGCTCAACATTTAAACTCTTAGTGCATAATCAGGGATAATTGATATCATCTTGCTTGCCTTCTCAATGGCTGGGAAAGGAGCTGGAGAGGAGAGAATTTAGAACTAAAAAAAAATTTTTAATGAACATTTAAAAATAAATAAATATATAATAAAAAGGGGAAAAACCTCATAATTCACAAAACCATTTTAGAATTTCAGCAGGCCTCAATAACCATCTAACCTAACCAATGTGCCATAGATAGTTCTACTCTAATATATCTAGCTAGTACTCAACCAGACTCTACTTAAAGAATGCCATGAAGGATTTATACCACCTCCTGAGACATTCATTCCATTTTGAAATAGCTCTAAGTAATTGTTAGGAAGTTTCTTGCTGAAATTAAGTATGAATTTGTCTCTTGGTATTTTTCACCTATTAGTTCTGGTCTTGTCCTCATGGGTTATACATAACAAAGTCTACTCCCTTTTCATATGGCAGCCCTTTATTAGTTGAACATAGCTATCCTGTCCCCGCCTCATTTTCTCTTCTCCTGGTTATATGTAATCAGTTCTTTCAATTCATCCTTATATTACATAGACTAAAAGCCTTCATCATCCTAGTTCCATCCTCTGGACAGTTTCCAGATTATCCATGTACTCCTTAAACCATGACACCCAAAACTGAACACAATATGCCAGATTAGGTATGACCAGGATTAAGTATGGCAAGACTCTCATCTGCTTATTCCTGGAAACATGCCTCTCTTAACATCCCAGAATTGCAATAGCTTTTTTGGCAGCCAAATTTCTGACTTATCAGTTGGGTTTACAATCTTCTAAAATCCCCTGATCTTTTTTCTCCAAGAAACTGCTGTCTAACTGTTCTGCTCCATCCCTTACTTGAGAAGTTGATTTTTTAAAACCAAGGCATAAAACTTTGCATTTATCACTAATGACTTTCATTTTATTAGATTCTGCCCTTTGCTCTAGCCTATCAAGAAGCTTTTGGATCCTACCTCTCTTATTCTGTATGTTATCTATCCCTACTAGCTTTGAGTCATCTGAAAATTTGATCAGTATCCGATGTATGTGTTTATTAAAATTCATAAGGAAAATGCTAAACTGCATGGGGCAAAGCACAGATCCTTGGGACACTCTTGCCAAATTGACACTGAACCATTAATTGATTACCCTTTCAGTCCAGTCATTCAATCAGTTCCAAATCCACCTAGTGTTTCATCTAGTTCACCTCTGTCGGTCTTTTCCACATAGATGACATGAAATTCTTTATCAGATGCTTTGCTAAAATCTAGATAAACTATATCTACAATTCTTTTGATCCTATCTGGATAAAAAAAAGTATCAAAATGATCTATTCTTAATGAAGTTTGTCAGCTCTTTGTAATCACTATTTCCTTTTCTAGATCTCTACTAACAATATTTTGTCCACAGGGATGGACATCAAGATCATTGTCTATAACAACAACTTGGCTAGCAACTGTTGTGAGAGTGAAAGATCAACACAAGACCAACAACAAGAGGGATGCCAGCACAGATTTTTTGATCTTCTTTTCTTTTCTTTTTTTCTTTGTTTTTTTTTGGGCAGGGCAATTGGTGTTAAGTGACTTGCCCAAGGTCACAGAGCTAGTAAGTATGTCAAGTGTCTGAGGCTGGATTTGAACTCAGGCCCTCCTGACTCCAGTGCCAGTCCTCTATTCACTGCACCAGCTAGCTGCCCCCTGATCTGCTTTTCTAAGGAAAGCAACTTTAAGGGGTTACCAATCTCACTTTAGTCACACATACATATATCATTCACTTAGTTCAAGGGAAAAAACCAACACCCTGAATTCCAGAGGAAATACAAATAGAAATTACAAACAGAAAATATCAACAGATCAAATAACAACATTCAACAGACAGGCTTTGTCTAATCAAGACATCACATACATAGTTACCAAAAAGAGAAGCACCAATGGGTCTGGGTTAGCAAAGACGGGGGATAGTTACAACGGCTTGCCCAGAGTCTCAACACTCCTTCCATGAGTGAGTCCCCCTAGTCAAATACCAACCTCAGATCTTATATACCAGTCTCAGGGCCCTGGGACACTTGATTACCTCAGTGCTGAGAAGCACTCAAACAAAGAACAGGGAAAAGTCCCATTTTGCTGGCCATTACATTCAAAAGGCAAGACTCATCAAAGGTACTTAATTACCTCAACATTCCAAAGGAGAAGACAACAAAAAGTCCTGCCCTGATTACCATTACATTGTCTTAGTGCTGAGAAACAAGACAAAATCCCACTTTACCTGCCCCATTCAAAGGCCACAATCCTTAAAGGCATTTAAGAGAAGAACAGCAAAAAGCCAGGCCCTGATTACCATTATGTTGTCCTGCCCTGAGTATTGGTGGGAGCTTCCTAGAACCTATGTACTAAGTCCTAGAGGTACATACTGAGGAAATTGCAGATTTCCTATATTTGAGTATCTACAATCCATTGTAAGCCTCTTCATCTGAGGCTTGGGAATGATCTGTGGATATTTTGTTTGTTCATTCATGCTATCCCTTTCCATCTTTCATTAAAGTCTTATTCCAATCTTTCATTGTGGCATGGAATTGGCCTTTGATTTCCTGAAAATCATACCAGTAGAGTATAATCTCTAACAGGTCTTAGGAAGCTGAAGGGTCTTTGAGGACAGGTGCAGTGAGGACAACTGACCTGGAAAACAGATCAAGGAGAAACCATTTAAGAATTACTGGACTATTTGAAAGTCATCCAAAAAGAGCCTAGATATCATATTTTAAGAAATTATTAAGAAAAACCGCCCTGAAAGCCATGATAAAAAAAGAGCTTGGAAAATTATAGCCTAATTCCAGAGCTCCCAGGTTAAAGAAAAAATACTGCAGGCAGAAAGAAAGAAGCAATTCAAACATCATGGAGCCATAGTCAGGATCACACAAGATTTAGCAGCTTCCACATTAAAGGAGAAGAGGGTTTGGAATATGATATTCTAGAAGGCAAAGGAGCAAGGATTACAACCAAGAATAACCTATCCAGCAAAACTTGACATAATTCTTTGTGGGGGAGGGTGAATATTTAATGAAATAGAGGACTTTCAAGCAGTTAAAAAGAGTCTACATTGACAGTGAGTTTGGGTGTGAGTTGATTGTGCTGGAATGATCTCCAAAAAAATTAATGAGAGGGATGAGAAAGATGGATGCACTGGGAGAAGGGGGAAGGGAGAAGTAGAATGCAAAATTTTTTTCTTGCATAAAGAAGGTAAGCAAGGAAGAGCTTTTACAGTAGAGGGGAAAATGGGAGGCAGGAAGCAATGCTTGAACCTCACTCTCATTGGAATTGGTCCAAAGATGGAAGTACATACACACATGAAGCTGAGTGTGAAAATCTGTCTTACCCAACAGGGAGTTAGAAGGGGAAAAGAATAATTGATATTGTGTGGGGATGATAAAAGGGAAGGTGGATTAAGGAAAGCTAATGTTCAGAAGCAAAACAGACTTTTTGAGGAGGGACAGGAGAGAGAGGGAGAGAGAGAGAGACAGAGAGAAAGAAACACATACCAAAGAGTCACAGACAGAGACAGAGAGGCAGAAAAAGGTAAATGGAAGAAAAATGGAGGGAAATACATAGTAATAATAATAGTGAATGTGAGTGGGATGAGCTAATCCACAGAATAGAAACAGATAACAGAATGGATTAGAAACTAGAATCCAATATGTTGTGTACAAGAGTCATACTTGGAACAGAAACACACACACATAGAGTTGAAATGAAAGGATGGAGCAGAGTCTACTATTCTTCAGCTGAAATGAAGAGGGTCGGATGGCAATTATGATCTCAGACAAAGCAAAGCAAAAATAGACCTAATTAAAAGAGGTTATCATGGAAACTACATTTTTCTAAAAAGGCACCATAGACAATGCAATAATATCCAAAATTTTATGCAAGTTTCTCTGAAAAAGGCCCAATTTCTCAAATATATAGGGAAATGAGTTAAATTTATAAAAATAAGAGCCATTCCCCACTAGACAAATGGTCAAAAGATACAAACAGGCCATTTTCAGAAGAAAAATATCAAAGCTGTCTATAGTCATATTAAAAAAATGGTCTAAACTACTATTGATTAGAGAAAGGCAAATTAAAACAATTTTGAGGTACCACCTCACTCCTATCAGAAATGACAAATGCTGGAGGGGATGAGGGAAAATAGGTACAGTAATGAACTGATGGCAGAGTAGCCAATGGGTCCAACCATTCTGGAGAACAATCTGGAATTATGCTCACAGGGCTATAAAACTTTGCATACCCTTTGATCCAGCAATTCTACTACTACATCTGTACTCCAAAGAGATCAAGTAAACAGGAAAAACACTTTTGTATAAAAAATATTTACAGCAGCTCTTTTGGTCGTGGCAAAGAATTGGAAATTGAGCATCAGTTGAGGAATAGCTGAACAAGTGGCATATGATTGGGAAGGAGAACCATTGTGCTATAAGAAATGAGGAGGGGATGGTTTTAGGAAAAATATGGGAAGATCTATATGAACTGATAAAAAGTGAAGTGAGAAGAACTGGGAGATCATTGTGTATAATAACATCAATGTTGTAATGATGATCAGCTGTGAAAGACTTGGCTACTCTGATCAATATAATGATCTAAGAAAATTCCAAATTACTGATGATAAAAAAATGCCTTTCACCTCCAGAAAGAACTGATAAATTATGAGTATGAATTGAAGTATAATTTTCTTGGCTTTTTTGGTTTTTTTTTGTGATATGGCTAATATTGAAATATGTCCTGCATGATTCCACATGTATGATTAATACAATATTATTTGCCTTTTCAATCAGATGGGGAGGATTGGGAAGGAGAGAGAACCTGGAATCCAAAATTTTAAAACAAAAGAATATAAAATAAATAAATAGTTTTCAAAGGATGCTTGCAGAAAGTATTATAGAGGAAACAAGTTAAAGTCAAAAGCCCTCAGTTTTCTCTGGAAAAATAATATTATAACTATACGTACATATATGCACACACACACACATACACATATGTACACTCTGTGGAAGAAAGTCTTCTCTTGATGTGATGAGAATCAAATAAAGTAGTGTATGGAAATCACTTTTTAACCCTTTGATAAAGATAATCATTCTTACCTAAACAACAGGAGATTGATTATTGGGAGCAGGGCTTGGGGCAGTGGGAAGGGATGGGGTGGGGGAGAAATTAGGATTGCCAAATTCCAAGGAGCAGGCAGGAGAGAGAGTAAACACAACTTGGGGAAAACTAGGCAAGACGTTATGAGAAACAGACAAAACCATACGGATTGGGCGATGGAAGAACCACGTTATAAGTAAGCAAGAAGCCAGAAAGTAGGAAACATGCAGAAATACAAGAAGCTCAGTCTTTATGATGAAAACAGATTGAGTGCCAAGAAGCTCCTACCAGAAGCGTAGTTTAACAGAAAGACTGTTATGTTTCCTGTAGCTTTTTAAAGAAAATAACCCATTGGGATCTTAGAAGCAGACACTGACTGGCCCTACACAAATTCTGGGTACTAGGAGAAAAGGGGTGCCCCTTTATCTACCAATCTTTTTTGATCCTGGTGTGATGAGACTCTTTCTGTATGAAGTCTACACTGTCATTTTTTAAACTGGATATGATGACTAGTGTCCCCCTTAAAAACCCGTATAGAATCAACATTACACAACTCAGCCAGTTCTCCTTGAACTTTCTAATGAGTGTTCACATCTCAGGAAATTGAGGCATAGAAGCTGATTAGCTTGAGGTTAAACTATGAGTCAGCAGCAGTGCTGGGAATAGAAGTGGGGATGTCCATGTCCTAGAGCTGAGTGCTGACTATTCAGATAGCCTCTGCCCTCTTGCAAGACTTGGTTTTATGCTGACTGGCTAATACTGCTCAGGGCCAGTCCTTTCAAAGCTATTTTCAATGACATCTGAGAGTCATATATCCACTTGGTCTTCTGCTTTGCTTAGTGGGCCAATTGCTGATCCCCAAACCCAGGTCACCCCTACAGGCCACTTTTCTGGCTCTTGCTCTCAGGCTAACAAGCATGGTTGGAGAAAGTCATAAAATTGTAATAACTGGGGCCATGACAAATTCATACTATGGAAGTTCAGCTGGGCCCTGATTACTGCCCTGAATTCCTTTTATTCATCTATAGTGATACTCTGTTGCCTTATCCGTCACATCATTAAAAATGATAATACATTTGCACACCACTTTTTGGTTTACAAAGAACTTTCTGCGAAACAACCTCCTGAAGTTAGTAGTGTACAATTATTAGCTCAATTTTCTGTTTGTCCTTTGTTTTCGAAAAAGACCATGACATTAGGGAGATGATGACAGGACTTGCAGTTGACTTTGATTTGAGTGAGGGAGGACTGTGCAAGGTCATTTTACCTATGAGGAAACTAAGACCATGCCTGAGACTGAAGCTCAGAATGAAGTGGCTTCCCTGGTTTACACAGCTAGTAAAAGGGGAAGCTGGAACATTGAGCTTCTTAAATTCAAGTGCTCTTTCTACATACTTTTCATCTGGACTCAAGTTTCCCACACTCCTTCACCTATTTAATTCTTAGTCAATGATCCCATCTCCCTTTAGAAAACTATAATATTAAAAGGATGATTTGTAAGCATTTAGAAAGGGAAGTGGTGATTACCCAGCATGTCATCATCAGAAGCAGACCCACCTTACTTCCTTTTTTATCCCAAAGGGTTACTTGAATGGCAACCAAGGGCAATAGTGGTTTAGAATACTGTAGAAATTAATTTTTAAAACCCTGCAAACTTGCCCTGGGTTAAGAGGCAGCACACTTAGGTTCTAGTTTCAGAAAGTCTGACTTCAAGTAGGTTGCTTTGACTCTCTAATCCTCAGGTTCCTTATTTTTGAAACGAGAACAAGGGTAGACTAGATGATCTCTGATACATTCTAAATTTTCTGGTAATGTGAATCAAATTCTAGCCCAATATCCTTCCAAGCATGTCTAAATTCCTATTTCTAGTTTGGTTCTATTGAATGTTGCTAAAAAGAAATGGATGATTTCCTAGATGGTGGATGGTGGAAGAGTATGAGCAATATTGCTTCATAAAACAACAGGAAATAGAAAGGAAATTGACATTGCAGAAAACTTGTCATGAGACCAAATTAAGCCAGAATCACTCCAAAAGCATTTGAAGTTCAAACCTGAAAGAGGACCACAAACACATAAAAATGGTACAGATCTGTTAAAACTTTAATAATAAACTATTTTATTCATCAATGAAAGTAGAACTCTCATGTTTGGTTTCTAATGACTCTGACCCCACTGTGCTATGCAAGGAACTGGAAATGGAAAGGAACAGGAAGGAACATGAAAAAAAAAAAACAAAGATGAGAACAGATGGACCAGAACAAGCGTACAGAGACAAAATATATGTTAGTGGCAAGACAGTTTTGAGGATGCTGAGAGATCATAATTTCAGATATCTAAGAGAAAGGAAAAGCAATTGAGATGCCATCAATTATTACCACTCTGTGTTTATATTATCATCTAGTAAAATCTTTATTAGAATTGGATCTGCAAGCATATTGAAGATTTCATCAATGAAAATATAAAAAGGGCAAAGGGAGACTCACTGATACCAGTCCTGATCTTTATAGAGTCAGTAACATGTAGTAGATAGAATGATGTGCTTAAAATCAGCAAAACCTAGAATTGAACCCTCCTCAAACACTAGTTCCCCTGAACCATGAGCAGGTCTAACCTCTCTTAGCCTCAGTTTCCTCATCAGTAAAATGGGGCTAATAATAGCATTTACCTAAGAGGACTATTATGAAGCTCAAATGAAATATACATAAAGTGCTTTGCAAACCTTGAAGTTCTATGCAAATGTCATTCTTTACTATTACACTCATACAAGTGACTGAATGGAGCAGAGGACACAAGATTCTTTTCTGTTATTGTTTGTTGACTCCAAAAAGGCCCTTGAGTTCATATAGCTAAACATAGCTTTTAAATATCCCCATTCCAAGTAGATGCCTCTTATGCATATATTAAGAGGATAGATGAATACAATATAAGCAACAACAAATGACTTTGTTCCATGATCACTTGTATCAAGAAAGGCTTACAGGAGAGTTCACCAAAGGTATTCCCTACTGTAATGAAGAATGCCTAGGGAAGGGTGCAAATGGAAAAACTCTTTATAGATGATAATCCTGTTCATATATATTGGACTGATTACTCCAAATCCTGAAAAACTACAGAGCCTCTTAAATAAGGTTCATATTTACTCAAAAGAGTTTGGCCTAATGACTCACACAGCAAAAACAAGGTTAATGAAGAATTCATATTATGTAAGGAATATTATGTTGTTGGATGGGCAAAATCAATACCAACTATGGACAGTTAGCTGGGCCTAAGTCAACAAACATTTATTGAGCTGCTATTTCATCACCGTGCTAAGTGCCGAAGGCAAAAAAATGTCTCTACTCTCAAGGAGCTCCCAATCTATTGAGGGAGACAACATTCAAACAACTATTTGCAAAGAAGGTAGAAACAAAGTGAATGGGAGATAATCACAGCAGGAAGATTCTAACATTAAAATAGATGAGAAAAGGATTTTTGCTGGGCTTTGAAGGAAACCAGGGCATCCAGGAGATAGAAATAAGGAAAGAGAGGACTCCATGCATGGGAGACAGTAAGTAAAAATGTACAGAATTGAGAGATGGAATGTCTAGGGTGAGGAAGAGCAAGGAGGCCAGTTTCACAGAATGACATAGTATACAGAGAGAAATAAGGTAGAAGAAGACTAGAAAGGGAGTAAGGGACCAGATTATGAAGAACATTAAAAGACGAATAGGGAATTTCGTATTTGATCCTGGAGGTAATAAGGGACTAAATGAGGTTTACTGAGTCTGGGGTGGGGGTGGGGGGAGCGGTGTCAGGTGATTAGTAGGTCAGATCTATGATTTAGGAAAATCCGTTTGGCAGCTGAGTGGAGGATGGACTAGAGTAGGGAGAGATTTGAGGCAGAGATACAAACCAGAACTCTATCAGAACAATCCAGGAGTCAGGTGATGGGGTCCTACATTAGAGCAGTGTCAGTATCAGAAGAGGGAGAATGTCCAGAGAGGTGAGGATAGAATCAACAGGATTAGATATGAGGTTGAGAGAGAGAAAGAGAGTTAGGAGTTAAGAATACCTAATTTGTAATCCTGGGTGTAGAGAGGATTATGGTGACATTGACCTTGAAAACATGAAAACTGTCTAGATCTATTAAAATTACTATGAAAAGTGAAAGAGAGAAAAAACATGTGTATACATATACATATCTATCTATCTATCTATATATCTATATCTATATCACCTTGTGAAAGAAACCTCAAAATGAAAATTTCCAAGGATATCTTAGGTAACATCTAAAGGTCTTACATCAGAGAAAAAAACTAACATAAACATGCACAAAGAAATCCAAATGCTAAGGAACCCAGTCAGGATTACACAAGGCTTGGAGGTTGCTACCATAAATGGAAGAAAATCTTGGAATATATTTCTCTTTATTTGTTTTCTTTTTTAAACTTTGAGTTACAGATCCTATCTCTCCCTCCCAACCCCCTCCTAACCAATGAGAAGGTAAACAATATGGTATCGTTAATGTGAAATCATGCAAAACATATTTTTAAATTAGCCATATCACAAAAAAGAGAATAAAGAAAATGAGAAAATTATACTTCAATATGCACTCAAAGTACATCAGTTCTCTCTCTGGAGGCGGAATGCATTTTTTTTAGTCATCAATATTTTGGAATTGTCTTGGATCATTATACAGATTTGAGTAGCCAAGTCTTTCACAGTTGATCATCATTACAACATTGCTGTTACTATCTAAATGATCTCCCCATCCTCACTTCACTTTGCATCAGTTTATATAGGTCTTCCTGTGCTTTTTTACCCTCTGAAATCACCCTCTCATCATTTCTTATAACGCAATAGCACTCCATCATAATCATATGCCACATGTTCAGCCATTCCCCGATTGATTAGCATCCCCTCAATTTCCGATTCTTTGCCACTACCAAAAGAGCTGCTCTAATTACTTTTGTATGTTTATGTCCTTTTCCTCTTTGATCTCTTTGGAGTACAGTCTTAGTGATGGCATTGTTGGATCAAAAGGTATGCAAAGTTTTATAGTTCTTTGAGGAAAGTTCCAGATTGTTCTCCAGAATGGTTGGACCCTTTGGCTATTGCACCAATAGTTCATTACTGTACCTATTTTCCCTCATCCCCTCTAGCATTTGTCATTTCTGATAGGGGTAAGGTGATACCTCAAAGTTGTTTTAATTTGCTTTTCTCTAATCAATAGTAATTTAAAGCATTTTTATGTGACTATAGTTTTGATTTCTTCTTCTGAAAACTGCCTGTTCATATCTTTTGACCATTTGTCAAGTGGGGAATGGCTCTTATTTTTATAAATTTAACTTAGTTCCCTATATGTTTGAGAAATGTATCCTTTCTCTGAGAAACTTGTCATTTTTTAAAACATTTACCTCATTGTCTATGGTCCCTTTTAGCAAAATGTAGTTTCCTTGATTATCTCTTTTAATTAGGTCTATTTTTGCTTTTGCTTTGTCTGCTATTGTGATTGCCACCCCTGCTCTATTTACTTCATCTGAAGTATAATAGACTCTCCTCCGTCTCTTCATTTCAAGTCTGTGTGTATCCTGTTTCAAGGGTGTCTCTTGTGTACAATATCCTGGTTCCTAATTCATTCTGCTATCTGTTTCCACTCTATGGGTTAGCTCATCCCATTCATATTCACAGTTATGATTACTGTCCATTTCCCTCCCTTCTGTTTTCTTCTGTTTACCCCCTCTCTTGCTCTCTTATCCTGTGCCCCCTCAAAAGTCTATTTTGCTTCTCACCACTAGCCTCCCTTAATCCACACTCTCTTTCATTATCACACTGCCATATTGCTTATCCCCTTCTCCTCTTACTAGCTCCCTGTTGAGTAGGATGGATTTTTATACCCAGCTGAGTGTGTGTCTGTGTGTGTGTATGTCTGTGTGTATGTATTATTTTGTCCAGTTTTGCTTAGTAGGTTATTCTTGGTTGTAATCCTAGATTCTTTGCCTTCCAGAATATCATGTTCCAACCCCTCTGTACCTTTAATATGAAAGATGTTTAATCTTGTGCAATCCTGACTATGCCTCCATGATATTTGAATTGTTTCTTTCTGAATCCTGGCAATATTTTTTCCTTAACATGGGAGCTCTGGAACTTGGTTATAATATTCCCAGGAGTTTTCATTTTGTGATCTTTTTCGGGCAGTGGTTGATGAATTCTTTGAATTTCTATTTAACCCTCTGTACCTGGGCTATTAGGGAAGCTTTAAAAATAATTTGGAAATATGATAATCTAGGCTCTTTTTATGACTTTTCAATAATTTTAAATGATCTCTCTTTGATCTATTTTCCAGGTCAGTTATTTTTCTGATGAGGTAGTTCTCATTTTTTTTCTTTTTTTTCCATTTTTTTGACTTTATTTTTTCTTGAAGTCTCAAGGAATCACTAGCTTCTACTTGCCCAATTATAATTTTTAAGGAATCGTTATCTTTGGTGAGCTTTTGTACTTCATTTTCCTTTGGCTTATTCTGCTTTTAAAGGAGTTCTTTCCTTCAGTGAGTTTTTGTAACTCTTTTACCATTAGGTCAATTCTGTTTTTTAATATGTTATTTTATTTAATATTTTATGCCTCTTTTATGAAGCTGTTAATTCTCTTTTCATAATTTTCTTGTATCACTCTCATTCCTTTTCTCAACTTTTCCTCTAACATTCTTATTTCTTTCTTCAACTTTTCAATGGCCTTGGGCCTAATTAGCTATCTTTGAGGCTTTGCTTGTAGTTGTTTTCATGTTTTTGTCTTCTAACTTTTGTCTTGGTCTTCCCTGACAGTGTAATAGCTGTTTATGGTCAATTTCTTTTTGTTGTTGTTGTTTTCTCATTTTTCCAGCTTATGTCTTCATCTTGAACTTTGTGATACAATTGGGCTTTGCTCACCTAGGGTTAGGGAGACACTGTGTCAAGCTTCAGGTTTTTTCCTATTGTTTTCAGAGTGGTTCTGCACATCTGCAGGTTTTTGGTGCTTCCAAGGTGGTATCTTGAGAGAGTGGTAGTCACTGCTGTTCTGGTCTGCACTCTGGTCTTTACCCAGAACACTTCTTCTTCCCCTGTAGCTACAATTACTAGTGTTCCTTTTGGCCCTGGAATTTTGAGCAGGGCACCTGCTCCCTTGTGACTGATCACAGGGGATCCTTTCCATCCTAGGTCCATAATCTAGAACTGCTTATGGGTTATAGAATTGCCAACCAGTGCCAGCTGCACCCAGTGCTAGCAAAGGGTCCTCTATAATTTCTTTCAGATAAGTTGTCTGACCTCCTTACCAACTGTGGTCAAAGGTCCTAAAGTTGCTGATGCTGCTGTCCCAGAAGCCTCCAAAACCCATAGCTATTGCTCATGTTGTGCTTAGGGAGCTGCACCCACTTCAGTGTTACAAGCCATTCCTACTGTCCTTCTAAGTTGTCTCAAGCTGGAAAAATGTCTCCCTCTGACCTTTTGTTGGCTCTGTCATGCTTAAATTTGATTTGAGGTATTAATTTAAAGCTATTTGAAGGGGAATGGTGGGAGAGTTCTGCTGGGTCCTGGTCTGTACTCCACCATCTTGGCTTGTCCCATTGGAGTACAATACTCCAAAGAAGCAAAAATGCGTGGTTACAAGGAAGAATAACTTACTCTGCAAAGACAAGCATAATCCTCTAAGGAGGGTGGGGAACGGACCTTTAATGGAATAGAAGACTTTTAAGCATTTATGATTCTTTTTAAAAGACCATCATTAAGTGTTTTGAAACACAAATAAGTTGAAATAAAAGAGGATGCTGTCTGATTATTTAGTACTAATATTCTATTAGGGGGAGGGGGAAACTTGTGTCCCTTCAGAAAATTAATGTCTTCAAAGAACCTGGGGGCAATTGATTCATCTTCTTTCTGAGGATATGAGGGAGGAAAAGTGAAGAGAAGGAATAAGGAACGATATACTAGTATAGAAAAGAAGAAGAAGGGTTTTAACTTGCTATTTCTCACAATCAGGGTGAAAATAGTATATGAATATTGAGAACCAGGTATGGGAAGTAGGCATCATGTGAACCTCTGTTACTCTTATCTGAAACAGAGAAAGAAAAGTTGTATGCACACACACGCACACACGCACACACACACTCACGCTCTGAATTTGTTGTAGAAATAAGAAAAATTCAACGGAGAAGTAAATAAGAATGGATAAGAGTTATTTTTAAATGAAGGATAATACCTGGAAAAGAAGAGATGTAAGTAGAAATTTCAAAAGACAAAACAACACTTCCTGATCCTGAACAAAGAATTAAAGAGGAAAAAAGAAAAAGAATCAGAATCTAAGGGGATGATCATAAATTGGGGAGGGGGATAGCTAAAAAAATATGCTGTATAAATGTATAAATGTACTAGAATAATATTGTACTCTAAGAAATAGCAAAAGGGACAATGTCAAAGAATCCTGAATAGTATAGTATGATGTAGATTGATATGAGTAGAACCAAGAGAAGAATTTATGCAAGGACAATAACATTGTAAAGAAAAATGGGTTTGAAAGACCTAAGCACTCTAATCAAAGTAAAGGCCAGCTGTGTCTTCAGAGGACCTATGATGAAGCATGTTACTTATCTCCTGAAAGAAGATGAACTCAAAGTATGGAAAGAGACTTCTTAAGACATGTCCACTGTATGGATTTGTTTTGTTTGACTATGTTTATTTACTAAAAGCTTGGTATGTTTTTTCCTCTTTTTTCCCTTGTTTTTTCATTTGAAACAGCAAGAGACTAGATGGAGGGAGTTAGCAATAGTGATGGAGAACAAAAAAAAGGGCCATTTAAACTTTTTTTTTTAATCTGAAGAAGGGAACATAAGGAAGGTCACAAGGAAGCACAGAAAAACCGGACAGTTTTGAAAGTAATATGTGGAATATATTACATGATATTTTTAAACAAGTGACATAAGATTGAGATTCATATCTTCACATACAATTCTACTTTCATGTTCTGCTATGCATGTGGAAGTGTTCTTTTTGCTGTTTAAGATCCAAATTAAAACATAAAGTGGATCTATAAAAAATGAATGATGAATGTAAGTCCCACTCTTGCTCTTTAAGCTCTCTTCAGAGAATTCCCTAACTTTGCATGCTCAATATCCCCATTTACAGAACTTCTCTATCACTTTATATGAGACTGCACTGAAAGAACATTGAACTGGGAATCAGGAAGACTTGGGTCCATGGTTGGATTCTGTCACTTGTCCTTAATAAATTTATCTCATTCCTCTTCTATTACCTATAGTGTGGGGTGTCCTTTTGCTTGACACTGAGCTCCTGTCCCCTTGGGGGTCTGCTTCAGCTTTAGTCCCAGTCCTATCAAGGGCAATCACAAGGCTCTGCCTCAGTGTTGGTGCCCCAGGGCATATGCACATTTCCCCCATGCTGTACACAGTGCTCCAGATATATAGTCTGACCAAGGCAGAATACAAGCCAACTATCACTTCCCAGTTCTTGGAAACTCTGCTTCTTAATGAAGCCCTAAGGTGGACTAGATAATCTCTCTCTAAGGTCTCTTCTAGGTTTAACATCCTGTGACCCTGTGATTCAGTAAATATTTATTTATAATGATAATGATAACGAACAGCTGCCACTTCCACAAGTAACAGTCACAGACCTCATCTGTCCTCCTATGACCTTCTTTCTAGTCCCCTTGCTCCTGTTTCTAAATTAATGAAGTAGTTCCTATGGTTGCCTTTAAAGTCAGAAAACATAGAAAGAAAAATAAACTGATGGCAGACGTCCATTTTTACATGAAATGGCATATGAGGAAAGAGGTCGCAAAAGATCATTTTCTACCTAGGCTGCCCATTTTTCTTCCTCTTTGCACCGCCCACCACTATAAGCTCCTTCCCTCAGTGAAGAAATTCCTCTGATCACAAAGATAAGATTCAGTCTTTGAAAAACTAGGCACAACAGAATTTGCCCTTGGACTTTATCTGCTCTCTTGCCCTTGGAATTCCCAGGCTTCCTTACTGTTCCACATGAAGCTCTTGCATTTGAAAGTGAATGGGTGCGGGTCAGGGGAAAACTGGCCTTGTCCCATAGGTCTACATGGCACAAGTTTGTTCCACTGTGAAGAGTTATTTCCTCCCTTGTCCTGCTGAGGAGGAAGGACACTTGGCCTCCTAAAGATAATTCCCCTTTTGCCTTTCGAGTGTCCTCTGAAACACCAAAAGTGCCACGTAGCCAGCCTCTCTTGGCTGGTACTTGTTGAGCAGGTTCCTTGACCTATATCCTGCATGTCAATGAGGGAACAGTAGGCACCATGCCATTAAAAATGTTTATTAGAGATGGAGCAGGCTTGTTTGGGAAGCTATGGCTACTGCAACACTTGCTTTGATCCTCTGAGTCAAAGGTTAAAGGGGGTGAGGATTGGAAGACTACTCCATGTAAGGTCCTCGAAAGGAACACAGGAGCCGGTAGAGAAATATCCCTGTGCCTCTTCACAGAAAAATAAGAACAGCAGAGGTAGAAAGGACCAAATTTCAGACTGAGTTATGAAACAGATTTTTAAGTGAATTTCCCCAGTGACCCCATTGACATGGCAGACCAAGTCCAGATGAAAACTCTGTGCCTCTACTCAACAACAGACCAGATGTGAGATGACAGGTGAGAAGAACAATGGCAGAAGAGGTGCCTGAGAGTGATTTGTGATAGCCACAGTCATTGTTCATGTTGTTACCTGCCTTCCATATATTACTTCAACTTTGGTTCATCAAATTCCATTGGAAGGAAAGCTAGGTGGTGTGGTAGATAGAGTGGTAGGCCTGGAGTCAGGAAGACTTATCGTCCTGAGTTTACATCTGGCCTCAGACACTTACTAGTTTGGTGACCCTGGGCAGATCACTTAACCCTGTTTGACTCAGTTTCCTTGTCTGGAGCGAGCTCAATATCTTTGCCAAGAAAATCTCAAATGGAGTCATGAAGAGTCAAACGTGACTGAAAAATGACTCAACAAAAAAAATTAATTCCAATGGAACAACTATTAAAATTATGCCAAACCTAACTCTGCTTCAGGTGACAAATTTGCTTAGTGATGACCCAGACTGGAGCTATTTGTTTCACTTAGAATACCTCAGTTTCTCCATGTAGATAACAGGATTAAGAATTTTTCCTCTCCAAGCAATATTTTTATGTGTCTATAAACTAGGGAAGAAAAAGAATGATTGGAAGAAAAGTGATGCAAGAGGGAAGTACTCTATCATTTATCTTAGGAGGATCTGAAACCATCTCATTCACTTCTAGGTTGCACCTACATTGGCCATCTGATTTCACTTAAATGACTGGTCAATTCAGTCAAACAACAGAATTGATTGATACTGATTAAATTCACTGGTTGTTTGTGCTAATTCAAGTGAAATCACCAGACTGTTTATATGTGCTATTTGTTTTCAGTCAGACCTATAATTTTATCAGTGTAGAGAGCCTCTAGTATACAAAACTCCACTGATAGAGATGGCTAACATCTCCAATATATAGCCTTAGAGAGGTGCCTCATTCAGTGGGGTCAAACTCAAGTAGAAACAGGCCCACTAAATCATGCATAAGGATGCCTGCTGGTTACATGCTGCCTTAGAAAACCACATATTCGCATCATCTATGTTCCACTGTATTTTTACTTATTTTGTTAAATATTTTCCAATTATATATAATCTGATTCAGACTGCTACTGCATCTGACCTACAGGCCCAGTTTTGATACCTATGGTTAGGGCACTGAGAGACTAAGTGATTTCTCCTTGGTCCTACAGACAGACGTAGAATTTGAACATAGATCTCTGTCATTCTCAGACCAGAGCTCTATATCCTACCATTTTCATATGCATTATTTCATTTGATACTTACAACAACACTGTAAGACAGGTCAAGCAGGTATTAATGCCTCCATTTTATAAATGAAGAAGGTCATTTATAGAGATTAAGCGATTTCATGGAAATCATATGGGTGGTAAATGATGGGGGAGAGGAGGTCTATAATTGAAGTATGCTGATTCTAAGTGGACAGTTAATACCACTGCACCATACTTCCTCATGCTATTATTTGTTTGGTTTTTTTTTCTTTTAGGTACAGGATATTTGGCATTAGCAGTTGGAAGATAAGTACATTTGGAAAGGGCATATGGCCACTGGATCCCCTCATGAGGGTATACATAAATAAGCATGGATGTGTTTATAATAGAGCACAGACAAAGCAAACACTCATGGAAAATAGGATGTGGCTCTGCAACAACAGTCTCAAACTGGTCTACTTTGCACAATGTTATTTGTCTATGAAAATGACACCATTGCTCACCATCATAGGACGTAAATGTGAGTCATTTTCCCGGTAATGGTAATAGGTTTACAGTGAGCCACTTTTTCTTTGTCTCCCAGTCATCCTTATGATCAATAGCTAAATTTGTGAGAGGGTGGAGTCTGTGGTCAATATAATATAAACAAAATAGAACTAAAAAAAAAAAGAAACTATGACTAGGCTGCCTTCTGGGCAATGGAAGCCACACTTTTGGCTTCATCAAGATCCTCTTTTTTTTTTTTATTTATTTTTGGCATGTTTGGTTTTCAGCATTGATTTTCACAGGCGTTTGAATTACAAATTTTCTCCCCATTTCCTCCCCCCCCCACTCCAAGATGGCGTATACTCTGGTTGCCCCCAGTCTGCCCTCCCCTCCGTCCCCCCATTCCCCTCCCATCCCCCTTTCCCTTCCT
>CM053624.1:297884387-297973537 GCA_028646595.1 Phalanger gymnotis
GGTAGGTCCGCGTCTGGTCTGTTCACGCCGTGCTTGCTGGGCTCAGCTCCGCTCCCCTTACCCAGAGACCATCCAGGGTGTCCTGGGCTGGGGCCCTGCTTCCCTCTGCCACTTTGTGGGTTCTGCAGCTCTAGAATTGGTTCAGAGCCATTGTTTTATAGGTTTTTGGCGAGATCCTCCTTTAAGCAACCCAGTTAAACTGTCTGACTTGTAGTCAAGTTTCTGCCCCATCTACATGAATGTCACAGCTAGAGTTCAAACAACTCTTCTGTGGATTTTAGAAGAAATAGTTCCAACCAAATGAAGTTGAATGATCAGGGCAAGGTGTGCCTGTGTGTATCCACATATGTGTACATGCAGTTGTTTGTTTTTCATTTCTCAAGAGGACCAATGACATCAAAAGGGTGATGTCTTGACTTGCCTTTGAATTAGATTTAAGTGAGGCAGATTTGACATGTACATGTATACATGTATACGTATATATACATACATGTATATGTTTTACACAATAGCTAGGGTTTATGTAGCACTTTGTAAATATTATCTCATTTGATCTCACTTGATGAGTGCTATTCTTATCTTTATTTTACAGATGAGCCAAAGGAGGCTGAAGTTAAGTGATTTGCACAGGATCATATAGCTAATAAGCATCTGAGGCAAGGTTTAAACTCAGGTCTTCTGCATTCCGAATAGGTATGTTAATTTTTTAGATGCTTTGTTGGTCAGAGTTCAAATTGCCCTTAAATATAAAGTTGCACCCTTAAAATGAGATGTATTTGAATAGGATATATTGAAATACAGTACCAATTATAGGCCAAACTTAGGTTTTATAAAAGCCATAATTAGATACTTTTATGGATCTATGATGTCATTGATGTCATCCCCGTAATGAAGATGGAAACCAAAATCCCAGAATGAGAGAGTAGGAAGGATCCTCAGCAGCCCTCTCATCCAAGGCAGTGCATAAAGAGAATCCCCACTATGATGTATCTTAAAGAGAGTCCAGAACTGAACACAATAATCCAGAGAGGTATGACAAGAGCAGAATATAGTACAGTATTACCTCAATATTCCAGGAAACTGTACCCCTCTTAATTCAACCCAAGATTATATAAGCTTTTCTGGCTGCCATTTCACTTTGCTGATTCATACTAGCCTTATAGTCCACTACAACCACCAGATCTTTTTGGGGGGAAGGAGGGGGCAGTTTGTATGGATTTTCCTATCTTGCCTGGTCTGGTAGCATGGAGGATATTCACAGGCCCAATCTACTATTCTTCAGGGTGGGAGCTTTAGCCCACTTCATGTCTAATATGGGCCAGTTGGTCCAATCTTAAATAGCCTAGTACCCTTCCCCACCCTCCCCCACCCCTTCCAGAGGAACACCAAATTAGGGCCAGACTTGGTGTGGACTCCTATGCCGGATATTTTTTCAGAACTACTGCTGTCTATCTATATATCTCTATCTTACACTCGTGAGGTTGATTTTTTTTTTTGTTACTGAGTATAAGACTACATCGTCCTGACTGAATTTCATCTTATTAGATTCAGTCCAATAATCTAGCCCAGAGGCCAGTGAACTACAGCCTGAAGGCCAGATCCAGCTGGAGCCAGTCTTTGTATGGTCTGTGAGTTAAGAATGGCTTTTACATTATTAAATACAAGGAAACGTTATTTTAAAATATAAAAACCATTTTTAGCTCACACCTATAACCCCTGAGGCCATAGTTTGCCAACTCCTGATAGCCTATCAAGATCCTTTCAGATTCTGACTATGTAATTGACTATGTTATCTAGCCACAGATCCTGCTTTGTGTCATTCATAACTGTAATAAGCATACCATCTAATTTTTATCTAAGATGGTTAAAAATATTAAATAGCACAAGAGAGAGTACAGATCCTTGAGACACTCTTTCTGCTACACTGTCCCTGAATCATTAACAACCACTCTAAGTCTAGCCATCCAATGAGTTCTGAATCCAACTAATTATGTTGTCTAATCCATATCTCTCCATCTTCCCAAAAATCTTAGTGGCGATATTTTCTCCAAAGCTTTGCTAAACTTGAAACAAACTGTATCCACAGCATCTCTCTCATCTACTAGTTTAGTAATTTTGTCCAAAGGAAATAAGGTTCTTAAAGCCACATTGGCTCTTTACCATCATTATTTCCTTTGCTGAATGCTCACTAACCATCTCTTTAATGATCTTTTCTATAAGTTTTCCAGGAACAGAAGTTAAGCTCACTGATCTAAAGTTTGCTGACTCTCTTCTCTTCTCTTTTTTGTGCAAATCGGGACAATATTTGCCTTTCTCCAAAGCTGTAACCTCTCCCATATTCCACAATCTTTCAGATAGCACAGCTATCACAGTGACTGGCAAACAGTAGGTGCTTAATAAGTGTTTATTGACTGGTTAATATCACTGGCTGGATCAGAAACCATATCTGCCAATTCTTTCGGCACCCAAGGATGGAGTGCTTCAAAACCAAGAGGCCATGAATATATCAAGGGCAGCTAAGTGTTCTACTATTTATCTCCTTAATTGTAGTGGGTATCAACTCCTTGTTAGTAATTTGGATTAGACAATTTTCATTATGAAGGTCATTCTCTTTTGCAGAGGAAAATAGAAACAAAAAATAGGAATTGAGCATCCCTTTTTCTCTCTGTTGTCAGTTACCATCCCATTCATCTCAAGCAAAAGCCCTATCCATTCTTTCATATTTCTTTTTCTCCCAAAATGGTAACACACACACACACATATATATACACATGCACACACACACACACACACACACGTGTGCGTGTGCACTCACACACATACCAACCCACCACCCTTTTGCTGTCCCATGGTTTTTCTCAACAGCATCATGCCATTCTGTACTTTGACCTTCCTCACAGTAGTTTTTACAGGACTGTGCCACACTTGTATTATTTTTGTTTTCCTGGCCTTGCTCCCATTTTACATATATTTTTTTTCTTCTGTGTAAATAGGGAGGAGTATACTAACCAAAGCTGTTTGACATTTTTTATGACTATTTTTTAGGATCTGTTTAAACCCAAGAAATGGTGAATTCTTCCAAATCTTCTTTCATTATACTAGACTTCATGCTGACTTCATCAAGGCCTAAAATACTGCAGAGCCCCAAAAATGAGATCCATGATTATTCAAAAGAGTTTGGTTTAACTATCCCCATAACAAAAATAAAAAGATGAAGATTGACTGTTCTCTGGTCTATGATATACAGCAAATATGACTGATCCATTAGTCTATGCATCCTGAACAAACATTGCAAAAAAGTAGGAAACCTGTTTGAATAGGACCAAAGGCCACTCTACTCCATTCTACACTCTGTTGTCAAATTTATCTTCCTAAAATATAAGTCTGACTATGTCACTTCCTATTCATTCAACTTCAATGGCTCCCTATTGCCTCCAATATCAAATATAAAAATCCTCTCTTTGGCTTCTAAAGCCGTCCATAATCCATAAGTGTATTTCATCTCTCTATGTCTTTGACCCCTTGACATTAGGACCATTATTTACTTTTATTAATTGACTAGACCGAGATTTGATATGATTCCTCTCCAATTTTCTATGATCTTTCAGATGTCACTGATTGCATCCATAATCATATCTGCCAATCCTTTCTGGACCCAAAGATGAAGTTGAAAAAAAAAAGAAAGAAAGAAAAGAACTAATAGGAGGACATATGATATAGTACTAATGTGGGATTTCAATTCCAGCCAGAATCATTGTCTCTCTCTCAACAAAATTAAAGCATCTAATAACTTCTTTACTTGACTTAGTGGTAATTTTCTCCTCCAAAATGTGAAGAAACCATAAAGGGGAATTCTATTCTGGATCTGATTTTATATTTTTAAATGTTATTAATTTATTTTAAACTTAAATACTAAAATTTAAATACACAATAAGAAAAGAAAAAGAAACATTATAAATTTAAATACTAAATTTAACACAAAATGAGAAAAGTAACAAAGGATTGCCATGTGCACAGCAGAATGCAAGAAAGGATTCAAAATATATAGTGATAAATATCCATTTCAAGAAAGCCTATATGTGTTCTGAGCTGTCTATCTTTTCTTTGCTTCCTTGTAAGTTTTCTTTTGTTCTCTGCTGTGCATTTTTTACTTTGTCTTTTCCCCCTTCCTCCCCACTCCTGGAAGGCTACAATTAAGCACAGACATATATATGTATACAAATATACACACACATATACATGTGCATGTGTATATACATGTATATATGTAAATATGCATGTGTATGTGTATATATACACAAATATATACATTCCTATGTACACATATACACACAAACATGCATATATATATTTATATACTTAGTTATCTATAATCATACTGATATATAGACATTTACATTCATATGCATCTATGCAAGACCATACTATACTTCCTTTGTTCTCTGTTTCTCTGAGGGTGGATAACATCTTCTTTCACAGGTCCAAGACTTTTCATATTTTTCTAAGTTCACTAATTCGTCATTTCCTATACCACAGCAATATTCCAGCCTTATACCGTCTAGTTACTTTAATTAATCTAAAACAATATTGACTAATATAGCTAGCTATAATATTCCTGTAGGTTTTCCTAGTAGGATTTCTTTCAGGTGGTGATTCGTGGATTTTTTTTTCTATTTCTGCTTTCCCCTCTTGTTCTAAAACTTCAGGGCAATTTTCTTTAATTATTTCTTTTGTTATTGTATCAAGATTCTTTTTTTCAATCATGGCTTTTAGGTAGTCCAATGATTCTTAGTTTCCTCATTTTTCTCTTTTAATTAAATCTATTTTAACTTTAACTTTGAGATCATGATAACTATCCCTGCTTTTCTCCCTAATAAATTCTACTCCTGATTTTTATTTTATGTTTGTACATATCTCTTATTTCCCATCCCGCCTGACTCCTCTACTTTACTTCTACCCACTACCTTGACCTTCTATTAATTTACCTACCTCCTTACCAAAAATCCTTGACTTATCCTCTCCCCTACCATTCTAAAATCCCTTCCTTATTGTCTCCCCTCCTTATCCTCCTAGCCTTTTATTTCTTTCTGAATTTAGAAGACTTTTATGCACACACACACACACACACACACACACACACACACACACACACATATATATATATATATATATATATAGGTTTTGTTCACTCTTCAACTCATTCTGATGAGAATAGGGTTCCAGAACTACCAACACTCCTCCCCAAACAATTCCTCTGTGTCAGTTCTTCCTTTAACATCTTATTTGTATAAGATAATTGCTCTTTTTACCTTTTCCTAGACAGTTTAGTTTTTAGTATCACATCATATTCAGCCCTACTCCAATCTTTCTTTCAATCTGCTCAATTACTAATAACAATCTTAGACATATTATTTACATTTCCTCCCATAAAAAGTAAACAGCCTGTCCTTGTTAAGTCTTTGTTGTTTATGTTATTGTTTTTGATGTTTACCTTATATTTCTCTTGGATCTTGCATGTCAAATTTTCTATTGATTTCAGGTGTTTTGCAACAAAATCTTGAAAGCCTGGCATTTCATTGAATGTCCTTTTTTTCCATTCAGGATAATGCTTAACTTGGCTGGGTATATTTTCAGCCACAACCTAGTTTTTTTGCTCTCTGATATATAATGCTCCAAGACATGCGGTCATTTTAGTGTAGCCACTGCTAGGTTTTGTGTGATTCTAATTGTGGTTCCACTATATTTGAATTGGTTTTTTTTTCCTGTTGCTAGTAATATTTTTTCCTTGAGCTGGGGGTTTTGGAATCCAGCTATGATGTTTCTGTAGGTTTTCCTAGTAGGCTCTCTTTCAGGTGATGATTGGATTTTTTCTATTTCTGCTTTCCCCTCTTGTTCTAAAACTTCAGGGCAATTTTCTTTAACTATTTCTTGCATTATTGTATCAAGATTCTTTTCTCAATCATGGTTTTCAGGTAGTTCAATGATTTTTGTGTTTTTTCTTCCTGATCTGTTCTCCAGACCAGTTGTTTTTCTTATAAGATGTTTCACTTTCTCTTCTATTTTCTCATTCTTTATATATATATTTTTTTATTTCTTGGTCTCTTATAACTCTGCTGGTTTCCCCTTGCCCAATTCTAATTATCAAGGAGTCATTTTCTTCCTTAAGATTCTGGCTCTCCTTTTCTAGTTGATTGACTTTCTTTTCATAATCTTCTTGTTTTTCTTGGGTTGTTCTTATTTTTAAAAAAATTTCCTCACTTTATCTCATTTGATTTTTAAAGTCTTTTTAAAGTTCTTCTATGAATTCTTTTTCGACAGGTGACCATTTGACTTTGCTCTTTGGGGTAGAAGAGGCTTTTTTTGCTTTGGTATCCAGCTCTGAAGATGAACCCCAGTCTTCTCTATTCTCATAGTAATTTTCTATGGTTGGGTCCTTTCTCCTTTTCCTACTCAACATTTTTTGGTTGTTTTTTTTTTATTTGTAGCAGCTTATTATTGTAATCAGCTCAGGTCTTGGATTGCGGAGGATGGTGCCTTTGACCTCAGATCCTTCTTCGGTTCTCCCTTCTGGCCTGGAACCAAAACTGAGAACTCTGCCCTCCTGCAAGTGCCCACAACCAGCAGCATCCCCACCCCACTGCTTCTGAACTTACCAGATATGCACTGATTCCTTCTCAGGAGGGTCACATGACAGCACAGCTGGGCTAAGGGCCTTTATTGGCAGAGATTCCTTCAGTCTTTCCACAACTCCCCACAATGTCTAGGAGGTGAAAATTCTTGTGGATGGGGCCAAGGCTACCTCCCAAGCTATCCCTGGGGTTTGCTGCTTGCTGTTTCAGTGGAACTAGGCTAAAAGTGTTTATACTTCACTGGAACCAAACCTTGGATCTTCTCCAGTTGTCTCAGGAGTACTACTGCTCTGCTCCATTTCTTGTTTATTTTTTACACCTCTACCTTCACCCTGAGGAACTATTTTGTCTTATTTGTGGAGGAAATCTTGAGAACCTGGAATTTTCTGACCTACTCCACCATCTTTCCAGAATCCTCTCCTCTGGATCTGATTTTCAGTAAGGGAAAAGAATATTGTTGAGCTGGCAATGATATGAGGCTTTTGGGGACTGGGGAGGTACATGATCACTCCATCTTAGACTCTGGGATAAAGTAGGAAAGGAATTCGAGATATGGATCTTATCTGATTTTAACATGTGAGGGAAACAGTTTATTGGGGAAGAACCATTAAAAGCATTTTGTTCTACTTAATCAAATACTTTTTTATGCTAAAAAATAAGTCCAAAGGAATCTTCTATTCTTGGAAGCCTGTTCAGCAATATAAGCTATATTTGACCTTTGTGGATGTTAAGGAGTGTGCCCTTTATTAAGAATAATATGGTAATATAGTACAAAGTAACATGTTGTAGTTGATTAAGTGCTCTTATTGTAATCAGAAATACTGCTTACTGCCTAAGTGACCATGGGCAAGTCACTTAACCTCTCAGTGCCTCAGTTAACTCCCTAGAACTTCTCTGCTAATTCATAGATCTCTATTGGTGGAAGTAGTTGGCCATAGTAACAAAATCATTTTTTTCAGGTTTTCAAGAAACATAAAGATTTTTACAGTCAAAATTACCTTCCTTATCACTGTCCTCTCTTCACCTCTCCTATCCACATTTAGTAATTACAAAAGAAATGTTACTTTTTCTACTTTAGAAACAAGGAAATTGAGTCAGTTAAATGGCATCCAAAGATAATGAATAATTATCAGATCTGTTTTATACTTCTGGTTTTATCTATAATGTCCTTTGTGTTAGTCAATCAATCAAAAAACATTTGTTAAACTCTTATTGTATATCAAACACTGTGTCAAATGCCAGGGATACAAAGAAAGGCAAAAATAGTTCCTGACCTCAGGCATTTATATTCTAATTGGACTCCTTCTCCTCTACATCACTGATTAAGGCAGCTAGATGGCTCAATGTTTCTGGAGTCAGAAAGACCTAAGCTCAAATCAGGTCTCAGACACTTACTAGTTGTGTGACCCTGGACAAGTCACTTAACCCTGTTTGCCTCAGTTCCTCATCTATAAAATGAGCTGGAGAAGGAAATAGCAAATCACTCTAGTACCTTTGCCAGGAAAACCCCGAATGGGGTCATGAAGAGTCAGATGTGACTGAAAAATGACTGAAAAATAACATTACAGATTTTTATCCTTCAATGTCTTTTATCTGGAATGCCATCCTTCTCTCCTGTAATTAATAAAATGCTACCAATCCTTTAAGGACCAACTTAAATGTCACCTCCTACATAAAACCTTCTCAGATTCCCCACACACGAAAGAAAGAAGTCATCAAATCATAGTTAGAAGGAGCATCCAAGGCCATTTAATCCAGTCTCTAGCAATGATTCCTCTATAACTTCTCCAACAAAACATCATTAAGGGACTACTTCAAGACCTTCAATAATGGGGAAATAGCTCCTGGGACAGCCTTTTCCATTTTGGAAAGCTCTAATTGTTGGTGAGTTCCTCCTTATACAGGGGCAACACTGACTTCTCTATAACCCATTGCCCTTAGTTATTTCTTCTTGGGATAAGCAGAACAAATCTAATCCCTATTCCACATAACAGCTTGAAGACATTTATCATCTTCTTCTCTTCCTACTCTTCTCTGATGTCCTAATATCCCCCCCAAATATCCTTACTTCCCATTTATTCACAGAGCTTCATTTTGCATATCTTAATGCCTCTTTATGTCCATGGTCAGCCTCTTCTGGACACCAGATCATAGGATTTAAGGCTGAGTGGGACTTTAAAGATTATCATATCTAATTCCTTCATTTATTTATGAGTAAATTTAGGCCTGAAGTAGTTAAATGATCCCCCTATGTACACATAGGTATGAAGCAGAGCCAAGATTTAAATGCATGCCCTGTGACTCCAAAATTTAATATCAGATTATTAATCTGTTTTTCCCTAAAATGTGATACCTAGAACTATACACAACACTTTGACTAGGGCAGAATACTGTGGGCCTATCATGTCTTTCATTTGTGATATTATGTTTGTGTCTATGTAGCTTAAGGGAGCCGTATCCTTTTTGGCTGCCAAACCACACAGATACTGAACTTGTAGAGAAGCAAAGATTCTTTATATTAAAAATCTTTATTGCATTAATTGTATAACGATGCATTCCATATCTGACACCTGTGCAACTGATTTTTTAATCCAGATGTATGACTTTATACTTATCCCTATTGAGTTTCATCTCAATGGTTTCTTTTCCCATTGTCAATTAAGACTTTCTTCAAAGCTACTTTTTTGAGCTGCCATATCAGCTATCCCTCCCCATTTGGGGCTTACCACAGATACAACAATACGTCCTTGATAATTTCCTCTAAGACAATGGTAGGAATGTTAAATCTGATAGGGTCAAACGTGGAGCCTTTAAGTATTTCACTTATAAATCCCAACCAAGTGGACATAGATCCATTCTTCTTGGCTTTGGTCCCTTAACCAGTTCCATACCAACATAACTAGATATCATCCAACTCACATCTCTCCATTTCTCACAGCATGAGCGGCTTTGTCAAATTCTTTCTTGAAATCCAATTGTAAAAAGTCTATGGAAGCTCCCTGATCAATCAATCCCCGAACAAAGAGGGAGTCATTATTCTTACAGGACTTGTGCTTGAAGAAACCATGCTGCCTTGGAGTGACCACTAGTCTTCTTTCTCTATGCTCACAAATCATACCTATAATAACCAGTTTCATTGTTTTCCCAAGAAATAATGTGAAGCTCAGCAGGCTACATCTGGAGAAATCCAAATTCTTCCCATTTTTTTTGAGAAACAGGAAAAGCCTTGCCCATTTCTTTTCCTGTGTCCTGACTGTTTTTTCTCTACAATTCCTCAAAGATAGATAATCAATTATCATATCTACACATTCTTTAAATATCCTAAGAAATAATTTGTCCAAACTGGATAACTTGAGGGCATTTAGGCACTCTCGAAATATTTCCCCAGTTATCTTAGACTTCAATTCCCTCTGAACCATTTTTATTCTATCCTTTCCACTTTGAAAACTATTCACTCCGCAGTGAGTAGAGCACCAGCCCTGGAGTCAGGAGGAGCTGAGTTCAAATCTGGCCTCAGACACTTGACACATGTACTAGCTGTGTGACCTTGGGCAAGTCACTTAACCCCAAATGCCCTGCCAAAACACAAAAAAGAAAAAGAAAATTATTCACTCATTCCTTAGAACCGCTGCACCATCCATTCATATGACAATTATGCTGCCAAGGAGGCAGCCCGTATCAACAATCCAGCTGGCAGCTTCTGTGGGGGTGTAAGATCCATGAACAACCAGCACCCAGAAAGCTGCCAACACAGGTCCTTTTGATCTGCTTTACTTAAGGAAAGAAACATTAAGGGGTTAACAATCTTACTTTAATCCAGCATACAAATAACATCCACCTAGTTCAGGGGAAAAAGCCAGCACCCTGAATTACAGACCAAATACAATTCATAGTTTTCAACATCTGGGTGTACGGCCGGGGAGCTCATTAGAACGGCTGGCCCAGAGTCCCATGCCACTCGACACTCCAGCTGTGGCTCAGAGCTCCTCCGAGCGAGAACACTAACTTCTGTGCTTATATATCCTGTTCAGGGCCCCTGAAGCGTCCCGACCTCACCCAGGCTGGGAGTAGAGAAGTTCCCCACCCCCAATATCACATCAGATACAAATCGGCGGCTCCCAATTGTCTCAGTGCTGAGAAATACAAAAACAACCCACTTTATCTACCCCATTCAAACAAAGGCCAGAATCATTAAAGGTCAACAGCAAGAAGTCCCACCTTAATTACTATTACACAGCCTGACATAGGAAACAGGGTATTGTCCTCAGGATCAGAGAACCTTGGATTCAAATGCTTTCCTAATATTTGTTAGCTGTATGATCCTGACCAAATCACTTACCTTCTCTGAGTCTCAGTTTTCTCAATGGGTATAAAATGGAAAAAGAACCTATTCCATAAGAGTGGACTATAGATGAAAGGAAAAAAAATGTAATGGTTATAAAGTGCTTTGCAAACTTTAAGGCTGTGCAAACGTCAGCTAGCATTATCTCACGCTACTTTGTATTATATTTATGTTTGTATCCATATCTAATCTCTCCCACAATAATGCATGTAACCTCTTTGAGGGAAGGGACCGTGTCTCGTATCTCTTCGTATCCTGCTCAATGCCTTAATCATTGTAGTTATTCGATAAATATTTGTTGAGTGGGTGCATGGATGGTTGGAGATAGATAGATAGAGAAACACTGTCTGTTTTGAGAAGCATCTACTTGAAAAATATTCTTCAGAATAACTAAAAAAATCCCTGTTTAAAACAATCCCCTAGAAAGAAAGACAGTTCTAGTGAAGCTTGTAATTCTGTTTTGACATTAAGCCTGTTGTATATCACAAATACATACAGCATCTTTATTTACAGTAGCACCTTAATTAAACAATTTAAATGAGTATAAATTGCCTTTAAACACTTCTACAATTATTTAAATGCATATTTAAATTTTCCTGAATTGTGTGAAAGTAATTTGGAAGATTAATTTCAGAAGGTATCATGTGAAATTTGCATACACAGCCTAATTATTATTGATATTGGCATAGTTCCCCTGCATCATTTCCCTCCCCCTTTTGCATGCACTGTTCCCTACTGCTGCATGACCAAAGAAATTATTGAAGAAGTTGCTGTCAGTACAATATGGATTCATCAATAAATGTTCAGCCTTACAGAAGAAAAACAAACTTCACTGCTCAGCTGCAGAAGTATGGTATTACATTTTATTTATTTATTTGGGATGGGATCTGCAAAGATAAATTCATACCCCAAAAATGTGGCAGTCTTTTGCAATAAAGAATAATGACATAGCAAAGAACTGCTGAGATTCATGAGGAATTGAAAATACCATTGAAAAGAATAGAAGGGCAAAAGCAATCTTGGACTGGTGGTAGGAAATAAAGACAATCTATTTACCCTCCAGAGGGGGTGGGGTAAATATATACAGCCAGACCTACATAGCACAAGGTCAAGAAGAGAATTAGCATCATAAATTTGGACTATGCAGATAATAAATGTTTGCTGAATGAGTGAATGGATTGATTAAGTGTTCTAGTGCTCTGATGATGGGGATAGGAGAGGATGCAGAAGAAATAAAGGTATGCCTCACCTTGTGTTATTAATTGGTTCTGTGCAATCATGGTATTATATGGCATGTTATAGGGGGCAGGTCTAGACTGCTACTTGAGGTGAAGGGGGGTGGTGGTTAAGACTACTAAAGCTAAAGGGCTACTTTGGAACATCATATCTCAGGCAATAGTAATTGATTCAGGTGAAAAACAGAACTGAAGCTTCACACAAAGGGTGGAATTTGTAGATTTCACCACATTGGGAAAGGGGAGACGTTTAAGGAAGGATGCTCATGGTGCATGCAATGTTTGGTTACAATTACCAAATCAATCCACCTGGGGCACTCTTTTACATGTGTCCCCCCAGAAAACCTCCTTCAGACTGGAGCAACTTGGTGGAACAGTATCCACCCAAAACAGCAGCTCCTACTGGTATGTTTATACTTGTTAGACATTCAGAAGACAAAATTATAATTGAAAGCATATTTAGCCAAACAGACTCATGCCTAAAATGACAAAAAAAGCTCCTTTCTCCTGGCACAATTGGGGTACCCTGTCCCAGAGTTATCCTGTTATTGGGGGCAGTGTGGGACCAAACAAGAGAACACATTTAACCAAAGAATACATATGGAGACACACATTTAAGGAATATAGGAGGTTCTACTTCAAAACATTATCACCCATTTATATGTTAAGATCATACAGGTTTATCTGAAAGATGTTACATAATGATAAAAAATTGGTGGACCAAATGAGATATATATGTTATACACACCCACACACACACACACACACACACACATATAATACATATGTGTGTGCATATAAAGTACTTTGCAAATCTTAAAAGACTATATAAGTGTTAGCTACTATTATTAATTATCATCACTATCCTATCAATATTAAGCAGGGCATTAGATATAGGCTCAACAAAAAACACACATTATTGTCATAAAGGATATCCAGCACAGATTCCTAATGAAAGAAAAACTTCCTTAAAATGGTGAGATTCTCCTGAATGGGGAAAGCATTCTGCTGATTGCATCATTAATGTAACCCAGAACCACTCAAAAGCATCCAGCCTAACAATGCACACAGGAAAATCCAGGTGAATGAAGAATTCCTATTCACCGGACAAGATAGGCAAGTGAATGGACTTCCCATGGAGCTGTCCCACTACTATATATAAATGTCAAGCTAAGGAGTTTAAGGATAAAATCCTATAGGCAACAGGGAGCCCCCAAATAATGCAGAATAGTGAAGTCACTACATGAGATGTGTGAATTAAGAAGATCAATATGGTAGCAATTTGAAGAATGGACTACAGAGAAATGAAACTTGAGGCAGAAAAACTATCTAAGAGTCCAGTTGTCCAGAGGAGAGGCGATGAGGACCCGAAGTAGGCTGGTGACAGTATGAGTAAGGGGGAAGGAGCAAATGCAAGAGATATTGTATAAACAGAAGTGACAGGACTTGGTAATTGGTTGAATATGAGGGAATAAGAGAGAGATAAGAATCAAAGAGATAAGAGAGAGATAAGAATCAAAGATGACTCCAAGCTTTTGAATCTGGGCATCAACAGAAATAAGGAAATTGAGAGTAGGGGTAGATTTAAAGGGGGTGACATGATGAGCCAAACTTTGTACATGCTAACTTGAAGTACTGACTTTAGGACATCTTATTGGAGTTTTCCCAAAGACTGATGTAAATATGGACCTGGAACTCAGAAGGAAAAATTGGGATGGAAGGAAGGAAGGAAGGAAGGAAGGAAGGAGCAAGTTTCATACAAATGAGTCAGTGATAGACCTTAAAACATAACATGAATCTTGCTATATAGAGGAGATGAGTGTTAGGTTTGGAATCAGAGGGCTGGAAATCCAATCCTTGGGCAAGTTACAATCTTTCTGGGTCCTAGTTTCCCCATCTATAAATTGAGGAAGATGAAGTGGATGACAACTAACATCTTTCTAGTGCTGAATTTTTGCTCCTATTACCCTAAGTATCAGGGCTGCACTCTGGCCAACACTATGCTGCCTGAATCCTGTTAGCAAACTCTCTGGTGCAGGTAGAGTTAGGGAAATTTTTGGTTTTCAGTGACATATATTTGCTGTTGTGCATAATCTTCCCAACAGAATCAATGGGAAAAAATGTGAAGGAAGGCAATCTAGCCATACCAGATCTCAAGCTGTATCATAAAGTGGTAATTATCAAAACAATCTGATACTGGCTAAGAAATAGAGTAGTGAATCAGTGGAATAGATTAGGTACAAATTACATTATAGTAAATGACCATAGTGATCTGATAAACCCAAAGGTCTAAGCTTTTGGAACAAAAACTCATTATTTCATAAAAAGTGCTAGGAAAACTGGAAAACAGAGTGGCATAAACTAGGTATAGACCAGCATCTCACATCATATATGAAGATAAGGAAAAGGTTTTACACAAACGAAACCAATACAACCAAAATTATTGATTTTATCTATTGAATTATTTATTCAAAATTATTAAAAATGGAAACATTTTACAATTTTATCTCTGATAAAGGCTTCGTTTCTCAAATGTATAGAGAAAGGAGTCAAATTTATAAAAATACAAGTCATTCCCCAATTGATAAATGGTCAAAGGATATCAACAAGCAGTTTTCAGACTAAGAAATCAAAGCTATCTATAGGCATATGAAAAAAAAATGCTCTAAATCACTACTGATTATAGAAATACAAATTAAAACAACTCTGAGGTACCACTTCATACCTATCAGATTGGATAACATGACAAAAAGGAAATTTATAAATGTTGGAGGGGATGTAGGAAAACTGGGACATTAATTCAGTATTGTGGAGTTGGGAACTGATCCAACCATTCTGGAGAGCAATTTAGAACTATGCCCAAAGGGCTATAAAACTGTGCATACTCTTTGATTCAGCAATACCACTACTAGGTCTATAGCCCAAAGACATCAAAAAAGGAGCGCACCTATGTGTACAAAAATATTTGTAGCAGCTGTTTTTGTGGTGGCTAAGAATTGGATGCGCATCAATTGGGGAATGGCTAAACAAGCTGTGGTATATGGTTGTAATGGAATATTATTGTGCTATAAGAAATGACAAGCAGGGTGATTTCAGAAAAGCCTGCAAAGACTTACAAGAAGTGATGCAAAGTGAAGTGGAGAGAACCAGCAGAATGCTGTACACAGTAAGAGCAATATTGTTTGATGAAGAACTGTGAATGACTTAGCAATTCTCAGCAATACAATCATCCACAACAATCCCAAAAGACTAATAATGAAGCATACTATCCACCTCCAGAGAAAGAACTGATAAGGTTTGAATACATGCTGTTTTTCGCTCTTTGTTTTATTCCTTTTCTTTTATTTGAATCTTCTTGTACAAAATGACTAATATGGAAATGTTTTACATGATCGCACATATATAGCTCATATCTCAATGCTTACCATCTCAGAGACAGGGGAGGGAAGGGAGAGATAGAATTTGGAACTCAAAACTTAAAAAAAATGTTAAGAAAAATTGTTTCACATGTAACTTCTGGAAAAATAAAATATATTTTTTAAAAAAGAAATCTTTCCCAACAGCCAATATCTCAAAAATATTTCCTTAGAAGGGACCACATTTATGGAAAGACTTTGCCAATGAAACCTGAGGCGTTTGGGGATTAGCCATGCAATAAAGGAAAGGGAAAAAACAGGTTCCAGATTGTCTCCTGAGTATAAAACTGTGCTATTCTACCTTCAAAAGTGGTTGAACAAAGTTTACTCAAACTTTTCAAACACACACATACACACACACACACGATGAAGAAGAATAATTAGTCCTTGAAGAGTGATTGTATGTGGGAAATTCAAACTCCAAAAAATCATTTCCCCAAAGTTACAAGTGAAGAAACCAGTATGTCTCTGTGCTGCTTTAACCTCCAGTGTTTGTTCCTGTGTTCTGTGGTAAAGAGAAGCTGGAACAAAGGCTTTGAGAGAGTGACTGTATTTATCTTAGAGTCACTGAATGGCCACATACACACATTCACATTTGCCTATGGAAAAGGGAAAAGGAAATAGGAGCTTGTCTGGATTAGCTACCATGAGCAATGGGAATCCCACCTATCACTCACCCAGAAGCCTTTCCTCCATGCAAAAAGGAGAAAAAAAAGCTCTCTTTCCCCTGACAATGAAAATAATGAATTCCGATTATCCAAGGAGGCCCTGAATCTGAATACCAGCAAAGCCCAGCACCAGGGAGGGAAGAGGAATTATCAGAAAAGGTCATCCTGGAGACACTGAACAAAAGCACTTGGAGCAGCTTCATTCCTTAATTTGAGGAAACATTGAAGCCCTTAACCAAGCCAGAAGCAAGCCCGTGAGAAGAGAAAATAAAGGCCTTCTGAGTTCTGAGAAAAATTTATAGGGTAGAGAAACAAAAACCTGGTTGATACATGAAACTTAGAAAACCTCAGAGGCTTTGCTCCTATCCTTTTATGAGGACCTACCAGGACACCCCCGTGGCCTCCCTAGGTCAGAGGGAACTCCCATCATTCCACACCGACATAATGTTGCCCATATTGGTACAATTAATTGAAGAGAATGGTCCCAAGCATAGGCACTAATTAGTTTGAATCCACCACCTCCAGGAAAGGAGTGGGGAGAAGGCTGAAATACTCTGCTATGGATATTTCTCAGACTAGTGTGTTGTTGCCAGAGTTCTGTCCATCTGAACAAATCACAGGGAGTGTTTAAACATGAGCCTGTCCTAGAGTAAGAGGCCTCTTGTCATGGTTTCCATGATGCAGGTAATAAATCATTTAAAAAAAAAAGAGGCCTCCATGTGAAAATGGGGTCATAAGCAGGAGAGGAGGAAAGATGGTGTAGGCAAAAGATTACTGGTTCTGAAATCAGAAGTCCTTAGTTCAAATCCCAGCTCTGCCACTTGGATGACCTTGAATAAGTCACTTAACCTCTGTGGGACTCAGTTTCCTCATCTGTAAAAGAGGGAGCGATTAGACTAGAAGACCTCTGATGCTCCAAAGCTATAATCTTATGGTCTCACGACTTCTGAGATGCCTCAGTCTGGGAAAAGAATCACGATTCTGTTATAGCCTTTTACAATCATGAAGCTATTTTTCACACATTATTCCAGAGGCAACCTGGTATGGCAGAGTGATGAACTTGGAAGCAGGAAGGTCTGATTTCAAATCCTACTTCTGACACTTAGCAGCTGTGTGACCCTGGGCAAATTACTTCCCCTTTGTGTGTTTCAAGCAACTCCCAGCATTTATCAGGAGGGGCTGCAATATGCCATAGGAGTTTCCCATTGACTAAGTTATATGTCCTTCAGGTATGTCGCTTCATCCTCGAAGATGACTTACGGAAAAATATAAACAAAAATCAGAATGAGGGAGTGTGGAAGAATTATGATTTGCAGTATTGGATGGAGTATCTACCCCCAATGACTGAAGTGATGGTTCCACTGAACCATGGCTGTCTCACTAACTCTGGAATCACGCTGCTACTTGAATGCAATGAGTGGTCAATATTTGGTGGGCAATCAGTATTTGGCTGAGGGTCCCATATCACACATTCTTCTGGCTTCAGCTTAGGCTTTGTCATTCTTCCACTTTCAGACATTGCTGCTTCTTCTAGTCACCACTATTACTCTCACAGAGCGTTTGCTCCAGGTCACAGGCTTCTTGCTAATCAACATATTTACAGTGGTCATTGAACAGTCCCAAAATCCAAAAGGGATTTTACAGGACTTCTTCACTTGTTTCTCTTAATGGAAGGTGGCCAGTCCTTAGTCCTAGTCTAGTTAGGGCAAGTTAATTTCTTCTACCTCTTTTCTGCATTAGGGAGCAATGTGCCCTCTGCCCCTTGGGTTTTTTTCTGAGGTTTAGAATAAACACTAGTTCCTTTCCATTTCTCTTTTCAACTACTGTTGTACCCACTGAGAACCAGCACTTAGCTGTTCCTAAAGTTCTAATAAGCCTCCAGAAAGCAATAGGAACACAGACAGGGAGGCACAGAGCTGGGCATTAATGCTGGCATTCTCACCTTCATTGCAAAACTTCCTGTCTCCCATAAAGAGGTAATTTTTAAAAAAAAATTCTATACCTGATAAGGAATATAAGTTTTGAGTTGACTTTAATAGCTTTCTCCTGTTATGCCATTTCTAACTATCGGCATAGCATCAAAGAACTTTTCCTAGAAATAAATTTTGAAGACAGGAACCCCTTTATATGTTTCTCCAATTGGGACTTTCATTCCCTTTGCCCAAATTATACACCCTGAGGAATACCGATGTTCCAGGTGAAGGAAGAACTGAGGGACTGAAGGACTGAATTCTGAAGCAGGAAGCATTTGAATATAAGCATCTCTCTGAGGGCCTAGAATTCTCAAAAGTAGAACCAAACTCCTCTCATTTCTTTTGAGATCTACAAGGTTACAACAAATCGGCAGTCATTAGAATGGTGACATTAAAAGGATCCTACAATGGATAGGATAATGATAATGATAATTGCCATTTCTATAGCGTGTTTAAGTTTGTGAAGCACTCACAACAACCATGTTTAAGTGTGATTGTTGTTACTCTTTCTTCATTTTCCAAGAGGACTGGGGACATCACAGGGTTTTTTAACTTCCCTCTGAATTGTACTTAAGTGAGGCAGAGTTGTACAAAATTTTCAACCTCACTCTCTCTTCCAAAGTCATTGAAGTTCAGTGGCAAAACAAAAGTCACAATGACTGTCAATGACCCCGGATGCAGCAGATGACCTGGGCATCTTCAATGTCTGACCAAGCTCTAAGCACTTCACAGTGCCTTCTTCAGCCACCTACATGGTCATTAGAACAAATTGTTCTCATCTGCCCAGGCTCATTCCATCAAGGGCAGTGCTTGGCGTTGACACCTTCCTAAACTCACAGACAGGTTTGAGATCTGTTGGTTACCTTCGACCTGTTTTAAGCCCACTGAGATGGTTTTGCTGGGATGTGGCCGCTGTGCATGCTACCACTTCTTGGAGCCACAGGTGAGAGGTGAGTGCCAGGTGCACAACAAAGGTGGGTGAGCAGCCCTAAACGGGTCTCAACAAGCCCTCGTACCAGAGGTGCTAGCCCTCCCTGAACACACCATACATCCTATTTAAGTATTAATATCCACCCAGAAGTGACTTGCCTAAGATTACACATCTAGAAAATGTCACAAAAAAAGTGAAGCACACACTCAGGATGCTAATGTAGCCCTCTTTCTACCCTATCACACTGCCTCCATCCCAATACTTCTAGGTAGGATTACACCTAAGCTAACTACTGCCTACGTTTTAGTCCTGTCAATATCAGTAAGTGATGCCCATAGCTATTGCAAAGCCCCACTATTGTCATATAAGGCTTAAAGAAATATTAGCCTTTGATACTAGCTCATTTGCTCTCTTTCTGTTTGTGCTGAAAAAGAACAGCTGGTTAGCAACCAGGAAACCTAGACCAATATCACTCACTTAATATGGGAAGTGCCTATAAGAGTCATAGGCAGCAGCTGCCAATAGGCAAGAAGTGATGGGGGATGGGAAGGGCCGTGTCTACAGCTTAGAAAGTAGACACACGTTGAAGCACAAAAGTCAGCCAAAGTTGTACCAATGAACACTAAACTCCAACTTCTGTGTTTTAAAGCTGAAGAGAACTTAGAGTCCCCTAATACAAGATCATCTAGTCCAGGAGGTCCGTGATTTTTTAATATCTTGATAACATATTACTTTTTTGAGATATTTTCCCTCAATTACATGTAAAAAGATGTTTTAACATTCATTTTTTAAAAATTTGAGTTCCAAATTCTCTTCCTCCCTGCTTCCTTGAGAAGGCCAGCAATTTGATATTGATTGTACATGTGTAGTCATGTGAAATATATTTACATATTAGCCATGTTGCAAAATAAAACAGAAGGAAGGAAGGAAGGAAGGAAGGAAAGAAAGAAAGAAAGAAAGAAAGAAAGAAAGAAAGAAAGAAAGAAAGAAAGAAAGAAAAAGAAAGAAGATGGAAGGAAGGAAGGAAGGAAGGAAGGAAGGAAGGAAGGAAGGAAGGGAGAGAAGAAGGAAGGAAGAAGGGAGGAAGTCTAACAACTATACTTTGACCTGCATTTGGACTCCAACAGTTTTTTCTCTGGATATGAATAGCATTTTTTATCATAGGTCCTTCAAATTTATTTTGAACCATCATATTGCTGAGAATAGCTAAGTAATTCACAGTTGATTATCATACGACATTGCTCTTGCAGTGTTCTCTTGGTTCTACTCACTTCACTCTACATCAGTTCATATAAGTCTTCCCATGTTTTTCTGAAAGCATCATATAGCATAGTTGTATTCCATCAAATCATATACCACAACTTGTTCAGTCCTTCCCCGATTGATGAGCATCCCCTCAATTTCTAATTCTTTGCTACCACAAAAGAGCTATTATAAATATTTTTGTACATATAGGTCCTCTTCGTTCTTTGTTTGATCTCTTTGGTATACAGACTTCGTGCTATTGCTGGGTCAGAGGCTATATGCAGTTTTATAGCCCCTTGGGCATAGTTCCAAATTGCTCTTCAACTGTATTTCAATATAATTGGTTTCCTTTGTAATCCTTTGAATTTTATTTGATGAATATAAGAACATTATTCTAAGAAGAGGTCCAAAGGCATCACCACCAGACTGTCAAAAGGGTTCACAATAAAAGAAATATAAGGAAACTTTTAGATAAAGAAGTTAAGATCCAGAGAGACTGTCAGTTATTTAAAATATTTTTTCCATAGAAATCTTTGCTAATATCCTAGTCTAATTTAACCACACGAGTTTATTTTCATAATCATGTCATAGAAAGATCATTGGACCCAGAGTCAGAAAGCTTGGGTTTAAGGCCTGGTTCTAGTACTTGCTGTGGGATGCTTCCAAGCCTCAGTTTTCTCTTCTATGAAATGGGAATATTAACAATTACACTTTATCTACCATGGTTTTGAGGAATAAAGTATTTCATAATTCTGAAAACAAATTAAGCAGCACTTTTATTTAACTCATAATAGACTTGAGATAAAGGACTATTCCAATAATATCTTCTCTGGATGTGAGCCAAAGTATTATTAAACAATAGAACCATTTCTATTATACTAAGGGTTAAATAGGCATTTTTGGTCTAGCCTCAGAGCCTACATAGTATGTGTTGGAAAATTAATTCTGAGTCTAAACTTCAAGTGGCTAGAGTACAAATCCACTTTTCTTTCATTGCAATAGCATCTAATCACCTAGAAAAAATGAGAATATTCTTCCTGTTTCCCTGGGAGCTGTAGCCACCTGGAAAGAAATTCCCTCACGAACCTGAGTTGCTTGCCACCCAGAGAGAAAGGAATCTCTCTCCCTACATACATATACAACTGCAATGGCCAGGGAAGGTGACAGCTTGAAGTATGTTTCTCACTCTAGGGCTCAGGGAGAGCCCAATAGGGTGACCAGTCATGCATACAGGATGTTTGGAAGTCAGCTGTTCACGGCTCATGGATTGCCTGTGATGAATGATGAATAAGAACAGCATGATGTGCTGGAAAGAGCTCAGGACCATGCCAGGAGACCTGGGTTCTACCCCTAACTAACTCTGTAACACTAAGAAAGTACACCTTTCTAAGCTTTATGCATAAAACCATGGAGCTAGATGACCTTCAAGACTCCTCCAGGCTGTAATATTCCATGAATGGCCCATGAAGGGCTATCCTAACCTGGAATGACACGCCATTCAAAAAAAGGTCAGTAGGGTGCAAACACATTTCTATGATCAGCTTGGCTAATGGCAGTCGTCAGAGGCCTGCAGGTTTTAGCCTCAGGTTGAAGATCGAGATAGCTTAGTAATGAAGCAAACTGAAGGTCTGGATAACTGGAATCTTATCTGTATCTGGAGCCTGACACCACATAACTCTCATCCACAGAGCATTGTTTCGTAACATGATTCCAATGGGGTAGCCATCAGCCCATTCTCAACATTTATCGAAGCCTCTCTTTGTTCTATGAGTTTGAAGGTTACCGGAATATGCCAAGGTGGACTAATCTATTTCCAAATCCCTTTTCTTTCAGGGAAAAGGACTGAAAATGTTCTGCAAAAGCCACAGTAGAATGGAAGCCTCGTTCCCATCTGGAGAAGAGTCACATTTGGCTTGAAGGTTTACACCAAGCCTAAAAGTGATCATGACAAATGGAAATCCAGCAGCACCTTCAAAACAATAGGCTATTCTTCTGGCAAAAGAAAAGTGTTACTGTAATATAATCTCAGCATCTCCAGTGGAGCACATCAAGTAAGTCACATGTATGAAAAAGGGGGCAGATTAAGCTGGCCCAAGGTATCTCTCTATTTTTTAAAAAGAATCTATTGACAAGAAGCAAAGCAAATACAAGTAACCATATCCACAGAAACTAGCTAAGGATTAATTTTAATATACACAAATAAAACAGGACATGATGGGGGGAGGGAGAGGAGAGATGGTTACAACTTCCCAAATCCCCTTGAAAATCCATACCAAGAACAGAGCTAGTTTGTCAAATCCATACTCTTTGTTTAATACATTTATTCTTTTTTTCTATCAAGGGAGGAAACAGTCCAATTTATTATATTGGGTTAGATGGATCCATCCCTTTGTGATTTTTTTCTTCTTCTAATCTTTATTAAAATCAAAAGAGAGGCATCTCTAATCCCTCAAATGATAATTTAGCTCTCAGTGTACAAAGTAAGAGTCTCTAGCATTTCTTTTTAAGCAAATCCATTCAATGATTTTAATTAAAAATGAAGTGGTGTGAACCTAAAAAAATAAAATAGATGTTTCTTAGAGGAAAACGAAAACTTAGTTAACACTACACTTTACCTAAATTTTTGAGTCAGAAAATGACAATTTCAAACACTTAGAGAGAACCTCACCTAGTGAGGGCAGAGAGACTCCTGGCCAGGAATTTTCCCATAGGAGAAGCCACATATCAATATATGTTCCCTTCTTTTCATCACTTTCTGGGCCTCAAGATCCTGTCATAATCTTATGTTTGGGGGCTCCCTAGTAGAGAAAATTGCGTTTCCTAACAGGAAGCATGGATCCAGGTTTAAGGAAGCAAGCCTTAGCTACTGTTTGGGCTGATGCGGCTCCTAATAGGTAGCAATGGACAGGTCAGCTCTAAAAGATCAAGATTCCTCAGTCAAGGAAGGAAATCTTCACATAACTGTAGGAGCTTGGCTTATATCCTATCTCTTAACACATATTCAAAAAGATGAATAGATAGGCAAATGAATGAATAAAGAAATAAATGGATGGATGGATCAATGAATGAGATGTATTGATTTGTCTGATGGAACTTTAACTACTGAAGAATAAATTTCTATCAGTATTAGCATAACTTAGAAATTTCTAGCCAAAATTACAAAAAGATGGGGCTCCTTATGAAAAAAAATAAGAGATGTTTTCAACCTTTTTTACCCTTTTTCACTTTCTTCCTGAAGATGAGAGCTGTGGGAATGATCAACTGTCACAAGCTGAGGTTTTAATCTTCATCAAATGGAGGCCCTCCTTCAAAGACAAAGAGTTTGGCTGGCATATGTGCCCTATAAAAGTCAACTAGAATGGGAGCTCCTTGAGGAAAGGTACCATGTTTTATTTTTATTTTTTACTTTTTGTACCCCCAGTTCTTAGCACAGTGCCTGACACATAGTCAATGCTAAATGAGTACTTGTAGACTGTTTGGCTGACAATGGCATATGGAAGTCTTAGAGATCCCTGAGAGCAACATTCTCACTCTTTTTCCTTTGAATGGAAAAGCAGATTTGGGACTTCTGTGGTTTCCACTCTTTCTCTCATGGATTCACATGGCTTGCAGAGGTTACTAGAACCATATAAATATGGTTTCAGCCAAGATGGTTATAGAGGTCCTACTGGTTATGGAGGAGAAAGCTAGAAATGGAAGATCTTTCTCCGGGAGCAAGACAGTAGCTAGTGGCACAAGAAAGTCAGCCAAGGAAAATAAGCAATCAGAGAAATATCCACAGCAGCAGAAGTCCCCAGTTCCAGAAGGCAGATTATTACGCCCACGCTCTCTGACCACTGAACTTCTATGACCCTACGAGCTACCAAGTTGGCCTTCCTATACCTCATTGAAGGTGTCTTTTGATTTTGATCCTTATGAAAGAGGGTGATTTCTATTATTGGGCATCCTGTTCTCTTGCATATGAAAAATGAATATAAAACTCAGACAATGCAATGTCAATAATATTGGCACTGAACTTCACTTTTAACCTGCGTGCAGACTCCTGAAAAAGTACAGTGTTTGACAAAGATGGATCTGAGCTGGCAGCTGTTTCTGAACCGCATATCAAGAGCAAAATGAAGCCATAATTCCCAAGCTACAACAATGAATTATAGAAAGATGCCCTTGTTCTAAGCCTAGGAGGACAAGCTAAGTCACCTCCCTTTGACCTTAGCCAAGCCTAGGCTCTCTGGAGAAAACAGATGTTCCTTAGGATTCATAAAGGTGGTTCAGGAATGGGAGGCAACATGGTATCAGGGAAAGACAGCTGGGCTTAGAATCAGGCTCTGCCACTTAACTATAGGGAGTTTAGCAGCTCTGTCTTCTTTTTCATATTTTTAACACAGTGTTTTGATTAATGAGTGTTTTTTCATTCAATCATTCACTATCTTATTGGCATCACCTCATCATCCCAGAATGTTCTTATACCTTCCTTGATCTTTCCATGGCCCCAAAAGTACTTTAAAAAGAATTTTTAAAAATACTCTTTTTTGTAAGTCTTTAGTATTTACCACAACCCTCAGTTCTACTGTGCTTTCAACTTCCTGGCACAATTCTTATAGGACAGCACCATTTTTGTATTAACACTCAGTTACCTGTCTTCATTTCCACGTAGGGCACACAGTCCTTTTATATAGGTTGTCCCAAAAGTGTATTAAATCTTAAAAAAATCTGCTCTAAGACTTTTGGGACACCCTACACTTGAGCTCACTGGTGAACAAATTGGGTAATCCCATTAGTTTCTTTACATACTACTGCATTTTATTTTTCACTGGAATAATTTGTAATCAGGTTGACAGCATTTTAAAACACTGATATGTTGCCCTTTCTGTCTAATCTGTTCATTTTGAAGGAACTCTATAGGCTGCAATCGTTATACTCCAATTATAAGTAATATCCCACCAATATTTGGTTATTCCTATGAAGTAGCATTTATCTACTTTTATTAAGACCCCCTAACTCACTAAATCTGTTGCCCCATGCCCAGTGTACTCATGTTTTGTAAATAGCAGGCATTTAGTAAAAGTTTGTTAAACTGAATTGATATACTGATATCTGAGGCAGTGAGTTTTATTTCCTCCCCTCTTCCTTGTTATGGTGTCTTTCAAATTAGTGACTGAGTTTATTTCTATTTTTAATCTTAATCATTCTACTTATTGTATATATATATATATATATATATATATATATATATATATATATATTCTTTATGGTGTCAGCTTCAGTGAGGTGCTAGTCCCCCTTGAACACTCCATATACCCCAACCTTTGATACAAGCATTTGTTGAGTGTGCTACAAAACTCATCTCTCTCAGTATTCCCAAATTCACTCTTTCTCAGTTCCATTATGTATTTATCAATGCCACAGGGTCTTAAATGGTGATAAGATAGAAATTAATAGCAATTAAGAAGAGATTTCCTTGGGGACAACGGGAAGGGGCAGCAAGAAGGTGAGTATTGAAGGATTCATACAAAGCACTCTACTGGTGACTCCTGGAGAGTCTTGCCAATTCTATATACAGCTGCTATTATGGCAACAGCCCTGGCCAGTAGGTCAGGACATTTGGGATATTATCTACCATTCTACCACTCTATCATTAACTTTATAATTTAAAAAAAAACACTTAAGGTTTATATAGTGTTTTTCTCACAACTTCCCTGGGAAGTAGTCAAATATTTTCATCCCCATTTTACAGATGAGGTGACTGAGGCTGACAGACAGGTCTATGTGTACAGAGAAAATATACACTAGATATGGGATTTGACTCCATGTCTCTTGATGCTAAGATCGTCAAGATTTTTACTATACCCACATTATCTTAGTTCCCTAAAAGTTAAAATGGAAACACCCTCAGGCTTTTTGTAAAACTGAGATAAGATAACAGATGTATAAGTACTTTTAAAAACAGAATGTACTCCACACATTATGATGTATAACTAAATAGGGTTTTATTGTTACAAGGTGCTTTACATCCATTATCTCATGTTGATACAGTAATAATAGCTGGACTTTATATAGTACTTTATAAAGTGCTTTAAAAGTATTCCCATTTAAAATAAAATCATTAAGAATTTTTAAAAGTATTCCCACTTTATCCTCATAACAATGCCATAATTATCCCCTTTTTACAGAGAAGGAAACTGAGGCAAACGAGGTTAAGTGACTTGCCCAGGATCACACAGTGTCTAAGGCCAGATTTGAACTCAGGAAGATGAGTCTTTTTGACTCCAAGCCTGGCACTCTATCCATTATAACCTCATTGAGAGACAACATAAAAGCTGGCCTTACAATCAGGAAGACCTGAGTTCAAGTTATTACTCTGACGCATACCAGGTGTATAAAGATAAGTCACTTCATCTGACAGCATCCTCAGCAATTTTGTTAAAACTACTAAGTTTCAGAGGAAGGGTAAAACTGCTTTGGTAAAAGAAATTCCTCATAGAGGAATGTGTTAAGTTCTCCTTTAAAGAAATCACTTATGGGGCAGCTAGGTGGTGCAGGGAGTAGAGCACTGGCCCTGGAATCAGGAGGACCTGAGTTCAAATCTGATCTTGGACACTTGACCCAGGTACTAGCTGTGTGACCTTGGGCAAGTCATATAACCCCAATTACCTTGCCAAAAAGCAAAAAAAAGAAAGAAATCACTTGGAATGGCAAAATATTCCTAATTATTATCGCATGTTATATTATTATGTTATAATTTAATTCATAATAATAAAATAAAACTTCCAATAATACTACGGTAGTATTGAAGGTAATATTAGTAATGGTAACAATACTAGATTACATTAATAAAGTGCTTTACAGCTTATAATATGCTTTTCCAAATCTTTTTTGAGCCTCAAAATTATCCTGTGAAGCAGACTTGCTATCCCCATATTGCAGATGAAGAAACTGAGGCTTAGAGAGGTCAAGAGAATACTTCAAGATTTCAAATATAACAAGGAACAGATGCTAGATTTTATGCCAAAGTCAATGCTCTCCCACCCCCTCCTCCTCCACTATGCTACATTTGATACTGCCTCACTAAGATGACATGAACACTGGTGTCTGTATATTTCTTGACCAAAGTTTAGACTACACAAATGATTGGCCATGAGGTTTCCTTGGCACATTGGACCAATGCTCCTGACATGCCAAATCCTAGACGGGGTTGGCTCTAACCTGGGAAAAGGAATCCTAGGTCAACCTCGTGAAAGAAGCAAAGAAATCTCAGATCAACTCCCATAATGGAGTCTGATTCAATATATCACTTATTCATTCCACAGGAGAAATGAGGCAGAAAGAAAGGCTCAGGGTGGAATTTGGTACTATTCTGCCTTTGGCTCTTGGACTAGGAGATGATCTTCATGTATTCAAATGGGAGGCAATTATAAATGTGATATACCATTGCTTGTCTGGAATTCAGCAGTTTCAGGGTTTGGGGTCTGGTTTTGATTGTTGGTTAACTGGAGAAAGCAACTCACTGACATGAATTAAGACTTTTGGAAACTTTCTTTTATGACACTTGTCTATGAATTAGGCCCCCAGGACTGTACCTAGCAAGGGTAGTCTAAAAATGCATATGATCTTAACAGAGCCCAGCATAATACATTGCACACATTAAAAAGGATCGCGGAGTTGGAGAGAGAAGAAGCATTAGGGGATGGAGAGAGAATGGACTTTTGAGGTCATCTAATTCAATCTCCTTATTTTATACTTCTGAAAATGGAGTCCGAAAGGGGTTAAATGACTTGCCTAAGGTCACATAGACCATAGATGCCAGAGCAAAGATTTGAACCTATGCCAACTAATTCCAATCCCAATAGTAGTTTTCCTCTATACCATATTACCTCCCCTTCTGTCAATTAACAGAAAAAAAATAATTACAATTCTGATGCTTTTCATCATACACGATAATATTACTAGTCAATTGCTTTAATTTTTATACAATAGAAGATTTGGATTTGGGCCAACCTCTCTTGCCCTTCATCATTGAGGATATATATTTCCAAGTTGGGCTTCTGAGTCTGAGTGTAATTGACAGCAACGGAGACAAATCAAGCTAATGGCTAAAATGGTAATAGGGCGCATGAAATTGAAGCTATTATGATATTCTGGACCTATTAGGGTCCTAAAGAATATCCAGTCCATTTTTCCAACAATCATAGAAGAAAGGGAGAGCTTTATGTGTTGATGGAAGAATAGGCAATAATCTCCCTGTGTACCAGAGATAAGAAAGCAGAGGCCTGATGACTACAGCTCAAGATTGATGGGGAGGGAATTCATGTGTCAGGTAAGCTTTGGACTCAGTGCTCCATAAGGTTCCTTCCAACTTCGGGTCCCTTTGATTCTCTTATTAATTGAAGTATTGATTTTGTCTTAATCTGCTAACTCACTGTATAACTTTTGATTATTGAAACTCTCGGCTTTGGATTCTCTATAAGTTTTGGGCCTTGCTACTTATAAATAAATACAATCTTTGTGGCAATCTTTCTGAACAAATGCAAAGCCATCACTACTTAAAGAATTAAGAAACCATATAGTGTAAATCACATCCTTTTCCTGGACAGTGTCGTTTAGGTTACTCCTTACATCCAAATTCCTAACTGGTGATATGCTTTAGTTAATTATGCCCATCATATTTCTCTCCATTGCTTTTGGGATCACCTGAAAATTATGAGGTCTTTTTCCCCCCAGAAACTATCATCAGATAGCATCACCAGAAGAATATTTGTGGTTAAAATAAGATTTTTAAAATTTGTTTTAGAAAGAAGCTTGGAAGTACAGTTTGATTTTCCAAATGCAATCCATGACACTCCGTTTTTTGGATTTAATGCATGGTCTAGCACTTTGCACCACCATAGTGTTTTTCACTATTTATGTTCTAATGGCTAGCTCAATGACTCAGTTATCCAACTGCATATCATAGTTTGAGAAAAGAGTATTCTTTATCCTTTTGCTTTTTCCTGTGTGGATTATTAAACAAAATTTATACTCCATCCTTCCCTTCCCTCACTGAAAAACCAGAAAGATTTAATTTTGACAAGTTAGTTGTGCATTAGCCATTATGATTTACCAGAAAATTATAGTGAATTTAAATCCCTCACAATATTTAGTTATGTTAATATCTAATGAAGTCACGAGGAATGTTACCCATTATTTTAGATATGAACATTGAGAAACACTACAAAGTGAAATACCTTGGACAAAATTGTTTAGTGAGTCCTGGATGTAATAACAAACATTTATGAGAACCCAAACTTAGTGGAACCCACTCCCAGATACCTCCTATTATTGCTAGACAACCCTAAATAACAGAAAAAAGAGTTTATCTGGGGCTAGTCACAATCCCATCAACCAAACATCTACTACTGACTAACGTCTATAGCTCACAGATGATTCATTTAAAGCTCATGAAATTCTGCAATCAATGTATTGGTAGAAACTCTGGACATGATACCAAACATTTGGAGGAAATGTGAAAAATCTATGTCATTCAGATACTTCTAAATATCTAGTTACTTGAATTGTGTGCCAAAGGGATAGGATGTTACAACTGGAAGGTCTATTAGAGACTACGTTGACCATTCCCCTCATTTTGCAAAATAGGAAACAGACCTAGATAGACAAAGTGACCTATCTCTGGTCATATAGTTGTACAATAAAACATAGCCAGAACTGAAGTCTAGTTCTCCTGGTTCCTATTCTAATGTATTATAAGATTTATGAGAGAAAGAGACCTTAAATTTCATTGGAAGGAAACAGGCCCAGAGTTGTTCAAGGTCATACAGGGAGTAATTAACAGAGACAGGACTCAAACCCAGATCATCCCCTCCAACACAATTCCCATTACACCATCTTGCCCTCTTTTCCATTGTACTATACTGCTTGGAATAAGCAGGACTTTTTTTTTTCAAAGTATCCTCTCCTGTCCAATGTCTCACATAGTTATCCTATCATCCACTAATGCCTTGCTAAAACCCACCCTGGATCACTGCCACTACATTCCTTCGTCACTCTTACTCACATGCTGCTGAACTGACCTGCAAGAAGTCACACAGCCATTCTGACTAGATCTACTACAAATTTATGGTATAGAATCTCAATTGGACCCTCAATAAATCAAGGCAATCCTTTCATTCCTCACTCTTTGATCCTCTATTCTATTTATATTCAAGTTTCCTAAACCTCTTCCCTTCTCCTGTCTTCTCAAACCTCTTACAGTACTGCCTCTCTCCACATTCTCCACTGAGGACCTCTGCTTGTCCTTTACTGAGGAAATTGAAGGCATTTAACATATGCTCTGTCTTCTCCTCATCTCATCTCACACTCCTGTGATCATCTCCTATAATCTATTCCATTATTCTACTCTCTGATGAAGTGTCCCTTCTCCTCACCAATGACAACCTTCCTTGCCTGTTTTATCCAGAAGATTGCCCTCTTCACCATCATCTCCTCTTCCTCCCCAACCTTCAACCTCTATCTACTGTTTCCTTTCTCACCACCTACACATATAACCCTCACTTGATGCCCCTATCCCTTGTAATTATTATCCTATATATTTTCTCTCCTTTTAAGTCAATTTCCTTGAAAAAGTTAGTCATCAAGCATTTATTAAGTGCTTACTATGTGCCAAGCACTTTATTAAATGCTAGAGATATGAAGAAAGGCAAAAACACAGTCTATGCCTACAAGATGCTCAATTTTTTTTCTGTTATGTATAGTTTGTTTTTTAAAAGCATGTCAAATTTAATATTACTGTAATAAAATTACTCTGTTCACTTGTGCCCCCTTCTGAATTTCCTTTTGCTGTCTTCAATATAGATGAATAAGATAAAGTATTTATTAAGTACTTACTGTATACCAGGCACTGTGTTAAGTACTGCGGATACAAATATAAGCAATAAGACAAATAGTTCCTGTCCTTCCAGAGATTACATTCTAGTGGCAGAAAATAACACATAAATAGGATCTGGAAAGGGGAAGTGGAAGGTACCCATGCAGCGAAAAACGAAGAAATAGTTCCAGAAGTAATAGGCTGTTCTGGGTTTGAAAAGAGCATGGCTGGTGCAGGTACTTCCTCAAACAGAAGTTCAGGGAGGAACTTATTAATGGGAGGAAGGGGCCATTCAGGTGGAAGTATTGCCATCATTAGGAAGCCACTGGGATGCAGATGGAGATGTGGTCTGGGAAGTCATGGGCAGGTCTGTGTGTTTGTATTTTCTTTATGTGCTTTTCTTTCTTTTTCTTTCTTTCTTTCTTTTTCTTTCTCTCTTTCTCTCTTTCCTCCTCCTCCTCCTCCTCCTTCTCCTTCTTCCTCTTCTTCTTCTTCTTCTTCTTCTCCCTCTTCTTCCTCTTCTTCCCCTTCCTCTTCTCCTTCTCCTCCTTCTCCTTTCTCCTTCTCCTCCTTCTCCTTTCTCCTTCTCCTTCTTCTCTTTCTTCTCCTTCTTCTCCTTCTTCTCCTTCTTCTTCTTCTTCTTCTTCTTCTTTTCCTTCTTCTTCTTCTTCTCCTTCTTCTTCTTCTTCTTCTCCTTCTTCTTCTTCTTCTTCTTCTTCTTCTTCTTCTTCTTCTTCTTCTTCTTCTTCTTCTTCTTCTTCTTCCATCTATCACTGCCATTAGTGTAAAATAGTGGATAGAGGACTAGATTCAGGTGGGAAGAATTAGATTCAAATCCTACCTCTGACCTAAACCATCACGTGACTTGGGGAAAATCATGTAACTTATTAAATGGTAAATCTCTAAGTCTGCAAGCTACAGAAAAGATACAAATTTGCATTGGTAAAGGGAGTTTCCTTATCTGGGTGTTCTTTACACTAAGGAAAGTATATAGGTCCTATAGTTTTATTAGTATCTCATTCTATCCCTATCATTACCAAGTAATTCACTCTCATTCACCACCCAAATTTTAACTTATAACTAATAAATGTGGTAAATCCAAAGAACTCAACACATTAGCCATGTCCACAATATAGGTCTCTTTCTATACCTCAAGCTCTCACTTTTCTGCTAAGAAGTGGAAAGCCTGCTTCATTATCGGTCTTCTAAAGTCATTTCTGATTGCTGCATGAATCCAATTTTCTTAGTTTTCCAAAGCTCTTTTCCTTTGTGTAAATGTGGTCATCATGATTGTAAATCATTCTCTTGGCTCTGCTAATTTCATCCTGAATTCATTTCTACAAGTTGTCCTAGTTTTCTCTGAAGTCATCATATTTATTTCTTATATCCCAATAATATTACAATACATTCACATGTCACAATTTGTTCAAGAGTTCACCAATTGATAGACACTCACTTCACATGCAGTTGTTTGCTTTGGGATTATTCCAAGATATTATTACTCTTGCTTCTTTGCTCACTACCTAGTTTCTAGATCCTTTACTTTCAGCTCATGGTTTCTAGAAGTTCTTTTCTCTTCTTCACAGGATGCTCAAAAAGTTCCCCTTAAGTGTGGTGTAGCTTTTTTGCTTCTGAGCTGTTCACAATCAGCCCCACCCCTCTTACATTTCTAGCCAACTTACACATTCTTGGTAGATGTTAGATGACTGAGCAGTTTGCTTCCCAGGTTCGTCCAGTAGTACTCAACAAAACTAGAAGTAAAAACTAAAATCCGACTCCAAGTTCAGCGCTTTCACTTATATGATATATGGTTTCCCTTGCAAATGATGGAAGATTACTCAGTGTTCAATAGATTCAGGAACATTATCTAGACAGGCAACACTCTTCTAGATTAACTCTAAGGAGCCTGACATATGGGCTTATCCCAATCACTCACTCTTCCCCTTGATTGAAAACTTTCTGTACCACTTTTTTCCTCAGAATTATTAACCTAGACACTGCTCTAGAATTTCCTGTTCCAGCTGGATTTGTTGAGAAAGTGAGTACAAATACCAGGCAGTAGAATAGAGAAAATGGTCTTTCCAACCTCGTTGTCCTATGGTTCTGCCAAAAATGAGTGGATTCTTCCTTCCTCAAACAACCAAAGTGAACCACTGAGAAAAGGTGCCTCTTGGTCTCTAGATAACAAAGCAAAGGGTTCCAAGTCTCTGACTTGCTCCCTGACTGACTATGGGTCCAAGTTTCTTCTTTCCCCAAGTGTGCTCTTGTATATAAATAGAGATGTTAATTCCCTGTGACTCTAGTCTCTGACCATCCCATGGGAGAATCTGAGAAGGTTGTGCATTATTATTACCGCCATTTTTTCTTTTTTATGCTCATTCCCACTTTCTTCCTGCTGGTGCTCCTCTCAGCAGTCTTAAGTAGTGTTTCCTTAGACAAAGGAAAGATATGTTCCATTCAATGCTACCTGCCATGACCTTCCTCAAGTTTCCGGTTACTTCCTAATGCATTAGAGCAAATCAATAAAGTCTCTGTTGCAGTGTTTTGGGTTACTGCAGCTTTGGTAGATTCTTCCCTATCCTTTGCTCCCACAGTACACAATGAGCTGCCTGAACTCAGTGAGAGAGGAATCTGTTGGAATCATCAACATTTTATACAAATATGATCAAATGGCCTCATAGGTCCTGTACAGGTACAAGCCCCAACCTGCTACAAAATGGCCCGCATCTGGTAAGGACTCTGATAGCACAGGGAGGAAAAGGCCTACAGGAGAGCTGGGGGGAGGGGAGGCATGAGGAGAGCCCCCATTGTCTTTTCACAATGAAGTGATTGATGTCTCTTCTTTGTCACCTTCTTTAAAAGCAAGATGGGGAAAAGATTAAGAGTCAGGCAAGAAGCCAACTGTTGACTTAATAGTACTTAGCAACCATCTGAGACTCTGCAAGAAATCTGTGCCCTATCTCTCAAGCAACCAGTTGACTGGACCTTTTGAAAAATACCTCCTCTCTGGTAGGCCTTGGGGATTTTAGCTACCACAGGAAAATAAAAGAGCTAGTCTCTGCAATACCTTTAGTGTATTCACTCTGACATTGAAAATACATTTTTCCTCCTTGTTTTATGAACCTTTTAATGGCATCTATGAGAGTCTTCAATAGTCCAGCCTCTAGGACTCAAAGGGTCCTCAAAGGCCATCTTATGCAGCCTTTCCATTTTACAGATGAAGAAATTGAGACCAAGAGAAGTTAAGTGAATTGCCTAAGATCTCGCAGTTAATGAGTCTCTGTTGTAGAATTTGAACCAGTTTCTTTCCTTCCAAAATCAATGTTATTTGCATTTTATCACCAGGATTTCCTTCTTCACTGTAGAAGAAAGCAGATCAGCAAGGCTCTGTTCTTTTATTTTTTATGAACGTGAAGGAACCTAACAAATCTTTCCATAGGCTGATCAACTATTTATTGTACAGATCAGTGTTGGGTCAGAGAATGCTAGGAAAAAGAAACAGCCCAGAGAGCTTAACTGTTTTACCCAAAGTCACACAGGTAACAAGTAATAAAGAGTCAGAGTCAGATTCCTTAACTCTATTTTCAGAGCTCTTTCCATTGCATTTGATCTTACGACATATATAAATATACATATATATATATATACACATATATATGTGTGTGTGTGTGTGTGTGTACACACACACATATTTGTACGTATATATACATATATGTATGTATGTATATACACACACACATATATATGTATGTATGTATGTATGTATGTATGTTGGGTTTTTTCAGGCATAGCTACAGAAATTGAAGATTTGTAGGTGATTAGGCTGCAAAAATAGTGATAATGATAGCTGAGATTTCTACAGTACACTTTAATTTTTGCTAAGTGACATACATTATCTCAGAGGTAGTGAGGGGTAGTAGATGAATTGCTTTAGAGCCAAGAAAGCCTGGGTTCAAGTCTTGCCTCTGATGCCAGCTGGCTATGTAACACTGGGTGAGTTACTCCACCTCTCACTGTTCCAGGAAACTGTTTAAGACTATAAATTGCAAAACAGCTATCAATCTGCATTCATACAGAAATTTCCCTCACATGGGAGTCCCATAGACCAGAGAAATCACAGATCCAAGACCTATCTCTGTCTCATTTACAGGGATATCTAGAAGATCTTTGACTCCAAAATCTGCATTTTACAGATGGCAAAACTAGACCTAGAGTGTTGAGGACATTTGCCTAAAATGATACATCAGGTTAGTAATTAAGCTGAGATTAGAATCCCATGTTCAAATACCTCAGATTATACTCTTAGTCTTCCTCAGCCAGACATTGTAAATATTTGCTGATAGTCAAAAGTGAGCCCAAGAAACATATTTCCCTTAATGAGGCTACGTCCTCCACTGATGCAGATAGCAGCCCATCCATCCAGTTATGCTAGGCAATTTATGTACATAAATACTTCGGATTAATTTTTGTTTGCTTGTTTGTTTAGAATTTCAGGTTTTTCATTTTAGAGCTATTTAACTACCATCTCTCACTTTTACTAATGGCTTAGCTGCTTCCTTTTCTAGTCAGCTATGTTCTTGATGGGTTTTTTTATGTCATTTCTCATATATCCGTCAGCATTGATAATATGCACCAACTGTCTTATACTCATCATGCATCTTTCTTTGTCCCTTGAGTTACCTGCAAGTTTAATTCTTCTGGAAATGTGTTATTTCATTAACCCATCATTAACATATCAGCTTATTACTTCTCAAAGGGATCAATAATATCATCTTTCTATATGGATTTTTTCTCAAAGAATTAACATCAATACTTCAAGGATCCATAATTTCTTAACCCTGGCACAGATTGCAACCTCTATATATACCTTAGTTGATGGAGTTTGTGAATTGTTGGGGGTGGGGGCGGGGGCGGGGACCTCATTACTCTATGACTCACCTCCAGATGGTCAGTCCCTATGTATTTAGATAAGCTGGTCCTCAGATGACAGACAAAAATCTACTACAGGACACATAATCAAAACCTTCCATACCTGGGCTCGCTCCCTAGCAATCTTTGGAGAGCCCAGGTTTCCCTCCCACATGAGGAAGTACCAGAAAAGGATTTTTTGGTGGAGAAATAAGAATAGGAAACAACATAGCTCAGAAATGATTATTCAGGTCCTTAGACTTGTGATGCTAGTTTGACCTGGGAGTGAGATCCTTCTATGCAGCATCTCCATATTATTTTTATAACACTCAGGTATTAAAACTAGCTTTAGGGACTTCACAAAATGGAAATTATCTCTAACGAGGCAGAATTGAATGATTCTCACACTGTTTGGTTCAAGTATTCTCAAGCTAAGTAACCTAATCTAATAGCCAAGCATTTGATTAAAAGAAGCAAAAATTGAAAGAAAAAACCCTGTAAGATGCCCTTTTCTTTGCTAGCAAAGTTCCCTTACTCAGTTCTGCTGACCTTGACTTGACAAAGAAGGCAGAAATCTATATCCTATGAGATCTTGCCTCAGTATAATTATACGATGTTGTATACACTTTTATTTATCTGTGCCACCTTTTCCTTCCTCGTTTGGGGAGGTCAACTTTGGCACTGATGCTTTGGACATATTTGATGAACTCGTGAGGTCATAATAAGAACTAACTTACATAGTCCTAACTTACAGTACTTAAAAGTTTTCTAGGTTCTTTACATGCATCATTTTATTTGAACCTCATAACAACCCTATGAAGTGGATATTACAAGCATTATTATCCTCATTTTACAAAAAAATAAACTAAAGGTCAGAGAGGTTACAGTGATTTGCTCATGGTCACAGAGCTAGAAAGTATTAGAGGTGAGTTAAGGCTCAGATATTCCTGACTCAAGGTCTATCTAATTCTCCTTTACATTGTGCTGCTTCTCAAAATGACAGAGCTTGAAGGTACCATAGAGATCATCCCAGCCAACCTCCTCATTTTCCAGATGAGCAAATTGAAGCCTAGAGACATCAAATGACTTGTCAAGAGTCTCATAGCTAGTATTCTGGCCCTAAAAAAGAACATATTTCATTCCATCTCTCCTTCTAGGTTTTCCACATGAACATTCCCTTCTCACTGCTCACCTCCTTCAAAGAATGATGGTAAAGGTCGGTTTGTACATCATTCCTCATGGGTGAAAGCTTTTTTTCCCCTATAAAAACATATTTAACTTTTTATGAGGTTGCTAATATCATGGAGAGATAAATCAGTTTGTCAGCAGTCAAAGGTTTCCAGCTGGTCCCAATGATTGGCCAAGGTCTTTCACAAAATATTGCAGGAGCCCTTTAATGTCTGACCAGAATGAATAGTACCTTGAGTCATAACAAAGACCCAGGAGAAAAGTTCCCTTTGTGATGTAGACCCACCTTCTGCAAAGGAAAGGGGGCTAAAATTACCCTGAAGCAATCAGAGCTGATGGGTTCAGGTAGCCTGGGTTCAGCTGAAGTTGGTACTTCATACAATAATAGATTCACCAACTGCCAAGAGCAGGGTCTGGAGAGAAAAGAATTATTCTATTTGACTCTGAATGTCAGTGCTTCCTGTGAAGTATCCATCACAAAGCTACTTAATATGAAAACACTCATTTAATATGGAAGACTGTCCCAGGTGGATCTGTTAATTCGTTGTTGCCAATGATTTAGTTGTTTGGAAAGAATTCTTAGACTGTCTTCCCTCCCCACCCTACCTCCAGTTTATTCCTCCTCCTCTTTCACCTTGCCTGGTTTTAATTCAGCTGTGTTTAACAATAAAACTAGGAGATGTACGCTTGTCAATACTGTTTGCTTCTAAGAAGTCCTAGAGCCAAATAGAAAGGTGATTTCCTACAGATACTGAGGTCCTCCAAATGCTTCTATTTGTAGATGAAAATGCCTAGATTGTATGACACACAATAATAGTATTACAGGACCTCTTCAATGAAGTCTGTGATCATTCTAGAGTTCTGCCTCATGATCCATTTCAAGTCAACAAAAAATTTACATATCACAAGGCACCGTTGAAGGTATTGAGGAAGACTCTTACATGGAACTAGAGGGATACAAAATGTATAAGGAAACAAATGCAAAGTATACACAGATTTTCATTTTTTAAATAGAACCTTTGATTTCAATTGATGTGAAAACTCTCATATGGGGAACTTCTCATGGCGTTTTTAACAAGGAATTTCTTCTACCCATGCATTGTAGTACAATTATAAAACAGTCTTGGAGAACTACTAAGGCCATTGGGAAGTTAAGTGATTTACCCAGTCATACAGACTAGATGTAGCTGAGATAGGACTGGACTTCTGTTCTTCCCGACTCTGCGGCGACCTCTCTATCTACTATACTACATTGGTCATTTTTACAGTTATAAAAAGTAATTTCAAGAGGAAGAAAGCACTGACTATTAGGGGAATCAGAAAAGGTTAAGCAGCTGAAGTATACTTTGATGTCTCCTCTCAAGGAGATGATGAAGTTTCGAGGTGGAGATGAGGAGTAAGTACATTCCACACAGGATGGACAAATTGTGCAAAAGCTGAGAGGAGGGAAGAGCTGAATAGATGGAAAATGTCCATAGTACAGGTGATATTATGCAATTAAATGGCCAGCTCAGTGAGTTAGTATAACAGTATGTGTGTGTGTGTGTGTGTAGTTAGTTTGTGTAGCAGTATATCTATATGCAGAACTCTAGAGCATATAAATATAAATGTATATGTGTATATAGATATAGACATAGACATAGACAAAGACATAGAGACAGAGAGAGATACAGACAGAGACAGACACATTCTAGATACATAGATATAGACGGAGACAGAAACACAGAGACAGAGATAGAGACAGATATAGAGATATAGACAGAGACAGAGACATTCTAGATAGAGACAAAGATATAGACAGAGACATTCTAGATATATAGACATAGATATAGACAGAGACAGAGACATTCTAGATAAATAGATATAGACATAGATAGAGACAGAGATAGAGATAGAGGACACTGTAGAGTAGTACTGTGGGTAGAGCACTGGGCCCAGAGTCAAAAAGACTAAATCGGACCTCAGATACATCCTCATTGTGTGACCTCAAGCAAGTTACTTCTTAGCCTCAGTTTCCTCAACTGTAAAATGAGGATCACAGTAACACTTGTGGATCAAATGAGATAATATTTGTAAAGAGCTCAGCATAGTGTCTGGCACTGTCTAAATGTTAACAATGATGATGAGAAAGATAATGGGGTAAATCACATTTGAGAAACTGTACAATGTTTTGTTTTGATTTTAACAATCCCAACCTTCCCTTCAACTACCACCATCACCACCAGCACCAGCATAACAACAACAACAGCAAATCAGCTCTTTAACGCCACCATTCTCTCAGTGACTCTAGATGGTTGTGAATCTTGGAATTCCATGATCGTCAAAGAATCAAAGCTGTGGATGATACAAAAACTAATGGAGAAACAGAGAGTAAGCAGGCTACATATTCTATACAGCGATTTATATCACTTGTGCAAGAAGTCATATAAGTGGTATCACCTAGAAAGACGAAAATATGAGCTAATCATTTTTCTATTACAAGAGATAACCAAAGGCCATCCTGAGTGCTACACTGAAACCGACAAATTATGTAATAAAAGCCTAGAGGAAAACTTCCAGGATAGTGAATGAATAACTCCATGGAGAATCTATGATAAAACATGGACAAGAATTATGCTGGGTGAGCAAGGGTGGATGATTTGCAATTCAAACTCATAGAGGAAATTCCCACCTGAATAAAAAAAAGAGAATCAATCGATAAATTTAAATATGTAACAATGGACTTTATAGTCTTTTGTCTGTCCAGTGAAATGAGGGTGGCAATGTCTAGACCACTGATAGCTACTGTTTGAGGGTTCTAGCAATATTTGGCCATTGGATAACTGAGCTTGTGACCAAGTGGTATCAAAACAACTGGTAAATTCCTTAATCAATTAGACTCCCCAAATCATTTGAGGTTGTGTGGTGAAAATAATTATCCAATTTCTATTTTTTCCATTCCAACTAGTTATGTCAGAATTCTACAGAAATAAGTCAACCAGAGATGATAAACTTATGAACATGAATAGAATGAATTGGCATATGCCACTAAGTATGAGATTTTTTTTGCATGCACACATATATGTATAAACATATGAGTGTGTGTATATGTGAAAATGAGAGAGACAGAGACAAGGACAGAGACAGAGACAGAGAGATGGAGAGATGGATGGAGGAAGAAACAAAGGAAAAAAGCTGGATGAGAGAAAGGGGAAAGGAGGGAGAAAGGTAGGGAGAGAGAGCTTGAGAAGAAATAGAGACAGAGACCTACACAGAGAGAAATCATTTTTCTCAATTTTTTTTCCTTTCCATAATCTGTGGGATTTGGCCACCACCACAAAACTACTTAGTAGCATTCTAGAGAACCAAAGCAGAAGTTTGGCAGTTCAATTGACCAGCTCAGGATAGTTAACATGGGGTTATAACATCTCCCCTGGTTTAGGCCTCAGCTCTTCTCAGCACAGTGGCAAATTGCTCCCTTCCTGTGACTATAGAGTAATGATGATAATAATAATAGCAACATATTCATGGCACTTACTACATGCCAGGAACTGTGCTAAGCGCTTTACAATTATTATCTCACTCGAACCTCAGAACAGTTCTGGGAGGTAGGTGTTATTAGCTACTGCATGGTCCTAGTACACATCTCAGTAGGCAAGTGATCTATCTACCAAGGAAATGATACCTACACTTTATGACTTGGGCCGGGATGTAGAATTACGTGAGAAAACTGGCCTCAAAAGTCAGGAAGACCTGAGGTCTTGCTTTGATTGAGGGATTTTCCTCATCTGGGAGTTCTTAATAGCAATGATATCACAGGTTCAGTCCCTAGCGCCTATTACTATCCCCATTTTTAAAAGCAGTAAACTGAGGCTTTTTGACTTTCTCAGAATTTGATAATATCCCGGGACCTGTGACTGCCAAGTTTGGCACTCTTTCTACCATTCTATGATTCTTTTTTTTCCATCTCCATGCAGATAAGCAGCTTGAGTGGACTATGGAGAAAGGAAAGGGAGAGAGCAAGAACATGAGAAAAGGGAGTGGAGATGAAAGAGCCCCAAGCTGCAAATAAAACCAGAAGCCACTGAGGAAGGTAGGCAGCAGGAGAAGTCAGAACTGAAATGTTGGAAAAATAGGATCCAAGTCAAAAAAGTGTTGAGTGGGCAGTCAGATGCAGTGCTGAGAAAAGATCAAGAGTAGGTCAAGGTCAAAATATCAAAGGAATGTTTCAGGTAGAAATATTGGGAAGGACATGAGGAAGTAAGAAAGCTTTCTGTGCAGCCATGTGAACTTCTATATCTCTTCCTTTTGAAAGAAGAAATATAGTCCCTCATGCTTCTTAAAGGGACCCACTTGTAAGAAAAACAGATACAACAGGCTTGGGACTTCAGTATCTGCTTGGTTGTCTTGGCTGCCTTAGCAAGGAATTATACTGGGTGCAGTCATCCTTAAAGATGATTATTTATCTCAGTTCTAATTTTCTTTTAAAAATAAACTCAAACAGTCTAATTTATTCAGGTGTTCCACAAGTGAATCATCTTTTTTGTTAATCTAACCCTTTCTTACATGAAAATATTTTATGCCTTATGATGTATGTGCCTATACGTTTAGCCAGCAGGGCGTGCCCAAATGGATGAAGGAAAAACCTCTGACTTAAAAGCAGACAATCCCTAGCTGTGAATTTAATGTGCAATGCCTTCATCATCATCATCATCATGGTCAAAGTTGTATTGTACAATTTCTGCGTGTGTGTCTTTGTATCTCTTTCACTCTCATACACACACCTTCCATCACATATCACTACAATATGCATCATTATCTACCTATCTATTTATCTATCTAATCTCTCTCTCTTTTTCTATCTCTATCTATCCTCCCTTCATCTCCTCCTCCTCATTAGTAGATAAGTGATCACAGCCCTCAGGAAGCTATTTCCAAGTGGTTATAATTTATCAACTGTGCAAAAGAAGGATTATATCTTAAAGAAGTTTTAATCATCAGTTTGTTTGTGTCCATGTGCAAGAGCTAGGAGTGGGAGAGGAAGAAGGAAGAGACCAAGACTACAGATTTTCAACAAAGACACCTTCATTTTTTAAAGAGCACACAAAGAAAATATAAACCTTCTTGACAGGTAACTATTCTGAGCTGATATAGAGGTGGGCTTTAAGTGGCATTCCAGAGCTCTTGCTATCTCCAGTTTGCAGATCTCAGAACTGAGCACTATGCTTAATTAAAGCTCCAGTGCTTTAGAGAAAAGGAAGGCAGACTAATACTGAAAAACTACAATCACATAAGATTGAGATTTGGCTGCCATATTTGGGTTTGGGGAGGGGAGAAATATTTGGAAGGGGGTGATGAAGAAGCTGCACAGGAAATTGCAATGTCATCAGATCTGTGGATCCAGGGAGGTCCTTGAGACCTACAGCATGCTCAAACATCTCTCTGTCTCCTCTCTTCCAAATACATTCCTAGGATTTAGGATCTGGCAACTTCCTTCTGTACACTGATTAAGGGAATCTCTCCCCTGCCTCCAAAGGAGTTCATATGAAACCACAGGAAAGGGGGTGGCAGTGATCCTATGAAAAACAAAGGTGCCAGGTTGCTCCAAATTAAAATGCTCAAAATCCACCAGATAGTGTGAGATTTAGTGGGCGGGAAAAAGATGCATCATTTGCTCCCATTGAGGTCAGACTCTCTCTGCTGTCTTCAGAGGGAAAGGGAAAAAAAAGCTTTTTATACAAATACACATCCACATTCACACACCCTGCAAAGAATCAACAAAGCACTTTGGACTTCTGTTGTCCACTCAGTCTCTTCAAAGGTTGAGTAAGATTCTGAAAGCACCACATTTGAGAATGCCCTTGGCAGCTGTTTGTGTGCCTGCCTAGATGCAAGGGCAAATAAAGGATTTTAGGAAGTATTAAAATATATGAAAAATAAATAGATGAGGGGAGGATAGATAGATAGATTGAGAGATTAGGTAGATAGATAGATAGATAGATAGATAGATAGATAGATAGATAGATAGATAGATAATGATGCATATTGTAGTGATATGTCATGGGAGGTGTGCGTATGAGAGTGAAAGAGATACAAAGACACACACAGAAATTGTACAATACAACTTGATTCATTGTTTTTATTTTAAAATTTTTTTGTTTGTTTCAGGCAGAACTCTGGTAGTGGCGCATAGGGAAGGGTTCTAGAATGTCAGAACACAAAGTAGCAGTTTTAAATAATGAGAAAAGATTCCACACGGAAAGCTCATCTGGCTGTGGCAGTTTGTGACTGAATGAGAGAAAAGTGCCCTAGAAGCTATTCATTAGGAATTCACTGGAAGCTCTCAAACAAGCCTGGCAGAAGCTGAAATTGAAGTGGTCTCTGACCTAATTTTCTTCTGCATGAAACATCTGCATCAAGGCTCTCTTTGATGTATTCCACTTGGCTCTGTCTACAGTATTGTATCACATGGCTTCAGTGTTGCCTCAGTTTTAAAAGACATTTCCAGCCTGTAGAAGGTAATGTGATGTTACTGTTACCCAAACTAATCACTCAATGTGCTCCCGAAATAGAAACAATAGAGGTTCAGAGACAATGTTGTCTGCTTGTAGTTGTTGCAGGCAGCCTTGGCTCCTGGCTTTCAAACTTAGATCTGTGGCATTCATCTCATGTAATTTATCAACAAAGAGAAGGGGGGAACTGGGAAATGCCATGTAATAATATGTTGGAGAAGGGAACGCTTTACATATGTGAGACTCCAGTTTGTTTCTTCCTTCTACCCATTCACTTAGTTTATTACTGTATTTAAATCCAAGGGGGGAGAAATAAATGTTGGAGGACAGTAGTGAAAAGCATCTGCCTTGATCCAGGAGGGTCCTGGTTTTGATTGTGCTGTTTGCTCTAACCAGTGATTGACACTCAGAGCTCTCAGCAAAGAGAGAGAAAGAGAGAGAGAGAGAGAGAGAGAGAGAGAGAGAGAGAGAGAGAGAGAGAGAGAGAGAGAGAGAGAGAGAATGAGGCTGTGTACTGAATTTTCAATGTTTTCAGATTCTTTAATGATCCACGAACTGCTTTTAAAAAAAATTGTCTCTTCCATCTTGAACTCACCCAACCTAGAGAGAATAAGTAAATGAGTCTGCAAAAAAAAAATCATAATGATAATCATCTTTGTTCAAAAATAAAAAATAGAAAAGACAACCATAACGTGTCTTCTTTTTCCTAGCAGAGCAGCTCCTTGCCTTCTCCATAAAGGTTTGCAGCACAGTCTTACTTAATGGTATGCTGCTGTTTCCCACCATCCCAGCATTATGTGAATAACTGTGGTGCCTTTTGTATTCTACCCCCTGAAGAAGAAACCTTTGAAATTCTAAATGACTATGCTGCAGGTTTTAATGTCTGCCTCTTAGAAATAGTCAAGAAATACCTACTCACAGAGCAAGATGCAGCAAGTCCTTGGAAAGCCATTCACTTAGATGCCTCTGTCCCACAAATTTAGATGTACATTGTTATGAATGTACTTTAGTGGACTTTATTTCAGTTAAGAATTGAACATTTGTTCTATAATCTCCATTTCCTACATATCTGCATGTAGGTCCACAGTTAGGTAGATACCAGTGTCCCCCAGACCTCTCAGTCTACCCCTCTCTAGTCCCCTCTTTTTGAGTGGAGAAGCTTGAGGGAGTCAGTGACTCGGGCAGGAGATTGTGCTGATTCTTTTCTCAAGGATCTACAGAGAAAAACATCTACATCTAGGCTTTGGGAGGGTATTCCTTGTGCTATTTAGGTGAATCCATATAGGCTAGCCAGGGCTGGACCTTAAAACTAAAAGGATGGAGACTTTAGGCAATGGAGGAAAACATTCACCTTGGTCCTTCTCTGTGATTAGCAGATGTGGTCTTGTAAGGGACTGGGAAACAGCAACTTTCACTTATCATCACCTGCTGCCATGGGAAACAGAGAATTTCCCTTGATCCTGCTTCTTCCTCAATCAATTTTCTAATATATCCTCTCCCCTTCACTACCAATGATCTAAGACATGATGCTTGCATGCAAGGTTTCTACAGTCTCCCCACCCACTGCCCACTCTAGCTTTTAAACATTTCTCTCCTCTGTCTCCTGTGACACCCTAATTGTCAATTTCAATGACCTCTTCTCAGGCTTCTTTTTTTCTAGATTCTTTTTGCTGCAGCTAATATTGTTGGTTGCTGCCTCCCCCTCCCCCCCCACCCATACTCCCTTCACTTCCATGAAAATGGTTCCCCCAATTATCCTATCTCTCTAACTTATCCTTCCTGACTTCCTTTACTGACTCCTCTTTTTCTTCTCATCCTCAACCTTTAATCATCCCCCAAGGTTCTGTCCTTGGCTCTCTTCTCTTCTTTTCTTTGGATTTTATCCTTTGGAGTTCTCATCCATGTCCTTAGCATCAATTATCTCACTGCAGATCATACTCCTATCTGTGTCTAGCCACATTTTGTCCTCTGGACTCTAGTCTTTAATTTCTGATCATCTGCTAGATATATGTCCCTAATATTGCTAATAATCATAGACAAAACTGAACTAATTATTCCTCTTCCTTCAATCTGCCTCAACTTTCCTGTTTCTATTGACAAAACCAATATTCACCCAGTTGCCCAGGATGGAAACCTTGTAGTCAATGCTAATTTTTCCCCCTTACTTCATTCTCCAATCAGTTCCCAAGTCCTATCAATTTCCCTTGCTAAAATAAGTCTTGTATCCATCTTCTTAGCATTACCATTGCCATCACCCTTAGCCAGGCTCTCATTATCTTTTGTAATAACCTCCTAATTGATCTTACTGTCTCATTTCTCTATTCTCTAACATAAAATCACAGAATCTCGAATTCCCAGAATCATAGAATCATAGCTGGAAGAGAACCGGAAATCTCTAGACCTATTCTCTCATTTTATAGATGGGGAAACTGTCTCCAAGAAGATAAGTGACTTCCCCAAGGTTACAAAGTTAGTAATTAGCAGAACTTCCCTTATATTTTGCAGCCAACTGCCACACTTGCAAGTGTGTTGATTACAAAGAACACTTAATTGCATAAATAGCACAGAAAAGAAAAAAGAAAACCCTCATCTTCCTAACGCATAGTTATGATATCACTCTCCTGCACCCCAAAACTTCAGTAGTTCCTCATTCTCTGTAGGATAAAATACCTTTACTCAAACATTCCCATGGTCTAACTCCTCAAGCCAGTTCTAAAATATGTCAAACAAATACTGAGTATACTAGTTCATGGCTTAAATTGGGGACATTTGAGAAATGATGCCAAAGATTTTCTGGCACGGGAAAGGTTACTTTCCCCAAAATAAAGCTTGCTCAACAATCACCTCAAGGAGATATCAAAGGATGGATCTCACTGTTAAGAAAATCAGTTATATAAATTATAGCATTGTGAAGTATAGGTGTACAGTGCCTTTCAGGTGCACTTGGGGACCACAATAACCTTCACCCCACTTAGCTACTGGCTCCTTTCCTAATTTGATTCTTTCTCTTTAGGTTCAAAGGCAGTCTAGTGGATATGTTTTGATAAAGTCTCAGAAATAATGGATATTACAGAAATTGTGGATATCTTGCTAATTAGCTTGGCTCCCACCATGAAGTAAAACTAGGCTAGTTTCCCCTCTCTCCAGTATGAGTCCATGAACTTGTGGGTTTATATTAAATCACTGTTATTGACCCTGAAATTTATTAGCAATACTCATCAGCACCAATTATTAACATCAGTAAGTATTTATTAAGTAACAAAAAATGCAAATAAACATTCAAAGTTAGAGGATTGTTGTGGGCCCCACACCTGAATTCACCTCTTTCTCCTTTTCTATAACTTATTCCCAGCTGTTTAAGGATAGGATTACTGAAGAATGGGATTAGAATTTGAATTCTAAATGAGATTTTCCCAATTTGCTGGAGAAAAGCAAGGGAAAGAAAGGTATTGTCTTGATTTCATTCTTACCAACCATCCCAACTGCTAGCTTGTCCTAGTTTCAGCCTTAACTCATTCTTGTCACATGCCTATTTTGTCTCCTCCCACTTTTAAAGCTGTGTACTCACATCTATCTCTATGCTCTCAGCTTTCTCACCTTGTCCTTCCCCCATGTAGTACCCCCAAACTTACATAGAAGTCATTTCCTTGAGACCATTGGAACTCTTCCCCAAACTGAATGCTGCTGAATGTCTGTGAACAGTCTCATATTCTCTATCATTTTAAGGATATCCTTTAAAAAATCTCTATGATTCTAGATTTTGGTCACCTGGAGCTATAGAAATAACAGCAAACATAAAACAAACCAGAAACAAAATTCAAACACACAAATATATGTGTGTATACATATGTGCATACATATGTATATATACATGCATGTATATGTATATACATATGTATATGTGTATGCCTTCTATCTCTATCTCTACATATCTTTTCTCAGTTTCTATCCCTCATACCTGGAATGAATTCCCTCCTCATCTCTGTGTTTTAGAATGATTCAATGTTTGCTCAAGCGCACCTCGTCTACAAGTCCTTTCCATTCACCATGAGTTCCCCCTTCTCCCTCTCTCTTTCACAGAGGCTCTTGTCCTCATCCCTCATTACCTCTCCCTTTACTCCAGTCTCTCAAGCTGCCCTGCAGGTGCTCCCCAAGGCTCCGCCCTGAACCCTCTTCTAATGTCTTTCTACATTCTCATGTGGTGACCTCCTCGGTGTCTATGTGTTTAATTTCCATCATCAATCTAAATATCTAGCCTTGATTGTTCTCTTGAGTTCCGGTCATCTATCTCCACCTTCCTAATAGATAATTCAATGTAAATATTCCAAAGGCATCTCAGCATGTCTAAAACTTAACTCGTTATCTTCCCACCTACTCACCAACACCCTTTATACTAATAGAGAAGGGTAGGATGGGGTAGGGAAGAGGTTTAGGGGGAAAAATAGTAAGTTCTGTTTTGTTCATGTTGAGTTTAAGATGTCTGTTGGGCATCCAATTTTAGATGTCTGAAGCAGTAGGAGATGTAAAATTTGAGGTCAGCAGAGAAGTTAGTGCAGGATAGATAGATCTGAGAATCATCAGCATAAAGGTGGTAATTAAATCCATTGGAGTTGATGAGATCATCAATATAGTGTAGTGGGAGAAGAGAAAAGGGCCCAAGACAGAACCTTGTAGGACACCTATGGTTAGAGGGCATGATCTGGATAAGGATCCAGCAAAGGAAACTGAAGAGGAACAGTCACATAGATAGGAGGAAAACCAGGAGAGAGTGGTGTCTCAAAAACTGAGAAAGAAGAAGAGAGGAGAAAAAGACCAACAGAATCAAAGGCTACAAAAACATAAAGGAGAATGAGGCTTGAGAAAAGGTCATTGAATTTGTCAATGAAAAGATTGGTGGTAATTTTGAAGAAAGTGGTTTTGGTATAATGATGAGGTCAGAAGCCATACCGTAAAGCATTAAGAAGAGAGTTCTAGAGAAAGTGGAGGTACCTATTGTAAACAGCCTTCATAAGGAGTTTAGCCTCAAAGGACAGAAGAGATATAGGACAATAGTTATCAGGGATAGAAGAAGCAAGCAAGTTTTGTTTTTTGGGGTGTGTGTGTACACGTGCATGGCGTGTGTGTGTGTGTGTGTGTGTGTATGTGTGTGTGTTAGATGAGATAGACATGGACATATTTATAGGCAGTAGGGAAGGGGACCAGTAGACAGGAAGAAATTGAAGAAAAGTGATAGAGTGGAGATGACAGAGGGGACAATCTATTGAAGGAGACAAGATGGAATGGGATCTCTTGATCATGTAGCAAAGTTAATCTTGGTAAGGAATAAGGCTACCTCATCATGTGAGACAGGGGTGAAGGAGGAAATAGAAGGCATCCAAATGATAGGAGATGAGGAAGAGGAGAGAAGAGAGAGTTCATAGCAAATAGCTTCAATGTTTTTTATCAAATACAGGTCAAGTTGAAAGGGTGAAGGGAAGGGAATCATGGGATATTTGAGGAGGGATAAAAAGATTCAGAAGAACCACTGTGAAGAATGGGAAAATAAGTTGGTAAGGGAGGTATAGGAGGATAGCTCAGTAGCAGCAAGGGCCCAGTTGAGGTTGTATAACAAAATTTATAGTGGATCCATTCAGAATGGTTGCATGACTTTCCATACCTTAATTTCACAGCAAATGTGTAAGAATGAAGATGCTGGATGGTGATCCAAACCTGAGGCTTAGAAAGGTATAATCAATAAAATGATAAGGGGGCTGGAGACGCAAGAGAAAAAAGACAGTGCAGAGTTGAATTGGTTCACCAAGGGTTCAAGATAGCGGAAAGGGAAGAGAGTGGCTGGTACAGAGGCAGTGGCCTGGAGAGAGAATTAAAAAGCAGTCAAAGAATCAAAGGTCATGTTGTAGACAAATAGTAGAGAGAGAGAAAGAGAGAGAGAGAGAGAGAGAGAGAGAGAGAGAGAGAGAGAGAGAGAGAGAGAAAGTCAATAGATCGTGGTTGGATAAGAGGATTTCAAAATTCTTGAACTTCAACACATGGAGGTGGTGCTTTTTTGAGTGACGGCAAGGGTAGGATAATCTTTGTGTGTGGCTGAGGTGTAGTAGAGGAAATGAATAAGTTGAGTAACTGAGTGACTAGGACATTTGAGGGAAGAGTTAATATGTGTATCAACATCCTGGCATAAGAGGCCAAGAGTTGAGGAAGAAAGAAAAATTGTCAGCCATGTGCCAAACTCATTGAGGAAGGACAGGAAGTGACCTGGTGTTTCAACAATTCAGCTAGCAGCTGCTGTGGGGGTGAAAGACCAACACAAGCCCAACAACAAGAACGCTCCAGCACAGGTTCTTTTGATCTGCTTTACTAAGGAAAGCAACATTAAGGGGTTAACAATCTTATTTCAATCCAACATACAAATATCATTCACTTAATTCAGGGGAAAAGGCCCTGAACTTCAGAGCAAATACAAACAAATTACAAACATACATTATAAACATACCAAATACAATTCATAGTTACCAAGAAACCATCAACATCTGGGTGAGCTAGGAAGCTCTTAGAGTTGCTGCCCGGAGTCCCACGCCAACATTCCTCCAGGAGTGAGAGCCTCAAGGGAGAACGCCAATCTCTGGGTTTATATGTCTTGTTCAGGGTCAAAGGTGAGTCACACATGCAACTCACCCATATGACCTAAAAGTGTCACAAAAATGCAACTTAAACCCGCATGGTCTAAAAGCCTCTGATGTCACTCAAACCTATGTAAACTAGCTTTCCCTTGAGACAAGGAGGTCATCAAGGACTCTTAATCAAGGAAACAAAGGCCAAACTCTTCAAGGGCACTTGATTGAATAACTGCTAAAAGCCCATCTTAATTACCAATACACTTGGATATCTATATGTATCAGATACCAGGATTTTGATTGGGTTCTAGAGATGAATTGTACAAATCTCAAAGGAGGAGAGATGACTGAGTGATGGAGGTAGTGAGAGAACCTGGAAACGGCAGTGGAGAGCAGAGTATTCCAATACTTGTGATTAGGAATTGCTTCATTCATTCTTTTTGTATCACCAGTGTCTGGAACAAAGAGTGCTTAATAAATGCTTGATAATTGATTAATTGGTTTCCTTGTCCTCCCAGATGGTAGTGGTCTTCACTTCATGAAGTTATTTTGCATTTACTTCATATGTACTTTGTATTTGCTTATTGGTATACATGAGAGGCACTGTGTAATAAAGGACAGATAGCTGTTTTTGGAGGTAAGAAAACATTTCTCTTACATCTACTAGCTGCATGACCAGGAACAATTCAGTTAACCTAGCATACATCCTGGGCAAATGCATATGACTGTAAGCTACAAAGGAGTTGCTTATTTATATCAGAAAAGGGAGTCTCCACACTGACTTTTCTCTGCACCAATGTAATCACAACTCCAAACCAAAAGAAAAACTCTGTGTACATGATGCATCACCCCAGTAGAATATAGTCTCCTTGAGGGCGAAAGCTGTTTCACTTCTGCCTCTGTATCCTCAGCAGCTAGCACAGTACCTCACAGATCATAGGCACTTAACAAATGCTTGTTTAATTGAATGGAATGTTTGTGATACACTTTGCAAAATGAAATACATGCTACAATATTGCATTGATTTATGATTATTTATAGCACTCTATAAATAATTCACTATAGAGTTTTTAACAGTGACCCATGCCCCTCTCAAGCATTTAGAATAGTATTTACTTTATTAAAGTTCAGTTTATTTGTGGCTTGTTAAAGTGAGCAGAGTAGACCAGGACTTTCAAGAGTTCATTTATTCTGTTTTGGAGACTTAGTCTCCTTTCTTTAACCCCCCAAGCTTCTCTATTTTGACTTTCCCATTTGCTATATTAGTGATGATCTGGGGGGCGGGCTGCAGGGGGAGGGTCAGACTATTATTAAAAGAGCAGATGTGGAACAGCAAAGATGTATAACTTGCCTCTTCCCATCCATTGGCCTCTTCATCTCCTTTCTTCTCCTCTCCATTCTTATCTTCTTACTCCTCCCCCTCCCATCTTCCACTAAACAAAACTAGCATTCACACTCACTACAGTATTTATTCGAAATCATGAAGAAGTGGGCCTCAGCCCACCAGTAAAGAGACTACTCGAAATCACCAGCCACCTCCTTGTGCTGCCCCACGCCCCACCCTTTCCATGTTTTGGCTGTACTCCAAAGAAAAGGAGTGTGCTAGACACCTCAGCCAATCCATTCACAGTCACAGACCCAGGCAATGAATTTTTTGCTTTTCTATGGTGCTCCATTGAAACAAGAGCTTGTAAGGTACAAAGAGGAACACAACAACACCCTCATCCCATTTTGAGTGAGGATTGGATGAGCATAATTGCTTACAGGTGCAGGTGAACTTTCTGGAGAGGGGCAGCAAGGGTGAGGCTTAAGGAATGAGAGGGGGGTTTTTAAAGGGGGAGGAGAAAAACAGAAGGAAAAGAGAAAAAAAAACTCAGAGCTACCATAGTGCGTGCAGTATACACCAGCAGTGGTGGTCTGGGCCAATGCTGAACGTTTGTGCATCGGACAATGGCACAGCCTGGCCTGACTATTATCAGCTGCTGTTTGCTGGTTAGCTTTCCCTTTATTCAAGTGCACAATACAAGCCTTTATCACCCTTCAGTCATAGTGACTCTTGAGGAATACATCTGGTTTTCTCTTTCAGCAGCTCTGAAAAGGTCAGCCTGTTCGTTTCTTATACACAGGACACCACATTTTTTTCCCCCTCTGAACTGGAAAGACAGACCTACACCTTTTCTTCCCTCCTGGTACATAATTAGACATGGTGTCGCTCTAGAAGCTAGCCTGCCAACCCATCCTCAGTAACTCTTTCACAGACAGTGAGGCCTGTTTCTAGCCAGTGCCAAACTCCTGCGTCTGTTCACAAAGGCACTGCTCAGTCTTCCACTGACACATTGCTGGGGGGTTGGGTGGGGGCTGGGGAAAGAGAGTATTTTGTGTGTGTATGTGTTGTTTAGCTAATTATGATTATTACTTTTCCCAACACGATGCCTGACAGACACTCTCTCTAGTAGAATGAAGGCTCCAGAATTTCTGCAAAAATACAATTTTAATCATTTTTCACTTCAGTGATGTTCGGGATTCTTCATGCGCATTGTAACATAATAATAAATGTGCCCATGAGGAAAGAATGATCAGCAGCTGGTGTCTGACAAATTATCTCATTCAAAGCAGGCAAACAGCTCAAAGTTGTGATCGACTGGAGCATAAAGAGACAATTTGGCACCTCCTTTGTATGGCAGCACTTGGAACTGGACAGGAGAGAGCGACTGTCAAGATCTTCACCCTACATTCCCTGGTGAATCTTTCCTCTCTAGTAGCCCAGCTGTCTCCAAACAGTAGGCAGAGTTCACACTCAGCTCCAGCCCTAAGTAGAGTCCCTGACCACTGAAGCTACAGAGGGTACAATGAGTGTGGCTCCCTCCTTCAGCATGGGTTTCACTGAGGAACAAGTGCCAATAACTGCCTGGAGAGGAGAGGGAAGAAAAGAGAATGCCTCATGACGTGAATTATTGACTTACCAGAACAAGGCAAGGAGACCCAAATTAATTTCAGTTAGGACAAGTGGATGCTTACTGGGGCTCAGACAGGGGACATTTGGTCTAAAACTGCTGGCTTATTCACTTACCCTGCCAGTCCCATTTAGATGCCTCGGTTTGAATCAACAATGCTTGAAATTAATCCAGGTTCCTTTCCCTGCCTCCCCCTTTTCTTCCGCCCTTTTCACACCACGGAGGCAATGTCTCCTTTTGTGTCTACCCAGCTTTCTCAGCTGAAGCTGAGGAAGCCATCTATTGAAGGAGAGCCACATCCGGCCAGTTGGGAGGAGGAGTAGGGTGTCCTCTGCTAGAGTTTAGAGCCACAGTGGCCTCAGCCCGATGTGAGCTGACATGGTGTTAATGAGTCCAAATGACTTTCATGGGAGAAAGCCCTGCAGTGGTTCACAGTTTGGGGTCTATTTTTAGCACAGCTGGAAAACACAAGCACACAGAGATATTGTTTGCTGGCCTGACTACTGAGGCACATAATATCCAGCTCCCAGGAGGGTTAATTCCCTATTCATGAGCAATCCTGTGTTTAGGACCAGTCTAGTCAAATGCGCATATTGCTCCCCAGGAGGGGAAGGGAACTCAGTTGTCTAGCTTCCCCAAGATCATGGCCACTGGTTCCCTGGCTGATTTCAGTGTAGAAAGCTGAAAAGAGAGAGGGAGAATAGAGGATAGATAAAAGATAGATAAAAGAAATGGGTTCTTTTCATTCTTGGACAGAATGACTGAGGGACCACACTCAAGCTCCCTTCTGAAGAATGGAGATGGTCTTTGCTAATCTGGATGTTTTGACCTAATTTGAGACAGAGGGATGGGGTGAGAAGAAAGCTCCTGAGATGGCATGCTCATGAAATATTTGATCCCTGGAAAGAAAGAGCCTCACTTTCTTTAACTATGAAATCTATTTTTTAAAAAAAAAATACTCATTTACCTTTAAAAGATATGGTAATGATTTTCCATAAAACAGTTGGGTATGCAAGAATGAGAAGAAAAAATGTTAGAACCACAATTTCAAGACAAAGTTTCTATCCCAAGACTATTCTGACAACACAACATGAAGTAGTGTAACCCTAACCTGAAATTTCCTTCCCCCTCTCCCAACCAGCCTAGAATCACACTAATAGCTTTGAGATAAAGTTTCACTACAATGTCGGGAGATATTTTGTTTCAGATAATTATCAGAAAGTTCTCCAGACAGGGTTATAAAAATCTATTCCTTCAGAGACTTGATGGAGTTGAAAATCCCAATGTGTAACCAGTAATCTAGTTTGAAGTTGGATGCCAGGCTAGACTATTCCTGTCAGTCTTGAGTAACATATTGGGCTTCTTGAATCTGTTTCTCTGCTTCTTGGTCAATCATTGTACTTGGGCAATCAAGTATGTGACTTGGAATAGATTTCTGTGATAGCTTTCAGCATAGTATTCATCCATCCATTCATTCAATGAGGCCATTGAGATAGGAAAGAACACTTGAGAAAGAAGACCTGGCTTCCAGAAACAGAGTAGACTTAGGGCTAGCAAAAAAAATCAAAACAAAATAAAATTAAAAAAAAAACAAAACAAAATGAAAACCCCAAAAAACCATTTATTTTATAATCCTATCCGAAGTCTATGTTATAATTTTCTCATCCTCTCAACTGACTTCTCTGAGGTCACCTAGGGAGCCAATGGCCATGACTTTATGAAAGTTTGAGAATCAAGTTTTCCACCCACCCTCACCCTCCACCCTCACCCCCAGAGAGCAATACCCACATAACTAGCCATGTGACTTTAGAAAAGTTATTTCTCCTTTTGTACTTTTTTTTCTCCTTTAAAAGGAAGGGGTAGGATTAGGTTTTCTTTAAGGTCCCTTCTAATTCTGACATTTCATAAATCCAGGACCAGTTTTTTTTTTTGTGGGGGAAGGGGTAGTGGCCTGCCTTATTTAAGGTACTGTCCAAAATGTTGTGGGGGATACAGTTTAATAGAATTTATGATCCCTGTCTGTAAGAATCTTTCAGTCTAGAGGGAAAGGCATGACATAGACACATAAAAAGTTAAGTAACTGTTATAAGACAAGGATATAAGAGTTGGCATGAGTCAACATGAGGGGCAGCAACTAGAGGACTGAGAGGCAGTCAAGGACCCCTGGGTTCTAGTCCTACCTGACATATACTAACCTTGTGACTCAGGGTAAATCACTTAACCTCTCAGTGCTCTAGGAAATTCTCTAAGACTATAAAATGCAGAGAAGAGATTGGCCTTCATTGGTAGAAGGAATATCATTACTTGGGATTTCCCTACACCAATGAAAATTACAGGTTTTATCACCATCTCTATCCATATCCATGAGGCAATATATGATTAAGTGGCAAATGAGTGACAAAAAGCTCAAATTTTGCCAGTCCTTGGGAGTGAGAGATCATGTGCCCAGGAGTGACAATGGAGGGAGATCAGGAAGAGATTAGACTCATAGGCCTCAGGATGGAGATACAACTTTCCAGATAGTTGAAGTACCAAATACAAAGGCAACAATGACACGGAGTGCCATGAGAGTAGATCAATCTGGTGATGTGGAGGTTGTAACAATAGGGGAGACAAGGCTGGAAAGAGAATGGGAAGAGTTTACATGCTAGACTAAGGGAGTTTGGACTTTATCCTAGGGTGGTTTAAACGCAGAGATTCCTTGATTCAGATTAGTGTATAATTTTTATCTTCTTTAGACTATTCCATTACAACACTTCAGCAACCTTCTGAAATAGGGCATCTCATTCTCAGATTTGAGTATGTACATTGAATAAATGAGATCCATGTTAGGCAGTTAATACTGCTCCGGGCCATGTTACACAATGTCACTAGACCTGATTTTCTGAGAATAACTCTGACATTAGAAGGATATTTGGGAAAGCAAAAAACTATATATTTTCATTACCTAGGCAATGTATCTTCTCAGTGTAGACTAAAGAGAAGTTTATTGAAATCTATGTAATGACCTATCTTTTGAGTTATGAAGCATGCAGAGCCACTAGCCAAAGTCTAATGACTAAACAAAGAACCTCAAAAAGCTGATGTTGAATGTCCATGCTTCCACAACCTGAGAGTGGGTGATCTTCCCTCTCAGAGACTGGAGCTGTAGCAGCACCACCACCACCACCACCATCATCATCATCATCATATCATCATCATCATAGCATTAAATGGCGCTTTAAGTTTTGCAATGCACTTTACAAATATTATCTCATTTGATCCTCACAACAATCTTTGGAGGCAAATGCTATTATTATGCCCATTTTACAGAGAAGGAAACTGAGGCAGCGGTTAAGTAACTTGTCCTGAATCACACAACTGAGGCTGGATTTGAACTTAGGTTTTCATCACTCAAGGCCCAATAGTGCAATAGTTTAGTCCTTGGTATTAAGGAGTTCTCATTTCTAGTCCTAATACCATTACTATTTGACCATGCAGCTTAATTTCCCTGGGACTCAATTTTCTTTTCTGTAAAATGAAGGGATTGGTCTGGCTGCATCCTAAGGTTACTTTCAACTGTCTTCAGTCCAGGAAGGATTTGTCAAGATGTGATGACAGGGCCTCTATTCCAGGTTTTGGAGCAGTCACCACTACAACCAGAATCATGAAGAGGGGTGCAGTCTCTGTAGCATGAGAGAGCATCCCTGCTAAGATTTTCACAATTCTTTCTTGATTTGGTGTGTGGACCCATTTGTGGACTGGATGTTGTCCAAGGAATGACCTACATAAGTTCACAGAAACTCACCAAATTGGTTGTAAGGTGACAGATTTTTAAAATAGTGGTAATTCTCAAAAAACTGTATACTGAGTTACAAAGGATTCATGAATTGAGAATTGCTTTGGTGAAAGGAGCCTTTCTTTCCACAAAATTATATACCCATGGTGTATTAAACTCTCCATAATTTGTTAAGATTGTAGGATTATTTCTCTTTATAGGCAGAACGTATAAAGAGATTCAAGAAGGGTTTAAATAAATTCATAGATGACAGATCATTCATTCATTTACCATTCATTTATAAGTACCTATACTTTACAAAGCCTCATGCTAGGCAATGGAAGAGATACAGAGATAATTAAGATATGGTTTCTGCTGTCATGGTAGACAGATCTATAACTGGTTATTAAAGGGAGTTAGAGATGTTGTGGGAAGTTAGAGATACTGACCTCTGATCATCAGATAAAGGACCCAAGAGTCAACTAGTCTACTTTGTCAATTTCCCTTGGAGCCTTTATCAAAGATGGACTACTGGGTGGATAGATCATTGGACTGATACAGCTGGCACGTACTGTGTTCTTATATTCCCTCAATGTTTTAATTGTAGCAGTCCAGAATATTAAGTCAAACCATTGCTTTTTCCATTACATCATATAACTTCTGTTAATTTTTCATTGCAATGAATCCATAACACTAATATCTCAAAAGAGTTCCAATAACACCATGAGTGAACAATAGATCTCTATTATTTCCATCCTCTTGATTGGTTCAGGTATATAGAGGAAACACATTGTATTGTAGTGGAAAGGAGGTTAGGAAATATGGATTCCAGTTCTGCTTTGCCATCAACTTTCTGTGACCTTTGGCAAATTACTTCTTATTTCTGAGCCTTGGTTTTCTCTTGCTTAAAATGAAGAAATTGGACTTGATTTGTTATGACCCTTTGAGTTCTAACATGGAATAAATGCCATAGGTTAAAAGGGAGCACTCAGCAAGGGTGTAGATGGATCAGCAAAAATTCATTCTCACTCCTGAAAAAATTCCTCAATGTGCATCCCAATATCATAAGTTGTAGAAAGAACTATCTTCATAAGTGAAGAAAATAATATTGTTACAGTAATTCATGATAGTATGTTGAAAAGGAAACTTGGGATGATATATGTGCATATTTAATCCTCACAGGTCAATGTCATGGAAAGCAACTAACATTCATATTGGTTGCAGAATAAGTCATTATAACGTCTCACTCAACCCTTTCCATTCAGTCATCTTTTGAACATGGAAGAAACCTGGAAAGTGGCGTCAAGATATGCTATTGCCTCTGGGAAATGCATATCGATCCAATAGTTTGGAAACATCATCAAACAATAATAGAATGATAAATCTCAGAATAGAATTATAGGAATAGCTCTCAACAAATCTGTCTTTGCCACTAAATACTAACGCAACCTTCATTTCCAATCCCTTGGTTTCTTTGGATCTCAGTTGTCTCATTTGTAAAATATGTGAGTTAGGCTGAATGATCTGGCCAAGGATGAAGATTTATCTAGACTTTCATGATTTTATTCATTTTTTCTCAACAATCCAGTGATTTAGACAGCTAAAAATGGTTAAAACTCCATTTTGCAGATGGAGAAACCGAATCTTGAACAGACATCATGGCTTGAATGATAGAATGTAAGAATCAGAATCAGGAAGGCCTGGGATCAAATCTTCCCTCTAATATTTACAAGATATATGACCTCGAATAAGTCATTTAGGCTCTTTAAACCTCATCTACAAAATGGGAATAATAGAACCTATCTGCCAGGGTTATTATGAGACTCAAATCAGCTAATCCATGTAAAGTACTTTACCGTGTTAAGGTCCTATATAAATGTAGTTATGATTACAAGAGAGGTGAAGTAGTTGGCCAGGATCTCTGGGCTAGTGAGCCTTAAAGTCAGGATTTAAATGGAGGTTTTCTGATTCCAAGACTTATATTCTTTCTATTGTAGCATTCTATATCATGGCACTTACAGCTCTATTATTCTATGATTCAGAAAGAAGAATATAAGCAAGGGGTCTCAGATCTCTTAGCCAAGTCAGCACAGCAGAAGATGCTCCTTGAAATCCCAGAACATGTACCAACCTCCCAATTCCAAGGGCACCATTTTGAATTCCTCACCAGTGTGACTAATGGCAAAGCAGAGGAAGCATTTTCAAGAATGGGTCCCATTCAGGGAAGCAGGAAGAGATTCTAGATGAGTCCAGCCCAAGGGTTCCAGATCTTGCCTTCGTGTATTCTAGTCTGGTCCTTTGTGCTGGCTTTTTGTACTCAGCGATCTTTTTGATTTTCACAGTTGACACATATATACATAGGCTTCAATCAATATACTGGCACCTATTATCTCCCAAGTTTAAATATAGCCACATCTCTTGTTTTTGTTTTGAAATTTAAAACTAGGAAATAACTAAAGACAAAGAAAAATTAATTTCTACTATTGGATTTCTTGATTGGTTTGCAACCAATATTTTTTTCATAAAAACACCAAAGAGACTTACCTTGATCTACAGCCCTGCTGCAGAATACCTTTAGAACACAAAAGGAACATTTGAAATCTGTATTAAATCCTCTGTATGATAGCAGCTTTATTAATGTGGTTCAGTGGGAGGCTCTATGTAAGCTTCTGTGGAACCCATGGCTTTCACAGGCTCTTCAGAAAGCATGTACAGGGATGCAGGTGAGAGGGAGGGTGGAATAAGAAAGGTCCTTTGTTTTGTTTTGTTTTGTTTTGTTTTCCCCTCAAAGTAGATTAAAGAAATTGTATAGTTACATGGATCAATGAGTCTATCAGAGAGGACATTTCCTTCTCTAATAGGAGATTCCTGCCCCTTTATTCCTTCTTATCCTCCACAATTCTTACTCATAAGATCTATCTTTAAAAAAAATCTTCTATAAAACAGCCATCTGACACACCCTAGGTCTTCCTTTTACCTCCTTTAATTTCCCCTAATGCACAAGTGATGTGGCACTCAGGCTATAGGTTTCTTGTCTCTCACTCATACTATGTGACCAACCTAGCATTTTTTTTTCTAGTAATACATGTCATTAATTATATCTTTGATCCATTCATGTTTGGTAAGAGGACATAGTCAGCCATTTTATGTCTACTATATGTCTTTCCAATATTCTCGGAGTTATTTGCAATTTTTGACTCTTCTGAAATCTCAGTGTCCCATAATTTTCAAACATATGCCATAACTAAGAGAACGAAAGGACAGTTAGGTGATGCGGTAGATAGAGCACTGGGCCTTGAGTCAAGAAGACCTGAGCTCAAATCTGATCTCAGGCACTAATTAGCTATGTAACCCTGGGCAAGTCACCTAATCCTATTTGCCTCCATTTTCTCATTTGTAAAATGAGCTGGAGAAGGAAATGACAAACCGCTTCAGTATCTTTGCCAAGAAAAACTCCCAATGGGGTCATGAGGAGTTGGGCATGACTGAATTGACTAAACAACAAGAACAAAAAGAGAATGATAATGGACTGACTTCAAAATTTACCCATTTAATTCCATCTCTCTACCTGAAATATGTAAATTTACCATCCAAAGAAATTATGATTTTTTTAAAATTGAACTATGATGCTAAAATAGACATTGATTTTGAGCTCTACTACCCTGGTGAGATGAGGATTTGAGAAAAGAGATTTTAACCTATTATATTTTTAAACTACTTTTTTCCCATTTCATCTAGATGTGCCACTTCGTTAAAGACACTGGTAAATTAATCATTCCACAGCACTCAAGGTACCAGACCACCTCCCATTCAAGCTGAGATCTCTTGATGCCTCTCAATAGAGGGGGCACAGAAAGGAGAATCAAGGAGGAAAGAAATGAAAATGTTGAAGATGGGGGTGGGGGAAGTATGAAGAGTAGAAGTAAGAGACAAAAAACACAGGGGTAGGATAAAATGAAGAGAAAATATTTGGAGATTACAGGAGGAAAGGAAACTATGAGATGATGAGACAATCACAACATACATATCTTAAAGGTCAAGTGAAATGCTTATTTTATTCCTCTTTACCATTTAGTTTCTAAGTCAGCCTAGCTGAATACAATTAACAGCTCCATGGTACTGAGCTGAATACTAAATTTAGATATTAGCTCTACTTTTTACCCAGGAGATGGATGTGGGCACTCTTCTTTTACATAAATGATGCTTTCACTAGTGCTACATTCACTCTTCCCATCCCCCCCCTAAGTTTTTTCAATGAGAAAGAAAATTCTGACCTGCTCTGTTGACTTAAACTTCTTTAATTAGAAAGGTTTTTTTTCCCCAGATTTCTTGTGTCCTCATTCATAATCTTATTCATTAACACTTCCATGTATTTATTTATCTGCTTATCTATCTATATTTCTTTCTTCCCAACTGTCTATCCATCTACTTTACCTTGGGCACAGTCCATCTCTGAAATACTATGACTCATTGAAAAGCAAAAACTTCAGTCATTCTAGGCTTCAAGATTCCAGCATGTATCTATTGATTTGATTCCTGACCAACTAACTTTTTCATCCTGTTGTCCTGACATAGTCCATAGAGTGCTGGGTATGAAATCTGACAGTCTCTAATTCATGTCCTGCCTCTCACATTTACTTACTGTATGATCATAGGCCAGTCATTTAATCTCTTATGGCCTCAGTTTTCTTATCTGTTAAAGGGAGATATGAAAACTTTAAATCTCTAATTCAGAACATGTTTTAAGACCAAATGAGAAACATATGTATACATAATACGTGTAAAGTACTCTGCAAACCTTAAATTATTATAGGAAGACCGGTTATTATTGTTCAGTCATTCAAAGCTTAGCCTATTCTATATAATTTAGGTTTGGTATCTCCAAAATGTTCCTGATGTCTAAAGAGTTCTGTTTGCTTTGTTGCAGAAATGCCATCAAGCTACTAAAACAATGCTAAGCAGCGGGCGATTATTCAATCTTAGCACCTTGTAGAATATAGTGGCCCTCATCCTAAATTCCAACTCATAAGTATGGTTTCTAAAAGATAGCCTAGTTCTCCTTTCAGGGTTTTCATGATAGCTCCTAATAGTTTGGGGCTATGCAGCTATGTGGCATATGCATAGAGTACTGGGTCTGAAGTCAGGAAGACTCATCTTCCTGAGTTTGAATCTGACCTCAGACACTTAGTAGCTGTGTGACCCTGGGCACTTACTAGCTATGTTAACCTTGTTTGCCTCTGTTTTGTCATTTATAAAATGAGTTGGAGAAGAAAATGGCAAATTGCTCCAAGTATCTTTGCCAAGAAAACCCCAAATGGGTTCAAGACATGACTGAAAACTGACTGAACAACGCAACAAATCCAAATACTATCAGTTCAAACCCATATTCTTGTATGTTCTTCCTAATATCGATTGCTTAGAGCCAGTATTAGCCTCTACAGTATCACTTAATGAGTAAATATTGCTCCACTATCAATTTAACCATTTGAAATCAACTAACTTCTATGAAAGGATATTTCCTGAAAACATATAGCAGCACCAAAGAACCAGAACATCCCCATGGAACAGGAGGCAAAAATCTCTCCTATAACTCTCCCTGAGGAGAGTTGGGTTCAAACTTCAGAGCACTCATACCCTGAAGTTCACTTCTGAATCAAGCATAGCCACTGAACAATTTTCTCTCTTGTCACAGAATTTTAGCTGCCAGGTTAAGCAAGCTGTTCCATGGGGCCATCCAGGCACACTGGGCTTAATTGCTGAAAAACTCTGATATGGACTTCCAACCTTTAAACATCTGTTAAAACCTTCTACCAAAGGAAAGAAGACAGACAGAGGAGGTGGCTCTATCCCAAACACAGGCTTACCTAGGAAGCCATGTGCTTGCCAGCTACCTGGTCATCAAGTAAGATAGAGCTTGAGGCTTTTTCCCTACCTACAGGACCACAGCAATTTGTCCTACTCACTTGAACATAGTCAAGGAGAAAAGAGGTCAAGTTGCCATCCATGGGAGTTTTTTGAATGTGTACTCACTTCTGAATCATTAGCCAAATGAAAAGCATTTCCTTATCATACAGTAAATAGATAGGAAAAAGTTCCAGAATACCTGTGCTTACTATGAGTCTGGGAGCAGGGCTCTTCTGTTACGTATTATCAGATACTTCATTACCAAGCTCCCTCTCCTTAAGGTGGGCTGGAAGCAGGCAGAGTACTGTACAGTCTCTAAATTTAGTGCTCCCTTGGCCAATCCCCATTATACCAGTTATCCTTTCCACATCACAACTTTCCTCATCACAAATTTCAATATGTTACGGGTTGGCGTAAGAAATTACACAGAAATTTTAGAGTTTTGTAGAAGCCACAGATGACACACAAAGCCTAGCAGATGACACAAAAAGTTGAGAAACTCAGAAATGCATAAAATATATGTATAGTATTCTATAATATCAAGATATTTTATTTTTTAATACCATAATAATTCAGACTTCTTCTCTGATACAAAAGGAGGACCAAAAATTTTACATGAATTTCCCAGATCACGGGAGCACCTGCGCCTAAGTCCCATTATGTGGAAGAGGTAACTATAGTTCTATCTGTAGATGGGTACTCTGAGGCATGGAGAAGATGCAAAGGCTCAAAGTTACCCAGAGGTAACTTTGGACAGAGAACTTGGTCTCTCAGTTTACATCCCTTGCTTCTGTTCTATAGCTATGTTGATCTTCAAGGACATTCATTCATTCATTCATTTTATGCTTACTATGTAATGTGCCAGGTACTGAATGAGATTCAGATGTGAATAAGGCATGGTCCCTACCCTCGAGAAGATTATAATCAGTAGGGGCCATAAGAAAATACAGGAATCACAATAATACCAAGCAGAATACAATGAGGTTTTAAAAGGTACAAATCACTAAGAGAGTCAAAGCTGATGAGAGAGAACCCAAAAGCCTCTTCCCAAACTTTGACTCCAAAATGATCTGTGTTAGTTTGCTAGCCAAGATGAAATGAGACCAAAGCATTTTTCAGAATTAAAAGTATATTTTTCCTGCCTCTAAATAATAACTCCTTGAAAAGTTGACATCAAAATGATTTTCTTTCCCAAATTTCTTTCTCTTCTCCATCATTCTTGCATATTGGCTTGTTATTACTAGAGAGAACTGAGCTGCTGGGTTTTTTAGACTAGGAGATGATTGAAAAATGTGTTTGTTTTTTTTAAACTACACACATAAGACAGGACTACATGTATTTTGCATTTTCTAAATATGCCCACAATCAAATCCTGTCCCTCAAAAATGTGTTTACAAAGAAAAAAAAACAACAACCGATTCTCATTTTTAGTGCACCATCATGTCTGCCATGTGCAAATCCAGTTACTTCACTTATGAGCACAAAAGGTGCCATTCATTCTGTTTAAAGGGCAATTATGTTGTTTAAATATGTGTCCATCATACTTGGGCATTTACTTTCCTTCTCTCGTTGAGGTTGTGTCTGTATGAAGCAAGTGATTTCAAACTAAGTTATTATTTGTCCCCAAAGTATTTTTTTCTTCCCCTAGAAGAGAATTCAGGAGGAGTGGAGGACAGCAGAGCAGGGGAACCTCTTAACATCCATTTCAGAAAGTTTGGGCCTAGAAACTTCACAGATTGCAGAGCTTGGAAAGACCTTAAAAGACCAATTATTCCAACTCAGCAGTTTTATAGATGAGGTAACTGAGTTCCAGAGAGAATAAGGGACTTGTCCAAAGTCACACAACTAATGTCAGAGATGAATCTGCAACAACACTCTCCTGATTCCTTGCCTAATGCTCTTTCCACTACTGTTTCTCTTTATGTGTAGAATCCTCTTTGGCTGAGATATGAGTAAACCTTGAATCTGAATCACTGTTCACCCATTCATTCAATAAATATTTACTAAATGTTTTCTATGTGAAAGGCAACTATAAAGATATTTGCTCATAAAATACTTTCTTAAAAAAAAGCTTTTCCTTTTCTACATGTTTTCCATATTGGCAATATCATCCACTTTCATCATCAAATACCCAGGACTTTTGACACAATCCAGTCCTAAGAGAAAGAGAATGACTCAGGAGACCTAAACACTTAGCTAGTGATAAAGTTTCATAACCGGCAATTCCTTTTGGAATTCACTCTACCTGAAAAGTGAGGAGACATAAGACTTAATTGAGGAGAAGACAGAATCTAGAATATGAATCTCTCTATAACATTCTTGTCAAGTGGTTATCCACCCTCCACTGGAAGACATCCATTAATAGGAAATTCAGTAGCTTCTAAAAAAATAGTCACAAAAGGAAAATACACCTGAGGAATTCCTGGACCATATCATCACTTTGAGATCTTTTTCACATTTATCTCATATCTCATATCTAAAAATCATTCACTTTGTAGGATTGGCAGAATTATGGAACTAGAATATAGGAAGGAATCCACAGGATCCCAAAACTTGTGTTGTTGGGCTTACAGATATGGCCTCATTGCAGTCACCACTATAGTGGGAACACTGGTTACCTTCCAGGAGTGGTTGCTTTTGTCCTTCTAATCCTCATTAAATGAGATAATATTTATAAAGGACTTAGCACAGTGCCTGGCACATAGTAGGTGCTTAATTAATGTTTGTCCTCTCCCTTTCCACTCCTCTTATTTATGCCATTGTACTAAATTGTACTAAAACTACTTGCTACAATGGTCACCTTTATGTGGATGAGGCACATTCAGCAAAATGACTATGTTTATAGATATCCCAAAGTGAAACTGGATACCTCGATAACCATCTGTTAAGGTACCCATCACTAAAAGTTTTCAAGTCAAGGCTGACTACTTGTTCATACTTATTTGTGTTCAAGCTATTTGTCCTGATAGAACGTAATCTCCATGAAGTCAAGACATTCATTTTGGTCTTTGCCTCCTAAGTGCCTAGAGCATGTGGCACATTAATAAATGATTTTTATTGACTGATTAATTGATAGATTGATTATCAAAGATGTTATAGAGGGGACTCATGCTTGAGGTATTGGTTGGACCCCATGAATTCTAAGATCTTTTTCAGATCTAAGATTCTGTGGTGTTGTAATTCCCTCATGAAAATTTCTCTTCTTCCCCAAAAGAGGTTATGTGCTTCTCTGAGGATTTCTTATGGTGCCTTGTACCTCTCCTATACACTTACCAAATTTTAATTTGTTTCTAATGTTCCTTAATAAAATACAAGCTCTTTGGGGGAATGGGTGATATCATTCATATTCAGGGCCTTACCACATTGCTAAATGTTTATTGAACTGGAATTGGAATGAGGATAAAAAATGTGGTAAGATAACTTTTAACCTTTTCACTGAGAATCAGTATCTTATAACTTCAATCACTTCTTTGATGACATTTTTCAAAACTCTCTCTCAAGCCCCATATCTCTAATGTTTCTATTCACAAATTATGCCATCACCTAAAATTCAATATGTCCCCAAACTAAGATTATCATCCTTCCCTGCTCCCCCCATTAAACATTTCCATACAATTTCCCTTTCCAATTTCTTTATTTTAAAAAATCACTTGCAACTTCTTTCTATCTGTCCCTGAAGCTCAAAACCTCAGATAACTTTGACATTTTCTCCTTAGACCCCCACATAGTCATTCACCAGTATATACCAATTATTTCTTGAAAACTTCTTTTGAGTCTACCCTTTCTTCATTTTTCTTCTTGTACTAACATAGTTCAGATAATTACATTTAACTACCACAGGTTTTCTTCTTTCTGTTTCTAGTCTCTTCCCTCTTGTCCTGACTACCAGCCAAAGGCTATAAGGTTCAAGGTTTTCAAATATTCAGTATGGCTGGTAGACTGGATATATTGGGAGGGAGTTGCCTGTAACTCTAATGCCATTACTCATCACAGAATTCCTCATTGGTTTGGGGTTTTGGTTTGGTAGCATGTGCTGGTAGAATAAACTCTAGAGCATATAGGTTAGTGATAGACTTGCTCTAAATTCTTCTGAGTCTGCACAGTTCTACATAAAGACTTGGAAGCTCTAAGAGTCTAGAAAGGCCTATAACATTTTCCTGTGGGAACAGAGGTGAGAGTTAGATGGGGAATGGAGGAGAAATAGCAGTGATAGGTACAACTCTGGTTTGGAAAATAAGGAAAGAGAATAAGCATTTGGTCAGCACTATGTGCCAGGCATTGTGCTAAGCATTTTATAAATATTATCTCATTCGATCCTCAGAACAACGCTAGAAGGCAAATGCTATTATTATTGTCATTTTATGGTTGAGAAAACTGAGGCAGACAGAGATTAAGTGACTTGTCCAGGGTCACACAGATAGCTTATAGCTAGTAAGAGTAAGAGGCCATATTTGTATTCAGGTTTTCCTACCTCTTTAAAGCATTATGGGTGAAACATGGATCAATATAATATGGGACAATTTTGGAAAGAAGCCAGCAACTTCATGGAGTTTGCCAGTCTTCCATTGGAAATGGTGTAACTGTCTTTTCAGCCAGTGTCCCGAAGGTATAATTAGGTTCAAAGTTTTTGGTAGTCAATCAAACCTGACTTTCAACTTGTGGCATCTCACCAGGAAAATTATATTGGTACACACACGTACACACACACACACACACACACACACACACATACTTTATGAGAATAGAAATGAAACAAACAAAAAGATACAGGTATTAGACTTCAAATGTCAATAATTAAGGCGAAATAACAACTTTGGAAGCTAGACAAGACCTAACACTAAACTTTCAAAGTTTCAGAATGCTAATAGTAATAGCTATGTAACTCCATGAGATTTAGGCTAATTTGCATTATAGTCTACACGTACCAGTTCAACCTAGATTAAAAGCTTTAGGATACAATATCATACAACTCAGTATAATACATTGCAGTATTATCTAATATGATGTAACAACAAATAATACAAAACATATTTATCAAATGCCTACAATGTGCTAGCTTCTGGGAGATATATAAAGTTTAGGTGACACATTGCAACTGCCTCATGCAGCACACAGTGTAGTAAAAGAAAAAACTACAGTATCACATGATAAGTGTATTACGAAGTCACAAAACAAAAAGCTATGTGGTACCTGAAGAAGCTTCATGGAGAAAGGGACATTTGGGTTCGATTTTAAAGGGTAGGCAGGAGAAATTCAATAGAAAAAGAAGAGAGAGGACATCCTAGGAAGACGGAACCATATGAGCTGTTTCTAAAGCACTTAGCACAGTGCCTGGTACATATTAAGTACTATATAAATGTTAGCTACTTTAATATTAAATAGAAGAGTGCAGAGGGTATTCAGTGAGATACAGTTGACTAAGCTGGTTGAAGCATAGAGTGCATTGAAGGGAGTAATATGAGGTGAATCTGAAAAGGTAGAATGCAATTAATTGTGCAAACTCAAAATGCTAAGCAGGGAAGTTTTAACTTTCCCAAGGAAAAAAGTTGGAGTCATTTTATTTTGATTGTGTACTTGTCCTCTCCACCAATACCCTGAGTCTAGAGAACAATTTATATATAATTTTACTGAAAGCTCAAGGTTCCAAGCCCAGATAAGGCTTCATAGACATCAGAACCATTTGTACATGTGAAATATTCCTTGCTCTGTCCAGTCTCAAATTCCAAATGAATTTCCCAAGGACCTAGCTGGGACTTGCATTCTAACTATTTCATGCCATTCTCTTGGAGCAGTGTCAGAAACAGTAGTGATATATGGAAAAGGGAGAATATTTTCTGGAGAGATGAATTTGAAGATTTCAGGGAACCTTGATAGAGCTTATGGAGGTTTTCTAGCTTTATTACATATTCCTCCCTTTCACACAATCTATAGTCTAGCCAAACCAACCTTCTTGATTTCCCTTATACATGACATTTCATCTTCCATCTACCTGCCTTCACAAAGTCTGTCTTCCACCCCCTCTTCTCTAGCTGCCCCCTCCCCAAGCCTGGAGTGCACTCACTCCTCACCTCTGCCTCTTGAAATACCTAGTTTCCCTCTAAGCTCATCTCAAGTGCTCTCTCTTATATAAGGCTGTTTTGATTCTCCCAGCTACCAATGCCTCCCATAACCTCCCATAACTACCTTTTAACTATTTCAGTGGTTCCAAACATATTTTATTTTCTTTTGCTTATAGCACAGTATTATCCTTTACCATGAGAAATCCTGGCACACTACAAGAGAGTCAGGACGTTCAGACATGAAAATGTGATTGCAAGTTTCAAACAATTTGTGGGAAACTCACTCATGTGTATGCTGTTTAAACTTGGGGCACACTGCATAATGCATCTCTGTCTGTGTGTCTCTATTTCTGTCTGTCTCTGTCTGTCTCTCTATCTCTATCTCTCTCTGTGTGTTTTCTGTCTCTCTGTCTCTCCACTTCTCTCTCTCTCTCTCTCTCTCTCTCTCTCTCTCTCTCTCTCACTCTCTCTCTCGCTCTCTCTCTCGCTCTCTCTTGACATACTTTTTATCCTTTTATTTAATTGTGTGTGTTTGTGTTCCTTCAATAGAACAGAAGCTCCTTGAAGGCAGGCAGGGACTGTTTCCACTTTGTCTTTGTCTTCCTAATGCCTAGCACTGGCACATAGTAGTTACTTAATAATTGTTTGTTGGTTATTCAAGCTAGTCAATATACCACAAATCCCCAGTCTATCACAAATTACATACTTTTCTCTCCCTATCATTTCTGAAAGAACTGATATGGGTCCTATTTTAGTTCAATAGCTTCTGCGTTAGCTCTTGTTTACCCTGTTCAAGGGCAACACTTGATGGATCTGATTCAACCACCGACCTCAGGGACTTTTTGACTTCTAGGCACAATGGCTGAGCCAAAGCAGGAATAGGGAACCATGGATCTGAATCAATTTGCTGAAAGCTTTGTGCTGGGAGTTTATGAAAGGCTCTAGAGATCTATAAGAACCTTCTACTATTTCCTTTCATACGTCCTGCTGCCCTAGTCTTTGTTCTTCTCCAGGTGTAAAATATCCAGAAATTTTGAAGTAATGGGGGATGCAGGGGGAGACAGACCTTGGGGGAAAATTAAAATATATGCAACTATATGTCTCTATGTATGTGTGTTCCCACACACATATACACATATATATGCACACATACATACACACAAACACATATATGTATATATATATATATGTCCAGTTCCCTTTACAGAGTTAAAGTTAACATGTGGACATAAACACGCACTCTATAGAAGTTGATTTGCCCATAAAATGATCATATGCAGTATATTAAGATATATGAAGCCCTAAAATAACCATTGGAAAAAATACTGAGAAATATTTTGTATCATTTTGCTCATTGGGAAGGGGAGAAAGAGTTTGATCAAGAAAGGCTTTAGAGAAACAAGACTTTCTCCTTTCCCCCAGACTTCTGCATTTCTGATTTTATCTAGAGGCAAATGCTATCCCTTCTTCCTAAGAAAACTGGACACAACTTCTTCTGAGAGATCCTCAGCCCAGCCTCAGTGTTTGGACACCAGAAAGTCATGTTCTTAGAGCTGGGAGTTAGGCAATCTCTAGATGCCAAGGTTCACTGCTTTAGCATGCCCACATAAAATGGAAATGCTGTCACATCCCCATATGCAAACGACTTGCCAAAACAGTTTAGTGTTTCAAAAGCCATGTACTGAATGAAGACAAGATCTCACTACAAGCTGTGGGAACAGGGAGAGTTTATGAAGCAGAAAGTATGGGATAAGGAAGAGATCAGACCAGTGATAGTTTACTGGCCTTGCAGTTCTTTTAAGAGGCACTAATGGTAGTGGACTGATGCAACGGAAGTAGACCCAGTCTCATTTAAAGCAGTAGCATGAAATTGGTTGCAATAAAATTATGCATTAAGCGTGCATTATGTTTAATAAGACGGTATTGCACTTCCCATGTTTACTCTGTGACTACTGATGCCGATCCAATTTTCTAAAGTTCTCCAATTGGTTCACTATCAGGTTTCCGGCCAGAAGGTCAAATTTCCCTGGCTGTTATTATATGTCTCTATTACTTTACTATGGCATTTACACTTTGTATTCATTACCTTCCCCCTCCCTCCGCTATCTCCTGAACCTTCACTACTCCAAAATGTTCCCTGTAGATGGCCTGCTTGACACAAATTACACCAACCTTGATAGCTGTCAACTTGAGACCATCCAAGAATAAAAGGACATTATTACAAAACATTGCTGAAGGTAATTTCATGGTGTTTTACAGAGGCTTTTTAATGGCCACTGTGAAATAATAGGTTTTAGGCCTGAAACTGGGAGATGAAGTAAGAATGGGGGAATATATGAAGGGGCATGTGGTTGGGTTTTTAAGCTGGACAGAGGTCTGGGTTGTTTTAATTGGAGATATTTTTCCCTCTAGTATTCCCAAACTCAAAATTCCCTCCTGGTGCTTAGGGAACCAAGTTGGCTCAGCTTAGCATAGAAAATTTAGGTGAAAGTTATTGTGAGAGGAGAGAGAAGGTCTTTTCTCTTTCAATCAGGGAGTCTCAAGGTCTTCTCTTGGTCTTTTAAAGTAAGGCTTTGCTATTACAAGGATTATTGAATGTACTCACCATCTTAGCTCCCTTTTGTTAATCATATTGGACCGTAGGTCCTTAAAGCTCTTGTCCATCAGGACATCATAATTGTACAGAAGTGGGTTAATTCTATAAAGTAACTGCTAAGCTGGTTGCCTAAACTAAAGATATAGGGAAAATGAAAGGAGAAAATAGTGGTCACTAAAATATTTTAGTACATTTTGCTTTAACACTGACTGAATCCACATTTTTAGCTATATAAAGAAAAACAAATTAATCTGCTCGGTTCCCCCAAACTCACCCCATCATGTGTCCTTTTCTTCCTCTTAGGCTTGCTACTTTTTTTGGCTAATGTATCTGGGGACTGGTCAATAGTTAATAACTGGATTACAATGATGAGATTTTAGACTCAGTGAGAATTGATTCATTCATGCCATTGGCAAAAGTTTCTAGTAATGGTCACAAACAAGATCGTGGCTTCTGATGTTTCCTGGTGATGGGTAAGTAGCTACAAAAGTGAAGAAGGAAAACACTGTTATCAGAGTGAAAGGATGTGAGCTAAAACAAAGAAGTTGATTGGTCCACTTTATTGCTAAAAGAGAAGGTGAGGGGGGCTTGGAGAAATTAAGATGTGACTGGTATGTTGGACATGATCCTCTTTTTTATTCTAGTAAATAATGTAGAGGGGTAAAAGAACATTCTGAACACACAAATCTTAAGATATTTATTTCACTTACACCTAGTTGCTGTGACATGTTAAGTTTACTCCAATGACTACTTTTTTACTTGCCTTCTTGAAGATATTAGTCTTGTGTACTTTGAGGTATCAAGTTGCTCATCCCTGGAAGTCTTCAAATTAAAGCTATATGATCCATTCTATGGGGATATTGCAGAAGAGATTCTGGCACAGGTAGAGTTTGGGCCAGATAACCTTCTGAGGCGCCGTTTAGCTCTGAGATTGTGCATTTCTACAAAAGAACTATGTACATTCCAACAGCGGCTGCTTTGGATACAAAAAATGCAAGAAGGCACTAGTACTGACTTAAATCCTGGGACAAAATGGCCAAGGGTAGCAACTAAAATTCATCACTATCATGGACAAAGGATTACAATAAATGTTAGAAATAATAATTTTAAAAAGCTTTCCTCTACTATTGGTTGGTTCCCCCTTATGGTTTTGACATATTGTGTTTTTAAAGAATAAAATATTCCAATAATTTCATATATATATGATTTTACTTATTCTTTTCCATAATACATTTGCAAACTATCCAGGCCAACCCAGTCTTGTGCCCCATGTCCTCCATGTTTGTGAAAAAAAAAGGTTCAACAATGTATTATAGGCTTTCTTTACATCGGGGAGAAACTAATGGGATGACCTCTAATCACAGCACCAGTATATGTGTAATAGCATTTCTCCCCTCCAACACCCACTATCACTATGGGTTCAAGAACTTTGGGAGAAATTAGTTCAGTCCTGGGACTGTGAATTGGCCACAACTGGCCTTCAGAGTTAAAATCAGTAACTTCACTATTCATAGTCTCTTTATGAATCCACCTTTTAAAAAAAAGTTCATTTGCCCCTTATAACATTTATGTTGCCGACATGGATGGCTAGTCAGAAGAATCACAAAGTCAGAGATTTAGAAGAGACCTCAGAGGACATTCAGTCCAACTGTAACTGAACAGAAATCCCTGCTACAACATGTTGAGCAAGGATTAAACCAACCTCTACTTGAAGGTATGAAGAGATGAGGGATTCATTACCCCTGAAGGGAACCCATTTCACTTTTGGACACGTCTAAATATCAAGACATCTTTCCTATATTGAGACTAATTCTACCTCTATTCAACTTTCTTGCATTCTCCCACTTCTGCCCACCAGAATACAGCAGAACAAGATGAATTTCTCTTTCATGAAATAACCACTTACATACTTGAACACAGCCATCATATGTCCCTGAGCCTTCTCATTTTCAGGTTAAACATCCCCAATTCCTTCAGTGATCCTTTTATAAAGTGGTCCCCTCAAAACATTTTTGATCAAAATTTTTGAGTCAGTGGTCCTACATAGACACGGCTTTAACTCAGAAACGGATCTTGTTCCTAAGTTCTATTAATATCCTATTTGTCTCTCCAGCTTTATTTCCATGTGCCCAGAAATCGATAAGAAGTGGCTAAGCCAAAACGCAAAGAATTATGCATTGGTATTTAAAGATTTGACTTTTGAGTCAAACATTTCATAATTAACTTGATACAATATCATATATTATTAATGATAAGGAAATTATCATTATCTCCTCAGTCTCCTGGGCCCTGTCTCTACTGACTGGAAACAATTTACGCCATGTGATCTACAAGGAAACATAATTCATAGAAATAAGGCAAAGTAGAAATTAATAATTGAAATAATATTGAAATTCTTGAAACAATTAACAATGGGTGTAAAATAATAATAGCATTTAATGTAGCAAGAGGAGAGGAGATTTATATTTAGGAGGGATTCACAGTTCTGTACATGCTAATATCAGGTATTCAAGAAGGACGTATTAGTCAAGCTTGATACTCCTGTTGTGATATCCCTAACTCTTCTCCTAATGTAACATATTTTAGGGCCATTCTCTTCTTGCATTTTTCCTCAGTCATCCCTATTTATAGCATTTAGTCATTGGTATCTGTGATTGCTTCTGATAATACAGCCCCATATCATGTATTTCACATCACTGATCACAGCCAGCAGTTTCTTGAGGTTTCTCATTTAAGTTTCTATGAATTAAGAAAATTCAGGAAAAAATCAGTAAAATTATCTACTTGGTTTGGAATTTCACATTTCCTGGACTATTTTTATCATAGGCTTAGCTGGTCCATAGGTTCTAGGCCTAGATCCTAGGCTAATGGGATGATACTTATGCTGCTTTGTATCTTATATACGACTCATATATTGTAGAAATATTCTTGGTCATGTAACTGTGAAACAAGCACTCAAATAGATAGCTGTGAATTGTGAAAGATTTAAGGGTAAACACAGGCACATTCTTCTCCAGTTGCCTTCACACTCACAGCAACACAGCACACTCACACCACTGCCTGAAGGCTAGGTCTACATGATCCCAAAGCAATGGGTCAAAAACTTGACCAGAACCTAGTCAATTTGGTTTAAAAATCAATCAAACTGATAATCTGCCATTCTGTAGAGTGAAAATAGTAACTGACAATGGGCCAAAATCTTCATTTTGCCAATAGTTAAATGAAGTGTTCTGTAGACATGACTTGACATCTCAGAGTTGTGTTTACATGTGTTGGTGTTTACATGATGTGTTTACATGTGTTTACATGATGGGAACAGAGAACCAGTGACATCTTGGACTTTTTCCTGTTCCTGACTCTGCCTCTAACCCTTGTGTCTCTAGGGCTGGAAGGGAGAGAAAGATGGGCTCATGCCTCTCCTCAAAAGAGATAGCTGGTGTATGACTACCTGGGGCTTTTGCAATGTCATCCGTAGGAACTTTTATTAGGTAAGAAACACTCAGCTTGTTAAATTTATCTCTAAGTAAGTCATGTGGATTTTTTTCTTATCAGATGAATAATGTTTTATGCTTAAATGTTTTTTTAAAAAGATACCTACAAAAAATAGACCTGTACTAGATACAATGAGCAGGAGGCTCCCGCCATGGAAATCCCAATTCTGATGAAAGTAATATACTTTTTGAAGCAGTGTTGAAGATGCATCTATGCAGAGCTGCTTAGTTGACTATTTTTAGTTGAATGCATTTTGTGGGGACATCTTAAGGATAGACTGAATTATTGATTAAAGTGGATAATCAAACTTGTACCCAATACTGCACCCAATATTTTCAATCCTGGTTTATTTGGTTTTTTCTTCATCATAAGGCTAGGGCCAGAGTCTCACCTAGCTAACAGTAGGAAAAGGTGTTGAAGAGTATGAGGAGGAAATAGGGAAGGTCTAGAAGTGTGGCCCACTATGGCAGGATTGGATCTCACTGCCTCTACCCCCCAGATATTAGCGCCCTTAAACAAAGCTCTGTTTCTCTCATGAGGGCTATTTCTCTGGCTAGGGCCCAATTCTTTGAGGCCAGGAGGCTACATTTTTGTCAACTAAAACAGGAATGCTACAGATACGGTGCTCTTCTCTGCTTCCGCAATAGGGCTAAGAGAAGATTTGTACGTGCCTAACCAAGAATTGATGTATATCATTGTGGTACCTCGAGAACAAATGCCTGATACAATACAAAAAATATTGGATCTGGAGGAAAAGGATACGAGTCCAAAGCCCTACTCTATTCCTTTGAGCAGGTTGCTTAATCTTTCTGGGCTTCATATTTCTCATCTGTAAAAAATAGAACACCTGACTAGACTATTCATTCAACAAAGTCAGAATTATACCTACTATGTAGAGGGCATCCTATTAGGTGGTGGGGAAGATATAAAGTTTGGATCAGATATAGCCCCTGTCCTGATGGAGTTTGTAATCTAACAGAATTTCTCACAACTGCTTATTTTCCTCAAAAACTATTCTTCCTGATCTAATGATCTTTTTCATGTATTTCTAAATGTTATGATCCTATAACCATGTATTGTAATTATCTACAAATGGGAAAGCCAGCATGGTATAGTGGTTAAGCATATTGGACTTTGAGTCAGGAGAGGCTTGATTTCACTTTCTCATTTGGAACCTTAATAGCTGTGTAACCTTGAGCAAATCATTTAACTTTTAGGAATATCAATTTGGCAATCTTGTGGAGAATGAATTAGAGAGAGGAGAGATTGGAGGAAGTGAGTCCAATTTTGGAATAGTCCAGGCAGGAGATGATGTCCTGAACCAGTGTGGTGGCATTATGAGTGGAAGAATGGGACAGATGGGATGGTTACTCTGGATGCAGAATGAACAACTGATTGGATATGGGATAGGGTGTGGTGGGGCAGGGAGAAGCAAAAATTAATCCTTTGATATCATTCCTTATCCTTTTTTCTTCAATCTCAGTCATGGTAAGCCTTTTTTTCTGCATGACAATATTTAGATATTTGAAATACTTGAAATAGCTATCATGTACCACTCTGTCTTCCCTTCTTCAGGCTAACCATGTACACTAAACATCCTTAATTCCTTCAATTGATGTTCATTTAAGTGGGGTGGCTACCCCCTCCCATTCTGCTGTCTAGACTCCTTCTTTTTCTTCTTCTTCTCCTTCTTCTTCTTCTTCTTCTCCTTCTTCTTCTTCTTCTTCTCCTTCTTCTTCTTCTTCTCCTTCTTCTTCTTCTTTTCCTTCTTCTTCTCTTTCTTCTTCTTCTTCTTCTTCTCCTCCTTCTTCTTCTCTTTCTTCTTCTTCTTCTTCTTCTTCTTCTTCTTCTTCTTCTTCTTCTTCTTCTTCTTCTTCTTCTTCTTCTTCTTCCCTCTGGATTCTAAGGTTTTCCCACTCCTCAAGCAGCAGGTAGCAGTGAATACAAGTACTGCATTTCTTTAATGTATCTCTAAGGTCTTTTCTTAGTGACCATCTTTCTAGTTCAGGGTCACTTAAATGAGAGAAATCCCTCTAGCTTACTGTGATTAACCAGAAGGTGCCTTGCTAAATCCTCATCTCTGCCAACTAAGTCACAACCAAGCAATATATGTTTGTCCAATAATCTCAAAATACTTTGGAGTCCAGAGTTACCTGGTCATCATCATTAGCAATCACCATTAATTCAGTACAAGTTAAAATTTTCTTTCATATATTGCTGAATACATTATGTAATATATATGCATGTACATATATAATTCATATAGCACATAAAATTTACTAAATGTATAATTCACACATGGCAACATGGTACATGGAAATAAGACAACAGTATATGTAACAAAAGTACTTGTTAGCTTTTTATTTGGTTATTATATAACACAGTTGACTCATGGTTATGTATGTTAATGGTGGGAATTTACTCTGAGTTATATAACTAAGTTATGAAAGTAGACAAGGGTTGCTCTACAATATCAAATTAGCTGAACATAGACAAGTACATGGTCAGAAAGCTAGATCAGGATCAAATGGCCAGCATAGAAATAAAACAAACCAAGAGGAGGTAAATATGGTTCATCAGAAGTAACAACCAAGTTCAATAGATGAGTAGTACTAGTGCCGTCTGCTAGGAGGTATAATTATTTAATTGGGGGTTGGGGGAGTGTTAATGACCTTACCAGTTCTACTGCTAACAAACTATCTGCCCTAACTCTTGAAGACCTTTTCCAAATTGTAGAAGGGTTGTGAACTGTGCATTTACAGGAAATATTTATTTTTGTTCAGCCATTTTACAGTCATATGCAATTCTTCATGACCTCATTTGGGGTTTTCTTGGCAAAGATACTGGAGGGGTTTGCCATTTCCTTCTCCAACTCATTTTATGGATGAAGAAACTGAGGCAAACAGGGTTAAATGACTTGTTCAGGGTCATACAGCTAGTAAGTGTCTGGGGGCAGATTTGAACTCAAGTCCTCCTGACTCCAGCACCTGCACTCTATCCACTATGCTACCTAGCTGCCCAATTAGAGGAAATATAAATCCCAACAAAATTGAGGATCCTTGAAGTATTGAAATGGATATTGTCACTATAGTTAATTGTTTTTTATACTTTTTTTTTAAGGAAGAGGACTGGTAGGTGTATGTTCCTAATCTTCCTGATATCTAGCACTCAAACCCTATGGCTTGAATAATATTTAGATCCATTTGTCCAACAAACTTACTGCCAGTTGGAGGCAAAATGTTCCACTTTCAGGGTTAGTTCTTTTTAGAGGAGCATAATTCTCTTGAAAGTTGAATCTAAATGTATAAAATACCAAGGAAATATGCTACAACAGAAAATAACACTGTACAAGAACACTGAGTCAGGAAGCTTGTGTCCTAGTTCCAGCTCTAACCCAAATATTAAGTGAGACCTTGGGAAATTCATTTCACCTCTTTTCCCCATAATTTTCTTATTTATGAAGCGAAAGACAGTACTAAGCAATTTCTAATGTTCTTTCCAGTTTTTTTTTAAACCAGCAATATAAATTCTAAATGTCACAGCTCTATTTTCTAGTTTTCTCTTTAGAAGTTGAGGAGAACCCAAGTAGAGAGGCTATTTGTTTCCTTATATTCACTAACTTTGAAAAATATTGTCGAAAGAAGGAATTGTAGAAATAGTATCACAACAGGAAAGAATACATGTACTGTGGTCTCAGAAGTATATGAATTCTGAAAAAACCAATGTTGTTTCTAAAAGTAAAAAAGTTTTGGAAACAACGTCCTGCTCAAGCTCCCTCAGGACACACAAACACACACACACACACACACACACACACACACACACACACACACACACCTGTAAAAACTCTCCAATGAACCCAAGAAGGGGGTCAGCAGAATTACAAAAACTGGGGGAATCATGATGTGTCTTGATAGAGTCGATCAGTCAGAATCCACAGAAATGTTTTACTCTCAGACGATGTGTTTCTTGGATCAGAATCTTTACGTTGTCCCAGAATCAGAAAGTGGATAAAGCCAAGTGTCTTGTTCACAATAATTAAGGAATGGCTAAATCTACCTGTTCAGGTTCTTCTTTTCTAATTCCCAAGTTTACCTACTTCTAGATGTTAAACATGGAGCTGTTGTTAAGTTTTTCAATAGTATCTGACTCTTCGTGACCCAAGGGGCCATACTGTCTATGGGATTTTCTTGGCAACGATGCTCAATGACTTGTCATTTACTTCTCCAGTGGATTAAGGCCAATAGAGGTTAAGTGACTTGTCCAGAGTCACACAGCTGGTAAGTATCTGACAGCCAGATTTGAACTCAGGTCTTTCCAACTCCAGGTCCAATGCTCTGTCCACTGAGCCATATAGCTGCTCAAACATGTGATAGTTTACAGTGATATGACAATTTTTTTCCAATAAAAGTATAGTTGCCATTATATTCCTTGGACTAGGTAGTATTAATATTTGTAATTTACATTTTTAATGCCAAAACCACAATAAATTTCATGTCAAAATATTTTCTGTATTATGGCATTCATTGACATGATATGAGTCACAGTCAATGAAAGAGCATTTATTAAGCACTTGCTGTTTTCTAGGTACTATGCTAAGTTCTGAGGATATAAAGAAAGACAAAAAAAGAAAGACAAGAACATGGTCTCTGTTCCCAAGAGGCTCACATTCTAACAGGAGAGACAATGCACAAGCAACTATGTACGTAAAAGATGTATACAGGAAAGCAGTGGCAGTGGGAGAAGAGAAGATGAAAAGCAAGAGCAAATTCCAATCCAGATTTTGCCTCATAAACTAAGCTGTGGTTTCCTTATAGCTATCATAAGTCCTTCCATTGCTTTATGGTTCATCTGCAATTTTTAATTCTTCTGAAAATTGTTCTCACCAAGAAGACACATGGCTCACCAAAGGTGTTTGCCAATGTGATAGAGGATCTCTTGTACAAAGTTCAAATAGAGGAGGGGTAACAATAAGGTTATAGAGATGATCCTATTTGTGTATGAAAATTTCATTATTGCATGAAATACTGGGTCTCCTAGTAAGATTATTTATCCTTTAAAACAGTAATTCACAAAATGTGGTCCAGTGACCACAGAGAACTCTTTCAGGGGGTCTACAAGGTAAAAACAATTTTCATAATAATATTTTTATGTTTTAATTCCTAATATAGCAAATCAATAGATATAACCCATATAAACAAAAGACCTCTGAAATCTTGAATAATTTTTTAGAACGCAAAATAGTCCTGAGGAAAAAAGTTCAAGAACTAGTGCCTTAAAAACAAAAATTAACCTCACCATTCACATTGGAAAAACAACATGGACGAAAAATATTTCCCACGTTTTTCCATAGCACTGAACAGATAGCCCATTGGCATATGTTATTTACATGTATAACCTGAATAGCTACTACAGGTATGGGTACCATGGCTTGTACTAACATTTGTAGGAGCTGGAAATCAGGCATGTTAAATGCTATTATTACTTTACACCCATTGTGAGTTATTTCAATAATTTCAGTATACAATATTGCCCTGAGATGTGTTGCTGCTGCTGCTGTTGTTGTTTTTGAGTCCTTTTCAGTCATGTCTGACTCTTTGTGACCCCAGAGATACGAGAATGCTTTGTAGCTTCCTTCTCTAACTCATTTTACAGACATGTAAACTGAGGCAAATGGGGTTAAGTGACTTTCCCAGGGTCGCACTGGTAGTAAGTGTCTGAGTCTGTATTTTAACTCATGAAGATAAGTCTTCCTGACTCCAGATGCAGCAGTCTACGCACTGTACCACATAGCTGCCCCTTACCTCCATCAGTGCCTTCTTTTTGAAATTCCCTCCTATTTACATTGTATATGTGTGTGTGTTTGTGTGCGTGTAGTATGTACAAGATTGTTTGTGCATGGTTTCCCCAATTAAGAGGTGAGCTTTTTAAGGACAAAAGCAATGTTTTAGCCTTTCTTTGTTATTTCCAGCATTAATCACAGTGCATGGAATACAATAAGTATTTAATAATGTTAGCTGACTGACTATTCATGTGACCATGGACAAATCACCTCTCTCAGCTTGTTTTCTTCTTTGTATAATGGGGGTAATAATTTCTGTCATCCTCATTACTCAGATAAGGGTTATTTTAAGACTTAAATGAAATATATATTAAAATGCTTTCCAAACTTTAGTGTATATTAACTTTTTTGTAGGCTACATAAATAATAGGTGTTATTATTCATCCAGATCTTCTGGCTCTAGTCAATCCTTCCATTATACCATGCTACCTCTATGCAAACCTAGAAATAATATTTGTGGATAAAAGCAATAAACAAATATGCATGAATTATAAATCGGTCAGAGTCATATGAATGGCTCACATAGATGTCATTCTTTGCTATTGTCTAAATTGGTCCCAGTTCTAAAGTTCTGAGACCAAAATAAGTCAGATTTGTCTTCCATGTTTCTCCCAGATTTCTCTTCCCTTCAAATCCTTGAGTATGGTTATTATGTCCCTCCTAATTTTCTATTTTCCAGTCTAAATATCACTCATTCCTCCACCCAAAGGAATGTTCTTCACCGCCAGACAATTCCTGGGCCATGTCTTCGGGCCCTAGTTGTGACCCAACATTGTGAACCAGTTGCTCTCAGGCATCTAATCTCGTGAATGTGACCTTTGCTACCTGGCACATACAACAGAAGTAAGAAGCATAGCATCGACATTTCTATATTGTGTTTACTGACCTTTCAAAAGCATTTGACACCATTAACAACAGCTGGGCTGTGACAGCTACTAAGTACCTTTGGCTCCTTGGATCCCACCCATACCTGAACAAGAGTCCCCTCTAAGACCAGTGGACCACAGATTGAGAATTGGAATTGGAAGGAACTTTAGCAGCTGTGTAAGGCTTCAATCCCCTCATTTTACAGATGAGGAACCTAAAGCCCAGAGACATTAAGTGATCTGACCTAGGTCACACAGGACTTAAGTGTAAGAACCAGAATTTGAACCCAGGTCCTCTGACTCCAAATTCATCATTCTTTGCACTGTGTATAACACTACCTCTCATCATTCCACAGTCATTGATCCAGCCTTTGTTTGAAAAACTCTGTTGAGGAAGTACCTATTACTTCCTGAGTCAATCTACTCTATTTTTAGACATTTGTAACTGTTAGAGAGTTTTCCCTTCTATCAAACCTAACTTTAATGCTTTGCAATTTTCACTCATTTCTCCTAGTTCTGGCTCCTGAGGCCAAAGAGAACAAATCTAATTCTTTTTCCATGTGATAGCCCTTCACATACTTGAAGATAGCTATCATCGCACCCTGGAATCTTTTTTTTTTTTTTAGCTATGTCACCCTGTCCAAGTCATTGGACCTCTCTGAGCCTCAGTTTTCCATTATAGAAAATGGGACTGTCATGAAGGTAAAATAAGATAACGTATATCAAACACTTTACAAACCTTAAAGCACTATGTAAATATTAGCTATTACTGTTCTCTTTTAAATCCATCTATCAATCGACAAAGCATTTACTGAGCATTGATCATGTACCAGACTCTGTGCTAGGTACTCAGTATCTCCACTTCCTTTAACCAATCCTCATGTTGTTTGAACTCTAAACCTTTCACCATTCTAGTTGCATTCCTCTGGATGTGGTTCAGCTTATCAATCACCTTTGCAAAACGTGGCTTTCTATAACTGAACATAATACTACAGATATAGTAAGACTAAGCAAAGTGTAGTGGGGCTGTGACTTTCTTCAATAACCCTATGATTTGACTTTCTTTCCTTTTCTGGAAGTACTCATCGACTGGTAGGACAAGGGGATATTGTTGACAATACACCTAGATTCCTGAACGGTATTTAATAAAGTGTCTCATATTTTTCTGTTGAATGAGTTCTGGAAGTGTGAAGCAAATGTAGTCAGTTGGATGCTAAACTAGTTAAATGATATGACCCAAAGAGTAGTGACTAATGGATTAATGATATCATGAAAGAAAGTCCCTAACCGTGTCCAAAGGGATTTGGCTTTAGTCTTCTACTGTTTAATACTTTTTATCACTGACTAACGAAGAAATAGACAATGTTACAACAATGAGAAGGAAAGGATAACTGATGTATGGGAAGAGAAGGCAGATGAGGCCAACAAAGGCTTATCCAACCACTCCCATCCCCCAGGCTACCTTTAGCCAGCCTGTAAAAGCAGAGCAAGCTTAGATTTCTAGAATGGTATTTTCTAAATAGGCTTTCATACCACAAAGCTAATTAGAGTGACAAGCACCAGATAAAGAGAGGTAGTTGACACTTCTCTTTGACCAAGTGATAAAGTATTGAGAATTCTACTTGCCTGATTTTCCTTAATGTGAGTGCATTTGTCTTCCCCTGTATTCTGTGCATCCCTATGCAGGTTCTTGCTCAGTGAAATGTACTTCGAGTAGTCAGATTGTTGTAGGGATAGTGTACATTAATATGGCTAGGTAGCTATGAGCATTCTTACAACACCTTCTGAACCCTTCACTATTCTCTTGGATATGTCTATTTTAGATGCCATGGGATTCTGTCAATCAGAAATTGAAGGAACCTGACAAGTGACATCTCTAGCATATCTGTAGGTGACATACTGAGGAGAAACAACTGATGAATCAAAAAAGATAAAAAGTATCCAAAAAGATCTTGACAAAGTAGACTGAAGGGCTAAATTTAATAAGAATAAATGTAAAGTCTCACAAAAGGGTTCAAAAACTCAATTGGTCATGGGTAGACTAGAGGAAAAAGATGAACAAAGAGAGGGACAAAGGAAAAGGCAAAGAGAGTTGGGTAAAAGACAAAAGTTAGGCTTCCCTGTGCTATATACATTTATTCAGAGGGAAATAGAAAGAAATAAAAATATTTAAGAAGAAGTATTCTTTGTGCTGCTTATTCCTCTTCCTAGAGTGTTGAGTGTGACCTACTAGGGACAATCTGCATTAAGATATCATTATCAGTGTAGTTAATGTGGAAATATGTTTTTCATGACTTCATATGCACAATGGGCATCATTTTTCTTACATTCTCAATGGGTGGGGGTAGAGGGAGAAAGGAAAGAGAGAATTTGGACCTGAAAATAAAAAAAAAAACTTTAAGACTTCATGGTAAGTTGGAGGGAGAAATTCACTTCATCTTGACAATTATGGAGCTACCTATTGGTCCTCTTCCATTTAATGCTGGAAGGAGCCTCAGAAGTCATCTCATTCAATCCTTAATTTTTTACACAAAAGGAAAATGAAGCCAAAAAAGATCAATACCTTTCACAAGGTCACATAGCTAGGCAGAATTTGAGCCCATGTCTTCTGACTTCAAGTGTACTTTTGTTGGGCCATTCTCTTAGATAAGGATGAGTAGTTGAGATACAACATTCTCTGCAACTGCATTCACTGCCTCAGAGGTTCCCCTAGCCTTCTGAACTGTGGTTCTACTACTTCAAACTTGTTTGACCAGTGCAGGATCAAATCCCATCCTGAAGGACCAAAGAAATCAACAGTAGCTGCAGAGGGCACCTAGGCTGATAAGCTTAAAAACAAATCTGAATCAAATTATATGGATGTGAAGCAAACACTATCCACAACAGCTTAGAGATTGAAGAGATACTAGACTGTATTTATCTCAGTTCTCAACGTCAATAGGACAGCTTGGACTGTATGTATGCAAAGATACATAACCTGACTTGGATACATTTCAGGAAAACCTGCATAGCAAAGCTGATAATGAGGTGTTCTTCATTAGGGCATAAATGTTCAACTCTACAGCATTATTTGTGATACAGATTCAAAGAGGATTTAAAGAGGATTTAAAGACTATACCACACCAGGAGCAATTGAATGGAATAGGGATGCTTAGCCTGGCAAGTTTTAGGGATCCCAGCCTACGATGGCTCTCTTCAAATACCTGAAGGGCTATATATGCGAGGAGTTAGGCTAGAGTCCTTATCCCTAGAATGAATAACCAAGATACATTTGTGAGAAGAACAGATACCCATTTTGATTTAACATAAAGAAAAATTTTGTAAGAAATAGAACTATCCCAAAGTATACTTAGCTGCTTTGGGATTTAGTAACTTCCTTGACAGTAGAGTTCTTGAAATGGATTGTCAGGTACTGTCAAGTAAGGGTCAGAGGAAGAAGTGATAAATAGTGGGAGTGAGTTACTCCTCGTTGTTCTTATCAGGTACTGAAGAGGACTCTTTGTTAGCTTGATAACAATAAAGAAATCGGCTATCTTTCTGGGGTTTATATCTAAGATATGACAGAGGACCTTCCAAGATCTCTCCAGTTAGATGACTACTACCCATTTTTAGTCATTCATGTGGGCACAAATGTTACTCCCAGAAAGAACCTAGAAGACTTTGCTAAAAATGGCAGTCCCCAGCAAGAAACTAAAGACCTTAAGGGCACAGGTGGTGTTTTTGTCACTGCTGCCTGTTAAAGGAAAAGGATTCAGAAGAGAAAGGCAGATTTGGGAAGTGAACAGATGGTTAAGAAGATGGTGTTTGAGAATGGGACTTGGATTTCTGGACCACATCTTAAAATGTAGGAATGACAGGTTCCTGGCTAGGGATGGAGTGAACCAAACACGAGCTGGTAAGATTGTATTTGCCTGGAGCCTTTTAAACCTAATCAAAAGGACTAAACTGAAAAAAGAAGATGGAGGGAAAAACTGCTTATGTATATTCACTATGCTACATAGCATGGAGAGTAGTTATAATGTAGGAGACAAGCAGTTGAGACACTTGGAAGTTTGAAAGAGACAGAATACAAGAAAGAAATGAGTAATGAACCCCATAGTCTCTGATGTCTATATATAATGCTATATAATATATTCATATCTACTATATGATACCATACAAAGTATTGGTAAAAAGCAAGATGAACTAGAATTTTGAATCCAAGAAGACAAAATTGTCCATTGAGACTTCGGATATTAGTCTGGAAAGAAATGCAATATTCAAAATGAGCAGATATTAAAAAAAGAAATACTTGTTTGAAAAAATCCAGGAAACAAAGAGAATAAGCATGGGGGAAAGCATCTGGATAAAGATCAATAGGGGCAGAAACAGAATGAAAATTGTCATCAGAATATATTAGAGACCACCTGGGCAGCAAGAAAACTTTGGGAAGTGGATCACAAACCTGGCACAGAGGAATGATAGCGTAGTGATGAGAGACTTCAATTATCTGGACATCTGCTGAACTCTGTCTTTGCCAGAAACAGAGCAACTAATAACTTCTTGACTCGTTTTAATGACAATTTTATCATGGAAAAGGTAGTGAAATAAAAAAGGAGAAATTCTACACTGGATTAGATTCTCATCAGTGATAAAGATTTGGTTGCTGGTGTTGCTGTGATGGGAAACTCAGTGGCAATGAGGGCACTAACTAGTCCATCATAGAATTTGTGATAGAAAAGAGGACATCTGATCGCAAACTGACATGAACCCTAGATTTGGGGAATGGAAATTTCAAAGCATTCAGAGAAAGGATAGGGAGGATCCCATGGACTAAAATTATATAAGAGAAGTCAGCCCAGGTGGGATGGGAAGCTATCATGAATGAAATTCTGAAGACACCAATAGAAATAATTCAAATTGGGAAAAAAATAAGTTGTCTGTAGAGACTACAAATGCGGATGCAGAAGAAAGGCACCAAATAATTTTGATTTCTAAAAGTCATATGGAATCAAAGGCAGGTAATGCAGAATAAATATAGAACATGGCACAGCCCTTGGAGGAATAATGTTAAAAGTGATAAAGGTAAGAGTGATCTGAGGCTGACAAAGAAAGCTAATGATTAAAATAAGTTTTATTTTTCAAGCTATTTTGGGGAAAAAGTGAAGGGGTGGAATGGTGATCACTGATAGCAGAGAGAAAGAAAACCAGCTCTATCCTTATTTTGCTTCTGTTTTCTCTGTCAGGGAAAGGGATCATTGGACTGGCAAAGACACAAGAAAAATGATTAATAGAAATTTACACACAGGATAAATAAGAGGACAAGAAGAGAGCACCTAGTTGGCTTTATTGAGTTCAAGTTCCCTGAATCAAATAACCTATTTTCTAAAGTACTGAAAGAACTAGGAAATGAGATTGCTGAACTATTGTCAGTGATATGTAAGACATTATGGAGAACCTAGATCCAGGTCTCACCTCTGACACACGCTGGCTTGTGGCCTGCAGAAAGTCACTTACCATCTCAATGCCCCAACCAACTCTCTCATAGTCTAAGTTGCAAAGCAGAAGCTGATCTACAGTGATAGAGGGAATTCTCTCCTGGAACTTCCCTCTATCAATGAAGTCACAAGTCTGGCACAAACATCTTCATCATCCTCCTCCTCTTCCTCCTCCTCCTCCTCATCCACAAGAAAAGATCATAATCAGAACATATCTAGAGTATTGTGTTAAGTTCGAGGAGCCACAATTTAGAAAAGATATTTACGCATAGTAAAATGTCCAGAGGAGAATCTGGACAGCAGAAGGCCTCAAATCCATCTCGCAAGAAGACCAATTGAAGGTGATTAGGGATTTTTAGCCTAGAGAACAGAAGATTTAGCAGGGATAGGTTGGCTCTCTTTAGGTATATGAAGAATGCTCATATGGAGGAAGGATTAAGCTTGTTTTACTTGGTTCCAGGGAGCAGAAGTAGGAGTGATAGCTGGAAGTTCCAAACAGGAAGACAGATTGAGCTCTTTGAAAGGAAATCTTCCTCTCAAATGGAGCTTTCCAAAAGTGGAATGGAATGACGATTGGGAGGTAGTAAAGTCTCTCTCATTGAAGGTATATAAGTGTATTTATCAAGGAATACAACTTATTTCTGAAACTTAGAGCACTTTGTAGATTATGGTGTAGAGAACACTCTTGATAAGTTATAGATTAGACTAGGTGTATTCTCAGGTCCTTCCCACCTCCAAATTCTGTGCTTTTTAATCCTCAATGATTTCTTGACATTTGGAATTGTTAATTTCAATTTCTTGAAACACTCTATGCCCTTGGCCTCTATGACACTGCACTGTCAATAAATTCTAAACTCCCTCAGCCCAAGATTCACAATCTCCCACAATTTTCCAGTTTCCTACCTCTACAGCTTTATGACTCACTATTTCTATCCACAACCCTGTACTCCAGCAAACTGTTATACTTATGTTCCTGAACCATATATCACACACCCCAGCCTCTGAACTTTTACTCATGTTTCCCACTCCCTGGAATACCTCTAACTCCTTGCCTCTTGCATAAACATTATTTTTCCTTCAAAGACCAGCTCAAGTTGCATCCACTTCACAGATGAGGAAGATCAAACCCAGAGAGATTAAATAACTTGCCCAATACCACATAGATGCAGTACTAGACTCATTTTTGGACTCCTAAATAGGTTTTTTATTGTTTTTACTCCTACCACCATTGATGACAGTGATGGCCCTCCTCTTTTCTCTTTAGACTCTCCATCTCTCCATTTTTTATTGGCTTCTTTTCCTCTTCCTAACAATGAGTCTCCCCCAAGTTTCTCTCTTCTTCACTCTTCTATGTTTTCAATCATTCTCATGATGAACTCTCATGGCTCCAGCAATCACGGAGTTATTGGCTCTAAAATGTCCATCTCCAGGTCTCACTAACACTGTCATCTTGGACATTCAAACTTCTTCCTGTATGTACATCTTTACTTAGATGTCACGTCTTACCTCACCTCATCTTCAACACATACAAAACCAAAATCACAACTTTTCCCTAAAAAAATATTCACTCACTATTTCTCCTTTTCTATTTGAGCTAACACTTCTATTTTCACAGGATGGAAATTTGAGCATCATCTTTGCTTCTTCCCTATTCTCTTTCTCTCTCTCTCTCTCTCTCTCTCTCTCTCTCTCTCTCTCTCTCTCTCTC
>CM053624.1:297973637-298027897 GCA_028646595.1 Phalanger gymnotis
TTGACTTCTACCATGGCATTCTTATATTCCAGCACTGGCAGTGGCTTTCTGTTGCCTGTTATATCAAATGTAAACCCTTCTGCCTGACTGTGAAAACTCTCCTCAATCAAACTTCTTCCCATAATCTTCTAAAACCATCTACTTTAAATCACCATTAGGCATGCTCTTCTCCAGTTGGTCCAATTTCTTTGCTGACGCCTTCTTATGCTTCATTTGATTATTGGTTATTGAATACTTTTGCTCATGCTCCTCCCATCCATATTGACCATAGTTATCCCTTCAACATCTATTGATCTCGTGCAGCCTTCTAAGACCAGTTCAACATCTATTTTGGCCATGTGATATAGTGGAGAAAGGGCTGGTCATAGAGTAAAGAGACATGGGTTAAATCCTGTTTTGGCATTTACTTGCCGTGTGACCATAGGCAAGTCACTTCACTTTCTGAACATCAATTTTTTCATCTGTAAAAAAGTGGAAAACAAAATTTCCACTATTTAACTCATGGGGATTTCAGTAAAGGTTTTATAAACCTTAAAGCATCTTAGAAATTCTCCATGAAACCTCCTTTGACTTCTTAATTTCACACAGATCTCTTCTTTTTCTTGAACTCCCAGTTGCTTACATTCAGACTCTGAACTTGACATTCTTTCTCCTACTCCATTTCTTTACACAGACTCTGTGTCTAGACTGTGCCTTTTCCTCAGTTACATGGCTTAGAACCCTTAGCTTACTTTAAGGCTCAGCTCATGTACCTCCTCCTGGGGTGACATTTCCTGATCCCTTTAATTGTTAGTATTCTCCCCCTCCTCAAGTAATCATGCATATGCTTCACTGTTGTGTTCTCCCAGAAGCATGTAGGCTGTGTGAGGGCAAGGACTATTTTTTCTTTGTTTCTTTGTATTCCCAGCACTTAGCATAATGTCTTGCACATATTATGTATGTTTAGGGGGAAAGAGTGGGCTGATGCAAACCCTAAATGGAAGAAGCTGGGGAGCTTGTTTCTTTCTGGAAAGACATGATGTTGTGCAATAGAAGTGCCTTGAAGAGACTTGGACCACTAGTCATCCAGATTTTTCTTTCTCATCACAGGCTTTTTCCAAATGCTGTCATTGGAGAAGGAAAATGAGCTGCTGAGGGCTCTGGGAAGATGAAGGGCTTGGGGCTCCCTCTCCCCCTGGAGCCAGCATATAACTGAGTGCATAACCTATTTTTGTATCTCTGTTGTGTTCATTCTTCCCTTCTTGGTGAAAAAGATTGGACATATCTATTACCTTATGATCTTTGAAAGATCAGGAGAATGAGCCACCAGGACATCTGCGAGTGCAATCTATGCTAGGTTTTGCAGCCAGCTAGTACACCATTGATGCTTTGAGGAAGAACTGTTGAGATCCAGTCCATCAGTAGCTGAACCATTCAGCTATAATATCCCATTTAGACATAAACTTGATGGGACCGATGCTACATAGAAATTGCAGTTTGTTTGAACCCACTATCAGTAGGAACCAAAGTGGTATAGAGTATCTTTCCCAGGTATTGTCGAAGGGAATGTATTTCTACTTTCATTCCTTCTATATGTCAAGATAAATACCTCTCTGTAAAAATTAACCAATCTTAATTGATTAACTGGAACTATGGCATTAATCATAGGAAATTAACAGGAAACCATAGTGGAATGGGGGTTGATAGAACCCCCTGAGGGGTTCCCATGGAATTTTGAGGACATGTAGCCAGCCTTGCTTTGGGTGAGCAAATCCAGAGAAGTCATTACATGTGCTTTGTATAAGCATGCAGATTGCATTGGATTGAATTATCAGTGTCAAAAATGTTAGGTCACTTGGAAAAGAGGGTGTGCTGTGACACCAGAGAGATTCCTTACAATTACATCTATATCCAGCCATTTTTAAAAATAGATGTTCAAGGATGCAGAGGGGTTAATCAAAGAAGGTGTTGATTAGAAGCCTTTTGGTCATTTGGTTTGAGAAGAGAAGGGGTCATTCATGGATGCATTTGTTCAAGGTTGTTGGGTTTTACTTTTATAGACATTCACATACTTATTTAGTTATTTTGTTTTGTATTTTCTCTGGGGAGCATTTATTTCCCTCTGCCAGCTGCTGTACCAATCCCACTGAGTGCTCCTGGCTAGAGTGGTAGAGTAAACGAGCAACTTCTCAGCTCCACAGTCTGCTATTAGTTTCTACGTAAAGCAGGAGTCTCAAAATCTGTGATTTGCATAAACCCAAGATAATTATAAGGCTAGACACCCCTTGAAGAAATGGTCCTTCTGAAGCAGAGGTGGCAGTGGAGAATACTGAGAGAATGTGTCTCTGGGCCCAGTTTTAGATCTGACTTTTAATTTCTTCTTCGCTGTCTTAAAATTTTTCCCCCCTCGAATTCATCTTAACTGCCTTTGGCAGTATTTTCTGTGCAGGATGGTGGTAGAGCTGGGAACATGTTTCAATAACAGATGGACTGGGCTGTCTATGTGGTAGGAATGACAGTCATTCCTTTGGCCTGATGTTCCAGATAAATCTTTGGACAATTCACATGGGAAAATAATCACAAGATGCATGGTTGTCGAACCTTCTCAAAGGGAGCCAGAAAAATGTCTTTGTGCTGAACCACACTGCAGAATGGGGAGGGAGAAACAATATGCATTAAATGCTAAAAGGTTGCATTTCTGGAATGTCAAAGAAAACAGAAGGACAGAGCTGAGGGGGGAGGGAACTTTAAGCTCCTTGGCTAAGACAGAGCAATTGATGCTACTTGCAATTGTCCACATCCATAGCCCTGATGAATGATGCTAACTCATAACATAGCCAGCTCTTGATTATGTCTCACCACAGAGGCTACAGCTAAGACAGAGTCCAGTCCTCCAACCTGCTGTTTAGGCTGAATTGGCATCCACCTGCTCAGGCTTTGCCCAGGGGTAGGAGAATAGGACAAGAGGTTTCTCTTGCTTCCTTCCTCCCAAATTCAAAATACAACTCTTTAGCAATCCCCAGAATTGGAATAAAGGGAACAATATTAGGAATAAATGAAATCTATAATCATTGTCATTCCTTCACCCAGCAATTTTTTCTTTTTATCAGTACTAGGATGATTCTATTTGAAGTTCTACTCCTCCTTTCTCCACTTTTTCTCTTGATTTAAAGGAAGAAATGCTATTCCTTCTTTTATGGACTACACTTCCCACTGATTTTTTTGAGCTTATCTATCCTCTTTGATCCTATCCTCCTCTTCTGGGGCCTTGTTTTAACATCGTTTCCCATATTTAATTCCTGTCTTTAACCTTTTCTATCTCTTCCTTTTGCCTAAATTATGCCTATGTCTCCCCTATCTTCACCAAAATAAAAATAGTAACAGCAAAAGAACTTATCTTAACTCTGTTCCTTACTCAGGATATCATACCATCTCCTTTGCTGAACCACCGAATTTCTCAAGAACACAGTCCATTTAACTAGGTATGGTAGAGGATGAACCAAATCTAACAATTATAACTCTAATGGAAGCTGTCAGTGTTAGTAAGAAGGTGGAAACCCTGGCCACTGTAGATCTAAAAAGGGAAAATATTTCAGAGATTTCTGCTTGAGATTAAAACAGATTCTAAAATCCTGGTCAAGTGCCACAGTCTGCCCAATAAGGCTCCCATGACTGCTGTGTAAAAGCTTTCAAGAATACAGAAGATGAATGTTGGTTCCCCACCTTACCCCCATAGCCATAAGATCTTAGAGGGCAGAGATTGCTTTTTGTTTGTTTTGTTTTATCTTATGTGCCTGGAAAATAAGCACATGGCACATAGTAAGCACCTGATAAATGCTTGCTGAATTAAATTAAATTGAAATGTTGAGTATGAGATGCTTATGAAGCATCCCATTGGTAATTTCCAACAGGTAGTTTTGATGAGCTATGAGAGCTCAGGGGAGACGAGAGCTGGATATATAGATGTAGGTGTTATTGAGCCCACAGAAGCTGATGAGATCAGCAAGACAGTAGATAGAGAAAAGAGGAGGTGGTCCAGGACAAGACCCTGGGATATACCTAAACAGAGGAGGCAAGCCATGAGTGATGATGCAGCAAAAGATGCTGAGAAGGAATGGTCAGATAGGTTGGAGGAGAAATAAGAGAAAACAATGTCACGAAGCTCCAAGGAGGACAATCTCCATTGCAGCGTGGGTGGGGAGCCATCAGCATTTGGATGTTGTTGGGACGATACATGTGAATTAAACTTTAGAGACTTAAACTATCTCATGTATATACCAGTGGTAACTTTGGAAAATACAAGCAGACTAATGGCAGCCAGGAGGTTTTATGAACAGTTTTATGCCAAGAGATTGATGGCTACCTAAAGTGGTTTGCATTTTCTAGTAGAGGATTGATTGACAGCGAGATTCATTACCCTCTCCACAAATTGGAATTTTTACCTTTAAAGTTGACTGTTACAAGCTCCAGGACTATGTAGACAGAGTTAAATTCCAAACGCAGATATACAACAACCCACAGATATATCCTGACTAGCACTAAACTGAATGCTGCCAGCCAGAGATGGATAGCTAGCTGCAATAGGCAACTATGAATTACCAGCCCAGGGAAGATCTGTGTGGATGAGGATGCTCTCTCTAGTAGTCCTCCTGTGATGGAAATCCATGGTCATATTTATGGAGAGAATAAAGGCAATCTGTGAGATGAAGGGAGCTGAGTTGCTCACATAAGAAAGCACAGCTGAGAATCTGGGACTTCCTCCAAAGAGTGTCCCACTGATGAAAGTAAACATAGTAGCTAGCGCTCAACCGAACTCCCTGCCCCAGTTGTACTTGGGTGATTGGCAGCCCCAACAGCTGCAGGATGAAGGCCTATGGGAAGTAACGTAGGAACAAAAAAGGCGGCGGGGGACGAGGGGGTGCAGAACATGACCCTTAGAGAAACAAGTTTAACTCCTCACAAAGTACTCACCTACTAATAAAGTGGCAGAAGTTTGAGGGGATGGAATAATACACCAGATCATAATGTATTCAATATGAATTACCAGAAAGTAGTTGGTTTGACAGGCCTACCAATCCACGGCCAAGAAAGTGCTGTTGTTTAGTTTTTTCAGTCGTGTCTGACTCTCCGTGACCCCATTTGGGGTTTTCTTGGCAAGTATACTGGAGTGGCTTGCCATTTCCTTCTCTAGCTCATTTTATAAATGAGGAAACAGGGTTAAGTGACTCGCCCAGGGTCACACAACTAGCAAGTGTCTGAGGCCAGGTTGGAACTCCCCAAAATAGGTCTTCCTGATTGCAGGCCTGGTACACTGTGCCACTTAGTTGCACTACACAGACATACCCAACTAACAATCAAAAAGCTTTTTGCAGTAGCCATAGTGTTGTGTGAGAAGTAATTCTCTTGAGTATAACCTCCTTTCTAAGATCAAGCATGCTACATAGGAAAGGTCACTGTCTCTGGGGTTAGAGGACGCACCTCTGCTATGTACTTAACTGACTGACCTTGGACAAGTCACTTAACTTCGGTTGGTTTCAGTTTCCTTGTATGAAAAACAAGGAGACTAAACCAGTTAGCCTCTAATGTCCTTTCTAAGTCAAGATGGTTGACATTTTCAGACCAAGATCATGACTTTGAGACCTAATTTCTCTAACAAAGTGCTAGCTTTGGCAGCGATCAAAGAATTTTAATTGGTATCCTTGCCGTCCTCTAAGAGAGTTATAGCCAGAGTGGTTAAATCATACTGTACTGAGTTTGCTAGGAACCCTGAGGCCAGAACAAAGAGTTCGGTGGAGTCAATATGCAGCATTTCTATTTCATTCATAAAATTCTGCCCCTTATAATGCAACAGGCTTTACTTTGTGCTTCCTGAGGTTTAGGTGAGAATTAAAAAATTTACCACCTTTGATTACTGGTCAATGTGAAAGTAAAGGAGATAGGAAGGAAGATAATCACACAGCTGAGAGATCACTGGAAAGAGACCTACTGTTATCTGTACCTTCAGCTTAGAAAAGCATGGTGATCTGTTGTCGGGACCTCCAGCCAGGGGGTCAAGTTCGTCTCTCAAATGTTGGCGGCCAAGAAAATTATAATAATAGTGGACCAGTAAAGATCCATACCATACTCATATTTAAAAAAAAAAACAAACGAAACAACAACCAAAAAAAACCAGGCCAACTGCCAGTTTATAAATGGCCCTGGAGAAGATCTGGGCACAATAAATGACAATACAATATGACACAACCATAAAAGAGTCATTTGGGCCTCTTGAGGAATAAAGAAACAGAAACAGTGGGGAGTCAGAGAAGTCCTCCAAGAAGGGCCCAGACATAAGCTGTAGCTAGACAGTTGTTGCCAGACAAGGGTCCATATAGGGAACATATGAGTCAAGGTCCAAAAAAAAGCAAAAACTGACAACATCAACATGAACAAGCATTCATTATGTTCTTACTATGTGCCAGGCATTGGGGATACAAGGAAAGGCCAAAATGTAGTCCCTGCCCTCAAGGAGCTCACATTATAATAAAACAATATGCCAACTACCATGCATGTAAAATATAAAGAGTATAAATGGGAGGTAATCTCAGAGCAAAAGAACTAAAAGAAGGGAAGTAAAGGTGGGACCAGGAAAGGCCTCTTCCAGAAAGAGGGATTTGAGTTGGGTCTTGAAAGAAGACAGGGAAACCAGAAGGCAGTGGTAAGGGAAGAGAGAATTCCAAGTATGGGGGACAACTAGTGAAAAAGCATAGAATTGGGATACAGAGTGTCACATGTAAGGAACAGCTAGTAGGGCAATGTAGCTGGATCATAGAGTATGGGAAGTAATGTGTCAGAGGATTGGGAAAGAAGCAAGAAGAGAGATTGTGAAAGGCTTTAGAAGCCAAATAGAGGATCCTAGTTAAGGAATTTCCCAGCATACTCACATCTAGCTCAGTAAATAATTCCCCTTTCTTCTCCTCATCAGAATAATTCCCATTTCCAGCTGCCTACTGAATATCTCCACACATCATCATTTTGATATAAACCAGTCTAAAATTAAACTTATCATCTTTCCCAAAGAGTCACTCATCCTTCTCTTTCTCTTGATCTTTTTTTGGCTTCATTATTCCCCTAGTCACTAAGGCTTAAAACCTTGGAATTATATTCAATGTCTCCTCTTCTCTTACCACTCATCTCTTCTGCGGTACATGTCCCCTCCTTTCACTCCCATCTACATCACACACACAGTTACCATGGTAGTTCAGGCCCTTAATTCCTCTTGCCTAAAGTACTGCAATAGTCTCCTAAATCCTCTCCCTGATTCTATTCTCCTTCCCCTCAAATATAACCTATATACTATGACCAGATTAATCTCCCCAAAGCATCAAGGTGGTATAGCAGATAAAGCTCTGGCTTTGAAATCAAGACTTGAATTGGACTCTTGCTTCAGATGTGGGCAAGTCACTTGATCTCTCTGTGCTTTATTTTCCTTAGCGGTAAAATGAGGGAGTTGGGCTTGATGACATCTAAGGTCCCTTCCAGCTCCAAACTTATCATACTGTGTTAGAATATGAACAACTCCTCCACTGACCTCTTATTATCTATCTAATAAAGTCCAGACTTCTTCCCTATTTTCAATGCACTCTCTAATTTGCTCCCAACTTCTCTTCTATCCTTCTCACTGTAATGTTTATGTTTATTCTCTGTTTTCCACTACTTCCTTTCATCTACACATTGCTCCAGTCAAATCAGACCACTAGCCAGATGTTACACATGCCCTCCCATTTTCCATCTCTATTCTTCGGAAACCTCATTCCAGTCATAAGTCTCTAACTCCATTCATTAGTTCCTATCCAGCCTTCTCTAGTACCAAAGAATAAGTCAATATCTTCTTCCATTTGACACTTAAAAATTTAAATATGGCTATTATGATACCTCTTCATCATCACTTCAGTATGATGAACATGGCTAGCATATAATCTTAACATCATGGAGCTGAAAAAAGTCAATCTAACCCAACCCCCGTACCTTCTACAACATCCCTAGTAAGGGGTCACCAATCTTCTGCACAAACCCTTTCAGTTATCTGTCACTAAATACCTCATTAAGCTACCTATTCCAGTTAAAAATTTCTCTGTTAAAATCATAGGTTACATATACAATTGAAAATTCATTTTCCTTATAACACCCCCAGACAGGGTAGACCAGCAAGTATTTTTCTGCGCACTTTACAGATAAGGAAACAATATGTTTAAACAGCCTTCCCAAAGTCACCAGGCTAATAAGTAGAAGAGACAGAATTTAGAATCCAGATCTTTTGACACTCTTGGTGTTCTCTTCATCTTACAATATACCTCCTCCCTATTTTAGGGATTTCTTTCTTTTATTGAACATAAACTAGATTCTTCTTACCTTTCATTTTGGGTCTTTGTTTTTTCCCTCTGGAGTCTTGCAGAATAAACTGAATTTCTCTGTCATATGACAACCCTTCAAATATTTGAAGAAAGCTATCAGGTATACCTTAATTCTATTTGTCTCTAAACTAAACATCACTAGTTTGTTCAACTGATCCTGATATAATGCTTTCTGGTCCCTTCACCATCCTTCTCAACTACTTCTAGACATACTTCTCTTCACCAATGTCCTTCCTAAAATGTGTCCCCAAGCACATGACACAATACTCTGGCTGCAAGGTAACCAGATTGAAGAACAGCGTGGTTGTCATTTTCCTTGTTATAGAACTTGCTCTTCGATTAAAGTAGCCTAAGAATGAATTGGCTTTTTGAGACTCATATTAATTCAAATCAACCTTACAGTTCTCTAGAATTCCTCAATCTTTTGCTTTGAGCTTCTCAGTCCTCCACTTGAGTAATTCATTTCTATAAACTAAACTAAAAACTTTATGTATTTTCCTTTTGGAGTTTTTCATCTTATTTTTGATCCAGGATTTTAGCCTGCAAAAATCATTTTGTGTCTTACTTCTGTAAAATATGGCATAATGAATCTCTTCTACATTTGAATCATTGGTAAATTTGATAAACACACCTTCCATTTTTCCATTTAACTCATTGGTTAAAAATCTTAAACAAGAGAGAGCCAAGGCTATCCCTGGCCCCATGCCACTTCATTAGACACCTGACTCCAACTTGACAAAAGAATCACTAATCAACTTTCACTGAGTATGGCTGTTCATCCATTGTCTTCTGGCATAATTATCTCAAGTCTACATTTCACCATTTTATCCATAAGCATGTGAGAAAAACTTTGTCATGTGGTTCACTAAAATCAATAAACATTATATCTGTTGCATTCCTGTGATCTACCAAGCTACTAATCTTACATAAACCTAGGAGGTTATTTTGGTGTGACTTAATCTTATTGAATCTGTGTTGACTCCTGATTATCATAAGAATGTGAAAGCCCAAAGAGAAGGCCCTCATGACTCTTTGACAAGCCTGAAGATCTCCAAAGGGATTTTCTAGGTCTCCATTTGTTTGACATCTTTCCAATTCTGGATGTCAGAAACTTAGAGTTGGGTTTGACTTTCTCAGTAACATTTTCATAAAAAATAAATAGGATTCTAAACAGAAGCAGGCAAAAGGATCTAAAAGACAAGTACTATTGTTTTTCTTTTATTTATTCCCAGAAGAAAAAAATATCTTTTATACTTTCGATTGATTTTCTGTAATTCTATACATTTTTTCCCATGGAGGCCACATCTTCCCATGTAAAACCATGCCCTCCTTCTGAGGAACTGCCCCAAGGACAGCTTCACAAGAAGAAGGTAATCGAGTTATTGGTTATGAGGCATAAAAGATATCATGTCTCTCAAGCTTTCTCTCAACTCCATACATTGCTTTAAGTACTGGAATTCTGTGGCATTTTGTTATCAATTTTTATAGAAAACTATGTTAATCTGCCATCTTTGATTCTGGATGAAGCTGTGTTTCAGCCAGAGAATTGACTGAGTGACAGAGTCCTCTGAATCCACAGGGCAATCTGCAACTTCAGCTGAATGACCATGCTGGGCAGCTTCAGTCTTCTGTTACACTAAAATTCCTCGGACATAGGAAATTATGCTTCTAAGCTGGAATAGCTAAGAAATTACTCAGTGCACAATAATCTCCAAGAACCAAAACATGAATATCCACGTGCATGCACCTATATTTATACATGTGCAAAAGTACATATATACAGAAACATGCAAACAAACATAAACCAGCACCAACACATAAACATGCATGTGTGCGTAAGTATGCATATATTGCATACATTTTGTATAGCCATACACTTAGTATGGTGCCTGGAACAGAATGAGTGCTTAATAAATACTTTTTAGCTGACACCATCACACATATATATACTTCTATGCATTCTTATATGTTAATAGACATGCACATATCCATTGCAAATTGCAAATACATGTGGGCATAAATGTATGCATGCTCAAATGTATGCTTGTACAGTATAAATATGCATCCACTAGTTCTATATATGAATTAACATATTGTAAACATTTACATATTGCTTGTACTTGTGTGCAAACAGGCATACATACATATACATAGAAATGAACAGGTACCTCTATATCCACACGTAATTCTACTGTCTTATCATTTACTTCCATGGTTCACTTTCTTTGGTTACACATGTAGAGTTATGTTTGCATCTTATACTTATCCAAACATATGTGTATGTATACATTCATGCATAAATATCTTAAAACATGCTTACTTTATAAAATGTTATGAAAATCTCATAAAGGCACATGTATTGTGCTACTCACTCTGTCTCTTTCACCACGTTATAGGAATGTACCCACGTAATTTTCTTCTGTCTAGTTGATATATTGACATCTGGGTTTTCCTGTACAGAACAGCGCACTATAACCATAAAACAGAAGTGCTGATGTAAACAAATACAGGCAGGACTGAAGGGCTATATGTTTGTTCCAAGCTGAGATTCTGAAGAAGACACACACACGCGCGCGCGCGCACACACACACACACACACACACACACACAAAGCTGAGTTGATCTTAACCTAGGGAAATGGCAGATTTTTTTTTCATTTTATCAATAAATCAATTCACCTGATTTTGGTGGTCTACAGACCTACCAAGAGGGTTTGAAGTGCTGCTCTGTTCTCTGACACTCTAAGGGACCTTGGATTTGGCCTTCGTTTTGCATCTTCTCTTTCTCATCTTGTGTTACATTCAAACAAATAGATTATACATATGAATTTCAATTTGATATTTTATACTTAACAGTGAGGACTTGTGGAAACCTGCCTGGTACATGAGTGATTTTTTTTTCATTCACCACATTTGCCAGAGTTGTAAACCTAAGGCCAAGTTAATTAAAGTCAATGGAGAATGTATTTTTTTTTATTAAACTTTCTCTTTCTATTGATTTTTTCCTTCTCATACAAATAGCACAGATTTATTTCTCAAAATCAAAACTCTCCAGAACTGAGATACAGAAGAAGATTCCCAAAGTGATTTACAAAGTGGAAGATAAGATTTTAGAAATGGCTGCGCCAAAGATTGTATCCCCTCCCTGTTAAGACTGTGTCACCTGCCACATCTGAACTGAGGTTTGTCACTTTGAAAATCTAGGACCATTGGGCTTGCAGAACTAAGCTGGCCCCTACACAGTTCCAAACATATGAAAGACAACTAAAAAATTCATTGAATTGAATTGGAAGTTAGTATGGTGAATTATAGAATGTGCTGCACCTAGAGTCGGTGACTCTGCATTCATCTCCCACCAATGATATTTATTACCATGTGATCTTGGACAAATCACAACTCCCTGGGCCCCAGTTTCAATCAAATTAAAATGAAAGGATTGGCTGCTTTGTGGCTGTGAGGTTTCTTCTAGCTCTAGAGCAATGAATCTGATCTTGAGAATTAAATTTAATTATAAGGTAATGTGGTGCTTTGTGATAGTGCACTAGACCTGAAGTCAGAGAAGCTGAGTTTAAATGCCAAGTCTTCTACTTCAATCAATCAATCTATAAGCATTTATGAAACACTTATTGTATGCCAGGCTTTGGTCCTGGGAATATGAAGAAAAAAAGCAAAACATTTATGCCCTCAAGGAACTGACATACTAGCTTATTCCTTATGTGATTTAGGGCACTCACTTCTACTTTCTAGGCTTCAGTATTCTTATTTGTAAAATTATCATGGTAGACTTGATCCCAAATGTACATTGCAGACCAAAATGTTATGAATTTTATGAATTCATAAAACCCTCATTAAGAGTCTATCAGAAACTGAAACTACAACTCATCCAGGTTGACCAAGACTGGGTAAGATTTGGAATCAGCTAAGTAGCATAGCGGATACAACCTGGGGATAGGAGTCAGAAAGCCCTGAATTCAAATTTGACCTTAGATAACTTACTAGCTGTGTGACCCTGAGGAAGTCACTTAACCTCTGTTTGCCACATTTTCCTCATCTGTAAAATAGGGATAATACTAGCCCCTATCCACCAGTGTTATGAGGAACAAATGACATAATAATTGTAAAACACTTTACACAGTACCTGGGCACATAGTAAGTGCTATGTAAATATTAATTATTATTACCAGATGTGAAAGACCAGATAATCTAGGACTCTCAGTTAGATTCTATTATCTGTACGATGAGAAGTCGGAGTAGGGACTTTTAACCTAGAATCTGCAAACTTAAAAAAAAAGCATAACTGTGTTACAATAGAATTGATTCCTTTGTATCCTATGTATTTTATTTACACACTTAAAACATGATTCTGAGGAGTCCACAGGCTTCACCAAACCTATAGAGAGTTCCGCAACATAAAAAGGTTAAGAAACACTTGCCATAGAGTGAACAAAGGGCCATCTCCCTGGAAAGCTCATGCCCCAGGCTCTCTACGGTAAATACATAATTTCCAAAGTGAGAGGCTTTTGGCCCTACAAGTGCAATGCAGAAGGACTCTTTATTCAAGTTCAACAAAACAATAATAACAGTGAAGGGTGAATTCTAGATAAGCAAAGGCGAGACATGTATAGATTTATATATTTTGTCTCCTTCATTAGAGAGTAAGCTTCCTAAGGACAGAGTCAAGATGCTGGAATAGAAGCAGCAGTACAGTAGAACTCCTAACATTCCCTTCCAAACAACTTTAAAAGAACAATTCAAATCAAATTTTGGAATGGCAGAGCCAACATAAGGTCAGGATAAGACATTTTTCTATACTAAGACAACATGGGAAGTTGGCAGGAGGAAAGGTACAGTAAAATTGCTGGGGAGAATAGCAGTGACTAGTGAGTTTTGTTTTTGTTTTGGGTTTTTTTTAGGATAGAGGAAACCAGCATGTTTCTAAGTAGCAAGTAAGGAGCCAGTAGATAAAGAGTGAAGATTTGTGGGGGACAGGGAAATTATTGTGGGAACAATCTTCCAGAAAAGATATCAGAGGATAAGGTCAAGAGTACATGCATTAAGTTTGACATTGGTAAGGAGGGCCATGTCTACATCAGAGAGTGGAATAGAGGAGATAACGTGGGATAATGTCAAGAGGATTTAAGATATTAAAAAGGAGAGTCACAAATGCCTTCGGGAGCCTAAAGAAGAAAAAGGATTGGAAAGCCAGCATTATGAAATGGAAGGACAATGGACAGAGACAGGGAAACCATGGTTTTATTCTTGGTTCTACTATTAACTAGCTATGTTAGGCAAGCCTGGGACTCAGGTTCTAGGTTTGGAAAATCAGAAGAGGAGAAAAAGGAGAAAAAGATAGAAAGAAGAAAGAAGCAGCTAGTAATTGAATTGAGACCTTGCAATAGACAATAGCAAATGGCAGCTTCTATTTGCATTGGGCCTTTTGTAAGAATACAAAAGATAGCTAACCAAGGAAACCTCAAATTGCCCTCCAAAAAAGGAAATATATTACAAATAAAAAGTATTAGCAGATTAGATTGTAAGCTCCTTGAAGGCAGTCTGTTTTTGTTTTTGCTTTTCTTTCTTTGTATCCTCAGCACTTAACACAGTGTCTGAACATAGAAAGCACTTAGTGTTTATTGACTGATTGGTTGACTGAGTGATTGACAGAGTTCCCTAGCATGGTGAAAAGCTTAAAGACATTTTTTTCATTACAATTCACAATGGGCTTTAGACACTAGAGCTTTGAGTAAGAATGAATAAGAACTTAGGATCTTGTTTCCAGCAAGCATGGAAGACAGTAGAATTAACATGTCGTATTTTAATTTTTGATGGTGAAAAATAGTTATGTCCACAAAGAATGTATTTCAGTCTCCCTACTAAGTCTCTACTTCCTACTAAATCTCTGTCTCAAAAGAAAAAGACCAGGAAAAATATCTTAAACTATAAAAAGGGCAGGAAAATTCAAAACTATGTTAAAAAGATGGAAGGTAAGAGAACATTATTTAGAGAATGAAGGGTAAAGGAAGAATTAATGAACATTTGAAACTATGTAATAGGTATGGTAGATGGAGCTGGACCTATTTGAGGAAAAAGCAATTTCTTGTACTCTAATGAATATTTATGTGAATTTACAGGTGTCACAGAAAAGAGCCTATCTCTTGTTGGTCAAAAGAACAAGAGATAAGTAGTATTGAGGTATACTGAGGTAGCCCTTTCTGGCCCTAGAATGACTAATACAGAGCTTTACATTTTTCCCAGTGTAACTCTCTGGGACATTATGGAGAACATCCTGAGAAACGTGAAGCCTATTTAATACTCTCTACTCTTGGTGGTTCCTGTAGGGAGAAAGGTTAACACCAGAAGGAATCCAGACAGAACTGCTGAATCATGACGTGTTAGGAATGAAAATCATGACCTTGGGCACAGAGGTAGTATTTTCATAATTGCTGCTGACTAAAGGTAGAAGATTCAAAAGATGATTTGAAGTGAATAGCTAATTTTTTAAAAAAAAATCATATCTGAGAACAAGATTTGTATTTCTCAATCATGGCTTAAAATACACAAATGATGGGCTCTTGGCCAGAGATGATCTACATCTAATAAGAGCCTATAAATATATACACTTCTCTGGAGTTTTAAAAATCCAATCAAAAGAGTTTTAAAGTAAAAAAAAAGAGAGGGATAGAGAAAATAATCTCAAAGCATCTGCCAAGACAGACACCACAGAGGATATGAGATGGAATAGAGAAAGAACCATACATAATAGAGTGGACCAATAAGTCAAAGAAGATGTTTTGCAAAAAGAGAGGAAGCAGGCTTTATAGCCTGTGAACTCAGTTGCCTATATACAGGTGCATAAATTAAGGTGAACAAAGTAAGTAAACACAGTGAACTAATCATCTTAATGCATCTTAAAGCAAGGAGATAAATTCCGCTTTGTAAGTATCTGTGAAACTCCCTGTATGGCACTCATGACTGGACTATAACTAAATTGTTCCATTTCAGAAGGCAGATAAAAGGGAAGTAGAATAGTCTTATATATTACAAATGTATCCTCATATGAGGAAATCTATCTACAAAAGAGAATTATGCGAGAATCAGGAAAAGGATAAGGGGAAAGAGAAGTGGTTTTGGTATTAGAGTAGACCATAGACCACCTGAAGTGAAGGAAAAAATAGATGAGGACTGGGACACAGATCACAAACCTGGGCCAGAAGTATGATATCATAGTGATGGGAAACTTTAGCCATACAGATACCTGCTCTTTCTCTCTCTCAGTCAAAAGTAGAACACTTTAATGACAATTTTTTATTAACCTTAGTGAGGATTTTGCCCTTTAGTAGACAAAGGAAGCAACAAGAAATACTGCTATTTTGGACCAGCTTCTAACCAACAAGAAGAAAATCATTATTGAGAAGCATAAATGACAGAAACCTTGGGAAGACATGGTAACCCTTTCAGAGTTAATGATAAAGATAGGAAATCTGAGTTTACTCTGACATATGAGCTAGGTTTGGGTAGAAGAGTTTAGAGAAAGGTCAGATACTGCAGGATGTATGGCCTCAAATTCTACAAGGGAATTCAGCCATGGCTGAGGGCATCATTTCCCCCTTGCCTTCTCTCTTTCCCCTCCCCCCAGCACTGGTTGTCACAGAACACATCTGGGATTGTTGGATGTTGCGAAGAGTCTCCAGTATTGCCCCTTTCCTTTACCCTTTTGTCCAGTTTGCTTGATTCTTCATGTAACATGCATGAGATGTTTCTCAATGACTCCATTCCTTCCAATTAGATGGAGGACCACCTCCAGTTAGACAGAGGCTTTTCCATCTGCCCTGTTATTGCCTGCCAAGGTTCTCTAGGCCTTACCATCTAACCTTCTTCTATACCCTGCTATCCCTTGGCACTGTCATCTGACCCACTTACATAATCTAGGGAAATCCAGCCTTTATCATCCACCCCACCCTTAGGACTTCTAGTCTTTCTTATGCATTATAGATGAGCTTTCTTTTATGAGTTGTGTCCTCCAATTAGAGTGTGGGCACCTTGAGAGGAAGGTCTGTCTGGTGTTTTCTATTTGTATCCTTCAGCATTTAGTATGTGCTTGGCATATAGTAACTGTTTAATAAATGTTTCTACTCCATTCATTCAGGATGAATGAAAGAATGGAGTCCAAGAATGAAATTATGATACGAACAGAGATGATAATAATGGGGGAGGGGAGGATGAAGAGCTATCTGAAGAGAAAAAAATATAGATGCTCAGACAGCTTACCAAAAAGTAGGCTTTGAAAAAAAATGTGTGTGAAATATGTGAGCAAAGATAACAAAGGATAGGTATGAGTGGCATGGCCCTGTAAGAATGGTATCAGGAGTGCCAAAGCTCTATAAGAAATACTATAAAACACTAAAAGATCTTATTAATGAGTAATTCAGAAAAACATTAGATTTATATGAATTGATGCAAATGAAATAAACATAACCAAAAGATAAGATGCATAAGAACTATAGTCATGTAAATGAAAAGTTCTCTATGTGAAAGGTGAACCCTGAGTAATTAGAAATCAAATGAGGTCTTGGAGAAGAGATTACAAAGTACATATCCTTTCCTCACAAAAGAGAAATGGGAGACTTACAGGACGTAAATTGTTGGATGTGTCACTATATCAGATGCTTTTTCTTTAATTGTTTTTCTTTGTCACAGGGGAGAGTTTAATCTTGGAGGGGTGTTAAAATTACCGAAAAGACAAAAGGCGTAATTTTTTCTTAATAAAAATAATAGAGAACAAAGGAAATGCCGCAAAATTGGAAATGGACAAATAACCTGATTTTCAAGAGGGGAAAGATAATGGCCTACAAAATGTGGTCAGAGACCCTAAGTTCAATTTCTGAGAAAAATTCTAGGCAGTATTTTTAAAGGCACAGCATCTGAACACTAAGAATGGGAAATTTGTATCATTAAGAGACAGTAGGGCTCACATGTCATGTAAGGGTCATGAAAGATTAACCTCATTTCCTTTTTTTTGACTGAATTATGATGCTTGTATATAGGGAGAATCCTATTGACATCACATATTAGCAAAACATTTGACAAAGTCTCTCATGCTCTCTTCACTGAAAAGGTGGGAGGAGATGGGCTAAAAATAATATAGTTCTATGAATCCAGAATAGGTCGAATGGATGGATCCAAAGAGTTGTCATTAATGGGTCAGTATCAACTTGGAAGCAAGTATCTAGTAGAATACCAGAGGGATCTGTCCATGACCCTGTCCTGATCAGTATTTTTATCCATGATATGTATGAGAGCCTGCATGTCCTACTCATCAAATTTTCAAAAGACATGAAGCTGAGAGGGGTAGCTAACTTATTGGATACTGAATGACAAAGGCAAGATCTAAAAATATCAATAGGCTAGAATGTTGGTCTATGTATGACAGGACATGATAACAATGATACTATTATGATAACAATAATATGATAATAAAATTATTTAATGTTAATAATAATTCATATTTAGTCTTATCTTTCAGTTAAAAAGTCAGCTGCACAAATGCAAGATGGACAAAGCATGGCCAGACAAAGTTCACATAAAAATGCCTGGAGATTTTAGTTGATAGTTAGTTTAATATAAAGTGATAGTCATGTCACAACCAAAAAAAGTGAAAGTAAATTTCTAGTACATTAAGATAATCACAGTGTCCAGAACAAAGGAGGTGAAAGTTCCATAAAAGTCATTCCAGATATGGAACATTGTGTTCACTTTTTCATGCCTTACTTTAGGAAGGATAACAATTTGAGTATGCCCAAATGAGGCCAACCAAGGTGATGAAGGAACTAAGAACCATGTTATATGAAGGAACTAGGGGAAGTTTAGCCTTAATAAGGGAAAATGTTAGAAAGGACCTGATTGTGAATTTCAAAATTTTGAAGAGCCTCCATCTATAAGAGAAAGTAAACTTGTTTTGTTTGATCCCAGGAAATAAATATCCCAGGAGATAAATTTAAACAGTTTAGAGAGGTAGATTTGGGTTTAATGTGAAGACTAAGTTAACAATAATTATAAGTGCTGAGAAACAAAACAAGCTGGCTCAAGAGGCAATGGATTCCTTTCCACTGGAAGTCTATAAACGAATCCCTTTTCAGGGCTATTATCAAGAGAATTCCTATTTAGATACTGGTTGGACTAGGTACCTTCTGAGGTCCCTTCCAACTGAAATTTTACAAGACTAAGCAATCTCTAAGATCTCTTCTAGCTCCAATATTTTATAATTCTATGAAATACACTGTTGCCTAAGGCCAACCTTCTACACTCATATCCTACTTACCTCAAGTCTGCCTTGGTTGCAAACACTTCCGCTCAGTTCGGTGGCTTGGTATATTAATTATTTAAGCCAATTCTTTCCAAATCCTCTTCTTCATCTTGACTCTTGCTTTTCATCCAAGAGCCTGTCAGTGAGGGACAGGTTCCCCAAGCTCTTTTATTAGTTTCATAATTTAAAGTAGATCAGGTCTTTGTGATCTTCCTTATCCAGCTTAGGCATGAGCCAATGCCATCTGCTTCTTCCTTCTGCGATACATTGAATCATAATCAGCTGTGCTAGTTTCTTAGGCTCCTGCTAGACGTGAGCTCAAGACGGCCAGAGCCGAATGTCATTTTTGTCCAGCACCTAGGCGTTTGACAAATGCTTGTTGAAGATAAAATTATTTTTGGTGATTGATGCTGGGTCGGAGTACCTTAGTGGATACTGGAGTTACTTTGGGTAGAAACTGACTCTCAGAATAAAAACATCTCGAGGGCAAGAATTGTCTTTCATTTTTGTCTTTGTATTCCCAAGATAGCACCATGGTAGCCGCTTGATAAATGTTTGTTGAACTGAATCATTCAATTCATTCATGCAATAAGCGTTTATTAAGCACCTTCTACATACATAAAAGGTACTGACATAGGTGTTGAGGGTAAAAAAGACAAAGTGAAAAAGGAGTTTATAATCTACTGGAGCATAGAATTATTTGCACCTGATTCTTCCTAAATCTGCCATTTTTCTTCTCTGGATTCAGTCACAATCATTAAAAAAGCAAAAGCAATCAAAACATTTTGGCAAAATAATAATATTATATGTGTGTATGTGTGTGTGGTAGGCTTCTTTTATTAAAAGAGGTTCATTTTATTGGTATGGATGACAAAAGACCAATGTTTTTGTACACGAATCATATTCTTCATGATCATTTACTGAAGCAATATCCTAAGCAAGAGAGGCACAATGACCTAGTTAGTAGGTAAATGGCTAGCCTTGGAGTCAGTAAGACTTGTGTTCAAGTCCTACCACTCCTGACATATATTACCTATGTGACCCTAAGCAAATTACTTAACCTCTTAGTGGCCCCAGGTAACTCTAAGACAATGGGCTACAAACAAGCCTTAGTGGAGGGAGTTTCCATACCATGTGTTCTCCACATTGCTACAATTGCAGGTCCATGACAAAACAAAAACGAAAACAGAACAGAGCAAAACACCAAAAAACCAAGGGAACCTAAGCTGAGCAGAGTACTGTATGTCTTATAGAATGTGTATTTTATACTGAATTACAAAAGTAGACCATAAGCCTCTTGAAGTCAGGCACTAATTTTTCCTCCTATCCCCCATGGCTACTGTAGTACTTTGTACATAATAGATGCATAATAAAAGTTTGTCTAAAGTAAAAGAAGCTTAGAAATATTTCTTAGGGGCTGTGTATTACATGAGACTGCCCTGTAACCAATTAAATATTGATACTTTATTCTCTTCTCTAGGCATGCTTGTCTCTTTCACTTCTGAATGTCAGTCACCATTCAGATACATTCTACTTTTGATGACTTCTCGTTTGGATGCTTATCAGTCATTTCCAAATACTGCCAAAGTTCACTCCTTCCCTGAGCACTTTCTTCTAGGTGCATTGAAGTTCCCAAACCAGGCCCAATGCAATAAATTCTGGCTTTGAAGGAGGTGGTGAAGGCTGTTGGAGGGATACCCCTCACTCCAATTGAATTGGCTTTCCACTGCTAATCACAGTAATATTTATTATTTACTCTTCTAATGCATAAAAAATGCACTCATTACTCATTAACTAAAAGCCCCTGGGTCCTTGCTCAAAATGGTAAGTGTAACAATTAAGTTAAATTAAATCCAGTAGGCGAAAGTTGAATTCTCTCCCAAAAGAGAAGATGGCAGCCAAAAGACTTGACCTGGCAGGGAATCCCAAACCAACAATTTGGATTTTATACCAAACAGGAGCTGTGGTGGAATTAGAATTCTACTTCAGTCTCTGCCTCCCTAGATTCCAATCTGGGTGTCATTAACTGCCATTGATCTACATTACAGATTTATCTCCAAAACTGGTATAAAGTCACATACAATGCCTTCCTACATCTGTTTCCTATCTGTACAGTACCATGACTCTCCTCGCATGCTACTCTGCACAGTGGACTAGCACAAAGCACTTGCAAGAATGCTTCTGGGAAAGTCTGACTGTCCCTAAGACTCAGTTTCTTTTCTTCCTCTCGAAGGTGACAGTAACATGGGATCGTAGCTCTAAAGTTGTATGTGGCCTTTGAGGCCCAGCTTCACCATTTTACAGAAGAGAAAATAGAGTCAAATTGGATCACAAATTAAGAGCTGGAAGGGAACTCGGAGGTCATATAGTACAACTCCTTTATTTTACAAAGGAAGAAACAGGTTCATAGAAGTTAAGGCATCACATTGGGAGTAAATGGAAGACCTGAGGTTCAGAACCAAATTTTCTGATTCCCAATCTAGTGACTTTTCCTTTGTACTACAAGATTTCTGTCACAGTGACAAGCAAAAATAATAAAAGTAACGATAACCTACATTTCTGTAGCCTTCAAGGTTTACAACATGTATTCCTCATGACCCTCTGAGATAAGTGTAGCCAACATTTTTATGCCCATTTTTGGATGTACGTGTACTTGGGTGCTCTCTGTTTTACTTGTTAAAGCACTCGAAATAGTGTCCACATGCAGATAAATTGATACTGTTTGATAATGAGAATGACATACCTAATGGTCTTTCTGTTCTTAGGACTGCCACTTCAGTCAGCTTGTCATAAATCCACAAAAGCAGAGAGAGGAGGAAGGCACTTTAGGAGGTCAGCTGGCCCAATCTTCTGCTCTAAGGTGAACTACAAGGAAACCAACCCAGACACTGAGAATTTACATTATTTTTAAGGCCTTCCAGGGAAAGTGGTTTACAGAGCCCTTTTCAGTCACTCTTTCCAGTGTTGTAGGAAAATTTTTCCTTTTGCTTAACCTACATGCTTCCTGCTACAGCCAGTTGGGTCATGACCAGAGTTCCATCACAGTTATCCATGGCCAGAGTCTGGGGCTGGAGCAAATCTCTATTTGGTTCCTTTGCATGTTTACAGACTGAAAACACCCACATATTCCAGAAGAGTGTAACAAAATTTGTGGCAACTGGACTTATAATGAGATTTCTAAGGAAAATTGGGGATGAATTTGGGGTATCTTGAGCTAAACCTCTTCTACTTTCAGCTTTGATAAGGAGGGAAAGGAGGGGATATTGAAGAAAGAAGAGGGAAATGTAATGTTACATTTATATAATACTGTACTGTTTACATAAAATGCTTTCTTCTGAACAACACTGTGAATTGGACAGCAAAAGTATCATTGTCCCCACTAGCAGAATGGAAAACACATTCAGAGAAGTTAGATAATGTCTTCAAGGTCACACAGCTATTACTAGAGGTAGGATTTGAACCTGGTCAACTAGGTTGCACAGTGGATAGTTAGGCCTAAATTCAAGAAAATCTGAATTCAAATCTGGCCTCAGACACTTACTAGCTTTGTAACCCTTGGACAAGTCACTTAACCCTGTGTGCCTCAGTTTCCTCATCTGTAAAATGAGCTGGAAAAGGAAATGGCAAACAACTCCAGTATCTTTGCCACAAAGACCTCAAATGGGGTCACAAAGAGACAGACACTACTTAATGACTAAACATCAATAACACAGTTTTTAAATGTCAGAGCTAAAATTTGAATCTGACTCCCTGTTTACTATCCAGTCCTCTTTCCACTAAACATATACCTTGTGAAAATTGATCTCAATATATCGTATTAACAATTTCATAATAACTAAACCTTGCATACTCATTGGAATTATAGTTTTTCATTTGTACAAATAAGAGAATATCTAATTCAGATAAATTTTCCTGTTTCATAGAAAAGTCAGAGTTGGAAGAGACTTTAGAGATTGTCTAGTCCAATGCTTGAATTTACAGAGAAAGAAGCAGTATGAGGTAATGGAAAGAAAAAACGGGAAGGGGAAAGGAACAAGCATTCATTAAGCACCTACTATGTGCCAGGCACCGTGCTAAGTGCTTTACAATATTATCTCATTTGATCATCACAAAATAGGCACTAATAAAGAATATTGGGTTTGGAGGCAGAAAACTATTCACCACTGAGGCTTGTGAGGTGACATTGCCCAAGTACCTAAACTTTTTCACCCAAATTTCCTCATCAATAAAATGAGAATATTACCTTTCATATCCATCTCAGAGGGCTGTTAAGAGGATCAAATGAGAACATGTAAAGAAGGTACTTTGTAACTACAAATTACTGTATAGGTATAAGCTGATATTATTACAAGGACACTGAAACCTGGAGAGAGTGACTTGTCTATGTTCACACATCTGGTGAGAGAAGTTAGAAGCCCAGGCCTTCATGCTGTTTCTGGGGACACTCCCCCAGAGCCACCAAAACCCAATGAACAAGTGAGGCTTGAGCTGGACCTATTATTGGCCAATCAGTGACAGCTAGAGTGGTTTGGGTTTAAAGGCATAGTCAAGAAGCTCCATTTGAATCCCAATGGGTTTTTTTTTCAAAGTCTGCTTTTCCAGAGCATTTCAAGAAATTATATTTCAAGAAATCATAGATGAGAGAAAAAAGTCCCAGTTTTTCGAAAAACAAAACAATGCTAGTTCTGGCCAGAAACTCTGAGGTCTTCCCCTCCAAGACTGATTCTTTTGTGAAGGCAAACTAGGCCATCTTTTCTCTTAATTCTTACCTAGTCTTTAATTACTGGTCATTGCCTCGAAAGCACTGAGATCTGAGAAGGACCTTAGCTTAGAAAGGCCGAGGTCTCCCACTGTATCTGAGGCCATTCATTACTAGTTGTCTTGACCTATGTCTCGCCACTGGACCCTGATGACTCTGGAGGAGAGAGTGAGGCTGATGACTTTGCACACCTCTGCTTCCCTTAAATCCAATTCACTTGCAAGTCAAGGCCTCCTCCTCCTCATGTCATCAGACTTCTTTGAGCATGAAGGCCAAACAACAATCTGTTATGGCAGACTGCTTCCTCATTATAAAATCTTTAATGTATTTGTTTGTATTCCATATATGAAGATTAGAAGTATCATATGCCAATTGACTAGGTGCTCTTCTATGTACTTCAGCTTCTTCACCTTATAAAATATAAAAAGGGGTAGAGGCAGGGGAGTTGGACTTAGAGGGGCCATCAAGGTAACAGAAGTAGGTGGAGCACAGAACATGGAATCAAAACCTGAGTTCGCTCCTCATTTAACTTCTCTGTGTCTTACTTTCCTCATCTGTAAGATGGGGATTATAATCATACCCACCTCATAGGACTGTTGTAAGGAACAAATAAGGGAGCATATGCAAAAGCGTTTTGCACACTTTAAAACGTTATATAAATGTTGTGTGATATTATTACTATTACATCTCTAAGATTAAATAATTCACAAAATCACATGTTGGAAGGGATCTCAGAGATTATCTAACCCATCTTTTTTTCAGACTTTTGTTTTAATCAATAGCAGGAAATCTCAGGTAACGAAATTCACTCTAACAGTGCAATTTGGGGCTCTTTTGTAATTTCTGGTCTTAGAGAGTTAAGTGGTTAAGAGGTGAAGTGATTTGCCCAGGACCAAACGAGCAGTATTTTCTCGGCAGAATTTATCCTTGGCAGGATTTGAACTTGGGTCTTCCCAGTTCCATGGCTTGGTCTCCATCTGCTCTATCATGACTCCCAATCTCTGCCTAAACAGAAATCTCATTTACAATATTCCTAACCCACAGTCAGCTAACTTCCACTTGAAGACTTCCAATAATAGGAAGTCCGCCATTTTGTGAAGAAACCCAATCAACTTTCACGGAACATCAATTGTCAAGCCTGCGATTCTTCCCTGGAACCAAAATCTGTTTCTGTGTCATCTATCCATTCCTCCTAATTCTGCCTTCTGGGGCAGAGCAGAAGTAGAACACACGAAGCCTGTGCCAGTTCAGAGATCCGGAGCACTGTAGAAAACATCCTCCCAGCTCACACTGGCACAAGATTCCCCACCCTCCTGTCCATTCAGTTTTCAGTTAGACATGCCTCTCGACCCACTCCCTGGCCCACAAGTCTATGTCCCACTTACTGAGCCTCCCTGTGGTCCTTGCACAAATTGAACATGCAGAGTCAGGCCAAACCATGTCTCTGACAGAAACAATGTGCCAGTTGGGTTTGAAAAATCCAGCAGGCATTGAGCACTAAGCCTCTTTCTGGGTAGCTTTCAGGCCATTGAGGAGAGCTAATGTTAGCTCCTTGCATCACCTAGAGAAGGCTTCGAGACTCACTTAAATGATTGACCTACTTCTTTACTTTCCGTTGTTGCAAATTACAAAAATATACTGTGTGCACTTTCAGGCAATTTGATACTATTACCTTAAAATTCACTGATTCTGCCAACTCCCCTCCCCCCTGCCCCCAATGTTCAAATGGAATATCTGACCTTTTTCTTTGGCAGCAGCTTCTCTTTTCCAGGTAACCGACGATGATTTTATACCCTGGATGGTGATCGATATGTAGAAGCTGTCTTTATTGATCCGGATAAAACCACCAATTACGGCTGTTCTGAGCAAGGCTCAGTGGGATTCAGCGTGATTACACTGCAGTGGGGGAGTTATCACATAAGTAATCAAAAATGCCACCATAAGGGTATTTAATTGGGTTGCAGGTGAAATGTAAATGGTTAGCCATTAGATCAGCCTTTTGGCTTTTTGCATTCACGACATAGAGCTTCCTCTCCTGACCGACTGGATCATTTCCACTTTGCAGGTTAGGCCGTCACTCCCTCCCCCTCCCCCAGACCTTCTGCCACGTGGTCACATAGATGGGGTGTGATTTAGAGCTACAAGTGCAGCTAAGGACTGTCCTGTTTCCATGAGTCTCTGCAGTAGACTTTACCCAGAAATCAAATAGGATACCTTCCTCATGTGGTTGAAGATTCAATGAGACAATATTTGTTTGGCTCTTAGCACAACGCCTGGCATGTAATAAATTTATATTATATCATATAAGTATATTATTATATAAACATTACATAAATACTTAGTCCTTTACTTCCTTCCCGTTCTTCGTATTTAATGGGCAAATGTTAATTATAGGAGATTTTTGAGCAGGTGCAACATGACCTGGCCTAACAGTTCACCTCTTACCAATGCAAAAGATGTATTGGAGATAGTATGAAAGCAAGGAGATAGCACGTAGCAACTGCAATAATTCAGATGGCAGTGAGAAGAGAAAGGAGAAGAGGTATGAAAGATATTGTGGAAAGAGAGAGAAAAAAGAGAAGGTACTCAAAAATGGACAGGAAGGGTGAACGGATAAGGGGGCCAAGAAGAAGACAAACCAGTGGAGGAGACAGAGAAGGAACATTCAGAAAGGCTGCAGCTGCAAAACTAGGAGACTACGGTGACTTTAAGGACTACAGAGGAAAGAGTATCTGATAAATAGGCATGATCAATAGTGCCAAAAGTTGCAGACAGATCAAGGAGGATGAGGACTGGGAAAAGCCATTGGATCTGGCTATTAGGAGGTCATTGGTGATGTTTGATGGAACAATTTCTGTAGAGTCCTGGGGAGAGAAACTGGTTTACAGAGCTGAGGAAAGACAGGAGTAAGTAACTGAATGGACACTAGTTGAGGGAAGGGTTTGGGGTTTTTTTCAGATTGGAGAGGCTTGAATATGTCTCTGAACAGCTGGGAAAGAGTCAGCCAAGTCAGCTGGTTTAGGATTTTCTTTTGAACTCCAAACTCAGCCCAGCCTTTCCAAACAACGAGACCAAATCCTTATAGTGTCTAAAGTTAATGAGCCTGGGGAAAAAACAATCTCTGAAGGATTCTAAGGACCAGAAGAGACAAAGGAGAAGAGCCCTTGTAACCACCTTGGAGGAGAGTCTCTTTTCTGGACTGGTTTCAACCTAAATGAGGACTGCATATCTGGAATTGAACCAACCTTGGGAATACAGAAAGTCAAAGAGTCATGAGCACTTAGACCAAGCCTGATCAGTTCAGAACCGTCCTTCAGTAATAACCATACCTTTGCACAAAGCCCCTTATTGAGGTCATCGTGGCATTGTTGTCACAGCTTCAGAAAACAAGCATCTGAAAGGACCATTAAAGGCTTTCGATGTTATTTTTTTTTTTTGCTTTTCATATTACTCTGAGCCAACAAAGAACATTCCTGAGACATCAAAGAAAATATCAGTATAGGTTGTCTTATTGTGAGATGGTTCTTACAAAAGCAGCCAGCTTTCTCAGAACAGAAAGACAGAAAAATTGAAAACTCAAAGAGTGATTTCTGGCCTCCTCTTTCAGGCTGAATACTCTTCTCGAAGTCACAGGGTCAGCTACCATTGCATAATTTGTGCCCATAGCATGCACTCAAGTTCCATTCATGTGAATAGTGGTTCTGCATGCAGTGAGGGCAGAATATGCAATAGCTTCTGCCTTGGTGATAAGAACAGCACCGATGAGAAAAGAATTTTCCCGTTAATCTTTGGTCTACCATTAGGTATGCATGGGGTATGGGGATAGGGGAAAGATAAAGGATAGAGCTATATGAGGTGGACATGAATATATAGCAATATATATTCAACTCAGAATTCTTAGATATGACTTCTATTAGAAATGTATCAAATTTTATACCTAAATTATGTATAACTTCAGAACATCTTGCCAAGGGTCATTCAAAATATATTTAACATACCAGGACCCAATGTGTCCTAGTCTAAGTAAGTTAAGCACTGCCAAGGAAAGAGACAGGACTTTATAAAGGGACATTTGTGGATTCAGGAAACAATTAAATTTGTTTCTCCATTCAGCTACTAAGAAACCATTTTCAAATGATTGGGGATATTTTTGACCATCTTATATATCAAAATTGATCATTTTGAACTTTCTATAAATTAATTCAACTGTTAAGATAACCAAAACATTTTTTAAAGCGCGCATTTAAAAAAAAACACACATTTTTCATCCTTTGGAAATAGCCTGAGTAAATGGTGAATATGACTTCCAAAAGTACTTGAGCTCTTCTTAATTAATAGTATTTATACCAGGAAGATCTGGCTGGGTTATTCCTACTTGGTTTTTGCCTTTGTTTTATAAGTATTTGTGAGAAAGGAAGGAAGGAAGGAAGGAAGGAAGGAAGGAAGGAAGGAAGGAAGGAAGGAAGGGAGGGAGAAAAAGAGGGAAGGAGGAAGGGAGGGAGGAAGAAGAAGGAAAAGAATAGGAAGGAGGGAGGGAAGGAGGGAGAAAGGGAGGGAGAGGGAGAGAAGGATGAAAAAGAAGAAAAAAAGAGGAAGGAAGAAGAGAAAAGAAAGGGAATAAATTCAGTAATAAAGACAGAGCATGTGAAATAAATTTTTAAGTGTGGTATGAAGTTAAAAAGCCTGTTGAGGTAGAGATGTTTTAAAAATCTTCTATACCTATGGCAGAGGTGAAACTTCTCACATCTTTCTGCATATCATCATCATCATTGTTTAAATTTTTAAGATCAAAAATAGTAAAGTAAGTTGGCGGCGAAAGCATTTCAGATCTTCCACATGGCCAAAAGCTAGCAGGAGACAGCTTGTTAAAGACAATAATGGACATAAATTAAGAGAAACTCAATTTGAATCCCAGCTCTGCCATTTACTACTAACTCTGTGACTTTCAGCAAGTCATTTAACTTCTCTGAGGTTCAGTTTCTGTACAGAGAGGAGCTTGGACGAGATATTAAGGTACCTTCTAGCTCTAAATCTTGTGAATTCTAGAGAAAGGCAAAGTGTTCAGTCAAAAGACTGGTGACACCTATATAGAAGGCTTTCTCTGTAGTTAGCCTAAACAGATGCAATTTGGAATTCATTGATTCATTCTGTCTCAGACTTTCTATTTGCACAGATCAGATACCCAGGGAACTAGACTGTTCCAGGTCATCCTAATGGTCATCCTTTGAGATCATCTCAGTTGTCTATCCAATCATAGAGCTTACTGAAGATTATCATTGTAAAAAAGTCCTAGAATTTACTGAATCCACCATCCAGATTCAGGCTGTATTCGTATAACATGGAAGCTAATTTAATTTAAGTAGGCAGCACATTGAGGGAATGAGCATGGATATGGGAGTTTGGTGGGTTCTAGTCTGAGATCTGACCATTGACTAGCTGTGGAACCTCAGGCAAGTCATTTTCCCTCTCTCGGACTCAGTTTCTTCATGTGAAATGGGCTGTTCAAAATAAACGAGGGAGTGATGAAAGAAATAAAAATATAAAAAGATATATAGATATATACTTGGAGCCAGAGTTCTATATTAAATTTGCTCCTGGAATTTGGAGAAATAGAGAGTAGCTCCTGATTTGAGAAGCATTTTCCAATGTTTACGATTTCCCCATAAATTTCTCTAATTTTTGTCTTTTTTTAAGGCATGTTGCTTCAATAGTTGTTGTCCATAGAAGGCCTAACAACCTTTTTGACACTTAGGCAGCTAAGAGGACCTGAATTCATATCCTGCCTTAGGCACTTTCTAGCTGTGTGACCCTGGGGAAGTCATTCAACCTCTCACCCTCAGTTTCCTCATCTGTAAAATGTTATCTGTTATGCAGGGTTGTCACAAAAATCAAATATGATAATATATAAAGTGTGCTTTTAATATATTAAAACATGACATAAATGCTAGCTATTATTATTAAATAAATTTCCACACTTTTCCCTACCAGCCACAAATTGGCTAATTTGTACAGTTGTTTAAGAGAGAGGGAAACACAACCAATACTTGCTCACAGAGGGTGCCTACAGCTTTTTATGATTTCCATTCTGTATCATGCTGGGAATAAGAAAGGAATTTAGAGATTATGCAAATGAGGACAGTCCTGCAGTCAGACATCCAGGCAGCCTCTAGCCAAAACAAGAATCTCCAGAAAGGAAAGTGTTCCACCAGATTCCCTATCTGTGCTAGTATATTCTATGTTAGGAAAAATAAGGTAGCACAGTCAAATGTCAGGAACAAAATTCCAGGGAATTTGGGAACAAAATTCTAGGAAATTTGGGAAGGGAAATAGAGTAAGGAATTTTAGGCAGTGGCATTCCAAAGAAAATCACATAGGAGGAGAGTAGATCCCAAACAACTTTGATTTTTTTTTTAAAAAAATCTGTCTTTAGGATCCTACCATAAGAACTGCTGCTTGATATTTCTCAAGATGAAATTTGGGACTGTTGTTGGTTCAAGAATTTCTTCCAACATCCATTTTTATTTTGGTCAATGTCAATTGGTAGAAACAGTAGAATGAATTAATGTTATTCACCATTAAATATTGAGACCTTATTTGGTTTCTCATCAAAAGTAGCACTAGTCTTCTTGCTAATTTCAATATAGCATTTGGGGGAGAGGGAAAGGCAATACAGGCCATGGGAGTGGATAGTTTAAGTGGTTCATGAAGCATTCTGGCCTACTATTGGGTGATCAGGGGTCAACACTTAACCATAATGTTGTATATTTCTTTTCTCCAAGCAAGTCAACAAGTATTTATCAAGCACTTACTGTGTACCAGGTATTGTGCTAGACATTCAGGTTATAAAGAGAAGTGAAAACAGTCCCTCCACTCAAGAAGCTCATATTCTGATGGAGATGCTCCCATTCCTCAAACTCACATAGTAATCTGTACCTCTCTTACTGTTCTGTTCTGTTCTACTGTATTGTGTTATAGAATATTAATTATATTATTTGTTAAAACACATAGAGGCAGCCAGTGGCACAGTGAATATTAAACTGGACCTAGCATCAGGAAGACCTGAGTTCAATTTGGTCTTAAACACTTAATATCTGGGCAAGTCACTTAATGTCTGCCTCAGTTCCTTAACTATCACAAGGGGGTAAATCAGTACCACCTTGTTGTGAGGATCAAAGGAGATATTTTCTTAAAGTGCTGAGCACAACGCCTGGCACATAGTGGCTGTTACATAAATGCTTATTACTTTCTCTTATTATACTCTATTGTTTTCATTTGCTTTTTTTATTGCACTACATTTTTTTTCCCAAAATCTGGACTAGTAATTTCAAAAGTGCAAGGCACTCTCAGAGAGGAAATTCCCTCCACTAATGCAGCTCAACTACTAAAACTCCTAAAGAGCTGCCTAGGGCCTGAAGAACTAAGGGTCTTGTCCTTGATCTCAGCTCGTATGGGTCAACGGCAGGGACTTAAACCAAAGCCAGTCCTCTATTTGCCATGCCATCCTGCCCGTTGTTATTGTATAATTATTACATATTTGCATATGGATCATAATCAGCTTACCAGTTTATAAATTTCATATTGCAAGAATTATGTTGAATTTCTACCCACCCATTAAATTCTAATTCAAATTATACCCCTCGCTTTTCCGGCGGTGAAGATCTCTCTACGCCAACATGCCTCTCGCGAAAGACCTCCTGCACCCCTCTCCGGAGGAGAAGCGGAAACACAAGAAGAAGCCCCTGATGCAGAGTCCCAACTCGTATTTCATGGACGTGAAGTGCCCAGGGTGCTACAAAATCACCACTATCTTCAGCCACGTGCAAATGGTGGTCCTCTGTGTCGGGTGCTCCACTGTACTCCGTCAGCCTACTGGAGGCAAGGCGAGACTTACAGAAGGATGCTCCTTCAGACGGAAGCAGCACTAAAGACTGTATCAAGATGAATGAGGAACTGTAGAGAATAAAACAAATTTGATACAAAAAAAAAACAAATTATACCCCTCGATGAAACTTTCCTTGAACCCATCCAGTAATGATCTTTCCCCCTCATACTTGGAAGAATATTTTGTCCTTATTAATAAGATACTAACATATATTATTTTGTGTTTTATTTGTATTATATTCTCTTACTAGACTTTAAGTTTCTTGAGGGAAGAAATGATGTCTTAAGTTTTAGATCTCCCCCAAAACTTAGTTTAGCACTCTGCATATGGCAGATGTGTGTTTGTTGACTTTTAAAAATTAAATTATTTTTGTAATTCTCCCAGACTCAGTAGAGAACTTTTCATATAGTAGGTACTCAACAAATTGTTGCTGACTGTTGAATGACTATATCCAAAACTGCACTTGACTATGCTGTAGGCATAGTCCAAGCAATTTTCTCCCTACTCCAAAGATTCATGATCTTGCTGGTATGGATATTCATTCCATTGATTTATATAGATCTTAACAACTTCACACTTCATACATAGCACTTGATAGTTCCTATGGCCAAAAAATGCATGATGCTGTCCAACCCTTTGGTGATGTACCTTTCTAAACTTAACTAGTCTTAATAGGAGAGACACAGAGTCCATCATTAAACCCATACTAACAGCTTTTCCAGCTTGTTAAGACTCATTCAAGTTTGGGCTTTGCTGGCACAGCTTTTGAGACCCATCTTTCTACCATGATGGAGAATTGCAGGAGGACTTTTAAGTGAAAGCAGTCTCTGTCTGCTTGACCAAAAATATAGAAAGCAGGAGTGATTTCAAAAAGAGGCTGTCCATGCAAGGCAAATACATGCTAACAGTTCGCAGATCTGTTTTTCTTCTTGCAAATATTGAAGGATACAGTCCATGAGATTCAGGTAAGATGACGCCACTGGCAAAGCCAAGATATTACTGCAGGGACCTTGAGAACTCAAGTAATGGATAAATAATGTGTTTCTTACTTCACAAATTTTAATGTAAATCTGTGTGTATGATGTTTAGTTATAGCAACAAATATTATTCTGATGAATTGTTATGATATTGAGGACTCAGTGCACATGTTAAGAAACTAACGCTAATATCCGTTTTCAGGAAATTAATTTCTCCTTTGGCCATGAATGTGCTAGCACCTTCTGGGTGCTTTTGGTTTCAGAATAGTGATAACATAGTATAGATTAATATGATTAGTATTAGTAATCTTATACTAGTACTACTGCTACACTAATACTAATTGATATTAGTAATAGTATAACAGATAATACAACATAGAATAGTGCTCATCTAATTAACATTTGTGGCAATCACAGTATCATAGAGTCAGAGATGTTGGAAGAGACCTCAGCAGTCATACAGTTCAAGCCAAACGCCAAAAGAATTTCCATTACAATTCACCCAAGTGATCATCAGTCTTTATTTGAAGACCACCAGCGAGAGAAAACCCACTACCTTCCAAGATAGTACCTGCACTATGAGAGAGCTCTAATTTATTTTGCTGTAGGATATTTAAATTTGCTCCTCTTTAACCAACTATTCCTAATTCTCCCCTCTGGGATTAACCAGACCAAGACTAATTTCTCTTTCATAGACTGCCTTTCAAATACTTAAGGACAGCAGCTATGTTTTTCCTTAGTCTTCTCTTCTTCATGCTAAACATTCCATTTCCCTTTACGTGAGCCTCATTCATGGAGCACAAATTGATCAGGAGACTTCTAATCAATTAAGTTTCCCAATCCACTTGATGAAATCAATGGTGTCTGACTTCCAGTGGTACATTTGCATAAAAATAATCAGAAAATTTGGCTGAAGATTGGCAAAATCAATTGATTGGCCTCTGGGCCTGGATTACCTTGGTGCCCACTAATTCATAACGGAAAACAGGAGGTACTGAGAGTTTAGAAATGGAGAGAGCTAAATCTGATAGGTCAGTCAAGAAGAAAGCCAGTTATGGATAAAGAATTGACCTCTTGGGGACATTTTCAGCTCTTGAGAACTCACTTGTGCAAGAAGAGGAGAGGGATTTCTCTCTCTTCCCTCCCCAATCCCATTAGTAATAGCATCTTGCACCAAAAGTGCCTGGCTGTTAAGAGAATGTCCTTGCATGCTCCCTGAGATGGGAATTCAAGGACATTGTTTTTTGAAACATCAATCTTCCATGGTGAAGATATTCACAGAAAGAGGGCTTTGTACTTAGAGCTAGAATTCTGCTGCTTGGAGTGTGGGAGTCCTCACAGCCAAGACTCTTAAGGGAGCAAAACCATGGAGGATTTTCACCCTCCACAGTGTAAAGGTTCTTGTTCTTTCTAAAAGAATCAGGTAGTATTCAGTATTGACAAGTGAAAGAACAACCAGCAGAAACTACAAGACTGAGTTTAGCAGACAGTGAAATGGTACATGGCCCCACAAACCTTCAGCAACAGAGGCATGAGTTGTTTTTTCCCACGCATGCCTATATCATATATGTTACCTATTTGTATTTTTGTCTAATAACCTCTCTGAGTGCCCACTCTCCTTCCTAATGCTGGACATGCTTGTAGGACAATATATCCTAGGTTTTTTATGGGGAATACTCTAATGTGGATCCTCTTTCTATGTTCCTCCAGTGAATACATTTGCTCTAAGTAATCCTCTGGATTACTATTCAATGATAAACCAATTGATAGGGGCTCACACATGATAGTTTTAGGAGTAAAGACAGACTCACAGAGTACCTCTAGGCCAAATAATCTGTAAATATAGGCTGTGTTGCTAGCTCAGAGGAGTCTGGTATGTATCATAGCATGTATCGCATGAATTTAAGACTTTTCACCAACCTATATGTGAAGTTAATACTTGTAATTCTCATATCTCTAATAGTATAGCTAGAAGGAATATACATAGACAGAAGGTAAGAGTACAAGGCAAATTTGAGAGAATGACATAAAAAATTAAGGTATGAGAAAGAGGAGTATACTGGGTACATAAGGAAGGGAAAGTTACAATGGGATAAAATTATCTCACATGAAAAGGCATGAAAGACTTATTACAGTGAAGGGGAAGATGAGAGCATGGGTGATGGACACCACTTGAACCTTACTCTCAACAGTATTGGCTCAAAGAGGGAATAATATACACAACCAGTTAAATATAGAAACCTCTTATGTGACAGAGAAGTAGGAGGGGAAGAGATTAAGTAAATAGTTGGGGGGGAAGGAGTGACAGAAGGAAGGGCAGATTGGGGAGGTGGTAGACAAAAGCAAAACATGGATGAGAAGGGAAAGAGTGAAAGGAGAGAGAGGACAAAGTCGAGGAGGAAGAATAGGATAAAGGTACAAACTCTCCTATGAAATGGAAGTGGATAGCAAAGGGGAGCAAAAACTAGAATCCTACAATATGTTGTTTACAAGAAATATACTTGAAGTGGAGAGACACACACAGAGTATAGGTAAAAGGGCTAGAGCAAAATCTACTGTGCTTCAGCTGAAGTAAAAAAAAAAACCGGGGGTAACAATCCTGATTTCAGATTTTGCAAAGCAAAAATAGTCCCAATTAAAAGAGATAAGGAAGGAAATTGCATCAAGTGATATAGCATCCAAATTCTTAAAGGAGAACTTAAGTTCATGGTTCGTGACCAAACAAAAAATAAAGAGCATTGCAAAATGTAAAATAGATAATTTTAATTATATTAAATTAAAGATCTTTTGCACAAACAAAACCAATGCAATCAAGATTAGAAGGAAAGCAGAAAGCTAGGAAACAATCTTTACAGCAAATGTCTCTTATAAAACCCTCATTTCTCAAATGTATAGAGAATTGAGTCAAATTTATAAGAATATAAGCCATTCCTCAGTTGATAAATAGTCAAAGGATATGAACAGGCAGTTTTCAGAGGAAGAAATCAAAACTATATATAACCATATTAAAATGATCTAAATCACTTTTGACTAGAGAAATGCAAATTAAAACAACTGTGGGGTACCACCTCACACCTATCAAATCAGCTAATATGACAAAAAAAAGGAAAATGATAAATGTTGGAGAAGATGTGGAAAAATTGGGACACTAATGTGCTGCTAGTGGAGTTGTGAACTGATCCAATCATTCTGGAGAGCAATTTGGAACTATGCCCAAAGGGTGACCAAACTGTGCATACCCTTTAATCTAGCAATCCTAAAATCTCAAAGAGACCATAAAAAAGGAAAAAAAGACCTACGTGTGCAAAAATATTTATGGTAGCCCTTTTTGTGGTGGCAAAATATTGGAAATCGGGGAATGATTGAATGAATTATGGTACACGGATGTAATGGAATACTATTGTGTAATAAGGAATGATGAAAAACCTGGAAAGATTAGTATGAAATGATGCAAAGTGAAATGAGCAGAACCAAAATAAACATCGTACACAGTATCAGCAACATTGTGTGATGATCAACTATGAATGACTCAGCTCTTCGACAACACAATGATCCAAGACAAGTACAAAGGACTCACAAAGGAAAATGCTATCCACATCCAGATAAAGAACTGATAGACTCTGAAAGCAGATCGGAGCATATTTTACTCACTTACTTCATTCTTTTTGTGGGTTTTTTTCCTTTTGATCTGTTTCTTCTTTCACAACTAGGACTAATATGGAAATATGTTTTACATGACAGCACATATATAACCTATATCAAATTGCATATCATTTTAGGAAAAGGGGAGAAGAAGGAAGGAGGGAGAAAAAATTTGGAACTCAAAATCTTGTAAAAATGAATGCTGAAAATTGTCTTGACATGAAATTGAGAAAAAAGATAAAATACTATTTTTTTTTAAAAATGAGCATGATGTACTGCCTTGCCCATGCACACAGGAAATACTGAATAAATGAATACATTAGAGATCACGTTGCGAAATAACAGCAACCCAGAATACAGTCATCTGGGAAAGAATACACATCCGAGGTTCATTCTGTGATTAACTAGATTATGATCTGAAGGCACCCCGCCAAAGAAATGTTTTTTGTACCAATCAAAGAGGTCTACCATTAGAGTCACTCATAGCTTAAACAACAAAAGTAGGGTCCTTATCTTTAGGAGAGCATGGCTAAAATGCACCCAGATTTTCTATGCTACTAGAATGTTATCACAAATAATATATCAGATTAGAGGGTTGACATCTTGAGGCCTCAAGATATGAGGTTACAAGATAAGTTTATTTTACTGGGATAAGCATGGTAGTCATAAGCCCTAGATGGCCAGGGGACAACAAGAAGACACTGAGCACTTTTGCTGAATACTGGAAGGCAAACGAAGTGTAATGGAACATTTGAGTAGTTAACATTTTAGGGTGGGGACTGGGGGGAAGAAAAACCTTATTTACTTCAAAACTTGACCTAGTCTTATCCCTTGTCACAACAATTAACATAGAATTGTAGAATTTCTGATCCAGATAGGACCTTAAAAGTCATACAATCTAAACCTCTCAGTTTCAGAAAAGGAAACTACTCTAGGGATGATCGCTGGCTTAGCTAGGTCTCAGACCAAGGCCTCTGCCAGCAATTCTCTATTTTGTAAGCTCTCTGTCAGCTTTCTTTTTAATATATTCTAAGCAGTATTTCTCTTGGCTCCCATGTCTCTTCATCTGAAAAAGAATAAGTATTTGCTGGCTGAAAAGATTTCCATGCCTCATCTTTGTGAAGACTATGTCACATAATAGAAATTTCTTTCACAAAAATCTGATTATCATAGTTAATATCTTTACTTGTGTCCATTTCCCATTTTTGAGAATTAATAACTGGTTTTAACAGACATAGCTAGAGCTGTGATAATTTCATGGTATATCTTCTCATCTTTATCTTTTTTCTTCTAATTTGATGTTTGACTTTTGCTCTAACCAGCTAATGATCTGACTACACAGAGGTGGCTCTGAAATGACTACTTCATCAGCAAATAAGTCATTTCCTGTCTTTAGGGTCAATTTCTTTTCTTTCTTCCTTCCTTTTTTATGTATTCCTTCCTTCCTTACTTTCATTCTTCCCTCTTTCCTTTATTTCTTTCCCACACCGACCATGTCCAATGCCCTCTAACACTCTGCTTGAAGAAAGTATCCATGATTTGAATGCAAGTATGAAAATTCTGAATAATCTGCATACCTTTGGCCTCTCTAATTTCTCTATGTTTTTAAAAATAGTTTTGCTATCCTCCTTTGTGTGTACTTTGACACTACATTAGACATAAATAGCAAAGCATGTGTTGCCTTGGATCAGGAAAGCATGTCAAATTCTATATTGAATATTTCTACTTTTTTCTGCATTATATGGTGATGCATTAAGTTGCAATATTTTCATGGTGATCTCTTTGTTCATTAACAGGAGATATGCCAAATTAATTACTTATCCTTCTCTTGTACCTTCCATAGCACCAAGTCATTACTGAACTCAGGGTAAAGACTAAATAAATGTTTACTGTTGGTATATTGATTGATTAAATTAAGATCCTCCTTACCTCTAAAATTGCAATACAAATCCTTAACTACACATGAGCTAAAAGAAGGCTGAATAGATTTGTAAGGCGATTGTAAAATAGTTTCGATTTCTATAAATAATAGTTTTCCTGAAAAATCTTTCTGCTATTGCCATTTCTGTTAGAGTTTATATTGCAGGAGATACTCACAGAGATCTTCTATGGCACAAAAAAAGTAAAATCACGGGATTCTTTGGCATTTTTTAATATATTTCACAGGCATCAGGGTCTATTGGCAATAAAATGAGAGTCAGGAAGCCTGGATTCTTGTCCAGGCTCTGTCATTTGTTCATTATGTAATTTGAAGCAAGAGGAGTACTGATGAGAAGAATTAGTATTATTTTACACAACCAATCCATGTCACTTTCCTAGTCTAAAAAATGGAGATAAAAATCAATGAAGAACAATGAGAAAATACATCTCCTACCTCCATGTTTTTGTATACATAGTCTGTCACACCTTCTATCTTCCTTCAAAAAAAACTGTAATCTCCTACTTGAGGCCTTTCCTTAATTCAGTAATTAGCACACTCTCCATATCAATTTCATTTTATATGACTTTGTATATATTCTATGTTTGCTTATTTATATGTAACTTGTATCCCCTGAGGAGACTATAATGTCCTTGAGGGCAGGGATTGTTTCTTTTTTTTGTCTTTGTTTTTTGTCTCAGCACCCAGCACAAGGTCCTGAACATAACAGGCACTTAGGGTTGAACTGAATATTTGGGGTGGAGGAATTGCTATCCCAATGACAACTGTAACTGTTATTTTTTTGGTGACCAGAAAAGTATCCAGGAATTCTACTGCAGAGAATGACCACATGACATAAATGGTGGCAATCAAGAGGGACAGCAGGGACACCTATATCTTCAGAAAAATATATAGTTTTTCCAGTGCGCTGACAGAAATAGATAGCATAAACTCCTAGAGAGGGAATGGATCTCAGATATTTTAGCCCTGCCCTCCTGCCTTGAGGAGCCTCACAAGAATATTGTAAAGGAGATACAACGAATATTGTCATTCCCTTTTACTGATGAAGAAACTGAGGCTCAGACGGACTAAATGAATTGTCGATGATCACAAAGCCAGAAAGTGTCAAAAGTATTAGAACTTTAATTCTCCTGCCAACTCAGCTGTTTTCACTCCATCAGACTGAGGAAGAAGAAAAAAATGACTTGACATATCATCCAGGATGATATTCCCCAGTTACAGTATTGTCATTTCAGTGCTTCTCCCCACACCTCAGACTTTCTTTAAAAACAAGAAGGAAAGAATAGGAAACATTTCGGGGGATGTTCCTTTGATTTGGGTCATTTTGTTCAAGGACTGTTCACATGCTTTACCATGCAATAACAATTTCAGCAGATATTGCTGCGATGTTTATCAGTATTCATGGACACACTTTCCCCACAAAACAATTGAGTGATCTTTGCTTGGATTTATGTAGCTTCAGACTCATAGTTGGTGAGGAAAAAGTTAGGCTACAGGATGTGTCCCTCTGATAGACGCTTTGCTTCCTTCCTCCCCTCACGCTCTCCAGTTTCCATTCTCTTCTGTTTCCATGGTTCTTTCCATTACACAGTCTACTCTCCTCAAAGTTTCCATTACTGTAAATGCTCACAAGTCTGTATTTATCAAGAGCTGGGGTAAAGGGTTTCAGTAACATATCATGACAATTAAGATCTGCTGGTGTTCTGCTGTTGGTCATAGAAATCTGGGTTGGATTTACAGGCAGCCCAGAGAAGAAGGCTTTTTTCTTAAATATTCTTTGCTCTGGGGTCCAACAGACCTCGCAAGAATTCCTTTATAGGTTCCAATTTTGGCAGGAGATGAGAAAAGTGGTTGCATATTTATAAACCAGAGAGTAAAAGGCAAATTAGATAGGTACTTTTGTTTTTTGGTCATTTTCGGTCATGTCTGACTCTTCATGACTCCTTTTGGGGTATTCTTGGCAAAGATACTGGAGTGGTTGGCCATTTCCTTCTCCAGCTCATTTTACAGATGAGGAAACTGAGGCAAACAGGTTTAAGTGACTTTCCCCGAATCATAGAGCTATTAAGTATCTGAGGCCAGATTTAAACTCAGGTCTTCCTGACTTCAGGCCCAGCACGCTATCCACTGAGCTACTTAGCTTTTCTATTTCCTTTTAACCTAACTCTGAATTCTACATTTGCTAAACTACATGGCAGTCAGGATAAGATTTTAAAGTATGTGACTTGCTATAATTGTACAATATGCACGATCACTCATTATTTGCCCATGGAGAGACAACACGGTGATGCGGACAATTAGCTTTGGCATAAGGATATGCATTTAAACCTCACCTCTAATATATATTGTGAGTGAACTTGGACAAGGCCCTTAACTTCTCAATGCTCCAAGCAAATCTCGAGGACTAAAAGTTGCAGAGTAGATGCCAATCTGTACAGGTAGAGGTAGTTTCCTCTTTAGAAGCTCACTATATCTATGAAATATCAAGTCAGGGGTAAAAAGTCCATAGTTGCCTCATTACCACTGATTTCCCAATCTTTCTCTTAAATTCAGACTCTACTTTGAATCAGAAGTCATGCCTGCATGCATGCATCAAATGTGTCCATTTCTACCCTATGTAACGTATCGATCTAGATACCAAGACATTCAAAGATAAAGATGACACAATCTCTTCCCTGCGTGTCTCGGTCATCGCCCCGCTACTGCTGTCTCAGCTGCTGCGCCCTGCAGCCCGGGCCCTGTGCCCCGCCGTCCTCCCGACGCTGTGCCCCGCCGCGGCCACCGCCACCCTCTCCTTCGAAGACTTCCTGGGAGGAGGAATCGCCAGCGGGCCAGGGCCCGAACACCCCCTCCTCTTGCAGTCGCCCCGGGGCGCGCCCCGTCTATGTTCGTGCACATACGGGGAGGCTCCACACCGAGGGGAACAAGGCCTTTGCTGAATTCCTGACAGATGAAATCAAAGAGAGGAAAATCGGAAACACAAATCCCTCCCCAAGATGTCTGGGGATTGGGAAATGGGTGTGCAAAGGACAGAAGCCAAGTTGGTCCGGAGATGAACTGGTGGGAGAAAAAAAGACACAGTCTCTGGTGTCAGAATGCTTCCTTTATTTTCTAGTACAGGCAATAAGACGTATATGCAGATAACTACAATGAAAACTTGGATTTGATAAGTGTCATTTAGAGGATTGATTATTGTTTGTCATTTATAGCCTGATCAACTCAGAATTTCAGAAGTAAGTGAATCTTTCTATGAGACTTTAATTGCATCTTCTTTTGGAAGTTGTGGACGGGCCCATTGGCACATCGTTAATAGGGTTGTGGACATTTCCTGGGCATGAGTACTAGTTGACATTTTAACGCTTCACTGAGGAAGAGTGGTTGATTCTCAACAACTGGAGAAAGTTGGGTTGATTCAGGTTGTGAGTCAGAACCTCTCTTTTATTCTAGATCTATAAAAGGAAATTAACAGGACTTCAGTGGCTTAGTTAGTTATGGACAGAATACAAGCAATAGACTTAAAATTGAATATAAGTGTGGGGTGATGGGAGAAATTTAGTGAGGGGGTAGGAAAAGGATATATATTCATACAGTCCTGCTAATTCAGCCTTGGAGAATGGCTGTGAGTAGGTTGCCTTTCATCTCACTTATACAGCCTAAGAAACGACAGGTAAAAGGTTGGGTGCTGCACAATCACATCATAGCTGGGAAAGGTGCTACATCGCCCAGCCATCTGGGTGGCGAAGGCGAGGGTTCCTAGAACCCAAGCTTCTGTATCCAACTATCGTGAAACAGTGGTGTAAACTCTACTTCAAGAGACTGCAGCTATGCAAAGGAGAAGCACACAGCTGACGTGTAAGAATTCCTGACCATCAACCTTTTGCAGGACTACAAAACAGTGTTGGACTGAAGGATCTAGGCTGTGGTTCAGAGTTAGAGGAACAGCAGGGAATTGATCCACGCTATGGAAGAACAGAAACCTGGACTTTTCTCTTTGCTCTGCAGTGAGTTATCAGGTCCAGGTCCAGTAGGGAAGGGTAGTTCCCTCTCTAGTAATCCTAAGTTATTTTCCTTTTTGAGGAGAGTCCCTTGAGGTGTACTCTAAGGCTGGAGTTGTGTGTGCATCCTTGGAGTGAAGGTATTGTTCACTGGAACACTAGGGCCTTTCTTCTTTCGAAACTTAAATTCTGTGTCCTTTCTAATAGAAGCATAAATGTAGGGTGCATTATAAGTTGGGAGGACTATGTAAGTCCTTGGGCAGATTGAGGATGGGGAAATAGGGAGGAAGGGGAAGATGAAATCCATTAGAGAAGGGAAATGATTATTTCAATTATTTATAGGCTACCATAAACCTTTAATATTGTTTTACAACATGAAGTGTGGAAGAAGGAGGAAGGGGTCAAGTAAAGATGTCTTGTACCTCCTATGCATTATTACCTTGAATACTTGTATGGAAAATGGGCACCCTTTTATGTACATCTGTAGAGATTCAGACACCAGTTATATTATGAGGTTCCCAGATGAAATTCTGGGTAGGCTAGGAGAAAGAATACTATATATGAGGACAATCAGGTTGGCTAGAACATAGATTTTGTGAAGGGAAGTAACAGTAATGAACTTGGAAAAATAGATAGGAGTTGAATTGTAAATGGCTTTAAATGCAAGACAGAGGAGTTTGTATTTTAAACTTAATGACATAGGGAACCATTGAAGTTTCTTGAGCAAAGGAGTAAAATCTTCAAATCTGCATGTTAGGAATCACTCTATCCAAATTTATCATCCAATAAAAACCTTTTGACTGTTTGCAAGGTTTTTGATACTTGGCTTATAAGCTCTCATCACTCAACTCCTGCCCATAAACTGGAAGATTTAAACATACATCTTATTTCCTCAACTATTAAATTCTAAGTTCCTTAGCAGATTCCACTCCCATAACTTAATCCTCCTCACTACCTCAGCTAAACATAACATTCATACCCTTGATCTCCTCATCACCCAGAAGTATTCTACTTCCATGATCAAGAACTCTGAAATTCTTTGATCTAATAGTTAACTTCCCATCATTCCATCTTTCCCTGTGTAGTACTTCTCCCAGTCCCATTGTTTGCCCTCACTATGACTTTCAATCCCTTGGCCACTCAGTATTTTTCCAGGACGTCACCCCTGCTCTAGCTTCACCTTCCTTCCTTCCTAATCTATACTGTCATTGTTGTTGTGTCATTCATTCATTTTAGTTGTGTCTGACTCTTCATGACCCTATTTGGGGTTTTCTTGGCAAAGATACTGGAATGGTTTACCATTCCCTCCTCCAGATCATTTTACAGATGAGGACCTAGAGTAAATAAGGGTTAAGTAACTTGCTCAGGACACATAGCTAGTAAGTGTCTGAGGTCAGATTTGAACTCGGGTCTTCCTGACTCCAGGCCCAACACTTTATCCACTGCATCATTTAGCTACCCAATCTATACTCTCTCTACTATCCTTTGCACTCAAATATTTCATTCTCTTATCCTATCATCTCAGTCTTAAATTATTCCTATCATCTACTTCCTCAGCTCCTACTCGCTTGCTGCTGAACAGGGCTAGAAAGCATCACACAACCATATTTTCTGGGGCCATTATAAATTTATGCTATTGAATCTCAACTGGGTCCTCATCACAGAAAGGTAACCATCTTACTCTTTCCTACGTGATTCTGTATGACATTTCTCATAGGAATCATCCTAAATCTTTATTTTTCTCTTTAAAACTTCTTATACCCCCACCTTCCTAAACCTCCCAGAGAAAATAGATCATTCACCATGAGATTGTTCTTTTCCCCTTCATTTCTTCTTACAACCCTTACTTTCTCCTCCTTTATTCCAGTCTCTGATGAAGATGTGCCCTTTCTTTGGCAAGACCAACCTCTCTACAAGTACCCTTGATCCCATCCCCTCCCATCTTCTCTAGCAGATTGATCCCCCAATCATTTCATTTCTCTGTCACTAATTGTCACTTTCTCCCTTCCTACTGGCTCCTTCCCTGATACCAAAAAACACACTTAAGTCCTTTCTGCAATAAAATACTTCCACTAGAACCTACTACCTCCTCAAGCTCTAGCGTCCCACATCTCTCCTTCTTTTCTCAGTCAAACTCCTAGAAAGTACCCATACTCTTTGCTTCTACTTCTTCTCTCTCTCTCATATCACAAACCTTTGCAATCTTTCTTCTGACCTCATCCCCCGACAGAACCTGCCCTCTTAGCCGTGACCTCTTAATTGCAAAATATGGCGAACTTCTCTTGATTCTCATTCTTCTTGTCTTCATTGAACCTCTGCTCTGAGAAACATTTTTCTCTCTGGGTTTTTTGTGGCACTCTTTTCTTGGTTCTCCTTCTAACGCTCTGATTGCACCTCCTGAGTTTCCTCCCATTTAACCATATTAAATCTACATGTGAATGGACTTCAAGGCTTTGTCCTGGCTCCTCTTCCCTCCTCTCCCTGTGTTCCCAATTATATCTATGCTTTATGCTGATTATATATATATATATATACACACATATATATATATCTCTTATATGTATACACTCATATATATGTACATACCATGTGTATTTACTAAGGCTAGATATATGTGTATATACACATACATGTGTATGTATGTATATGTGTATTATTTGCAGCCTTTGCATCTTTCCTGAGATCCAATCTCACGTTACCAACTGCCTGTTTTACATGTTGAACTCAATATACTGTAGACTCAACACATCTAAAACAGAATTCATTATCTTTCCCCAAAATCCTGCCCTTTTTTGAACTATTTTTTCAAAGGCACCATCGTTTTTCCAATTACTCACATTCATAACCTCAGTGTCATCCTCAGCTACCTATTCACACTCACCTAGTTTCCAAATCTCCTGATTTCTTCTTCCAAAATATCCTTTTCATCCACCTCTTCTCTATTAACAGAGTCACAACCATAGTCCAGATTCTCATCATATCTCACCTGGATTATTACAATAACCTACTAATACTCTTTATCTCATCCCCACCCCAATCCATCCTCCACATAGCTGTCAAAGTGACTGTCTGAACATTTACAGGCTGACTGCATCTCTCCCTTACCTAATAAACTCTAATGCTTCCATATCTCTTCTAAAATCAAATATAAAGTCTATGTTTAACATTATAAACTCTTTACAACCAGGTCTCATCATACCCTCCCAGACTTATTACACACCTCCACTCATACAAGAATCCAGTCAAACTGGCCTGTTTACTGTTCCTCACACATAACATTCCATATCCTATTGACATGCCTTTGTATAGGCAATCCTTCATGCCTAGATTGTAATCTCCCCTCTCTTCCATCTCTCAATATCGCTGCAATCCTTGAAGGCTCAGCTCAGGTACCACTTTTCACATGAAGCCCTTCCAAAGCCCCCCAGCTGCTACTGCCTTTCCCTCCAAATCACCTTTATTTTATACATAGCTGGTATCTCTTCCAGCTTCACTGTCATCTCTTTGAGGGCAGGAATTGTTTCACTTTAGTTTTTGTATCTTTGGGAAGTAGCATAGTTTTTGGCACAGTCTTGGCCTCTCTTTTCTTCCCTCTACACTCTCTTTTTTGATGAATTCAACTTTCAAAGGTGCATGATGAATGCTTTATTGGATTATCGACTTGGCAACTGTATGGAGTGTGGCTCAAAAAGAAAAACCACATAGCTAGTAAGTATCAGCCGTAGGATTTGAACACTGGTCTTTCTGATTCCAAATCTACCACCTTATTTCCCTAAGGGAAGGATATTGTCTTCAGCATTTGAAAGGTAGTGAACAGGAATTGAAAAGTTTCTGAGCATGAGGTTGCATGAATAGATTTGTGAGTTAAAAAGATGTTTCTGGCATGTTTTCAGAATGGATTATAGGAAGGAGAGAGTGAAAATGAGTAATAATTTAATACTAAAATAATAGCTTATATTTATATTTCTCCCTTTTCTTCTGTTTTAAGTTATCTTTCTAAGAAGTATTAGGCAATTACTATTTTTTTCTATTCTCAAGCCCTATCCCTGTACATCCCCAAATTCTTGTCAACCTGCCCCTCTCTTTGAGTAATAAAATAGATGAAAGACATATTTCTTATTTTTTACCAGTCATGAGCCATAACGTTCCTCAGATGGATGGGAAAGTAGCTCTTCTAAACCTACAAACATTGGAATAACTCATTCAGTATCTTTGATAGATAAGAAGAGTCTATATTGCACAAAGACAACTGATTTTGCAGTAGATGGCAAACTGCCTAAATACTTATGTATACATGCATACATATACGCTTAAATACACATGTGTACATACATATGCATATGTATGTACGCATAGGTATGGATTGATATATGTATCACAGGTGTATTGCCCAGATAGATAAATATGTATAGATACATATATATGTGTGTGTATATGTATGTACACATCTATAGATTTATGTGTATACACACATATGCATGCATGTATATTGATATGTATAAATATATATCTGTGTATGTATGTATACATGTGCATGTATGGAGATATCTATATTTATATATATATGTTTTATATATGTATGTATATGCTCAAATCTAGCCTCGCACTTCCTAGCTGTGTGTCCTTGGATGAGTCATTTAACCTCTGACTCAGTTTCCTCAAATGCAAAATGGGGGTAATGATAGCACTCACCTTGCAAGGTTGTTGCGAGGACCAAATGAGATATTATTTGTAAAAAAAATGATAGGAGCTATAGAAATGTTTATTCCCTCCTCTTAAAGCTGGAGTCACTGAGGTAGAAAAAGGTTACATGTGTTTAAGTGCAAATGTAGGCATTAAGGCCAAGTGCGCATATATCACCCCAGCCAGGTCTTGTCTTGGCTCTAAATAGCTCATTTGACCCTAGTCTACAACAAGTGGGGCCACACTTAAAAGTCCACTTGCCTTTCAAGACAAGGAAGCAATAGTTCAAAAGTGGGACTAAGGAGCTGCTTGGTACAGCTGGGGATCATTAACAGCAATGAAGGTCAAGCATAAAAGGCCTAATGAAGAAGCTTTTCCCCAGCCAGCTTCTTTTTCTCTAAGTAATAAAATCATTCTCAGAATAAAATGAAAAGGATTCCTTGTGACAAAATAATGTTTTGAAGAAATTTCTCCAAGATTCAAAATTCTCTAAAGTTTTTTTTAAGCGGAAGAAAAGTTGGAAACCAAAACAGAATGAGAAACATTTTATGAAGAGAAGCCTTGACAAATAATCTTACCTTTGCTATTGAAAACACCTGTTGATTAATGAGTGGCTTCTTGTGCTACTCAGGGGTTCTGGAAAGAATTTATGGTTTCATGTCCTTTTCCAATGTGTTACCAAAAACTTTGGATTCTCTGTCTCCGGTCCTATCTCTGCCTCTATTTCTATCTCAACTTCGTCTTTATCCTCATCTTTGTTTCATCCATTAGAAGATAAACCCCTTTAAGACAGGGACTATTTTGCTATTCTTTTGATATATACAATGCAATACACTGCCTGACACAAAGTATGCACTTAATAAATGTTTGTTGACTGTCTCTGTCTGTCTATATCCTGATGTTCGAGAATGGGATAAACACCTGTTGCCATAGGATAATTTAGGTGCAGGAGGGTATGCTTTATGACCTTTGGAAATCTATTCCAATCCCATTATTCTTTGATATCTGTCACTTTTATTTAAACAAATTTGATCATCTTAGATAGGGCAGAGGAGAATGTGATTGGAATATATGTCAATCTGATGACTGCTAGAGTTTGGTCTTTGTGATGCCTCATTCTTCCCCCTATGTTTCAAGTGTATCTCTTCTAAAGATGTATATTCAGTCAAAGATGACCTTTCCTGATCAAGGGATAGCCGCTGCAAGGTTACTTTGTATGTTTTGTATGCGTGAGTATGTGTATTACATACACATCTTTGCACCATGTTTTGCATATAGCTATATACACACATGTTGTCTCCCCTACTAGAATATAAGCTCCTTGAGAGAAGGGACTTCACATTTGTTTTTATATTCCCAGTGCCTAGCAGTTTCTGGCACATAATAGTAGATGCTTACTAAATGCATGTTGATTAATGAATGTCTATATAATAATTCACATTAATATAAATACTTGTTTACTGATTTATTGACTTGAAGATTTGTAAAGCACTTGCCTCCTAGCAACTCTCTGATTCATGTGTTACAAGTTGTATCATCCCCATTTGGGGATCCAAGTCAGTGACTTCTTTGGTGTATGGAATTCCTAGTGGGAAAATTACCTCCATTAGCGGGCATTCTGAAGCTTACAGTCATAGAGCATTGTCTGGAGAACTGAGAGATTGTAGCTTACCCAGGATTAGATGACCAGTATGTTTCAGAGATGGAACTTGAACCATTATGCCACATTGCCTGAACTATCCTCTTACAAATGAGAAAATTGGAGGCTTAAAGAAGTAATTTGACCAAGGTCACAGAGACATTCAGGCCAAGATTTGAACCCAGGCCTCCTATCTTCAAATCCAGTGTACTTACCTATACATCATGCTACCATTCTTCAATAAAGCATATGAAGAAGCTCTACTCTGTAGCTATGTCCTCCAAGTTATCTCTCAAATAGTAATCTAAAGATTCCTTAGGATCTTTTTTAAAAAAAAATCTAGATTTGACTGATGAATACAATAAATTTCCCAGAATAGTAGAAATCGCCAGAGCCCTTGAAGCTTGTGTAAGGTAGATTTTGTTTTGGTTTTTTTTTTTTGCACCATACCCATGTTTCCATTAGTACAGCATACTCCCCATGGGGAAACACCCTCTACCAATGCGTATTGGCATCTTCTTTGCAAGTTACAGTCCTAGAGGGATGCCAGATATATTGAGAGGACTAGTGCCTCATCCAGAGTAATGTAGTCAGTATGTGTCAGAGTTCAAATTTGACCCCAGGTTTTCCCAGCTATGAGATCAGTGCTCTATCTACTTTACCATATTCTCTCTCTGAATGGGGCAGTATTAGGAGAAATTGTACAAGTGCTACTTTACACCATGAGAGCTAAATATATGAAGTTTATTACAGAGAGGTCTTACATAGGTTAACAACATAAATCCAATTAAGAAGGGATTATACAAATTCATGAATGATAAACCAATAGCAGATGAATAAAAGAAAGTTGAGGATTCTTGAAGTCCATTTTTTTTACTTTTGCCATGGAGTTCGTAGAAGTAATAACCCTACTTTTCCACAAAACATTATTAACATCAAAGATACACTGTTAGATTGGATGGACCACTGCTCTGACTTGTTATGTCACTTCTATATATACCCGTGACAGATCTGACCATTTTTGATTCAATAAGTAACATTTCTTAATGCTAGAACTCTCCATCAACAATAATTATTACATGTCATGCTCAATAATTTTCATGGCTTGTGCCTTCTCAGTATCTCAGAAAAATGTGTTGTAGTTTGAAGGTCATGAAGATACCAAAAATATAGTGTTTGGTTGCATTATCACAACTAGACCTGAATGGCTACCCAATATTTCCCCTTTATTGTCTTCTCTTCTTGCCCTATGACTGACTAGAAATTAGAACTAATTAAAATTTTCTGGAACAAATCCTACTAGAATAGCTGTCTAAACTGTATGTAAATACAACATTCTACTAATTGCTAAGGTTGGCTTTCCTAAAATGTGGTACATACAGAGTACAATATAGGGGAATGAACACCTCTGGCTTGCTGCCTATTTCCACAGTTTGAAAAAAGAGCCATTGAATCCCAGATTTTCAGTATATAAGAGGAAATACCTGTAAAATACATTCTTGTATTTATTATCATGTGGATGGATATTGTCTCAAAACTCCTCTTACAAATTTCGAATTGCTGGACCCATTAAGATGAAATTTATAGCACTAAGAGGCTAAGTGTTCTCTACCATTATAGGTCAAGGGTAAGTAAGTGATTAAGGGAGAAGAGCTACTCTGATGATATACTTGGACATTAAGTTTTGAGAGACTATATTGTGTTTTGTCATATTATACTGTTATTATAAATTATATCACATTATTATATTCCATGTACATAGAGGAAAGAGGCAGCGTGTCATAGTGGATAGAAATCGTACTGGAAAAGAAGACCTGGGTTCAAGTCCTGCTTGACTTGACCCACATTGACTGTATGACTGAACAAGCCACTTAATCTTTTAGTGCCCACGCAACTCGATACCACTGTAATATGCAGGAAAAATTCCATCCTAAATTAATAGAAGGAGTTTCCTTACTTAGGAATTCCTCATATTAATAAAATTATAGGTTCAGTTCCTAGCCTATGTAGTGGCACGACATTACAGAGAACAGAGAACAACCTGTCAGCAACTTAGTATAAAAGTCCTAAAAGTTAATCTTGGAATCAGAAAGACCTGTATTCGAATCCTGTATCTAATTTTTACTAGCTATGTATCCTTTGGGAAAGCCTCTTAATCACTATGTGTCTTGGGCAATTCTTGGGATTCATCTACTGTCGTTGACAAATTGTTCTGGATGGTGGAAAGATTTCCCTCACTGGAGTTCCCCATACTGACTTTGAAAGTACTAAAGGCTCAGCTTTCAAATTCTCTCATAGCAAAGAGGCTATAAAACACTAGAAAGGATGATAGACAATAGCATTGCCCAAAAAGGGAACTCAGAATTCAGAACCACCAACCTACATGCCTACTTTCTCATTTATATTAAGCCTTTATAAGAATGGTCTGCTCTAGAGCACCAGTTCCTTAAAGGGTATTTTTGATGAAATGAAAAAGGAAGTGAATAGCATTTTCTACATTTGACAACACTTTTAGTCACTCAAGGAGTCCAGAAAAAAATAAGATCCTACTGTGTTTAATGTTTAATGATTACCAACCCAAAAGTGACTCAGTAGATTAAAATGTATCTGTAAAAAATTTCTTTGGGCAAGTTTTTCCTTCTCATATATGTAAATATCATTAATAAAAATTCCTTGATAAAGGCAATCGAAGACATAGATACCTTTGTTCAACTGTACTCTGATTGATTACTGATCTCAAAGAAGGCATTAACAAAGGAAGACAAGCCCAGCAAAAGAGTTCACTTCTGTCATGGAGGATATCTTGTGGAGATACCAAAGAGAAGGCTGATTCCCTATAAATGGTGAGATACTCTAAATGCTGTTGTTCTCCGATGACATTGTCCTGATTGTATCAAGCCTCCAAATACTGGCGGCACCCTCAAGGAAATCCATGGACATTCAGTAGAGAATAATTTAGCCAGCCACAAAGGAAAAATCAAGTGGATGAAAAATGCTTATTTCCCCTTATTATGAGATGCAGTTGAATGGACAGCCTATTGGATTAGTCCATCAGGACGTATCTTGGGCAAACACCACAGATGGATAATGAGCTAGCCTTAGAATTGAATAGGAGAATAGAATCAATCTGGGTTGAATTTTAGAAATTCTGCAGTGCTTTCAAAAATCCCAAGGTGTTCTCTGACACAAAAATCCATCTTTTTGACACCAATATATTCTCCCAATGATGCTACATGGCAAAAATTCATGGACTACCACAATCTCTAAAGAATTCAAATTGAAGGCGATGCAAAGGACAATAGGGAAGTTTGGGTGCGCACAAATAGGCTACAGGATATTACCAGTGGTGACAGGCATGCAAAAAAAGTAGCATAAAAGATATTCATTCAATGAAGGTTCTTAGAAAGGAAGTCAGTCAGTTATGTATATAGCCAAAGTCAGGGATATTTTACTTTTTTTTTTTTACTTTACTGTCTAGAACCTCTAGGGACCATAATTGAAGTGGATGGTGGAGGGATCCTATATTAACAGAGGGCAAATAATTTGAAGTTTTTTTTTCGATTGATGCCATAGGGATGCATACAAATCTCTTCTGGACAAGTCTGTACATTTTCCTTACTTTGTTTAATTTATGCAAGTTAATACAATAGTAGAATATATATTCTAAATAATAATTACACAGGATCTCCAGTAGGGCCTTGGTGTACTTGATGTGTAGGGGGTAGAAATGGGAGAGTAGATCATGAGAATTAGGTCTTTCTCCCAAAAGCATGTTTGTACATCAATACTTCAAAAGATCCATAATTTTATCACTGTAAGCATTGCAGTCACCGATATAGACAACCCTTCTACACCTTAGTAGAGAGATTTAGCAATTTACTTTAACCAAAACCAATTTCTACCCAATGAGTAAGTGCTACAATGACAAGGAGGAGGCCCATAAAGAGAGAGAGGGAGCGAGAGAAAGACAGAGAGAGACAGAGACAGAGAGAGAACTGAATGTGGAGTCAGCAGAGCCGTATTTGAAACTCAGCTATGCTTTTTACTATCTGCGTTAACCTTGGACAATTTTCTGTATCTTTTCTGAGGCTCCATTTCCTTCCTGATAAAAATGAAAGGGTTATATTGGCTGTTTTTTAAGGTTTCTTCTTATTCAAAGACTATGATTCTATGATCCTAAATGGGCACTCTACTGGGGCAACTGTGCTTTGAGCAATGGAGTACATGGAGAGGTGATATCAGAAGTCTATTCCCCTTGAAGGCTGATGATTCATTATTCACTGTAGGGAAGGCTTTGGCTGAAATGAGCCAACACACAGGTACACTAGTATTCTGATTCTGGGAAAAGGAGTCACAGTAGAGTACTTCAGAGTCCACATCTTGCTTAGGAGCAGCTTGTCCCCAATTTTATATCTAAGTGGTAAGATAACAAGTTTGATTGCTTACAAAATATGTATCCAATCCTATGAACTTCAAAACTGATTAATCAAAAGCCAACAATCATCCCTGATCATTATAGCTAGACTTAGAAACAGGCCAAGTGTCTGGTCCACTTTGTAATGGCAGAATTTACTTTCACATTCATTTACATTCAGTTGGTACTACAGATTGATTGGATACATACCAACAAATATATTTGAAATTGTCTTTTTCATATCTTGCCCCAGACAAAGAACAACTGAAGGAGAGACTACATTAAGTGCTCAGCCAAGATGATCACCTTCAGTAATACCATAGATTTGCATTCGTTGTGGGGACTTTTTAGTCTGATTCTTTCATCTTTATTGCGTGCATAGATCATCTTTTAGGAGATATGAAAGTGTAACTGATATAATGTTTATTGAGCCTGCCTTCTTAGGTAGCCTTGGGACTTTCAAGAAAATAAAATGTGGCATTTATGATGTATGCATTAATTTTAGCTTGAGAAAGAAATATTTCCCAAGAAATGAATAAATAAATACCAGATTGACTTGTGATTTTTTTTAGTTTTGGTAGGTACTTCACTCTAAGTCATATTCTTCTTTTACATGTATCACTAGCAATGTCATCATTCATTACATGCATTGAAGGAAAATGTTTTCAGAAGAGGCATCTGCAAACCTACCTTTGACTATAGTGATTATCTATGCAAGAGGAGGTAGACCTAGAGAAATCAGTTATTTTCCAGGCTATTTGTGGTGTCTGTTACTACTGTTTTGTAATGGGATTTTTATCTCTGTTCTAATTCCTCAGGACCTTAGGTTTCCTCCCACAAAAATAAAAAAGCAGTGTACAAGAACTTACTATGGACCTATTCACCACAGAATGGAATACAGAATAAAAGGATTCCATCTTGTACCTTACCCAAAGGACCTCAATTACCAATATACCAAAACCCTAAAAGAATGCAGTCTTACTCCACAATAGGACTGCTCTGTCTCAGTCTGCTTTGCTAACTTTTCATCCAGATGATAACCCCTAAACTTGGATGTCCCCTGAAGCTCTATCCTGGGTGCTTTTCTCTTCTCCCTCTGTACTATTTTACTTGGCAATCACATCAGCTCTCATGTATTTAACTACCAGATCTATACAGATGATTTTTGGAAATATTTGTTTAGCCCTAACCTCTCCGTTGTCTTCTTCTGTCACATCTCCAGTTACCTATTGGACCACTTGAATTGGATGTCTCACAGATATCTTAAACTCAGCATTTCCAAAACTGAATTCATCTTTCCCCTCAAACCTTTCCTTCTCTTTAAATTCCCTATTATCGTCCAGGGAACCACTTTCATCATAGCCACACAGGCCGACCACCTAGGTGTTATCCATAACTTCTTACTCTCCTACTCCTCATAACCAATCTGTTGTCAAGGCCCTGTGATTTCTATATTCAGAACAACTCTTGAATATGCTGCCTTCTTTCTTCTGACATTCTGACATTGCCACCACTATGGTTGTAGTAGGAAGGCCGAATTTATGATCTCAAAAAGGATCATATAAATATCAGAATGGTTCGAAATCGTTGGGTATACAAAATTCTCCAAGCAGAAGGCATCAAAAAATTTATTCAGGGCCCAGAGCAACAAATTAG